>JBBPCY010000109.1:34915928-34956206 GCA_037974405.1 Brachyalestes nurse | reverse complement strand
CCCCTTTTATGAAGGGACTACAATAATTGGTTAAGTCACGGAATGCGTGTCAGCGTCAGCCAATCAGAGGCAGAGACTTTTGTGCTAATGCCCTAATATATATATTTATATTTGAAAATTCAGCCACTGATAAAACTGGAAACTTCATTCACTGTGTGGGTAGTAAATGTTTTGTTGTGATTTCCCATCCTGACTAGCTGTGATTGCTATGGTCATCTTTCATTTTAAACTCAATTTAAATACAATTTTCTACAGCTCTATACAAACACTGTAGTGGTCCATTGTTAATTTAGGCTATGCATTTTGGCAAAAATGTGTTACTGCGTGTTGAAATTCTGGATTTGATTTATCTTCTGTAAAGCTAGCCAAACTATCAACAGTTGCTAAGAGAAAAAATGCACTTGTATGAAGGTCCTAGACAGGTCAGTGTGTAAACCTTTTTTAAAAAGTAATCAACTAATCAACTATGCAGGACTTTAACTACTGTTCCTTTCATCAAAGGAATATGCTGGTAAAAGTTATTTAAGATAGACTGATCCTGTTGATTGAGACCAGCAGTATAAATACTGCTGTGTATGAGAAGTTGGGAGCATATCAGGCCAGTGTCAGGATCAGGAGTGTGTGGCTCTTCTTTCTTGCCAACAGGGCCCTCCAGGCACAAAGCAATCAGGTTCCTTCACCCTTCCCCTCAGTATCTTCACAAAGGCACTGGCAGCCTAACTGTGGGACACAGGTGCTGACTGATAAGCAATTCGGCTCATCACACGAGCAAACTGCACCATGGGAGCTAAAGACTGGATTAAAAAAAATGATCTTTGACTGCACTCGGATATTTTTATGTTCTTTGCGGCTACAAAAGATTACCATGAGCAAGCATGTAGTAATTGTGAGGGGATCCTAGTTTGCGTGACTGTGTGGATGTCTCTGACATGCTTTATTAATACCATAGAGCTGCTGATCTTTTTCCCCAGTGCGATTTGGACATGAATAACATGCTGCCCTCTAGCTTGAATACATACTCTCCTCATTACTTTTGCAAATCTCAGTGGAACCAGCTGTTTAGGTAGAAGTAATGTTAATAAAAAGTATCACATAAAGACCCGTGAATGGTCCTGGTGGTGAGATTACGCCACTGTGTCAGACTGCTCTGTTGCAGCTGACAGCACTTCCAAAATTTCTTTTTGACTGTTGAAGGCCTTGGATGCTTGCAGTGCAAAATCCATTTTCTTAAATGTTCCAGGTATGATCAGAGCTAAACTTGCACACTTACAGTTTAATAAGGTTTAGGGTACACATTTCAGAGAGCAAACAGCCTTGCATTTTATGGCAGAGATATTCTTAAAAAGAGGTAACAAAGAGTTCTCTGGAACAGTGCCACGGATGCACAACTCCGGTCCTGGAAGGCCAGAATCTAGATGATTTACATGCTGTAATGCACCTTTTTTCAACTCCTCTTTTATCAAATATGTTTATTGGGTGTGTTTGATGAGGGGAACTGCCTTATTGTGCCAGAAGTGACCTTCGAGAACACTGCATTTAATACCCACATGGATGCATCTGAACCCTTAGAAGCCATAGAACCCATAGAGTGCACTAGTAAAATCTGATTTCAACAAATAAAAACGGTGTAAATCCATCTAAAAACGGTGCTACACGCTCGCCATTTAATGCTCTTTCACCTGGCGCACCGCCGCTCAGCCGCTCTCCAGTATTCCCCACCCACTTGTGGTTAAAAGATCTTGTGTTTTTTCCCTTTTTGTTTCTAAAACCTAAAATAAAAGAAATTTGGGCATTTTCATTCTTTATAAGAATTTGAATGTGATGCCATTTTTAAAACCCCAAAAATGTGGTTATTCATGTTTTTTAAATTACAATAACTTGTGCCTCCAGCACGGATCCGTGTTAAAAGTGTTAATTCTGTGACGTGGATTAAGCAGATTACCAGCTTCTACAGAATATCAGGGTTCTATGCACGTTAAAGATCCTAGAAACATCTTTCCAAATCAGAACCAGTTGTTTTCTGAGTGGATTTTGGATTCTTTAGAGTGATGCCACAGAAGAATCACTTTTGCTTTCCAAAGAACATTACAACAGATAGTTCTCTGAAGAATCAGTTTTGTAAAAAATGTTTGTGTGCCAAATTTGAAGAATCTCCACAAAATGTAAATATCTATACCAAATAATCTAATATAATGTTACATCCAAGCCAGCAACCATTTAGGATCCATCATTCTTAACAGAACATGGGCACATCTATACCTTTACAGTCTTCCAGTGTCTCTGAGGAGTCTCAGGCGAGACTCTGGGGTGATCATCCACGTGTGTTTTCAGGATGTTGTGATGGATGTGGAAGGAGAAAGAGTGAGTCAGAAGCTGGCACAGTCTGGCTCAGGCCCTCACTCAGCAGGGAGGAGAATTAGAGTCGCGTTCATCAGCATTTCCTGTCAGCACAACTATTACAATCCACTAAAACCCCACTTCAATTACAGTCAAATAACTGCTCCAATCACAGAAACCGCACTCGCAACCACACAACCTTCTCTTTGTACCACACAACCTGAACTAGAGCCCCGCTGCCAGGACCAGTGTGTGTGGAGTCACATGCCAAAACTTTCAGTACACAATGAAACAAGAGCTGCAACAACACATCAGTCAGTGCAACTGTGCCCAGGTTAAATAGATCTACTACAATGACAGTTTTCACATTACTATGATACTAACAATATATCCCAATTGCCCATAACATTCAAACTGCCTGCTTAATATTTAGGTCCCCTTCGTGCTACAAAAACCGCTCTGACGTTTTAAGGCATAGACCTGTGAAAGTGTGCTGTGGTATCTGGTAAAAATCCATGGGACCACCATGGATTGGACTACTTTGTCCAGCAAATCGTGTCACCAGTTCAACAGCTGTCCTTTCTTGGATCACTTTTAGTGGGTATTGACCACTGCATAACAGGAACACCTCACAAGACCTTGCTGTTTAGGGAGTGGTCTCAAATTGTCTAGTCATTCCAATTTGACCCTTGCCTGGCTCAGATCCTTACACTTTACCTGCTTCCATTTTTCCTGTTTCCAACACATCAACTTTTGGAACTGGCAGTTCACTTGTCGCCTAATATATCCCACCCCTTGACAGGTGCCACTGTAACAAGATATGTCACTTTGACACGTACCAACTACTTACACATTGTTGCAAACCAAGAACGTCCCCGCATGGCATCAGTATTTCCCCAATGGCAGTGTCGCCTTCAATATATCCAACCTCTTGACAGGTGCCATCGTAACAAGATAATCAAATTTCTCACAGAACAAAACCTTTATTTGTGTTTTATGGCATTTTGCAGCCTTTTATCTACACTACAATGGACAATACAATAATGTACACAAACAATACACAGCTCTACTGGAACAGCAAAACACATGAACTAAATTCATTGGCTTCAATTCTTAAACCTTATTAAACCTCAGTTATATCTAAAGATGCATGTAGTACTATAGTATAAACATACAATACTATATACAGTATAAACATAAGAAACTATAAACAGTATAAACATAAGATACTATATACAGTATAAAATCAGCACTCCCCATATTCTTCAAGCATTTGTTAATAACATTTACACACAAATATTACCATGTACATACATGCTATTCTCAGACTGTGGGGGTGTTCAAGAAAGAGAGAAAGGAAGAAAGAAAGAAAGATGGAAAGAAAGAAGAAATAAGGACAGAGGGAGAGGGACAGAAAAAAGAAAAGACAACAGAAAAGTAAAGAAGCACACTATACCAAATGGAAAATGCCATAAAAAAAGTTAAGATGGCCTCCACTTGCATAGCCCTACACTCCATTGCTGCGCTTCCATGGTTTTCAATCATGCTTTATGCAATCAACACCCCGATAACACCATGTTCTGATGCACTTGCGCTTCAGTGGCACTTCTTTAGCATGCCAGTAGCGTTTTCACCTCACACCACACTAATACCTCGCGTTCGGCATCCTCAACTCGCTGCCCTGTGAAAGCACCACATCAAGATGGAAATCCCTAAAAGTTACACAATCTCACTCACCTACACCTTCAACAAACCACATTCATCTTGATCACAAATATATGATCACAGCAAATGTCTGCACTGTAGTAACTGCACCAAGCACGGAATCAGCAAAAGCATTATGGGTTGTTTTGCATACTCTCAAGATCACCTGTAAGTACTAGAAAAAAACACGATTTTGATTAGTCAGTAAATAAAGTTATATTCTTTGACATAGTATGGTCACAGGCTAATTGAGACAAGTTTTTAAAGACAGATCATCTGTCTTTAGAGACTAGTTGATTCCTGGAATTCTCAGCTAAGTGTGGTGAACATGGTAAGAATACACTAAACATACTAATTCCATTTCTATATGAACAGAAATAGCGGTCTTGAGCCAATGTATCATTTAAATACATAGGAAAAATGAAAATGGGTTACTTAGCCTAATGAAAACTGCCATTCAGTAACATGGTACTGATTCAGCTTTGCATAGTAGTCATTTGTTAAAATAACCTTGCATTATTTCTCATTGTGTAAATGCCTAATAAACTATTAGTATTTGCTTCAGTTTCATCAGTTGCCAGGCACAGGCAAAATCACTGGCTGAGAACAGAAAAGGTTCAATTATTCCTCTACATGTACGATTTGCCTCTCAAGGTGAACAGTACTCCAGCACACGTGGCCATCCATGAATGAACTGCAATGCATTTTAAATCATTTCTAGTGGTTAAGATTGGAAGTATAGTCAACATGACAGCTCAAGGTCTGTCCCAGGACCAAACCCTATTACAGCAAGATACCATTTAACGTATTGCATGGTTTACACTTGAAGACTTGGAATGAAAATGTCTAACACTTCACACATGCACACACCTACACACACACACACACACACACACACACACACCTACACACACACACACACACACACACACACACACACACACTTCACCTCCCAGAGACCATCTCAGAAGTTTGGAATGACTGGCCTCTGAGCATCTTCCACTACCCTCACATCAAGAAGAAAAGATCTAAAGAGTCTCACTCTGATTGTGGAAACACTTCTAGGGCTCAGCCTTTTGCTCCGAGGGTTTTCATGACCCCCTTACTGGTGTCACTCACACCCGAAGTAAGGGCTGGAATTACCTCCATTTGAAAACCGTATTGTATCTGTTCAGTAATTACAATGGCCAAGATGAGAGGGAAACAAATCAAGGACTGCTCCTGCGCTGGGGAAGATGAATAAAACATTTGAAGCCAAAATATGGAGAGAAGCTTGTTTGGAACAATGTGCCGACACGTGAGGGAGCACACGCTGCTATTTTTACATCACAGAGCAGACAGCTAAGGGCGGGGAAGATCCTGAGAGCAGACTGGTCCCAGTTCAGTGAGCTGCTGCTGCTGCTGCCGCGGTTGCTGTACTCCACTGTGGTAAACACACACACAAACGCACTCAAATTAAACACAGGGACAGATTTAAGATAAAGCTATACTAGCTTATTGAACTGTTCTACTGCACATACAAACTGGATCAGTGATTGCTAGGGGTAACACCACCCAATCCCCCTGGGAATACAGTGAATTTGCACAATTCCGCCCCTCTGAATGTAAGCAGTCATCCAGAACATGTTTGGTGTCTGTAGATTCCTTCTTTAGTTCTGTACTGCAGCTGTTCCTAGAAAAAATTTAGCTTAAAAAACACTGTCAACCAACTTTAATTAAGCTTGTGTAGACTTGTTGATGTGGTTTAGGGCTCAATGTGACTAAATGTGAGCTATAAAAACTAAACAAGACTTCACAGTGCAGCTAAAAACTGAAGGCAGCTGTTTTAATCAATAGGGTCTGTTTCCACGAACCGCCTCAGGAGTAGGAGCACTGATCTACAATCAGTTTTTGTGACAATGGCTGGGCTTCCACGGAGCATAAAGTTCTGACAATAATATGTGGATCATTACATTCCGATGGATGTAAAAGCCCAAACTGAATAAAAAATGCTACTAAAAAATACCTCAGTCAGAATAAAATGGCCAAAACCAGTTTCAATCGTTGCAGAAAGGTACTTTAAACATTTTTATAAGTTAATCAAAAGAAAAAATGTACCATGTAAAAGATGTAACCGGATTAGTAACTGCTAAATAGAAACAAAGAACCAAACATTGATGGATGTCTAGAAGAAAAGTAAGAAATAATGAACTTCTCCACGAGAGAATGAAGCAGATATAGACTGAGGCACTGAACATATTAAAAATGCTGCTCGCCTTCTCTCCAGTGCTTCCTGGAGGAGTAGAGATGTGTTGTTATCAGTCTGTTGCTTGATTAAGAGCAACACAATCACGGCAACTACACGCACTGAACAGACGATAGATATCCATCTTGAGCTTATACAGTAAAACACATGCCAAACAAAGCCCTTAAGGAAGAGAAATCCATGAACATGTCACACAGCTGTTCCAATCAAATGCGTCGTGTGTGTAAACACATCCCATGTAAACAGCTGACCTGAAATCTTCAATCAGAATGATGTCAATCAGAATGACAACAAAGTGCTCATATAATCCTAACCAATGATGTTCATGAATACAGAGGAATCTCATCCAAGATCAGTCCTCCTTACGACTTGTCTGAAATGGCTGCATGTACTGGTGAAACTGTATTCATTTTAATAGCATACAGTAAGTCATATTGATGCCTAAACCACATTGACAGAGTTGAATCTAAAGAAACATTTATGAAGAGCTGAGTGCAGTTTCAGAAAGGTTTTGATGACGCACTGACACAGTTTGCGCGATACACAATATTGACTTCTTGTGTTTTTTAGCAAAGCCTCTGACCATTACACCAACAGAGACTTTAATGGTATTCCATTCAATTACACAGACTCTAATATGGTCCCTCTTTGCAGCTATAACAGCTTCCACTCTTTATGGAAGGCTTTCCACAAGACTTTGGAGTGTTTCTGTGGGAGTATTTCCGAGGTCAGACACTCATCCACACTGAACTTCCACACCAAACTCAGCCAACCATGTCTTAATGGACATTGCTTTGTGCACTGGGGCACAGTCATGCTGGAATAGAAAATGTTCTTCCCCAAACTGTGTCCACAAAGTTGGAAGCGTGGCATTGTCCAAAATGTCTTGATGTGCTGAAGCATTAATATTACCCTTCACTGGAAGCAAGAGGCCTTGTCCAGATCCTGAAAAACAGATATTTTTGTCCATGTAGTGTAGATACAGACTTCACCACTTCTAGTGTAGAACTGCAGAAGCAAACATGAGACCACATGGGTGATCATTCATTAAGGATAAAATAACAAATATTTGCCTAAACCTTCACCTTAAAACACATCTCAATTTCAAAGAGCTATGTTGGAACTTACAAACTGACATAAATGAAGCCATAATTGCCCGAGTGCAGCCCCTTACTGGCCTGACTCTGCGCGCCGATTCTGATTAAAGTCTGCTTTTATTTTCCGCACAGCCTCCATACCTTGTTAGCAGCAGCACTTGTGCCAGTCAACACTGTCTTGATTCAAACAATGAGAACAACCTGTTTATTTCATGAGGACTCATTTTCACCATTAGCACCCCTCCCCACTTCGCAAGACTGAACCTGGCAGCAGGAGACGGATAAATCACCTATTTGAAATTCATGCCACTCTTTAGTTTTCAGGCTCTCTTTGCTCTGAGTAGGCCTGTGACGCAGAAATAAAAGACAACCTACCGTTAACCCCTGACACGTCTTCCTTCAGTTTATTTTTTGTTGTGAGAAACCGGCAACGGCCTGAGTAAGGCCTGAAAAATTCACTGTAGTCAACCAGTGGTTGTCAACAAACAAAAGATTTGTCTTCAGAAAGTTTGCCCGGCGGAATGAAATTAGCTCTAAACAAATAGCATAATTTGTTGACAGGCAAGGCATTATTTGGAGTGGAAAAAGACCATGGTGGGAAATCCACCCACATACAGAGTGAGAGAGCTGTTTGACGGCACACGACTCACCCAGCATAAACACACACACACACACACACACACACAAACACACGGTAAAAAAGGTTTTGTAAAAAAAAAAAAGTTGGGATCTCAGCTTATACACTTAATTTATAAACCATTGACCACAGTGTCTTTTCTTTCCCATTGATTTCTTTCAGGCAGGCTGATCTGGCTTGTGTGTGCCTTGTTAGAGTGAAGGGATGCCTTATCTGTCCTCCACCTGAGGCAGTCAGATGAACAGAACCAGCTGGAAAAAAAGCAACAGTTCACTTCAAGCTAACATAATAGTTGACACCTCAGCTGCATTCTGGAGAATATTCAAGCGATTCAAATTCTGAGGGTAGTTGCAGTTGTGCCTGTACACAACTTTTCCGCAAGTTATTTTCTACATTAACTTAAAGACAATGTGGTTGATTAGGTTAGAAATATTTTATGAAACTACATTCTTTCTAGTTGCATTGTCAATATAAATGTGATAAATCTTTTAGCTGAATCTAAAAGTACAATATGAAGTAGAAAAGCTATAGAATAAGAGTATATAACTAAGAATAACTGTAGTGTGGTGGGGAATGGGGGAGGCCTAAGCCTCCACTAAACCAAGTCCAATGCTGCTTTCTCAAAAAAGACAAGATCACAAAGGTCATATTTGGACTTTGGAAACTGTGTGAATCTGCTTTTCAGCATTTAGAAAAAAACAGGTGTTCTTGCGACTTCAATGTGCTTGACTGATGAAAAATAGGGATTTTCACCTAAACCGGCTACAAATACACCTTAAACACATTTCTCACTGGTAGCGCTGCACTTTTTTATTGGGACTGAAGCACACATCAATTGTCTGGCATGATTACAAGTGAGTGCTGGGACACATGGGCATTCCAGAGCACACAGACACTTCAGGAGTGCAGGGGCATATGGAGGAGATATTCCTGGGACTAAATGACAGGGGGTATCATTTTATTAAGTCTATTAAAATGCCTTTCAGCTCCAGGCAGGGAAGAAATATTAAACTTAGAACACAGCCAATCCAACCACCTCATGTCCAGGTCAAGGAAGAGTGACAGAATTACCATCGCGCTGAAGCTCAGATGGCAGGGATGATAAAACAGGTCCTGAACGTTTCCTCTCGCTTGTCGGCTTCACTTCCTCCTGTTTATTAGCGTTAGTATAAAACAGTCTCCTCCGTTTTCACAGCCACGCGGCTGACGGTCGGAGAGAAAGCAAAAACACTATAGATCTGAGATATATCCCTTAATCTAAACAGAGCAGTGGTGTGTGTGTGTGTGAGGCAGTAGCAGGCCAGGACATTCTTTTGTTAGGTGTAAATAGCAACCGTTCTTCTGTTAGCATGCTAACAACACTGTTAACTACTCTGGCTCTTGGTTTAGGAAAGACAACACAGGAATTCCAGTGCACGAGTGGAATTGGAGCCATCTGGTTGACGTGGAGCTTAATTTCAGTGGCCTCGTACCACAAACAGTAAAGAGGAGGCTGGGGTGTGTACTGATGAGCCGGGCAGGCCGGGTGGTCCTTTAACAGTGGAGAGGCCTCTGTCTGTCTGAGAACCCCCTGATAGCCTCTTTATTATTGTCTGTAGAGCACATGACTGGGGTTCTCATTGAGAAAGTGTTTGGTTCATCCCTCTGTTCTTTCCTGAGAAAAATCTCCAGCTGGAGATTACAGAGCTGTTAAAAAAAAGCCTCCACACAACTCCCAGTGCTCCTGTATGAGGGACTCAGGAAAGAAGGAAGAGACCAGAATAGCTCAGCCAATCTCCTGGCACCTCACAGCCCATTATAGTCAGTAAATAAAGCAGAACACTTTCTTGTTCAGGACAACTTCTGAATAAGCTAAAGAAGAAGAAAACACTCAGATACACACACCTTGTTCTAGTCTGCAGTCTTCACATCTTCATGCACACAGTAGGACATCGGCCCAGACTAATTGCAACACTTCTAGATTCCAATTCTAAACTCATTTGTTGGATCGGACAATAGAGCTAGTCATCTTCACAACCCTCCCCCCCCCCCAAATTTAATAGCGTGAAACCATTCTCTTGAAGTTTACTGAGGGTTCACCAGAGTTTCTCGGAAAGCAGCAGGGATCTGGATTCATTATAATGTGTGCAGAGCATTCCAGCAATTGAAAAGTGTGTTAATTTATACTAGCCCAATTCTGAATGCCAAGGATTGTTTGAAGAATATTAATACATCACAAAAATCTCATGGTTCCGACTCTCGTTCTTGACCCCCACCGCGCCAACCAACACACACACACACGCACACACACACACACACACACACACACATATATATATATACACTCTCAGACACACTAATATTGAATCAAATTTCAGCGAATAGGAAATGCGTGTAAACACACAATGACTCGCCATGGCAACACCGTTGAGTCTGACAGTATGTTTACACTCTGGAGAACTTGGTCCTTTTTCATTTTCCTGGTTGTTAGGAGATCCAGTTTCTATGGTAATTGTTGCGCTTAGACCGACGCTCCTTGTTTTAGGGAGTTGGTCACGTTGCAGTTATGCAGACATGCTGAAATCATTAACTTCTGCATCTCACTCGCACAGACAAAGCCGAAGAGGGCTTCATTAAATTTAATTTCATTTCATTTTCTGGCTGAAGGTTACATGAATTCTCCTTAAAATAATACCACGAAGTACCATGTTTTCCACTTTCTCTTTGAAGAAGGTGTTTGTCATGTGATATCTTCACACTGCTGTCCTTAAAAAGGCATCTTTTCAAAAAAACACACAGAAGCAACCAACCTTTGGCATCTTTATCCAGTCTATGTGGTGCACAACTCTGTGGTGCACAGCATCTACTGAGACTGCACTGAGATGTGACACCATGTAAACAATCTACCTTAGTCATGAATCTAACAATAATAGTAATGGGCAGCACCAGCAGAGCTGCATAAAGGGGATAAAGTGGAAAAGGACCAAGATGGATGGAGGGAGAGAGAGAGAGAGTATACAAAGAGAGAGAGAGAGAGAATGCAAAGAGAGAGAGAGATGGAAGGAAAGATGAGATGATAGAGGAAACTAAGCAAGGTAATGCAGACAGAACATGCAATCTGACTAAACAATCTCGAGAGATTCAGGGCACAGGAGTTGTGTGGGCGAGGACAGCAGGAAGAATGAACAGAAGGGACGAGCAAGCAGACAACGCGGCGGACATGGGCAAAAAGGAAACCCACTTCTTGCGCATGAAACCTAAAAGAAGCAGATTGATCCAGGTGCACAAACAAAGCAGATGAGAAATGAATGAACTGGATCGTAGAGATGGAATGAAAACGAAAGGGATAAACAGTGGAGGAGTTCGCCAGATAAACTCCCTCCAGGGCTGAGCTACAAAGTGTTTTCAACTACAGACAGATTCTTCTGCCTCACCTGTCTTACTGCAGTCTCTTTATTTCTCTTTCTCTCTCTCTCTCTCTCTCTCTTTCTCTCAGCTTATGTCTTCTTTAGGCAACCCACAGCTGAGGAAAGGAAGAATACATGGGATGGAGCAGGGTTTATCAAGATGTTAGGATAGTGCTACAAAGCTTAAAGAAGTGCTACAAAGCTTAAAGAAGTGCTACAAAGCTTAAAGAAGTGCTACAAAGCTTAAAGGGCTTTGTGCTGTTTTTCCATTAACCTCGACACTAACAAAAGATTATTATTACAGTGCTCTCTCGAGATGGGCTTCTCATTAACGCCTTATGAATGATTTATCACAGTACTGTACAGTTTCTTCAAAGGGCAGGCGCAGTACAAACAGTTTACACTAAAATACAATTAAAAAATCGAATGTTTCTACAGATTTTCTAGGCCAATTCACGCCATTAAACTTCTAGCCCTGTGCGTGAGGGTAACGGGGCTAAAATATAGCACCTCCTAGTGGAAACCAGGGGTAGCCTTGAGCACTGAGTAGGTTCCTTGGTAAGAAAAAGCTGATTCATCATCAGCAGCAGGACAAGGCAGAGTTTGCTACCAAAGCTAAATTAGTATGGGGTTAATCTGACTATGTCATCAGTGACCTGGTCAAAATCTTGCTGGTACTACAGACTACTATAACTTATGTATTCCTACATATAAAAAAAACATGTTTTTTTCTCATTGAACCTGAACAATTATTTCTTGAGTATATTAAGCTTATGGTTATATTAAGTAACTGACATTCTTCAAGTGATGTTGTTAAGTGAGTATATAAAAATCTATATTCAGGATAGTGGCGGGGAGCAGACTCTTGACACATCTTTATTTATATGTTAGAATTAAAGTAATCAATGTCATCTTTCTTGTGACGGCTTGTCTAAATGTCACTCTTAACCCCGCAGGATGGCTGCACTGTCTCTGTCAACAAGACCGTATGGTGGATCCAGCAGCACTCGATACACAGTGTAAAAGGTAATTAATGCACCAGCACTTCGGTCACACATACATACACACACACACACACACACACACATACATTTTTGACAACCCCCCAAAAATATACATGAACTACACAGTCAAGTAGTCAAACACAAACACCCCAAGCAGAACTTGGGCCGACAACACAGCAGTAGCAATCAATTCCAGTTTGCATTTGGGCCTGGGCTCTCATTAAGCTGTAGATTCAGTCCAGTCTCCAGGGGGATGTTCTTTTTCTCTTGTTAAGAATCAAACCACTTAATCCCTCTCCCACTCACTTATGGTCCCTTTCAGCCAAAACCCAACAAACAGAAGATTGAGGGATGTGTAAAAATGATATCCTCAGAGAGAAAAGATCGATCACTGTTCCAAGATGCTGTTCGGGAAAGGAATGGACAGGAGAGGAAAGAAATGGGAAGGGAAGGGAAGGGAAGGAAAGGAAGGGAAAGGAGAAGAGAGGACAGGAAAGGAAAGGAATAGAAAGAAAAGGAAATAAAAAGAAAGGGCAAGAAGGAAAAGAAAAACATTTAAGATCCTATGAAGTGACTTCCTTCAGCTACTTTGTTCGCTTATTTATTTTTCCCAAAAACACTGCTAAACATGAAACGCATGAGATCCACTACTTCTCTATTCCCCTGTAGCTGCTGTTGAAAAACCACAACTTGTTTTACAAGATTTTCAAAATTTGCTTCAGTTCATTTGCTTGACATAGATCTTGGGCTTCATTAAAACAGGCCAATTATCTATAAGCTGCAATTTACATTTCCCCACCATTAACAGATGTGTTTTACTAGCAATGATGTATGAACGGCCATTTAAATGCTGCTGGCTTCGGTGGACCATTTTTAATCACCAACCTACAAAAGCACTAACAAGTGACTGTCTAGCAATTACAGTTACACTGAAGCCAATGCCAATACCTATACTGCCTTCATGAATTACTGTACCATTATTTCAGCAGAATACCTGGCATTTACCAATACCTGGAGGTACACATTTGCTTACACTGTTTCCATTTTCCATATCCATGTTCTCTATTCCTGTGGTCTTCCCTTCCTGTGTGTTCTTCCTTTTACACTTCTTAGTTTAAGGGGATTGTTGGCAAATACTCAAATTTTCCACTTAGCTCAGAAGGGGTTGATCAGCCAAGACGCCTTTGGAGTCCACATTTGCCGGTATAGTTTAGAGCTGACACTGTGAGGCTAAAGATGTTAACAAACACACGACACTAGACTGCCATTGTCCTGAGAAATTCTCCCAGTCTGCTCAAACCATATCCTGCTCTTTATTGAGGTGGCACAGACTTGTTGACGAGGTCACAGCAGGACTTTTAAATATTTAAAAAAACTTCACTCTATAGTCGAATGCTGTGGGTCTTTTTTCACAAACCACTTCAGGAGTAGGGTGCATTTTTATAGACTAAGAAGAAAAATGTGAACACCAAACATGTTTTGCCTGATCACCATCGGAAATAGATGAAAAATTCAGATGTATTCATTTATTTATTCGCCGAACAACTACAGTAACAACTTCACTAAATTACAAACATCTAACTGAAGATTAACTTTAGCTAGACATTAACATTTCTTTCTTGAATGAAGTATAGCATTACCATCTCCACCCTGGCAAGTTGGGGACCGCTGGGGAACGCTTAAAGTTATTCTAAAAATGTAACTTTATCTCTCTGGTTCACATTAGTAGATTCGCATCGCTTACAGTTTAAGGCAGTGCCGTTTGCTGCTGTTGAGAGCAATTCATTAGACCTGACAGTGTAGATCAGACTTCACTGTAAGCATTTGGGTAGAGTGACAGAAATAAAGAGTGATAGTCTCTTTGCTTGGTTGGAGATTATCTATGTGGTCATCTGGAATGCCTTAATGCAAAGTACCCTTTGGATGTCCTTCCTCTGCAAAATCTTTCCTCATCCATTTGACCACTGAAACAGGGCTGCTTAAAATTGGACCGTGGAAATGAAAAGTAGGTTTCTTTTCTTCGCTTGTTTTCTAAATTCTTCCAGTAGAATGATGTGCTAAAGACACTTTCCAAGCTTTGCTTCCAGTAATATTGGAAGATTCAATTACAGCAGAGCAAGAAGAGCTGGATCACTCTTTATGGTACGACGGGAAATGGTGTTAGCAGGGTAAAAACAATGACAGGTTGATGTATGTTCAAGCCATTGGTCAAGACTTTCTGCATATCACTTTTTAATAAGTGTTGAAAGGTTGGAGGTTGGAGCTTTAAAGAACATTGGCAAAAATCCCATTCAACCTACTGAATTTAGATTCGAGATTAGATCCGCTACATATAGCTGACTTTTCAGTTTAATATGCTTCTCTGCTGAGCAAGACTATGTTGTAGCTTATTAAATCCAGACACTAGTTGCTAAAAAGTATTTGACGGTAGGTAAAAAGCTAGTCAGCTGTATCAAAGCAAACCTCCTGTACTGCTGTCTGTGCATCCCAAAGAAACAGTAGCAGGATTCCGTCAGATGAGAGATATGCAGTTATTGGCACGCTTGATAAATACGAGTCAAAAGGGATTATTAAATAAATTATGGAAAGATGTCTTTGAGGAAAACAAAAATCCTTACCAAAAAGATTTTTTTTTTGTTTTGTTTTAATAAAACCACATTTCACAATTACTGTCGCCCCCGCATTTAGTTCTTTGTGCAACCTCTCTTTAACAAAGTAAGAGCAATTCATCATAGTGCTTTATGAAATTGAAGAACACAAGCAAGAATAAGAGTCTTTTGCAGTCTCTTTTTCAGCTCACCACACTAGCTTTTAATAGAGTTTAGGTCAGATGGGAATGGGATGTCAAATGCTTGATTTTTTGGTCACTGAACCATTTTTGAGTGGATCTGAAAGTACGTTTTGGATACTGCTGGAAGGTCCAACCACAACCTAGTTTCATCTTTCAGAAGGAGCCAGACTTTTTAAGATTTCTGGTACATCATGGAGCCCGTGTATCTTAACAAAGTTCCCAGCCCCAAAAACAACACAGATGCGCCACCAAAAGTGGGTATGAAGTTCTTCGTTGTATAACGATCTTTCTTTTTATGCAAACTACACAACCTGTTTCCAGGAGCATCTGTTGAACTCTAGGCGCTTATGTTTGTGGTTTGTGAGTGGATTGAAAGATGGCAACATGTTAAGATGCAGGAGCAACTCTGGGTCCAACACTGTGGCACAAACTGTGAATGGAGCCTGACTTTCATTTATTTTTCTCAAATACATCAGGTACTCAGACTCTGTTACATCTCAGGCTTCATTCAGTAACTAACTTCACTGAAGACTGGAGAAGCTGTGCAATCTTGGCCTTGGTGTCGCCTGATGCCATTGGCTGGGGGAGAGGACATCTTACTGTCCATCCTGCTTGGCCACAACTGACCCCTGGACAATAAACTGTACTGCATCCGACTCCAGTGCACCACACAGGATGAGTTTAGACGCTGTTGCAGTTTTG
Organism: Brachyalestes nurse; assembly: GCA_037974405.1. Lineage (NCBI taxonomy): Eukaryota > Metazoa > Chordata > Actinopteri > Characiformes > Alestidae > Brachyalestes > Brachyalestes nurse. The sequence goes on along the minus strand of JBBPCY010000109.1, from coordinate 34,940,303 downwards.
CTTCTACGGAAATGTGGATCAGTGACAGTCTTCTGGGCGCCTCCATTCAGCTGAATGGGCTCTCCACGTGTCAACAAAAATGCAGCTCTGTCAGGTAAGACTTGAGGAGGGGGCTTGTGTGTTACCTCAGCATTGAATGGTGTGTGACGGCTGTGTTAGTCTGTAGTTACTGCTCATCACTGCTGGAGTTTGTGACTGTTAGGTGTAGACTATTTTATTTATTATGAGGATTCACAACCTTTTTCATGGTAATGTCACACTCACCCTGTCCAGTGAGTCCCTGATTCACGCCCGTAGACCCCAGGATAGGCTCTGGGTGCCCGCGACACTAGTAAGGATTGAAGGGGCTGTGCGGGTCCCAGTGGGCTGCTTTGGCAGAAGTCTCCATGGGACTACGTAGCTGCCTTCCCCTCTATTTTAACCGCACTTTTGACAGTGAGGATTCGGGGGACATGTGGTTGTGGCCCCGTCCCACATATGTCCCACTAGATTTTAATTGCACTTTAGTCTCATACATAACACTCAAGATGGGGCGAGGGGCATTAATTAAATATATGTGTGTGCTTGTACATTGTATCTATAATAATAATAATAATAACTATTATTATTATTATAAATATATAAAAATCTCTGCTCCCTGGCGGCAGCGGCACTGTTACAGAAGATGGATTCAACCATAGAAAAATTAACAGTGCTAAGAAGAGCCAGTCTGGTCCAAAGACTACAGTCAAACGGCTAAGAAATGCCGGTGGGAGATTCAGGTCTTTCTTAGGCTGAGCTTGATAACTCTTGAGCAGATGAGTGTTAGCCGGAAATTGCCTCCAAACAGTTTTGATGTGAGCAATTCTGGAAACTCTGAAGCTCAGAAGAGGTCCAGCAGCCGAGATAACAAGCATGGAGAGAGGCAAAATACAGACAGCCAGAAGGATGAGAAAAAGAAGAGAAAAAGAGAGACAGGGCATGAGAAGAATAAAATGCCAGAGAGAAAGACCAAGACTGGCAGTGAGGAGAACGAGAAAAAAAAGATTAAGAGATAAGACAATCATGAGGACTCAGAGACACTTACAGTGCTGAGAAGAGTCAGAGCTATCTGAAGACCACTCCTGAATGTTCTTTGAAAGATCATGAAAGAAATGAACTGCAGGAAGAGCCCAGACTGGAAGAAGTCAGGACACCCAGAGCGAGTCCAGTGTCCTCTGAGTCCTCAGCCTCCACCTACTCTGTGAACATCATGGCTCCACTGCATAAGAGCGAACTCAGGAAAAGACCAGAACAACAACAACCTCACAGCCTTCACAGCCCACTGCTGACCACCTTTACCTGCTCTCCATCAGTGTCTTCCTCTCTCTCAGTAATGAAAATAAAAAGATAAAGAAAATGAATGTATGTTCAGAATTTATTACAGCAGCTGGGATGATCTTCTCACAGACATCTTCAGTATCTGAGCACCAGCATGCCTCAAAGCAACCGCTACTATCATCCATGTGCCCAAGAGGTCTTTGTTCTGCTGCCTCAATTGCTACCATCCTGTCGCATTCACATAAATCATCTTGGAGAGGCTCATCATGAGGCACATAAAATCACAGCTGGCCCTTCGCTGGACCCACTCCACTGTTGTTCAAGTCGATGAACCACATCATCAAGTTCACTGATGACACAAATGTGATGGGATTGACTAGAGAGTAGTAATAAGTTCCACTCATTGCATCTTAATCTTCACAGTTGCTTCCCAGACTTTCATTGGTGGTCAAAGCATCAATATTCATTTTCACTATCCTTTCTTCACCACCCCACCGAAGCCATTCCTCTTCACAGAGCCTGAAGGCCAACTACAATCAATACCTGTAGATGAACATGTGATGTATTGAGGAGGTGGATTTCTGTTCATTTTTTTAAATCAACAACTGGTTGCTTCATTAATTTCATAAGAGATGGAAAAGCGCCTTGGGAAAACTGGTATACCTTTCAAGTACCCTGCATTAACCTAAAAACATCAAACTTCTACCGATGAATCCTATTTCAGCCCCTCAAACCAATTCTCACATATATTTTCCTGTAGATTCTAATCTAATAAGAAGCTGAAGCTCAGGCAAATTGCAGCACTGCCCTATTACAGCTAATTTGACCACTTTCGGATGCAGCCCAGGCGAACAATGGCCCTCTTCTCAGGACATAAGGAGAGATTCCATGCTTGTGGCTGGTGGTTGAACCAAACAGTGATGAAAGCCTGGAAGAATTCCATGCAAACCCCTAAAAGGAGTAATTTTTTCCCCCTCAATATGTATGTATTGGCACCAAGAGCGCATTCAAAAATGAAAGTTATCATACGGCTTGGTTTTGTTTGCAAAAATTATTATTGTTATTATTATTAATATTATTAAGGAAACCAAAACAATTCTAGTCAATTACTTCATTAAAATCTTTATGAATCAACAGTGATTATATGGCAATTTGCAGGATGATAATAACAGATAGTCTAAACTTCTTAGTGCATCTTAAATATTTGGAATCTTTTAAAGGCAGTGCATGGTTTGTTAAGTCTGTTTAGATTGCGTGGCCTTTTTTTTCACCCTGCTCGATTACTCAGTTCATCAACAAATTAATTGGTAGATATGGTGATTGCTAATGTCGGCGATAGTGACACTCCTATGGCATGATTAAATAGTTTTAGATTTTTTTCCGACAACACAAAAATACACAATGAGAGCAAAAAGGCAATGCCAGAAAGGAATATGTCTCTCCCTGACAGCCGAGTGCAGAGCTTCAGGGGGAATCCTGGGACCATAAACTAATGAATGTGTGAAGAAGGGTAAGTGGAACTTATGACAAAGGAGGACTGATGCCCTCTTTCTTTATCAAGGCATTCAGAAAACACACACATACAGTGTGCAGACATGTACTCACATCATTAATCTGGATCCAAATAAAAGCCAAGACTGTGCTAAATTATAGAAGAGCAGAGAAATCACGAAATTGAAATTTTCTTGCCTGAAGCTGTTTTTTGATTTGAGCTGGGTTTCATCATGCAAGATATGTCTCGCTGCCTGTTAAATTCCTTAGCAGAAGCAAGTTTAGGGTTCTGTCCTTAAACTCTGATAAAGCAGCACTTATCAGGCTTTTCATCTCAGAATTTAATTCCTAATGAATAAGGCGCATGCAGCACACAAGCTACTGCAGCAGTGCTAGTTGAGTATACAGTGTTGTCTATGCGATAAGCCTGTAATTTCACGTAAGAGAGCTTTGAATAAGGTAGATCACAACCCGTGGAAAGAAAGTCTAATTCCGAAACTTTGTGAAACAGCAGAGAACAATCAGGGCTTTTCATCTATTGTAACTTCCGCACTGTCTGAGAGCAAACAATTAACTCGAAATGAGGTATGGTAGCACACAAAATCCCTTTGCTTTCCACACAGTAGAAAATGTCAAGAATGCTCCTCTCCGCTGAATAAAAAAAATGGTAATTAGCCAGCACTTGATTCTCTTCTGAGTGTTCCTCATTAACGACTTATCGCTGCATCCTTAGCTGGCTTTGAGAGAAGCTGAATGTTTGATTAAAGCTTGAGACGCTGAAGACATTGCCTTGATTAATATTTCAACCGGCACAGGAACAGTGTGGTTTTAAAGGAATGCTCCATTCTGTGGAGGATCCTCCAGACTTAATGAAACTGCAAGGCCTGCTCTTTTAGAGGCCTGAGCGCACAAAGCGTTATTAATGCAGCACGTGCTGGCTTCATCTGGTTTTCGTTACTCGAGAATCATCAGGGAAGTGCAGAGTTTCTTCACTCTGATTGGCCAGGAGAAGCCAGTGCCCCTGTCTCTGATTGGCCTGTTTGTAATGGACCCCCTCTAGAGCTGTAAGGGCCTATTCTGGTGCGTCGAAGCAGCAGCCAGAATTTTAAAGTTCAGCTAATTGGATTTGTGTGCGTGTGTGTGTGTGTTGTATGTTTGGGGGTGGGGGGTTCTCCCTGGTGCTTTCACAAATAAAGTTCACTTGCCTCAAGTTGGGAGTTTGTACAATTAGCAAAGCTATTTATACCCTCTGGTTAGAAAATGGGCCCTCAGCGTTTAGTAGAAGATGCAGTAAGCTGAGGTGTTTCACAGGTTAGCTAGCCTAGCGAACAGACCACAGCAGCTGGAGGCCATATGTAGACAGCACATGGCTGAACTGAGGTCAGGTGCCACAGACTCTAAGCCTGGGGCCCCTCTAGAGCGGGACAGCCCTTATAGGCTTACTGAAGGATGTGAAGGTGAGGGGTGCTTTCCCAAGGAATAAAATGTGCTGAGAAGTCGGCAGAAAAAAAAAACAGAAATAAAATAGAGACTCTTTTTATGATGAGATGAAATGAGATCTGTTTTCAAAGAATATAATTACTGGCCAGTGAACAATATTTCTGATGGTTCGCAGCAGAACAATAATTCTTCTATGACTGCCCTTAGATGGATATCAGATTTATTGTGCGTCTGTAGAAAACCTCATATTATGCAATGCTATACTGTAAATGTGGGTCCAGCCACTGATCCAAAACAGTCCAGGGAAGCTGTCCAGAAAAACTCCACCATGTCCACTGCTGTCATATGAACTGATAACATTTGAGAGATGTCTGGCCGCAGTGAGATGAGTCTGAAAAGGCTGTCTAGTTATCATGTTATTCTAAGTTTTATACCTCTCAGTTCTGAGCCCTTGGGAAGCAAATTACCTCAAATCTCTGATCTCACGCTATCTTTATATTGAGATATAATTGCAAGCGTTTCTAATGATAATGTTGGAGCCTAATGAATCATTAAAAGGCACTTGGTTCAGCAAGAACCTCTGTCTGCACGATAAAGCGTAACTTCCATTCGTCTGCTTCGAGACCGCGGGAAAAGGTGGAAAACATTACTGTTTCATGCATTTACAATTCAGCTTCTCAGGAAAAGTAATCGGGACAATCTAGTGTACTTCTGCTATTTTGCAATATGTGACTGCCTCTAAATGATTCAGAATTCAATTACAAAGATGAGTGCATTCCTGGGCAGGCTAAGTAAATCTCTCATTTAGATACAAGCATTGACAGTAAAATTAGATTTTGAGGCATAGCGGGGAATGAAAATTCCACTTTAGAAGATTCAGGAATGCAAAACGGGTACCTGAGAGTGTGTGTCAGTTCATACGAGAGAAGTTGTGTGTGTCTGTGTGTGTGTGTGTGCGAATGTGTGTTTTAGAGGCAGCTCTTTGAAGTAGAGGCTGGAGCAGAGCAGGAGACTGCCTGGTAGGCTCTAATGAGGCTGAGGAGAAGGCAGGCTGATGGAAACTGGGTTGACAGCAGGGCTTTGGTGGCGTTTGACTCTCCATAAAGTTCAGTATGCCCGAGGCCCCAATAATGAGACTACAACGCGCCTGAGAAAAAAAAAAAAACACCAACATATCACACTCGGTATATCTCTAAACGTATTCATTACAGAAACAAAGAAGCACAATTTCCCTCTCTGTGCTTAATGAGCTGAGGTGAAGAAAAACTGGAAGTGGTTATGCTAATAAAGCAGTAAAGTTCCCTATTACCCAAACATTACCCATTTCATCATTTTTAGTATACATACAACATAACACCACATTCTGTTCACAGTCATTCATGCATCAGCCAGGAAGGTCATCGTAATATCAACGTGGAAAGGAGAACACTCAAGAAAGGATCAGCCACGAGAAAGGTTACCGTTAAGGCTCGATGACTCAAAAATGAATAAATAAATAAATACAATTAAATTAAAAATCAATGGATTAAAATGACCTCCTCTGTGATTAACTGGTACATTCCTTTAGTGATTAACTGGTATATTCCTAAAAAAGTAAATAGTAATCTCATCCAAAACCAATCAAAGTATCAAGTACAGCAAATAAGTTTACAGAGGAAGGCGAAATTTTGTTTACTACTGATGTAAGTTAATGTAAATGAGTCCTGCTTTTTTGGAGTTTTGGAGAATTTCATTCAATTGCATACAAAGTAAACACTCACTGTTGTGTTCAAATGATATAGCAAATAAAAATGAAGGCAATCTCGCCAATTTAATCCTTGATAAATGACATAAATAAACGACAGTTCTTGATAAAACATTCAGATACTATCATTATGAATGTATTTTCATTGATATAGTCATTTATTTATTTCATGTATGTAGATTTTTAATGAATGGCTCCTTTCAAGTTAAGTTTATCTCATTATTAATTATTACATTACACTAAATCCAGTGAGGAAACAAAGAAAGATTGCAAATATCCAGCCGGACTTGCTCAGATATATATATTTTTTCAGGTTTTATTCATAACGCATTGCTCCACTGTCTACATATCTGCTCATGTCTCTGGATTAGCTCCCCTCTCTTAACTCTTGAGACAAGGGGGAATAAATGCACCCCACATGCAAAGCTAAGGATAAAGTTTTAGTTTTGCCCGAGCTCACAGTTACAGGTTGTTACAACCGGTCAATCGGTCAATGGAGGCGGATTTTAGCGTGTGTGGGGGCGGTGTTACCATCAGGGTGGTGTGACACATTCCTCAGCCTCTAACAGGAGACTTGGTAAAATGATGTAATCAGTTATCCAAATGTTCCTCATAGAATAATATGGTAAATTTTGCCATCCTTCTTCAAGTGTTGCTCAAGGCAGTTGCCTGACTCACCTCCATAGACATACCAGCCCTGACCAAATGTCCAAAAGTATACCTGGTTTTTGTTTTGCCCTGTCTTGATTTTGAAGCATTGCTGTGAGGATATCACTGCATACAGCCACACAAGCATCCGAGAGGTCAGGTATTGATGTTGGATATTTAGATCATAAACACCACTCCATCTGACTGAATGGAGCTCTATCTGTCAAGAGAACACAGAGAACACAGAGAACACACTGAGGGTCTTTATACCCTTGCTAGACATTTGGGTCATGGTGACTGTATTGCTGCTCCAGTGCATCCCATTCTATTGACATTCCATGCCTATGTAGAACTGAATGCTGTGTCAGCAATGGATGCACCTTAATGACCCATATCATGAAAAAACGAATTATATGTGCTGTTTACAGTCCATATTATGAACCGCAATCAGTTAATCAGCCACCCATAACCCAGCTACTAATCACGAGCTACCCATATGTTCAGTAATATCATATTCAGTTTAAGGTACTTCTATGACTTTTAAAGCTCTCCATTGCTCTGGTCCCCACTACCTCACTGAACTACCTCATCCATATACTCCTACTATTCTTCACGTTCATCTGGTACCGGCTTGCTTAATGTTCCCAAATCATCAAATCTTGGGTGCCAGATCTATTAGCGTTAAAGCTGCCAAATTATGGAACTCCCTCCCACAGAATCTTCGCCCTGCTTGCTCTCTTGCTTCCTTCAAAACCCAGTTAAAACCATATCCTTTCTTATCGCTGTCATGCCTCTTCTTGATCCTGCTTTCTATTTGTTCTTTCCTGCCGTTCAGACTTAGAATCAGAATCAGAAAAAATGATTGAACCTGGAGGAAATAGCTTAGGTAATGACAGCGAAGACATAGAGACAGAGACCAGGGGCCTCATTCATCAAGCGTGCGTAAGCATAGATCTGTGCATAAAGGGTGCATACGATCATTTCTGCACAAAGTGTGGAATTCGTGAACTTGTACTTGTGCTTAGAAATGTGCGTAAATATATGCACACCTCTGACCACGCGTACGAAAAACACCCAGTGGTAGAACTGTGAAACTGCATGTTCGAACCTCACAACAATGTGACCATCTGTTTTGAATGTCATTTGCTTCATAATTATTGAATTAGCAAAATTAGCATAAGTGATGCACATGTAAAAGCATACGTGGGACATGTGTTCCAAAAGTTAACATGGCTCATCTTGCACTGCTTGAAGATTTAGCAAACCGTGCTGATTTGTTTGCCGCAAGTATAGAATGGCTTATGAGTAGGTAACACTTTCCGAGACTAATATTGCTCAATTTGTCTCCTGATTTGGGACCTATGCTGCAGTGCGAAGCAAAACGCACAAAAGCCATACCTGTTCATATCCAGGTAGCCTACTGGCCACCCTGGGATTTCTGGCGCACTTCCAGCAAGAAATGTTTACAATATCCACACTGTTATTGTACTTCTGAACTGCTGACATTCTGCCCACACCAGCATACACTCACCACAACTACGGGACTCTCACAATGTCACTTTAAACAATGCCACTTTAATGCCACTGCACGGTTTTGCACTCCACATTCTCCTCACTGCACCATTTTGCACTAGACAGGCAAAGAATACGTGTAAATATTAAGCTCTTTCAATACTTGTAAATACATATATTATATTATATTATATTAATATATATATTAAGGCATTAACACAAAAGTCACACGAGTCGACGCCTCATGTGTTTTTTTCCTCTCTCTCTGCCCCCGCTTGTGTACTCAATGCAGTCTCTGCCTCTGATTGGCTGACGCTGGCACGCGTTCCATGGTTTAACCAATTATTATAGTCCCTTCATAAAAAGGGCGATAACTTTGGCACGAGGGGAATCTGAACAGGAGACAAGAAATGCAGCAGAGAACACAGCCACACATCACGTGTGGAGATACTTCACTCAAGACACACAAACAGAACGGAGACCTGCACAATCTGCAAGTCGGTGTTAAAGTACAGTAACAGTACCGGTGCTCTGTACGGCATCTGAAACAGCATCTGCTAGCTAAAATGGCAAATGCTAGCTAACATGGCTAACGCTAGCACTGTAGGGAGTCGTCCTGCCACGGCTTAAACTGTTCCCACTCTCAGCTGGACACTTAAATTTACCAGAAAATTCAAGGTATCAGGTGTTCCTCCTCTGCGTGTGTGATGACATCATCAAACGACAAGTGTACTCGACTTCGACGTTGCTGACCGACTACTCGACTTGAAAAAAAAGAGTCATTAACGCCTTAATTTTTTTTGTCATTACGGGTAATTACGCTACATTGTTATATGTATATGGCAATAAAACTTGAAACCTGAAATAGTTCTTAAAGGGAATGTTAACACCATATACGGTTTCAGAATGCAAATTCATCTGAGCGTGCTGGAGCATGGTGATTTAGAAGCTGTGGAATTTATGATTGCTGATTACTCACTGGTGTGCGTAAGACCACCCAGCGAATGTTTGATAAATCTCACTTATGCACATTGTAAATTTCACTCGTACGATAGAATTTAGAATAATTTCTACACACACTGATAAATGAGGCCCCAGGACAATATTAAATATAAGGGCTAAACAAATCTAAACAAAAATCTGTATAAAAAAAAAACCCAATATGAAAAAAACATTATGGTACGTACACAAATGCTGGATATAAATACTATAGATAAGTAACTTACAGTTAAGTGAGATCTAATGACACAGATGGTAGTTAGGAGTATGTCACTGCACTTAGTAGAGATCGGTAGTAGATAAGTAATATTGACATAAGTAGTGATATTGCACATGTACGACTGCTGCACATAAGATATTGCACATAATGAAGTGTACTCTGTGTTGTCTTCTGTTTCTTGTTCTATGTCTGAACTTCTTGTTCTATGTCTGAGTTTGAGAGAGGCGCAATAAAAATAAATGTATTATTATTATTATTATTATTGAAACAGCTTCTTTTGAATTGACTGATTTTACGAAGACTATTCAGTCTACAGTATCCACCACCAATTCATGCCCCACCAATTCAAGACCTGTGTTTGGATGAGGAACAATAGATGGCAGGTCAAAAACAGCCTTTTTAATTCTAAGGATAGAGAGAGGTCGGAAACTACTCATTTGAAAATAAAATGCAACTGTTTCCTGAACCTAAAACAACATAAACACATGCAGACCTGATTGATAAAACACTAGAAATATGTAGACTATGGGCCCTTTAAAGTTGAATTCACTAAGGAGAAGTGGTGTCGAGATACTTTTGGATATAAGAGTCTATCGTTGATCTGTAATCAGGTCTAGAGAGCCGCTCTGAACTGTACTTATATGAAAATAGCCCATTCAAATGAAAACACAGTGAAGGATGATCTAAGCGTACATGTGTCCTATGTTAAGTGATGCATGACAGACTGTGGAGTTTTGAAAAATGAGAGTATATCCATTAACTGTCTGAGGAGGTCTGGACACACAGAGGCCAGCATGTTAATGATCTCCTTTGGGGGTCAACAGACACTGGGTAAGATAGAGGACAGCTGAATGGAACCTCTTCATCCGTCTTGATGTTTAATCCCATCTTCCACTGCACAACATAATGATGTACCAAAGCAACTGCAGCTCTTATATTTAAAATATTTTAAATGTAACAAATTTTCTGCGTTTTTTTTACATTTTTTTACACTGGACAAAAAGGGGATTGTCCCAATACTTCTGTCCATATAGTGTATGTTAGTAAGATCAAGGTGGATGGTCACAATTACATTCTTAGTTTGTCCTTTGCATTTTGAATGATAAACAGTATCCTCGGCTCATTATAAAGCCGGGTCCAGCAGTTTGAAGACTCTCCACCAGGGGAGGCTATTGGTACTCTAGTCACTTTTTTGAATGTATATGAAATAAAATGTAATGTGTTCTGATATAATGATTCACTGAGGAAGCCATATCAGTGATCAATAGTGACAACCCTAATTTAGACCCTTCCTAGATATTTCGACCTATTATGGGTTATTTTGAGAAGTGCTCTGGGAGGTTGTAAACTTATCCTCCAGTGCAGTAAATTAATTTCCCTGGACAAGATAAAGTTATTTCAGTCACAATGATAAACAATGATCAACCTCATAATTGGAACTATCACATCCATGGAACATGTTTAAGATACATTTAAGGTGCGTTTTTGTAAAGGACTGCTGGTACAGGTTTATAACAGGGTTATTTAAGTGCACCTGTAGCCACAGTATAGAGTGAACCAACCGTCAGCAACAGTGAGTCCCGATTTGAGCTTAAATGAGCAGCACACCCTCCACTGCTGGATTTGTAAAGAGGAGGGATGGCTGGAAGAGGGGGGAAAGAAACAGAGGTAATTAGTGTGTGAATTTGGAGTATTTTTGTTGTGTCGAGTGCGAATGAGCACGGAAATAACCCCATCAACAGGAGTATGCTGACAGCCCACCATTTCATTTCAGCTTTAGGAGGCGCTGCTAAATTAGTCTTTTCATAAATCGAGATACGGCTTGCTTTTTCTTTTTTTTTTTTTAGGTTTTCTTCAGTTACCCTAATAATAGAGGGTCTGTTGCAATGCTACTGAAATTACCAGACCCTCAACTTTGAGGGTGTTTTGTGAAGTTTTGATGCTGTAAATATATTTACAGACAAGTGGTGTTTTTCACACAGCTGATTTCTTGACAGGATGAGAACTGTCTTTGGCATACTAGCTTACACAACGGATGCACACACACACACACACCCACACACACAATATTAAGGTAAAGCATCTGGTTATTATTTGTCTACCCAGTACAGCATGTTATGCTTGAAGCAGCTCTATAGAATACATTAAGGACAAAATGCACAGTAAGAGAGTCCAATACAAATTACCCAAGCTAGCGCAGCTACATTATATATTAACACATGAATAGCCATAATATAAATAAGGGTTTCAAACCAGACTCTCCATTCTCATCCTAACACACAGAAAGCTTCTATCAACCACAATGTCAAACAAGAAACTAAAAGACAGCTCAACTTAGCTTTAACGAATATTCGACTTAGAGGCCTACTTATGATGTTTGTGTGGCTTTAAGAAGCAAAATAATCCGAATTAATTTCTTCTGGTTAACCTCTCTTTATGCCATTGAATTAAACAGGACATGTTTGTGCCCTTAAGCCTGTTTTGTAAATGACCTTAGTCTTACTGCCATGAATTGTGTGCATAAGAGTTCCTTTGCACAGAAACAAACTACTTTAGATCTCTCAAAAATTACTTTTACAGTTATGATTCCTTAGAGAATTGTATATTGGGGAAGGAATGTTAAACATAAAGAACATTTTGAAAGACTAAATATCAATGTAGAGATTCTAGAAGAATCCAAAATCCAAAAATAAGGATCAAGTTTTTGAGGGATCTGTGATGTGAAAAGAGATTTGTGTAAGAGTGTGAGGAACATTTAAAAAAGAAGAAGTTTTGAAGAACCTTCGCATTTTTACATACAGTGTATATCAGGCACTTTTTAAAAAAGGGGGGGAAAGTGCAGTTTTCCGTGACACAGAACCTTTAACATTTGTATACTTGGAGGATGATGAGTAAGACCAACATCCAAGTAAGAAGACATCTCTACTCATTAAGCCAGTTTGTGCCTTCATTGCTTATATGATTTCCATGCATGCAGTGGTACTCATATACTGTATGCTTTTGCCACTAGAATAAACATGCTTTTGCTCTTGCTGTTGTTTTCCTCCTACAGAAAAGGACAGGCTGCACATTCGAGACACACACGGGCTGTCTACCATAATAGCAGCACGAGACATGTGAAGTGTTGCCATCCACGCACTCCTCTAATAAGCACCCATTCTCCCCCATCATCACTTTAGGCTGTTCTAACTCACTCCTCTCTCTGCCCTACTTTCAGCTCCAGCTCCATCCCCCCACCTCCTCCCCATCCTCCTTCTCTCCTACCAACTTTTAGACTTTCGTACAATATTTATTAGCAGAGGTCTAGGGACAAGAGGAATCTCTTTCAGTCCCCAATTCATCTTTTCTCTGAATGAAAAACTGCTATTTCCAGCCGCTGCAGGGAGGCGACAGGCTGCGTGTGTGCATCAGGACAGGACTTGCTTCCTGACCTTTAAGTGTTATTCCGGAGCTTCATTCAGAAACGCGGCCTCTTGAAGAGTGTGGGGGAGTCGGAGAAACAAAAGATCAAGCAGAGGGAGCGGAAGAAAGATCAATGACTGAGAAAGTCAATAAAAAAAGATTCGATATGATGGAGTATATCTGACTGCTAGACCATTCTCTCGTAATAGCGACCAGAATGATTCGGAGCTGTAAAAAGTGAGCCTTTGTTTCCACAGTGGGCCGACATTTCCCAGTAAATATCCAGCCAGACATTATCACAATAGGTAAACATTAGTCTGATTTATCGGAGTAATATCTCAAGAGAGTAAGTCCGCCTAAGTCACTGTGCCGAGTTTTAAGGGTCTCTCTTTTTATCCAGCTTTAAAAGAGCACAGTAAAACCTGAAACTATGAGGTTAAAATGCCAAAAAAAAAAGAATAATAATGGCAAAGTGATGCCGAATGCAAAATGTTCTGGGCAACTGCAGTTAAAAAAGGCAAACTGGCAAACCTGGTCAACCACAAAGAGTGATGTTTTGAAGGGGCGATTTAAATGGGAACGGTTTTGCTCAGCCAAAGAGTTATATTTCCATGACCACACAAACCCAATCACAACACAAACAGACTCATTTACTGTACTTACTGGCAACGCTGTTGTTTGTGCAGCAACCAAAGGGCAAAGCGTGTCTCTGCGTTGTGACTGAATCATCCAAGTTGCCAAAAAGTTGGCTGAAAAGTTTCAAAGAATCAGACGAACCGAGCTTGGCCTTGCCCCCTCAAAGAACAGCAATTAAAAAAGAAAGAAAAAGACCATTTATTTCTTTTACCTCGCCAAAATTCTTCGAGAACGTTACTAGGCCCAGGTGAGAACGCGGCGTTCGTGAGAGAATGATAACGAGTTCAGCGAGATTGCAAATATGATGTGCATTGCAAATGAAATCAAAGGCAAGTTGGAGCGTGTTCATTCAGCGCATTAAATCTGAACATGCAAAATTTGGCTCTCATTAGGCGATTCATCTTCAGGAGTGCTTCGCTCTCTCGGAATCATATTTGAGCATTTATATCATCAGCCCATCGAGCGAACACCTACAACAGCCACTTCTCGCTCCCTCTCCGTCTCTCTCTGGAGACATTTATGTCTATTCATCCCCCGTCCCTCCATCGGCGCAGGCCTGCGGACGCACTACAGTAGTTCGAAAAGGCCCCCCGGTCTCTGGACATGCTCTCCGGGCAGAGAAAGAGTGTCAAAACAGGCCACTAAGAGAGAAACAGTAACGTGGTTGGAGGGGGCCGAAAGGCGAAATAAACAATTAACTGCTCTGTTCTGTGTCTGTCCAATCCACTTACCCTCTCCATCACACACAACCAAATACTGACATGTCTCTTGTTCTAAACACTGCCAGCAAAACACACACACACACCCTGGCAGGCATTTCTGCAGACATCTGTGCAACTAAGGTGTTAAGCTAGCCAGCTAGCTGGAATCTAGCGAAGCCACCATCTCCCTCAGCAGCAGAGTTAGATGAAAGTGTAGGTGGCATTTTCACAGCAGCACTTCGTGTCATCCTAATATAGTGCTCTCCAGTTCTTCAGTATTCTTAGATAGGAAAAAAAACGTCAGCTTACAGTCACTGAGATGAAGCAATTAGTCACTCTATGGTAGAGTACAGTTTATTTCTGGTGGAAGGGTTTCGGAAAGATACAACATTCTTCATGCTCAAGTCTCAGAGGGTGAGTTAATCGTGTTGTTTTGTTTCATTATTCAACTAAGATATTACATAGCATGTTATACAATGAATTACATCTACATTGGAATAACTTCGATTATTAATGGTTTTGAGTCTGCACTGTTTCCATAAAACAAGAAACAATTCAACCAATTCTGCAAGAATCATCCTGTTCTCTAAATAAACAAGATTTTTTATTCTTTATTATTATTATTTCATGATAAAGAATAAAAAAGCTGCCTGGGGTGTTGCCTCTGCAAGCAGAAGGTTGTGGGTTTGAATCCCAACACTGCTAGGGTCATCACTGAGGTCCCCTTGAGGCACGCTGCTCTCAGGGTGCCCCTCGTTGGTGGCAGCCCCCTGGTTCACTTGGTGAATGGGTTAAATCCAGAAAACGAATTTCACATCATGAAAATTGTGTGCTGTGTTCACGCGTGACTATAAGGGGCCACTTTTGTTTTATTATTATCGGAAGAAATACAGCAGCACCTTAATCTGCTCCCTTCAAAGCAACCCTGAAGCGATCATATGAAAGAATGAAACAAATCTGAAGAAACGTGTGATGAGAAGGAGGTACAGGACACAGTTACTATGACTTCAGACAAAGAAGCTGCACCTGTGGCTGAAGCTGCTACTGCTTTTGATGAGACTTCACAGTCTCAGCAAATAAAGGGCCCGTATCTTGGAAACCCTTATGAAATTAGAGAACTTAACATAGCATGTAAACACTGTTGAATGTTCAAAACATACCATTATAAAGATCACAAAAAATAACATTGTTTATTCAGTCTATCAGGAAAAAAGATAAAACACAACGCATGATATGGGCCTTCCAACTCAAGAAGAGGTTATAAACAAAACCATTCTTTCTTATGAGCCAGTGCTTTGGCTGGAAATGCCAACCAACCAACATAGGGAATATAATGGCTTTTGCTGATGACTGTGTTAAAAGGCTCTACAAGGTATTTAGTGTGTTCTGGATTAAAATCGACCATTTAGAGCCCTGCACAAGATTTTGCTCGGGGCCCAGTAACACCAAATCCTACCTTGCTTGTTTCAAATTACACCATGCTTTTACTATCACCCATGATAACTGCCAGTTCCAGGGATTAAACACCTCTCTGGAAGGTTCTTCAACTCTTGCCATGGGACCATGGAGGTAATCTTCAGAGAACATGAGGTAAGACGTGAAAGAATTCCTGATATAAGGATTTAGGCCTACATTAGTAAAGTCTCTGTTGCAGTGCTCTTACTTGTAATAAATACATCAGAAGAGCAGAATGAGAAATGCCTTCCACATGGATTACTTAAGTACAGCAAAACTTCCCTTTTTTCCAGTCTGCCATGGGTTCTCTGAGCAATGTTTTCACAGACTCACCTTACCACTGGGACGTTTAACCACAGGGAGGTTCTTTCAATGAGGGTGAGGAAGAAAAAAAGATCCCTGCTTCCGATTTCCATTCAGAGATAAGTGAAGCTGTCCTCGCAGACACATTCAGCTGCAGTGAAAGGTACTAATCAAGCTTTCCATGCATGATTTTAAACACTTCCTCACCCACGCAGTCTCTCACACTCTTACTTCTGCTCCCCACATCTACCTGCTGCTAAAGGCTTTACAGTGTAGAGATACAGGCTGTTATAAACACTGACAGAGAAATTCAGAACCAAGCATTGCCTTATGAGGAGCAGTCAAAGAGGCAGAGAGAGGCGTTAAAACCTTTCGTTTCTCTACTGTATACAGTAAAATTACTGTATAAGTTGGAACGAAACAAGCTAGTACTCTGCAGCCCCATGAAGAATTCATGAGGGATGAGTCTGTTGGCCCTCTTTGCTCCACTGCTTCTGCTGTTTTGGTATTTGAGTGCGGAGGCAGTGTATTGGGTGTTAATGCAATGTCTGTGTTCCAGAAGAAGCTCAAGTTCAAAAGGTGATGTACCCACACTTTCAAAAGCTTGCAACTTTAAACACATAGAGACTGACTTGGCATAAAAAAGGTCATGGAGATACGGTGAGAAGATTATCGACAACCTGTATGAAACAACACCTCAAAACAAGACACTTTAAAAGTTTCACACCAGGGATGAACATTTAAACACACTCCACAGTTTCTCTTTGATCAGCTCTTGGGGGCTCAGGCCGGAGAGACCGGAGTCTTGAACAATAAGCCGTAAAGTGAAAAAGACAGCATATACATGCAAAGGTGAAGTGAGAGGGGACATCAGTCAGTCAGGCTCAGCTCAATTAATATCACTATTTATGTTGATGCCGGGCAGGGAGGCACTGGAGGAACAATAACAGCCAACATTCCAATATCTTTATCTTTTAATTGTTTTATTGTTTTTATTTTATAAACTATATCAGAGGAAATTGCTTGAGTCCTCTGTATTTAATCCTTTCTCCCCATGAGTGAAGCAGTGGGCAGCCGAAAATGGGGCCCGGGGGGCAGTGTGTGAAGATGGTACCTTGCTCAAGAGTACCTCAGTGGTGTCACTGGCAAGCCTGGGATTCGAACCCACAACCTTCCAAAAGCAGCTGGCTAGCTGCCCCTAATACAGAGGTAGTATTATGCCAAATGTTTTAAACGTAATGACAAACCATTATTAAATAGTGCCTAGGTTAGCAGGTAATGTTAGGTATCCAAATGGGGATTGTCCAGTTACTATTAAAGGGTCTATTAAAGGGTTATTTTTCATGGATCCTTTAAAGAAGCGTGTTCCTTTCACTTTTTTTTTATTTTATGATATTTAATGATAATTTTTACTCACATGGTCAAGTAAAAATATTTATTTTTAACATGACAATCTTCTAACCTCTCTTTACCCTTCAGAATTAAAGAGGCTGTTTTTGTTTACTGTGCCTTTAATCCTGATGTATGTAATTGAGCTCTGTTCTGATTGGCTGCATCTTTTAAAAAGCAGCCTGGACTGAAATTTCGGCTATGAAAGGCAGCCTATGGAGTCGCTCCACAATTCTAGTTCACCCATGGACTGACAGTGTTTATGGATTGTTTCATTTCCTAGTGTTACACTAGGTGTGATCATTTCTGTATTTACAATTATTTAAAAAATGCACATCGGAACAGTGCATTGAAATATAACACGGTACTGCTGATGTGTTAGTGTTTGTGGAAAGAGATCAAAACTTCTAGATATGTCAAGGACAGTGGGTAGCGAGGATACACCACACTTAAATGACAGCCCGTTTTTCTGAAATAGCTTAGAAATTCTAGGGGTTGCAGTTTTAGGGGCAAAGACTGGAAGGTACATATCAATTATGCTCTGAAAAGACTGGTAGGTACTTAACAGCCTTTCCAGAACATAATTAATTTTGTACAACAAAAATTTTGTACAAAAAAATAATCGAACATTGTTGACAGCTGAATATCATGAATTAGTACTTTAGATAGAAGTATTCAATTTGAAACAATGGCAGCCCATCTGAAGCACAGCCATAGCGCTATTGGGCAAAAGACAGAGAGGGTGATAGAACAGCACCTGGGCTCTCCTGGGGTAAAGACAGTAATCTGCAGTGATAGTTTGCCAGGAAAATGCCCAACAACAACAAAAAGGACAATAGCAAGTAGCCCTAAACGAAGGGAGGAAGCGTGGGCGGTCCCGGACCACAGGCCATAAACAGCCGAGGCTCGCATTATCACCATGTAATGATGCACCAGCAAAGCCATGATGAGGTCCTCATTTGCAATTCATAACACAGCTAAATTAGCCGACACTGATTTATTTATTTTGGTTTAGTGAGCGGGTAAGCCCCTCACAAAGGATTAGAGAACACTCCAAACTGATGAGCAGCCCCCATTAAAGCCATTAAAAGACATTACGGTGGGACGGATGCAAAAATATGCAGCCCCGCGCTCATGTGAAGTGGAGCAGTGGTGCCATTGGAGGAGCCATGCTGAACTTCTCACTGCTGCTGGAAGAGCGCTGCTCGAGGACTCTTCCTCAGCTAGAAGCCAATTCAGTAGCTGGGCGTGCAGCAGCTCCAGTTTAAAAAAGAGCCCTAGCAATTAGAAAGGAGCATGACTCAGATGCAAACACACACACACACACACACACACACACACAAATAAACATATACATTGACTTCCTGCCTACTTTAAAATAATCATGAGCGTCCCAAAGCGAACGAGTGGAATTTGAAATGTCACTATTGATTTACTGAGTCTCTTATTAGCGAGCCTAAAGAAAACACACTACATTCTCAAGAGCAACAAGCACATTTCAAAGAGATGAAAAGGAATCTGAAACATATATGAACCCCAACTGACAAGAACAAACATTTTAAGGGATATTTTGGTGAACAAAACTCATTTACGCAATTTTTCTTTTAGCCGGAATGTGTTTGATCAGCCAAGACATGTTTAGTCTCCAAACTTTTCTGCATCAGGCCTTAAGGATGCTGCTACTATGGTTTCTAGCCACGCAACATACTTTTTTGTAGTTGCAGTTTGAAGCAACTTGGTAGAAACATCAAGCCATGGGTGCCGGAGGCATTTTTAATGAGGCGCTCTACGTCTCAGCTGTTGTGGGGGGGAGGGGAGTTGCGCACGCAGCAGTTTACGTCTCAGCTGTAGTCCGTAAGAGAAAAGTGTGAGGGACGAAACAAGTGATTTAGAAAATTGCTGTAACGGTTCTGACGTCTGTGCATTAAGCTCAAAACCCCTGTGTAAAACTAAAGTGAAGCAAATTTGAGACAAATATATTTGCGCCACTGAACTATGCCATTTATTATATTCGAGATGAATCTCTAGGCCAATGTAATCCTCCTTCAGAGGAGAACACAAACATAGCATCATCTGAGAGCTTACAATCATTTGGCCAAACAGGCAAGCCACAGAAAATCTCTGCACACAAAACTTAGTCAGTGTTAAGACTCTCCAGCTGAACTCAAATGACATTAAATGCATGCATGTGCACCATTCAGCCCCATACTGATCAAACACCCACTGTACATAAACACCGAGCCAAGATCTTACACACAAAGGCATACGAGCGGAGCCCAGACAGGAATGCCTGAGGATGGAGAAATGAGCTGCCGTGAGCTTTACTGCTGCACAGCAACGCCTCACACAATCACACAGATTGCTCTCACTCGTAATGCAGCCAATAAAAGTTACTGGCCAGAAGAGCGCTTGTCAGTTTTAAAAGAAAGTAAATCTGCTTTTATCCGGCTTGCTAATAGCGAAGACAAAACAAGGCATGTCATGTTAGTACTTAAAGAGGTGGCTGAAACAAAGCTGCATGCTGATGATATTTTTTATATCCTTTGTGTCATGGTGCTTTGAAAGACATTTAATGTTGTACAATTAGATCAGGATTGCTATTCACAGCACACCACCATACTTGCAAGTATATAGAGACGTATATCTGTAAAAGCTCGTCAGGGTGTAGGCCCATGCATATACTATATGGACTAAAGTATTGGGACGCGTGACCATTACACCAACAGGGACTGGCATTGAAATACATTAGACTTTAATATGGAGTTGCTCCCCTCTTTGCAGCTATAACAGTTTTCACTCTTCTTGGAAGGCTTTCCACAAGAGTTTCTGTGGGAATTTGTGTCCATTCATTCTGTAGAGCATTTATGAGGTCAGGCACTGATGTTGCTCACAATCTCGATTCCAGTTCATCTCAAAAGTGTTTGATGGTGTTGAGATCAGAGTCTGAAGCATTAAGATCATTGTAAGGAGAGGGTCTAGCCCAAACCCTGAAGAACAGGTGTGTCCCAATACTTTTGTCCATATAGTGAATGTCCCAAATTAATCCTGTATATTAAATACAATAGGGAAAACTATAACATTTTCTAAGGCAATCTGATGCACTTCGCATTGGATGAACATTTCATTGAATGGCATATAGACTGACAGAAATTGGTACAAAATGACTTTGTGTTAAGAAGGGTCAGAGTCAAGCACAGTTTGGTAGTTTTCTTGCTCAAAAAAATCCGATTCAACTGCTAACTGCCTGATTTAGTGGGAATAAAGCCTCATCATTTATTTGGTAACACATTATTCTGATGGTCCACTGTAGGTCTTTGACTAACGTACGGCTAAATATATATTTAACTATAGGCTGAGTACAGAGATGGGGACTCGAGTCTGAGACTCGGACTCGAGTCGCACTTAAGTCTCACAAAGACTTGTGACTTGACTTTACACTTGCCCTCAACGACTTGAGACTTGACTCAGACTTGGGTGTTTTGACTCATGACTCATAACTCGTAAACAATGTTCATTTCATGGAATTATTTATTTTTATCTCGCACTCTTTCCAACGACCCCTCGTGCCATAATAACCTCCGAAAACCATTCACCTCGCCCCGGTGTCCCATTACTTTTGTCCGAGGTGAACGGTTTTCAGCTAATGACTGTTTTCGAGGGGTCATTGGAAAGGTGTCACCGAGCCCTAACTGTGAAGTTTCACATTTAGAGTGTGAGATATATTTTTCATATTTAACATTTAGATTTTAGATCATTTAAGGGAAATCCTTCATGTTGGTGAGGGGATATCACAGCATGCAGTAACAGCCAATTGTAATCGCGGTGCGTGGCCAATTAGCATATCTTCTAAACATTTAGAGCTCAACACTTACAGCTCAAAAATTCCACATTTAGAGTCGCCATTCGTAAACACTGCCACTCAAAGACCTGACTTGGACTCGAGCACAAAGACTTGAGACTTGACTTGACTTGGTAAAAATGACTTGTGAACATCTCTGGCTGAGTATAAAAGACTTATCAACCCAAATTCTTACCTCAATCTATCAATCTAACTATGCGGCTGATAATCCACCTGTGCCAATGGACCCCTAAACCCAGGTCATTAAAAAAGGAAATGTTTTGCTTTTACTTACCCATATTAGCGAGTATATTGTTCTGACATAATGCAACTGTTCGTTTGTAGTTTCTTGGGAAACTTGCTGTAAATGCAGATGATTTGGTTTGACTGGTTTATTTGCAGTTAGACACTGCAAGAAGATGCAATAAGACATTGCAAACAGGTCCAGCAATACTGTTTGCCATCTTGGCTTTTTTGTTTGGATACTTTATATGATATTTGATATGATATATTTTATAGGCTTTGGACATCTGGTCTCAGGAAGTCTGCTAATAGCCTTATTAATCATATGGAAGCCTACCAAACGCTCACTGTCTACAGCTAAACAACTTTCACTGTCGAAGCATCCAGACAACGCACGCCAATTCTGGCAGAAAACTGCAGGCTTCAGCTGTCCTCCATCTTCATCACACCTGAATCAGCTCATCAGCTAATCAGCAGGACCTCAGTGAGTCGAACTGAGATGGAAAATGCTAACCTTTCCAGGGCAATGAGCCGGAAGAGAACCCAGTTTGACATCCGGGGTCTAACCAAACACTCAGTCACTAGAGGACATTCGTCTCTGTCCTTCTGTTGTCCACTAATACCTGTAAATAAATGACATTTTCACCAGTCCATGACAGTCCGTGTTTACTGTGAAGTTCAAGAAAAACTGGGATCTAACACAGGCACACACACACACACACACACACACACACACACACGCACACACATGCACGCACACACACACACACACACGCACACACATGCACGCACACACACACACACACACACACACACACACAAGAGACTAGAACTGAACAGAGTGTTGTACCTCCTGACTTTGTCCTTATCACTGACACTCCTTCAGAAGAGTCCAGTGTTTGAAGAAAGCTCCTCAAGGGCTGAGGAGAAAAGAGCTGTTCTGTCTCCGGGGGATAGAGAGGAGAGAGAGAGAGAGGGAGGGACAGGGAGAGCCAGCCCCTTTTGATGTGTGGCAGCAAAAGATCTGAAAATTTGGGTGTTAAGAGCAGCGAGTTGATTAGGAGAGAGGCTGGCTGTCTTCCTGTAATTTCTTTATAATTATTTCAGCTCGGTTTTCATTCATCTTCACTCTGATGAGCCCGTGTCAGGTGCCATTAGAGAAGTGGCTCAGCGAGAGCGCAGATGCTCGAGACTTGATGATGGAGGAAGCACTGCATGATCATGAGCCATGACGTCACGTGTGAGCGATGGGCCGGCTATGACATCATCTGCGCAAATGAACTACGACATAAGATTTTAATGGCACGGAACCCTGCCTGGACGCATCTGCAGATGCGGCCATAATGATGATGTTTATGAACGCGGCGTAATAGAGTTGAGGCATACTGTAAGATGTGGTTACAATGATGGTGTCATCATGTTTCATTTTATTTGCTTTGATCAGAACCTGCTGTGGAAGTCTGAAGGTCCACACACATCTCCAGCTATGACATCATCTTGGCCGTGGAGATGCTCGGCTAATGCAAATGGCTGCAGGCCAAGGATCATTAACACAGCTGTAATTTTAACACAGGATGAGCAGGCAACAGGATGACATGAAAAACAGCAAAAGTGCTCTTCATGTGTTGCTTAACAGCACGGCTTTCAAGACACGGCACCTTTATAGCAGAGAAACGCTTTATTCAAGGTCGGAAAACACCTCTACAGAGAAAACGAGGTGAGTGACTAAGCAATCCTTCCTGTAATCATGACTGCATTTGCAAAGACGAGGTAAGCTGTCATTGAAAAAAGCTACATTTTTAAAAGTAAAGGCTGTGGAGTTTCCGAAAGAACCCTCAGGTCCTATAAAAGCCATCGAAGAATGGTTCTGCCAGACACTGAACTCTAATCCAAAACACCCAATCTATACAATTTATCCACTTATTTATGACAGAAGTGAAGAAGAGGTGTGTAGTAGGGCTACATATTATGTGGACAGACATTTGTCCAGACATTTGTACATTTGTACACACTTCCCATCACAAAAACCGGAACAGCTCAGGTTCATCAAGTCTGAAAAGTTGGAAATAACAGGTTCATAAAGTCTCAAAATTTCACAACTGAAATTAGATTACCCATGTACAATCTTTGTTGAGCAGCAAAGACCATGAACAACCAAAACTATGACACATTCTTGATATTAAGGCAAAAAAAAAAATTTGTGCCGTTGCCACCAATGCATTATTAACACTAACACTGTCAGGCCTATTATAATTACATAAAGATTTTAGCACTCTCCTCTGGTTCTCAAACTGTCCTGAAACTGGAGTGTTTCTTCGTATTGTAAGTCGCTGTAAAGCGATTGCCAAATGAATGTAATGTAATTACATTAAGGCGGTATAGTGAAATCAATATCATAAAGAATTAATAAAGAGTTACTAAAAAGAACCTCTTCAGTGCAGTAGCGGAACGTCATGTGGTGACAATGTGTCTATTAACTATTATACACTGGTGAATATCTTTTGTTACGTTTCTCTCTTAACCTGAGCATGATGTGTCTACAAACTATAGGGGAATTCCTGCACATCCAGTGAATCCACTAATCCAGGATTCTCTGCAGGGCCATGTACATGTACATAAATATTGTATACGAAGAGTAAACCAGGGTGGATCTCCGATATATATAAAAAGATGTCTGGCCTAAAGATGACAATTTATCATCATCATCTGCTGCCCACACAGTGGCCCCTGCAGTATCCTGCTCTCTCCCACAGAGTTTGCACTGAAACACACAACATGACTGAGGAAGTGTTTATATTACCAGCATGTCATTCAAAAGCTTCTGTATACTTCAATCAACAACAGAGGGAGTACAAACTGATTAAACTGATTAGTTACTATTCATGTATCCATCAAATATCTAAATAGTCGTTAACACTAGAACCGCCAAGGGGGTCATTTTTACATCTGTAAGTTCATGACTTTTCCTAAAATGGATGTATTAATCATCTAGTGGATTTTGGTGAGTGTGTGATAAAAAGAAAAATAAATACGACCATTTATACCTAGAACCGCC
>JBBPCY010000109.1:34883901-34903615 GCA_037974405.1 Brachyalestes nurse | reverse complement strand
AATTGTGTTGTTTGGGTTGTCTGGGTTGTGTCTTGTGTAACTTGCCCTCTGTTGCCTGTTGTATGTTGCTATATGTTCCACTGTGGTTCATGGAGCAACGTTGTCTCATCACACTATGTATGTGTCCACAGTGGCTGATGACAACAAAGTAACCTTTACCCTCAAAATGCAACATGGATGCATTCACACTTGCATTTGTATGTAAATCAGCTCTAGCCAGACACAATCCTTATACTCAAGGCACATGACATATATCTTAAAATTGTCTCCGAGGTTGAACAAGCTTTAGCGACAACCAATAAAAAAAGGTCAAATTGTAGCAAGCAACACAGTTTTTGTCAAAATATCTAAATGTAGAGTGCAACTCCTTTCAATAAAGAAATGATTGTCAAGTCTATTTGTATAGCGATTTTTACAATAGACGTTTGTGACGCTGGTGTCTGTGTCTGTTGTGTAATGAGAAAACTTCAGCATAGTATTATATTAACCAGACACAAAAGCATCTAAAATTAATTCTATTATGTAAGCTCCACAATCCATGAATGATGTAATGACATTCTCCAATTGTTCAATGACGTATAGTAATGAGATGCAAGCACCTCCTCAGTTACTAATGGTTTTCTGACTGTAACTTACAGGGGTGGGCGGGGGGAGCTTAGAGTTAGAGCCACTTTTCTTTGTCTTGGGTTTTATTTTGCGTGGGAGAACAGACGAACATTAAAAGATAAATAAAAGTCAAATTGGCCAAAAATCCCACAGTACGGAAGACTCAGCAGTTGGGGGCTGCATACCGGGCAAGCCCCCTGGGGTAAGGAGACAGGACCGATACACAGACTCCAGAGAGCCCACCCTGCGGCCGTTCTCATGGCTACTACAAGACAACATGGCTGACTTTTATAGCAAAACACACGCTGCTTGTGTGCAAATTAACAAGCATGTAACACTGCAGCTGTAATATGATATAACAATTGACCCCTGACACTACCTCCCCTCTCCTAAAAAGCAGGAGCCTCAGCATAGAGGTTGAGATTTTATGCGTCTTGCAGAGGAAGATGATGAGTGGGATGAGTCAGTCACGCTGTTCCTGAAGCCACCAATGCTCCACTGTACTGTACTGTACCCCTTCTTCCTCAGGACTGTGCAGCCGGGGAGGAGGCATTACTATCTATACCGCCATATCAAAACAAACAATAACTCACTGGCTTAACCGCCTGGTTCCCATGCCTCTACTGAACACAGCAGGGGAGGAAAGTAGGAGGCAAGTGGGGAGGGAGTGTGAGCAACAGAAAAAGAGGGTAGGAGAGAAAGAGACTGTAACATTTGCAATAACAACATTAAATTGTCAATCAAAAATTGACATTGACATGCAAAACTATATCTGTTACCACCCTGTTCAATGGCGTAACTAGGGGTTGGCCAAGAGTTGCTTCAAGGGGTCATAAATCATAAACCACAAAATCATAAACTGGCATCTCAGATGCATGAACAAATTCTGTAAAGTGTTCATTCACAGAGTTCAGAGTGACAGATTGTGGTCCAATAGATTTACTTTACTAGAATGAGCTAACACACTACAAATGGCCAGTGTCTATACTTTGGAACAGCAGCTCAATCTCTCTGTCTCGGTCTCTCTATCTCTCTCTCTCTCTCTCTCTCTCACACACACACATACACACACATACACACAGTACTGTACTAACACATTAGAGAGGCTTTGGTCACTAGATGCTCTGACCTGGTTGTTGTGGTGTATGTTCTAGTGAAGTTAATTTTAAAGGCAAATCCTGATTTTCATAACTCAACAAAATCAACTGTGTAACTAACAGCCTAACAGACTAACAATCACTCACTAGTTAGAGGTGGGCTAGCCCTATTCTCCAGTAAGTAAGCATCATTTCTTACATCTTTTTGCCATTAAAGCCCTGTGTGTTTTGTTTAACTCCTGCGTTTGTGTCCTGGGACGGCATGACAAGCACTGATTATCTGTCTGTTATACAGAGCCAAACTAAAAACATGCATCTAAACTCAATTTTCATGGAAACCTAAACCTGATGAACTCACTTCAATGCATCCCAAACTGCATACTATCACCTAAATAGTGTGTAAAATACTACGCAACTATTAGAAATGCACTCAGTAATGTAGCATGTGAAATTGGGATGCAGTGGTTTGGGATGCAGACACTTCCTTGATTTGAAAAAGTTTTGAAAAAGTTGGTGGAAGTCCAAATAAACGCTTCATTCAACATGAGGTGCAATGAGATGTTAATCAGCTTCAAACTGCCAGTGACAGCATATAAAAGTTTAGGTTGGCATCCAGGGTGGCTAGCATCAGGCTGAGCTTATTGGCCACCCTGGATGCCAACCTAAACTTTTGGACACCCGACTCGGCTCCACCACACTCCAAATCTATGTTTACCTCATTTGTAGAATCCACTGTCAGTGATCAAAAGTAGGCATATAGCTGCATCCTGCCAGAGTAAAGCTGGAGGGAGGGGTAGGGCATATGTTATAGACAGAAGAATGGATGGGGCCTCTGCTATGCACACTCACGCTCAAATAGGCTTCCTTCTGAAGAACTTTATTCTGAACTGAATAAAGTTCTTCTGATATTTTATTTAAAAAGTCATAATAATTCCAGCCTTGTAAAATCAGGCTTTCTTTTGCATTTATTCCCCAATTTCTCCCAATGTCCTGTTCCACACTAGGACTCTCTCAATCTGATAATGCTACCAACGCTGGAGAAAGAAATTGGGGAATAAATGCAAAAAAAGGCAATTTTCCCATCATTGAACAGCTCAACATGCTTGGAAGAGAACACTAATTGCCAATTCTGTTACATCTGCCAACACACACCCTGTGCTGTCTAGCACTGTATTGAGTTATTCTATTCACAGAGAGAGAAGGGCCAATTGTACTTTCTTGGATACTCAGCCCCATATGGCTGTGGCATCGCTAGGGAGCGAACTTGCTGTCTTTTTATGACAGAGCCGATGCTTAGACAGCTGCAGTCAAGACTTTTAAACACATAAACTATGTACTAGAATCAAAGACTGTGCTGGAACTGAAAATACGAGCAAAAACGAAAAGAATAAAGAAATGAAAAGTCAAAAGAACAGTGAGAAAGTTCCCCGTGAGGTGAATGGCGCCACATCAATCTTTAACAAAGTGTAAAAGTGGGGCACATCAATAGGATAGAGCGAGCCAGGCAGTGTGTGCATCACCCAGCTGCTAGCTTGCTGTCCCTCATGACTGACTGCTGGAGGAATCGATTAGTGGGAGGAAAGCTGGGTGAAATTCCAGCCAGCACACACAGCACACACACTGTGTGCTCACCACACAGTCAGCCGGAGGGAGCCCACTGCACAGCTTCTTGACACCTCCACATCCCACACTCTCGCTCAGCGCCAGAGACTTGATGAAGCGGCTGGTCCTTTACGTTCAGAGAGCAGTGTGCCGACACTCCAGCTTGCACAAATGGAACAAAATCCTAAATACCTGCTGATCCCAGTATTGATCTAAAGGGTTTTTTTTTCCTTTACGAACTACAGAACTTCAAAAACGATGACTTTAGTTAAAATTACTTTTAAATGATGCACTTTACTTACAATGGCCATCTAAAAGTACAGAGCTCAAACTGCTCAAAAACACATAATATAAGCGCTGCCCAAAAAGAAATGGTAACATTTCATAGCTCTTATTTTAATGTCATATGTCTTTACTCTTCTCACATGACCTACATTACTGTGTGTTATGTGTAGGTGTAGAACATATATTATGTGGAATTCTTATGTAAACACTAGGCTAAAGTTGTCATCATGAAGAAAACTATACTTTATGTTGTGCTACAAGAAATGATGTGATATTTCAGGCCTCACCAACACTGGGTATTGAAATGGTGCTGTAAGTATTTAGAATGTGCAGATATGACATATAAACAAATATATTAAGATACATACATAATATATATATATATATATACTGTATATAAAACTATAATTATACCAGGAGTCTTTTTGCGTAGGTATTTTATGCTGAGGTTGAAATTCCAGTTTCTCATATGAACTCATACGCAAAAAGCATCTGTTTTCGGCTAAACAGATGTCTGTCTCTTACCCTCTTCAGATTAGTGTTATTACCCTGCCTGGGAAAGCATTATTTTAGCCAGAGTGCCCTTTAGCTCCTTGACCCCTGGCACTGACAGGTTCCGAATATGCATTGAATCTAAGATTTTTATAAATAACCACTTAGTCCCCAAGCACTTAGAGCACAGCCCCATTACAATTGTAAAAACACTGAGGGGCTGTGGGGACTGACAGTGAAAATAAACCCCTGCTCTGCTCTTTTCAATTTCATCACTTGGGACAGGTCTTGCTCCCCCTATTATCTGCTCCGAAGGTCATGAATGAACTAAAGCAGGCCAACAGTAAAGTAATGGATTATATTGGACATTAATAGTGCAGGTAATTGATTAGTGGAGGTTACACAAGCACACTGGTCAATACCGGATGCATGCGCTGCAGGATGATGAATCAACTGCCTCTGAACGAAATGACTGGCTACAAACTGAAAAGACAAATACAAGCATAAAAACATGTGACGTAAATATTAAATCTTATTAAAACTAAAGTTTATTACATGTTACATTGTTAAATATACATAAATAAATGCTATATATATAGAACTTCATATGGAATCACTGAATTATTGGACCATTTCAGTTAAAGATATCATTTAAATGAATTTTGAGCCCGATTCAAATTGCAAAGGGCAGTATTCAGTAAAAACAGTGGCTCTATGGAAACTAGCTGTTATCATTTATAAATCTATGGGAACTGTGTTAAAGTCACTGACATTTCTTAGCAAACACCATGATCTTTGCTTGCTTAAAGCTAGAGGTACTAGAGGAATGCATGCTGCCATTTCCTTCTTTGCTCAGCGAGGAGCTGAAGTGAATGGGACTAAAATAGGGCGATTAGACCCTCTTACTTTGTTTTCCCCCTCTGGCCAAGGAAACACCAAAATGAGTTGTTGTTCTTGTGCCGAGGCCAGAAACTGTTCAGTGTCGCTAATTTAAACAATCTTGGCGCAGCAACCAATCAGATCGCTCTTCATTTTTTCTTCGCATTGTTTTTATCGCAAGAATGTTCTGGTTGCTAAACTGGCAGAAGGTATTTCCTCATATCACAGCCTGATCTCAGAGTCTCTCGACAGCTGTGGCCAAGAACTGCAAGGGCAGAAAGTGCACGTAGGACCAAAGTACACCACAACCTGATCTCGAGCTAATCACATTAACAAACATCTGCGTTCTATCAAAAGCACACTAAAATTTGATGCATACCCCAAATACTGCCCTGCATTCAGTTTACAGCCATGGTCAACACAAAAGTGCATTAAGTACAGATAAGCGGATGAGTAAATATGCTTTGCTCAAAGCCACTGTGATAGCGACCTGCAATCGGCGATAGAGAACACTGAACAGAGTATTAATAAGATTCCAGTGTGGTGACAACTAGATTATAATGGCACTGTGTTCAGTATCAAGAGAGAAGACTAAAGACTACGAAAAGACAAGTCATTTAGGAAACGTCCATTCAAATGATCACATTTCTTCAGCTGAGTTAGTTCTGGTGAACCATAACATCGCTATAATGTCCATTTTTGTAATGCTTTATTTGGAGGCTGCCTACATAGAGACTTCATAACACCTGTATAACACCTGAATAGCATTTACAAAGCAGTACTTAACCCTGCTAGGGTCTTCGTTTTTTGGTTACACAGGGAGTCCTGCTGGGTCTGGTGGACCCATTGCATTTTGGGGCTTTCAATTCAACATATTCAAAACATGTTAAATGTGTTCCTATTACCTTTGTTAAATCTCATTTATGAATAGAAATGCCACTCATTTTTCGGAAGCTAAAAACTGAAAACGGGTCCCACAGACCCGAAGACCTTATGAGGGTTAAATTATATTTATAATCATAAAATAACAGTGTTTTACAAAGTGAATGAGATCGTATTGACATAAGAGGCCTTAAACTAAAGTAATAAACATTTGTTCCATTTATAACAGTATTTTTAAGGATCACTTCAAAGTAATGGTATGTATAAGGCAATGGCCTTGCTAAGAACACCATGTGTAACATATGTTCAGCAATTTATACTTTATATCAAGGCCTTACATCCATAAACTGTCATTTACTTTTTATACAATGTGACTGCTGGCATAAACTGCAGTATTGCTTCATAAACACATTATTCAATTTATTATACGGTCCCTATATAGTTAGTGATTAAATGAAACGTTAATCAGTAGTTTATGCTCTGATTAATATTGTTTCGCCACATTTTAAAATGCTGACCTATACACTGTTTGAACATTTCGGGACTGTTATAAACTCCACCAAAATGACTTGAAGTGCAACCTTGTTGCATTTAAGTACACTGATGTTCAGAACGCACATTGATGTTCCCTTTCTCTTTTTAAAGTTTCCATTCTGGAGAAACAAGGCTTTTGTTATGACAGCGACAGTACATTGATGGACACAAAGTGATGAGTGAATAATCACAGGCATTATTGCAGAAGGTAAAAGAAACAGGAGATTCACACAGGCAGAGGCGAAGGGAAGAACGTGTGCTAGTTTCTCCTTTCAGAGAGAAGCTGAACGAGGTAGGGGCCTCTAGAGGGGCGGCACAGGCAAAAGATCTGAGTCTCCAAGAATATGAGACTCCTTTTACAATCTGCTCTGGAATTTCACATTCTCTTTTATTGTTCTTTAGAAGCAAGACTGAAGCTACTAGTCGCTGTTTTCTCGTGCCAGAGATGGCAGAGGCTGCTTTAACCTCCCTACTCCTCCACCATGCTGCCTGCACCAGCAGCTCTCCCAACGCCCCACCAGCACTTTCTGTTTCATGTCTAGATATAACTGCTTCAGAGAACAGTCCGAGATTCTGTTGCTTTATCGTGGTCTGATCCTGTGATGTCGTGCTTGGCTGTGGTGCCTGTGCCTGCTGACTGGCGCAGGTAGAGAAACTCGGACTTGCACTACATAAAAACCTCGCAGAAAATACCCCGTCGATAGCATGTCTCTGACAGTTATGAGTAGAGTAGCACACAGTTTCTGTGCTGTATGTGATTGCTGCATCTGTGCTCTAGAAAAGTAGAGGCTGACCAAGGTTTCACCGATTTGTCGGTGTCAAGAAAAAATTCCCGATATTTAGTTGCTTACTTTATATTGGAGAGAACTGATACTTCTGATTAGAATAAAAAATGTCAGCACATGTTCTCTTCTATTATAGCAATACAGGCTGAACTGGTACATTTGATACAAAGACAACTTTTCATTTCAACCCATGGCATTAATGGGCTATGGGTACATCAGGGCATCACTTCTAGACAGAATCCTACCTGAGTAACAAGAACTTTGGAATAGCTAAAACACCTCATTCAGCTATTACATGACTGGCTGCATACTTACACACATTCTTCTACTCTATGATTAAATCTCAATCATCTGTGCTAACCTAGTGACTTCAAATCATGAACAGGAGCAACAACCTCCAAAATCAATCCGAAATGTATGGGTAGTCAGTATTTTTAAAAAATATAAATAAATAACTCTTCACAAAACACAGTATGTATCATGACACTATGTACTGTGTTTTTCAGAGGTTTGAAGTTGGAACAGAAACTATTCACCAGTGGACCCACATCATTTCATATCACCAGAGCGCTCCTGGAGTCCTGGCATTGTTGGGATTAAAACTACAATCTCTTGAAAATACAGATAAACCTCAGACAGCTGTGCCTCTTGGGAGCTCCTTTTTAATGAGTATGCAGTTAATCTGCATTAAAGTACTAATGATGCCCACAATGAGCTCAGCAAGGGGACCATGATGTCATTTATCATGATAACGATGTCATATCACCATATCGGCCAATCCTCTGGAGTTATGCTTGGCAACAAAAAATAATGGTTAAAAATATAAGTTGTTTAATGCTTCTTCACTTAGACATTACTTGGACGAACCTTTAATGGGTAAACTGGCCTTGTGTCATGTGGAGGTTCTTTAAATTTTCTAAAGACTTTCCGCATGCACAAAACTCACAGAAGTGGAAAAAATTCTTCAGAGAACCCCAAGTGGTTCTTCAAAGGTATTTCTCCAGAGAAATGTAATTTTGATCAGTGTATGGTAGCCGGTCTTGAAGAGAAGCATGGCCTTGTCTTCGTTTATCCTCCGCTACCTGAAAATCTAGCAGAAAATGGCAAGTAAGATCTGGATTGAAATCCCTTTAAAAGGTCTGAGATGCTTTCAACAGGATTTAAAGGTCCTTGGCTTAAGGCCCTGATTTGGTCCTGTGGGTCTCAGGTTAGGCGATCTAAAAGGCCACCCCGTCTCCCCTCAACAAACCTTTTCATAAGTTAATGGACATGTTAGTGTCAGCGTGCAGAACAGAGCAATAAACACAGCACACACCGCGGTCCTGAACGCTCACACTCGTGATGACCTCGGAAACCTTGCGCTGAGGGCTCCATTAATCCAACATGACCACAACACACGAGAGGCTGCAAGAGAGACGGCAAGAAAGAGCAGGACACGAAGGGGGGGGGCGCTGTCCCACTTTCATAAACTCATGATGGATAGCACTGTCTCCGCACTTCTGCTGAATCCAGAAAATTCCAACATGTGCGGGTGGCTGAGGCACAGGTTAGCCAGGCTCATGCTGGCCCCCGCATACGTCTTCTCTAACTGTGGTGGGATGTCAGGGCTGATAAAAACAAAGGGCCAAGATCCCCCACTCCCAGCGGCCTACTTAGCAAAGCAAAGTGTTCCAGCATCCACACTCCATTATGCTAGACAGAAATGGCTCATCCCGGACAGCAAGCATACTTCTTCATTATTCAAAAAAATAATTACAGGCCGAGGTGGGGCAATGCACCATAAAGGTATACAGAAACACACCCAGGAATAATAAATGAGCATATGGTCCATAATTTAAAAACGACATAGTTTTATACTTAAACAAGTTTCATGGTCTTCGTATATACAGACCATCAGCATAAGTAAATGGTTATAGACATGGATATGCCCAGCTATAAGGCCTTTTAGCTGAATGTGCAGTTCGTTCTGAGATACTTTATGAAAAAACTCCGTATTTCATTTTAAAATAAATCATTTCACTGAAGGCCAGTGTTCATAAGGCTACATCACACATACAGAAACCTTTCATGACAACTGACATAAACCTACTCAGTCATTTATAAAGGTTTATTCCAACAAGCATCAGTTTTCCTTATATTTTTTGTAGAAAAAAATTGATGTGGGCAGCCTCTAAGGCAACTGACAGACTGGAGCTAGAGGTGGGCGATATATCAATTCATTCGAATTCACAGTTCAGGACAATGTGTTTTTATGAAAATCAATTTTATTACTTATTTTACACGCGAGCACCAAAAGCGGAACTAATGCGACGCATTATTAGCGAGGTGCACCCAAACACTGTAGCAATAACGGATCTCTGGGGGCTATTATGTTAAACGAGGGGTCATTGGAAAGGTCTCACTGAGCCCTATCTAACTGTGAAGTTTCACATTTAGAGTGCGAGATATATATTTCATATTTCACATATCCTTCATGTTGGTGAGGACATATCACAACATGCAGTCCAGCCACCTGCTAAGTAATCACGGGGCGTATCTTCTAAACATTTATAGCTCAACATTCAGAGCTCAAAATCCCACATTTAGAGTCACACTTCTCAGGGAGCGTAGACTTGTGCCTCTGAAGTCAACTAGTCAACTTTTCTGTTGATGCCCTAGTGCCATATGATAAGAATGGGGCATGGTGGAAGACGATAACAAATGCCGTCGCAATGTATATTGCAAAAGATATGGTGCCCATACATACTGTGGAAAAGCCAGGATTCATTAACATGCTAAAGGTTTTAGACCCGAAGTATGTGTCAGATTGCTCTTTAACCTTAAAGTAAAAAAAACAAAGTTAAAACTTGTTTTGCACCATGTATTTGTCACCTGTAGTTTGATTTTGAGGAGGGGAGGGGAAAATCGATAAAAATCGAAAATCGGATTTATTGTGAAAAAATCAGAGATTTTATTTTTAGGCCATATCGCCCAGCTCTGCCTGGAACCCTCATGTTTATGTAGCTTTATATCAGTTTTCATGAAAGGTTTGAGTGGGTGTTCTGAAGACTTACAAATGCTGGTCTTAAACAAAGTTCTTTATGATTCTTCACTTACATATTTGGAAAGGATTTTTTTTTAATTACTTACATGAATTGAAAAAATGAGGACAGTTACGTAGTTTTACAAGTTTGTATTCGTGATTATTCATTACTTATATGGGGAGAATGAGAAACAAACTACATATTGCATTCAGTAGTTCTAGTAGTAAAGTTTCTTTACCTCTATTGGGAAAACAAGAAGAAGCAACAGGCCTGTAGAGAGACTCAGGCAGTAGACGCTGTTAAGTAAGAGATAAAAAAAAAGAAAAAAAGAGGGAAAAAAAGGCTCGAATAAAACAGACAGACCATGTAAACACTCCGACCTTTTCAAGCTTTCAGGGGACAAATGATGTGGAGTTGTTATAAACACAAAACATAAAAGTAAAACACACTGTCAGTGTTCCCTGTGTATTACTCGCTCTTACGAACGCTAACATACACAGACTTCTCCGTTAGATAAGAGTGATCGAGCTGTAGCTCGGGGCTGAAAACACCCGCGTCTCCCTAAAGAGTGAGTAAGCAGAGAGATGTTGAAAAGACATGCAGGCGCGGTGCGCTCTGAGAGAGGGGAGCAGCACAGGCCTCTCATCGCACGAGTGATCATTACCTTATGAGGGAAGACACACAGTTCCAAATAAAGTTTGTCATATTAAACAAATCCTATTTTACATCAGCACGGAAGGAGCATCTCGCACTCTGAAAAACATTGCAGTCGGAACAAATTAAGCCGCTGCGGCATGGCTGGATTCTGCTCATGCTGCTTCAAGGATTCAGAACAGGACTGCCCCTCAGTTCCAATACCGCAAACAGGGCCTCACCACTCTCCCAACACATACATTACACGTCACTGGCACCACTGAGGGAGGAGTGAACGACAACGGGGGAAGCCTAGCCTCAGTGAGCTAATTAGCTAGATAAATAAACTTCCCACATTGATACATCATTGACTTTTCTCCATTGTCGATAATACATTAGACCAACATGGTCAACACTGGGAGGTCATGTGACAGAAGATGCTCCCTCACTCCTCACAGCTTGTCTCTAAAAGTTCATTATATGGTATCAAAAAGGTGCTACCTGGGTGATAAATAACATTCTATTACTAAAAATGAATCCGTGCTTTAAGCATTTCCTCATTTATTGTGGTACAACGCCTGGTCATGATTGATGCTGGCTAGAATCAATTAGCTTTTTAACAGTCTACAGCAAAACCCATTCATTGTGCATTTGTTTCACTCTGCTTTTTACAACATCCCCCTTGCAGCTAGAATAAGCGGTGGAAGTGATTTTTCTAAATTCATGTTTAATTAAATGCTCATTCCCGTTCCCATTCTACAGAAACATACTCAGAATCATTCACCACGATGGGAACCAGACTTCCAAAGTGTTTAATGCCTTTAAAAGCTACTAATCGCTGTTAAAGCATTACCTGATTTATTGAGGAAGTCGGCAAGAGAAAAATGCGTCATGTTCTATGCTCGCTTGCATAAATCAATTAGCAAATTTTGCCATAAACAGCAAAATTGTGATGTTTTGTTTGTAGGTGAGTTTTCATTGGATTTCCACAACATGGGCCTTGCACACTGATACAGGTTTGACTGTGTTTGACTATGGTTCTTCACTGTAGGTGGAAAATGGATTTTTCCTCAGATTTCAGTGCTGTTTCAAAATGAACTCAATGTCCAAATGTGATAATCAAAATGAGGCTAACACTGATGCTTTTGGAATGATATAACACTATCTAAGCTTATAATGCAAAGCATTTTTGATGCATTATAAATAAATTTGGTTAAAAAACTGCTTCATAAGCTTTAGGTTTAGCAAGAAAACCATCATGTTCTTTCCTGTGACCTGTGTAGCCCTTGCTTAGCAAGTTAGTAGTGAACATGTCAGCATTGGCAGTCATGCATAACTAAAGGAGTAATTTCATTCATTCATTCATTTTCTGTAACCACTTAATCCTTACTAGGGCCACGGGTTCGTGGAGCCTACGGGCGCGAGACAGGGACAGGAAACCCACCCACCACGAGGAGAACATGCAAACTCCACACACACAGCCAGGACCCGGATTCGAACCTCCAACCCTGGAGGTGTGAGGCAACAGCGTTACCAACTGCACCACACTGGGGCTGAAGGAGAATTTTTTGACATCAATTCCAGTTTAAATGTAGCAGATCATTCCAATTTTGAAATATTAAGGATTTATACATAATACATAAAAAGCTTTGTCTGACATCTTTTTTGAGTTTGAAAAGCAGACTTCAGATCATAATGATTTTTGGGCTTCATAATGAAGTTCTGCATATATGAGGACATTCAATCTCTGACCCTTCCCCTTCCCAGGGGTCTAACAAATTTCATTAATACAGCAATACAACAACCCTAAAATTGTTGAATTTCCATAAAATATAAACATATACTTTACTTTACAACTATTTCATGCAGATTCCCATACAAAGGACTGAAAAAATGCATCCCTCTATGCTTCCACATCCTCCTTCCTTATGCCATAATTTATGCTTAAGCATCTGCCACTGTCTCTATTGTCACTGTTTACAAACAGTTAATGAGTGTGGAACACGCACTGTGTACACACAATTCATAATGCAAAGCATCTCAACAAAGGCGTGTACAGTTCACACACATTCACGTGCAAACACCACACTCACACACATCACACGTTTACAGAACACACTGAAAATATCTCCCCAGGCTCAGAGCATCAGATTTGCTGACAGTATAACCTTTCAGGCGTGAGTGCACATCATACACTATTAATGCTAAACTACTAGGAGTGTGTGCATATGCGCATCTTTAGCAAATCTTTAGAAATCATTCTCACTTTGATGGTTCTGGCTACAGAAACACAAGGACGGGCAGGAATGCAGTAGCCTTCATTTGGAGAAAAAAATAAAGAAATGATTACAATATTTGAACAGGAATAGTAACGTATATGATTAGGGTATGATAATGTAAACTACACCGATTGTAAATGAGCATCTTATATATATAGGGTTTTTCCACTGGCACAAGAAACAATGCCGTACCGCGAATAAATTCTTTTTCATTCCAAATAAAGCGACCAGTAGCCGAGCAGCACCCGAGCTGTCATGGCAGCTCAGCCAACTACATCACTGGTTTTTGATTGGTCGAAATGTTGTCAACACAATAAGGGAAGAGCCCACTGTTTTTTACTGTTGGTGCAAAATCTGGAAAGACAGCGAAGTACAAGCACCACTATCGTTTTGGGCTGATGATCAATTTCAGTGGGAGTTTCCTACGATGCAAACAAATGTATCTTTAATGTATCTGTGAGAAATGTGAAGGTGTACCAGGGCATAGCATGTTAGCTGTGTCTAATGCTAATGAATGCTGAGGAAAAAAATGTAAAACTCAAACAAAACTATATATTGTTAAGAACAATAAGATCAGCATTACATATAAAACGTAAAGACACTTGTAGGTTCATTGGTCATTTTGGTTAGTAAATAACACGGCTATATTTGTATTAACAACACAGCGGTTCCTACCAACTTAGGGGTGAATTCCTTTGCAGTGTGTGTCATTCTTAACGAAAGTTTAGAATATATGTGCCGGTCCTCTTGAATTCCTATCATTATTGCGATATCCTCCTTTATAATACTGGTGTTGCTGTATGCAGATGAGCTCTTTGTGATTGGAGCAGATCTCTACTGATATTGAGTTTTAATATAATAGGATTTAATTTAATTTAAAATATAATTTAATTTAATATGTCAATATAAGACAGCCCCCCCCCCCATACTTTCCAAGTAAAAATCTCAGCCAACCGGTCATGCTAATGCTAATTAAATGACTCCAAAGGGTAAATAGATCCTGCTGCTCATATATACAATACGCATATAATACATAGACGCACAGACACACACACACATTCAAGCATGCACACACACACACACACACACCTGACTGTCAGTATGGATAATAGTGCTTTGAGGTGTGTGTGGTGGTATTGTCTTCCCCTGTCATTCTCTCATAGTCCCATAGGTCACATTAGCACCTCTCCCTTCTCTGCTCCTCCATCTAGCCTTTAGTGCCTGACTTAACGTGTGATGAGACCCAAGGAAGTGAACGTGATAAGCACCATTCCGAAGAGAAAGCGAAATTCTTTAATGGAATCTCAACCAGCCAGCACACAAAAAAGAGGAAACAGAGACTGTCAGCACTGCTGAACAAAGGTGAAGAAAAAAGTCCATAGAAAGGCAGTAAATCTTTTCACTTCAAATTTGCCCACTGCATGCTTTGAGCATTAGTGTTCATATCGATTCTAAGAGTTGCTGAGTTAAGACGCAGGTGATTGATCCAATGGTAGGCTACAGAGTGTATTACCTAACGCATCACTGCATACTTCAAAACCATCAGAATCCACCACTCAAACATCAATACTGATATCATTTCACACATCAAATACTGTGTAATCATCAAACTATGCAGGGTTATACAGGTAAGAATGTGGGTCTGTAAATATAAAATGGAAGTATTTGTGCCCACTCTGGTACAAAGCTAACCAATCGGATGAGCGGATGAGCATGAGTCTTCACCACACTGAGATGCACTGATCCATAGAAAGAGATGACAATTTTGTCATGGTCATTGAGTGCCCTTGGTTATGCCACTGTATGCTTATACATTATATGGACAACAGTATTGCGATGCCTGACCATTGCACCAACAGGGACTTTAATGATATTGCATTAATATATAGTTGGTCCCCCAACTGCTAGTGTCACCGCTGAGGTATCCTTGAGCAAGATACCGTCCACACACTGCTCCCCGGGCGCCTCATTGGTGGCAGCCCACTGCTTCACTTAGTGAATGGGTTAAATGCAGAGAAATAATTTCACTATGTGTTGTACTTGTATGACTACGCATGTGACAAATAAAGAATATCTCTCTCATCTCTCTCTCTCTTTGCAACTATAACAGCTTCCAGTCTTTTTGGAAGGCCTTCCATAAGATTTTGGAGTTTCTGTGAGAATTGGTGCCCATTCATTCTGTAGAGCATTTATGAGGTCAGGCACTGATGTTGGATGAGAAGGCCTGACTCGCAATCTCCATTCCAGTTCATCCCAAAGGTGTTGGATGGGGTTGAGGTCAGTGCTCTGTGTGGCCAGTCAAGTTCTTCCACACTGAACTTATCCAACCATGTTTTTATGGACCTTGCTTTGTGCACTGGGGCACAGTCATGCTGGAATAGTAAAGCGTCCAAATTGTGCCCACAAAGTTTGGAAGCACAGTGCTGTCCAAAGTGTCTTTGTATGCTGAAGCATTACGATTACTCTCACTGGAAGGAAGGGGCCTAATCTGAACCCTAAAAACAGATTTGTCCCAATACTTTTGTCCATATAGTATATGAGCGTATCGTGGACTTCATCAGTTGGGGCAGCTGGTGGTCTGATGGATAGGTAGTTTCCCCTGCAATCAGAATGTTGTGGGTTTGAACCCCAAGACTGAGAGTGGCACCACTGAGGTACTCTTGAGCAAGATACTGCCACCACATAGTACCCCTGGGCAGCATTGTCAGCTGCCCACTGCTTCACTCGGGTGAATGGGTTTAACACAGAGGACAAATTTGACAAATGGTTTACTTTCATTTTTTAGTATGCCCTAAACACCGAACAACTACTTGTAACCCATAAAAAAGATTTAGAGCAATTTTATACAGCCGGCTCACACTAAATTCTTTGTGGACGACAGTGGTTTCCAGAAAAATGGGAGAAGTTTTGTGTATTGGACACCTCTTGTTTGATGCACCCTGCTGTGTCTCTTTTGATTTAAAAGAAGTCAAGTAACTCACCAACCAGATCAAAGGAGAGACAGGCCTTGGGTGGCATTAATGAAAGAGAGATTAGCGGCTGCAAACACTAAATATCCTGAACTGAAATGATGACAAACAAAAAGAGGCATTTTTAGCATGTTTTGCTAACAGCCCCACACTTGGTAGTTAATAGTAGTCAAACTTTCTGCCTGTACAAACTGAAACGATAATTAGAACAGCTGATTGACAGTTAGGATGCTGTTGTTGCTCAGCAACAGGGAGACACATGAAGTGAGAACACCATCCTTAACCAGCAAACAGTAAGGCCTCGTTCACACGGACGTTTGAGTCTTGGATAAATGAACGCGCTCTGAACGCCATAGGTGTTTTTGTAGCCTTTTGTATCCGCGCTTGATTGGTGTTACAGTGGCGCTCGTCTGATGCTGTTTAACTGCAGAACAGCATCAGACGAGCAGAAAAGCGGTCGGCGCTCAGTCCGCGCTCACCTGACGCCACGAACGCCAGAAAAACGCCTGATTCAGACGCCTGTGTGAACGAGGCCTAACTCCATAATCTAAATTAATAGTCCCTTAAGGTAATTTTTTTTTTACCAGTCCTTTGATTTTTCCTCTTGTTTCTTCTCAATTAGTTGACTGACACTAAAAATGTTAAAAATGTTTTTTTCACAAAAACCTACAAATCATGTATTCTAATACTCATGTTCACACTAAAGCCCATAAAAACCCATAAATTCACAAAGGGCCTGGGCACTAGTTATGGAAGTTTTAAAGGACACTCTAACTATGAGGCAGGCA
Organism: Brachyalestes nurse; assembly: GCA_037974405.1. Taxonomy (NCBI): domain Eukaryota; kingdom Metazoa; phylum Chordata; class Actinopteri; order Characiformes; family Alestidae; genus Brachyalestes; species Brachyalestes nurse. The sequence continues at coordinate 34,886,761 of JBBPCY010000109.1, read as the reverse complement.
GGAAAATGCTTCAATAAAAGGTCAACGAAATGCACAATTTAACCTTAATATGTAGTGACAGCCTGGCATGTATGCTCAGTGGTCATTTAGTATAAACTGGCACTGGTCACAGACCACATGTTAGCCAGCACTGGAGCCATGTGGGGTCTCTAATTAGATGATTTACATAGAGGTGGTGAGTAACGCAGACCAAAATAGAAATAGAAAACACAAAAAAAGACACTATACTCAAAGTAGTGGCAAAAAATAAATAAAAATGAAGAAGAAGAGGAATAGGTAGATCCCTTGACCTGTCATAACTCCAAAGATAGAGAACAGTCCAGGTCTATCCATGCCTATGCATGGTGAGCCGTGCCAAAGAGAGCACCCTGGTGTGCTATCAAACTGCGATGGTCAATGGAGATGTCAATCTGATGGGCAGCATAAAAACTCAAGGTATGGGAGGAACTGTCACACCTTAGCTGCACGCTCTGCAAGAAACCATAGCAACAAAGGCAAGGCGAGAAAAAAGAGAAAAGAAAAGAAAAGACTGAGACGGAAAATAAAACTGAAGAGGGAAGCAGGATGAAAGAGGCACTTTTTATGAAAGAGAACTAATTTCCATGACAACCCTGGTTGAGGAAGGGTAGCAACGATACTACAAGAAAAGTGCGGCGTAAAAGAAACGAGGGAACACACAGAACTGAGAAGATATATGACATCTTCTAAAACCAAAAGACAGCTACCTTTTTTTAAGCATCACTCATTACCATAGAGCACTGCAATGCTATTAATCAGAATTAGCATGCTACATCTTCAAAGATCCTACAAAAAAGAGGGAGCAGTTCTGGTGTCTGTAAAGCCAGTCTTAACCCAAATTCAACATAATATTTACTCTTTTAGTTTATATCCCTGGTCCAGAGAAGCATAATGAATCATATGGTACCATTTAAAAGCTAAAATTCGAAAGTGAAATGATGTTTGCCCACCTCTAGAACATCTGGGGTTTGATTGCATCATCTTGCAAAATTGGGCACAGAATAATATCAACCAAAAATGGCATGCTTCCCCACCACTACACCACACCATTTATCATGGAGGGAAAACATTTAGTAAGCTCAGGGGTCCCCCATTATACCATGTTTCACTTGGAAAAACATCAAGCTATGGAAGGAAAAAGTGCGATTTACATATGTATGTACATTCAGTGTGTCGGTTCCATATGTAACTACTGAAGGTAACATTGTCTTTTAACCATTTCTGGCCAAATGGTCTTTTAACCATTTCTCGTTCAGCTAAATATCTGTTGAATGCAACTGAACTTTAAGTTGAATATAAATGATTCCATTAAATCTTGCCTTAATCGAAACCTAACCTAATGTTTCACCTTGTAGTTTGTTAACAATTTAAGTATCTGTAGACATCAAAGTGAAGTGCGATAATAATTTCAGTAGATTTTTGTACTTGTGTATGTCATGCTATTAGGCCAGAATGGACATTGGTGTTTTGGTAGTGGAAACCAAACATTAGTGACTATAAACTCTCATCTAAGCTCATTAGGTTGAATTGAATTTTTGCCAAACAAAACTTGTCCAACCTTCCAACAGCTGTTACAGAAAATGCACTCGCTGTCAGAGCACAGACCACTCACTTGTAGCATTTCATCTGAAACAGGTAGACAACTTCCACTCAGAGCCATCCACTTAGCACAGACATATTGTAAGTTTACTCATTCCTCAGATTGCCAGACTCTCTGGAGCAAAGAGAGAGAGAGAGAGAGAGAGATAGAGAGAGAGAGAGAGAGAGAGAGAGAGAGAGAGAGAGAGAGAGACCAGTGGAGGGAAGGGGGAAGGGGGTCTGGGCAGCCCATGCATGGTAATTGGCTGCTGTTCAGGAGGGCATTTGCCCTCAAAGCTGGGATGTTTTGTGAACACTTATCACCATGTCAGATCAGATGAGAGCTTGCAGTGGAAGAGAGATTTGGAGAAGATGCTAGACTGACAATAATCAGACAAAAAAACAGAAAAAAAACACAACCCTGAAAAATGAGAAAAGACAACAACAACAAAACACCATATTGCGGTGCCGGCGTCCGCTGCCAAGCACTCGCTGAACTGCCCTGTTCTCTGTGTGTCCAGATTTCCTGGAGGGAAGAGACTAGCTAAATAATTCACGTTCATGCTTGATTTAAGACAGCCCTTGTTTAATTTTTTTCAGAAGCTCTTTCCACAGTCATTAACCAAGCTTTCGTTAGAGGCCTATTACCTACAGCAGGTATTGCTCTAGAGGTGCAGGGTGAAGTGACTGTTCACGGCAGACACGCACTTCATGTGCCATGAGTAGTGTTTGGATGTTCAACCACACCGTAGCAAAACCAGGCAGTTTCTATCCAAAACTAACACAATAAACTGTAACCGCAAGGCTAGCAAACCACTTTCATTTTAGGAAATTATTCTAAATAATAGTTTACCAACAATAGTTGGTACTGGGTGGTTTTTAATTGTATTCCTTTATTTTTGAGTATAGTAATTTTTGCATGTTTTTTTTTTTAAACTAAATTGGCAGCTACAGTATGCTGAGGCGCCAAAGGGGAATACATGCAATCAACCAATTAGGAAGAATCCAGGAAGGAGCATGATGGATTATAGAAATTAGGAAAATAATACAGTGTGGTTGTTTTTTTTAACTGTTTGAACAGAGTTAACGTACATTTTTGAAATGCACAAGCAAGAAAAACATAATTGCACAAGCAAAAAAACATAATTATTGCCATGTCATCTCCAATGTGCAGTTTCTGTTATTTTACTTTTATTGTTGCTTACTGTTTTTGTCAGTGCCTGCTGCTACGCAATGTGTACAGACATACACATATTTGTATAGG
>JBBPCY010000109.1:34859644-34879371 GCA_037974405.1 Brachyalestes nurse | reverse complement strand
CTTCAGAGTCAGAATCGGCAAAAAACATTCACAAGACATCACGGGACAACTTTTTATTAGCCATTTGGCATTTTTTTTTCTTCCAAATCTCACATGCTGTGAACTGAACTGCGCTCTCTGGCTGCTCACGCTGCTGTTTACTCGAAACTTTGAACAGGAAGACGATGTATTTTGGTCTTGAAGTACTATATGTCTGCCAACTAGTGGTAGGGAATACAAACCCTATTTCACATGATATTTGTAACTACAGTCTATTTTATTCATGATGACGTCTTGTCACAATTCTGCGACCTAAAGGGTTAAGAAGAACAAAACAAAAGCGAGAACACTCAAGACCCTCCACGGCCAAGCCCAGAACCATACATCGAATAATAATTAACAGAATAAATGAATAATATTTCATCATTTACAGGATCACCCCTCTTTTGTTGGGGGGCATTTCTTTAGTGCATATTGTAGCTCTGGCAGGTGTCCTCTCCACTATGTACAGTCTGAATAACTTTCATTAGATAATTTCCTTTAAACTATCCTATCGGATGCTACTCTCACAACTGAGCAAAAAGCGCACATTTAAACTAATACCAGTGCCCTACACAGCAAACAAAGCCCAGACACTTGATTCTGCATTACCTTCCCCATACTGGGCCTGAAATCAGACTCCATGAAGAGGTACATAATAAAAAGCCTCTCGCCACAATAGGCTGCTGCCAAAAGCCCTGGATTAATTTCAGTGTTCATTTCTTTTTTTTTCCCCTCTCTTTCAATAACTTAAACAGGCCTTTGGCAGGGTGTGCAGTAACAGGGGGAGGGAGTTAGGACCCTGTGGAATGGCTCCAGCGTACCGCTGCTCTCCTGTAAATTAAAAGCAGACTTCTATTTTTCTTTTTTGTCTCCCTTTTTTCTGTCTTCTGAGGGCGAGCAAGAGAGGTTGGAGGGGGTCTGGAACTGTTTTCGTAGCCACATCTTGTAGGAAATCCTGAACAGAAAATGTTAACGAGAGACATGAAAAACCACGAAAACCGTGTCTCCCCTCCTCCTCTTACTCAGTGTGACAGCAGCACACACAGGCAAGAAGGCGAACCCCAGAAAACACACACACACACACACACACACACACATAAATTGTCTCACATAGAGCATTAGAACACTGAACCCCTTTCTCCAAGGCATACACAACCACTCCAACCAGGAAAATTACAACCCCACAATGAATTCCAATAAAACATGGGAGGGTTTTGGAGGGGGGTTAGAAAAATGAAACCCGTATAAAAATTAAGACATGTTTCTGGGGGAAGCCTGACTGCAACACTTAATCTAGCCCAGATCACAAGGAACTGTTTTAGTACACTTGTTGCATGCAAGGCTTTAAATCATTGAGCACTCACGATATCCCTGAACTAAAAAGCAGGAGATCAAAAAAATCCAAAGCAATGTTTGACAGGGAAGGAGAACATTCGGAGACGAGTGCTCTCAATATGTCGATACGTTAAAAAAAGAGAGCGAAAAAAGAAGAACAGCAAACACTGCAGAGAAGAGGCCTTATTCTGCGGCCCATAATATTCCTTTGATGTCTCAAGGTTTTACATCTCGCCAGAAAACTAGGCACGAAATGGCCCATCGCTATCTTTGCCTCTTTTGTCATAATTACGAGTAGCACTGCAGGCTAATCTGCTTCACGCAAGCAATAAAAAGGGTAAAATATGCCTCTTAGCCATACCAACAGTTGTAGGGGCGCGCAGGCCCGCTCAGGCGGTGCCATGACATTCAGATGTAACCTGCAATGTATCCTTTACATTAAATCTGTAGCCGGAAGCATCACCTACAGCCATTAACTGTAATGGTTTGGTAGCTGTAAATGTCACCATTGCTTCTTGTCAACAGGCTGCAGCAACAGCAACTACACAGAGCCCTGTTTTCAGATGTGTTGTCTTATTGTTAGCCACTGCACCGGCAGAATGGATCCCAATAAAAAGCAATGAAGCGCTACATTGTAATTAGTGTACAGTGGAGGAATGCTGGGAAGGTTTAGCCACACCCCATCCCCCCCATCCCCGTTGCAGGTTGGCAGAGTAGGGAGCGCAGAATATATTGAGGTGTGCCTCCTGGAAGCCAATCTTTAATTATAAGTGCCGCGGGGGGACAAGCTGGATAAGTGCCGGACAGCAATTATTAGAGCAGAATGTGACTGCTCGCACCTTCAGTGTTTCATTTCTGAAAGAGTGCGGCTGTGAGGATGCATACTTTTCTACTTTATTGATTTCTTTATTCCAGTGAACAAGATGTTGCTTTGGACCCAGCAGCACTTTATTTTAAATGTTCAAATGTCTGTTGCATGTTGGATATTTAAGTACAGAGTAACAGGGAAGTACAGCAATACCTGGTACAACCATTATGTAGAACTGAACGTGTAACGGCTTATAAGTATTAAAAAAAAAGAAAGTAAAAAGTAAGTAAAATGAGAAATACCAGGTCGTTCTGAAGAACTACTGCATTGTACCACTAAGTACTGTAGCATAGAGGTTTCAGATAAAAATTCAAACATTCATTAACTTCATTGACAAAAAACTTGAAAGCTCTCCGTTTGATTTAGGGCAGCATTTATGTCACATCATTTCACACACACACACACACACACACACACACACACACACGGTATCTTCCAAACACAAAGGACAGCATCACCTTAAACAAACAAACAGCTGATAGCTTAGAATAACAATATGATATCACTGGTGTAGGAGAAAGTCATTCTCAAAGATATGTAAGAACAGGCCAAGTTGTATCTTTTCTCCACAACTATCCCACAGCCAGGAGGTGAAAAACAATCATTTACAACATTCTGAGCTTCTGAGGCTGCTTGATACTTGGGATCAACTTTTTTGCAGGTATGTATCCAACATAGTTTCTTAGAAAAATGCATTCAGAAGGGTTATTCCAGCATAGTACTGGCCTTTAGTACATTACTTGTAAAGTTAATCAGTATTTTTTTTATTCATGCATTTAAACGTATCCTCAGCTTTATTGGTTTTTTGTGTTTTTCCTCAGTCAAAGCCCTCTCAATACAACAACCAGCACACACTAAGCAAACACATCACAGAACCACTGGGAACCCACCTCCCACCTTCAAGACAACACCAGAAGGGTTTTTTTTCTAGCTGAACTGAAATCTCTCAGTCCAGGGACTATTGAGGCACAACTGTAGGAGGCACGCAGATGATTTAGACAGAGCAAAGGTTAATTTTTTTGGGCCTGTTACATTTGAATTATATTAACATATTTGGCATTAAACAAAGAAATTCAAATGCAATTTTTGATACCAGCTGACAGCCACTCTGTACAAGTGCTGGTAGTTCTTACAAGTTACTATTCTCTTCACATGCAGAGTGTACTTTACTTGTAATTACTATGTTTATCTTTTAAAAACTAGGCATGCATCACACTGTCAAATATAAGAGGTACAATCATTTGCTATGAATCTGTGTATTCGCACAGAAAAAGCAAAGAAATGCTGACATGTGATGGCAATGACACACAGTGCGGTGAAGATATTATGCTACCCTTATGTAACTCCTCTCTCCACTTTAAGAGATAATTATAACCTCAGGGATTTTATCTTCAATACGAAATGGCCTTTTTCTCATCGTAGACACTTCTGTGCCAGATTGGGAATTCTGACAGGGGATGTGATGACACAGGGGGCTGGGCGGTTCGGGACTGAGTTTAGGAGGTGGTCAAAAGATAAGCACTGGTCAGTTCTGGGGTCTATCACAGCCACCTGAGACCCCCAGTCAGCTAGGCATGTCCAAAAAAGGGGATAAAAGGGGGTTCAGAGAGTAGGCGGTCCCAGCAGGCCCTGACAAGGCAATCAGGAATGCCTCACCTCCTAAGAAGCCTGAGCGGTAACACCCACCCCCATGCACACACGTACACACACACAGAGATTTGTTTTTATACAATGTCAGAATGTGGGATCAGAAATACGTCCCATATGTATTACATGTATGCACAAGCCTATGCGTAATAATAACATGTCCCTTTTGTATTATAAGTTCCTATTTGTAATAATAATATGCCACACATTACATTTAAGTACGGAAGGGTATTGTTGAAATATGCCCGTATGTATGCAATATATACTTATTGTATTAAACAACTGTTAATTTGACCATACATTGATGTAAATAATACCTTAAGCATAACTTAAATGAAACATGAGAAAAAATAAAAATAAAAGCACTTGTCAGGATCGTTTTGTTCTTTCTGACAGTATATATTAGCCCTGTTGTTTTTAGCTTTTCCAATGTAACTGGAGCTTATTTGTCTGACAAATGCATGAAAATAAACATATCTGCACAAACACACATTCATCCAAACACATCTACATATGTGGGCACCCAAACACTGGCCACCCATAGCCACTTAATGACGGGGTTCAGACCAAAAACACACCTGTCTAAAGATAACAAGTCAGTTTTCTGAAGTGAATCAACCAGACAGAGGATGTGTAAAACTAAGACTGACAGATAGGTGTGAACCTGGTAAAGACCAGCTCGAAAACTCAGCCTGAAAAGAGCAGCTCTCTAAAAGGCACATGGGGGCAACGCACACCGGCCTGCGCTTTCTTTCATGAGGAACGACTAAAGATGAATAGCACTGGATAATAAGGAAGGGTGGTTACTTTCATCCAAAAAGTGTGTATGCATGTGTGTGTGTGTGTGTGTGTGTGTGTGTGTGTGTGTGTGTGTGTGTGTGTGTGTGTGTGAGGGGGATCGGCCAGGCTCCATCTCACTGGCCATAACAAGTGGTCGAGGTAACGAGCTTCAGAGCTCGAATGGGAATTTGGTTACGCTGGCCAACATACATCCCACACACCTCCTTCCAATTCACTCACTGTCTCTCTCACTCCCTTTCTCTCTCTCTCTCTCTCTCTCTCTCTCTCTCTCTCTCATGCCATTCCCTTCAGCCCCAGTCTCCTCCAATTCTCTAATGAGAAAAAGCTGGTAAGAAAATCCTGGCCTGAGTCCTATATAAACTTACAGACATCTCACGGAAAAGCCCATGGAGAAAGAGGGAGGAAAAAAGAATAGAAGGGAGTGAAAGAAAGATAGAGAGAGAGAGAGAGAATGAAAGCGAGACAAAGAGAGACTAAGTTGGACAAGAAAGAGAAAGAGAGAGAGAGAGAGAGAGGCAGAGAGAGAGAGAAGGAGAGTGTACAAGGCAAGAAAAAAATGACAAAATTCATAAAAAATAAATCCCATGTATAGTGTCTCAAAAACCTTAACGCATTTACATCACAAGGTTCATCATAAGGTTAAATAGTTATATTTTTTATTCGTTTTTCTATTTTATATTATAAGCAGCATGACTATATGATGAAGACTACTCTTTATGATAAAGCAGATGGATAAACTGATTTTAAAAGGATGGCGTCTGCATGCAGAGGAACCCTTCAACTTTCGACAACTCTCACTAACCACGCACACGCATGCAAGCGCTCGAACGCTGCACAAAGACTTGCTTATATAAGTAAGCATACACACACGCACATGCATTCAGGCAGCACACAAAGGCTTACTTACAATCACTTCACTGGCACAGTTCTCAGCACATGAAATTAGCTGACTCATATTTCAGAAACACTTGTCAGTTACTTGAACATTTTCTGACAAATCTGAAAGCCAGGCTGGCATGTATGGGCGGACCAGTTTCGCACACGCACCACAGCAAACAAACAAACTCCCAAGCACAAACAATGCCTCCTTAATGCCTCACAAAGAACAGAACAATCACTCGCTCTATGAAGAAAGCACCGGTGTGTGTTCTGGTGGAGAACGCCTTAAGTTTTCTAAGGCCTTCCTTCATCAGATATATATTCTTCACCCAGTAAACAGCAGGTAAGACATTGCACAGCTGTAGAAGGAAAAACTAACAATACAGACTGGAATGCACTCTCGCCATTTCTCTAAAGAGATATCACCCACTCCGAAGCTCGAGCCATGCTCCATCAGCTCAGCTGATAGGAGGACATGAAATAGAGGAGTAATTTAAAGGACAGATTAGCTGAGCTGTAATTATAACTTTCATGCCCTGTTCAAATAGCTGCCTTACAGATGGGTGGCTCTGACAGGGCCCTATAATGAGCCTCTGTACATTATTTCAAGGCCTGGCATATATGGTAACCTAGCTGGAATGTGTTATCAGGGTGGGGGGAAAAAAATCCCAGAAATGATAGAATTATGAAATATTGAACATTCAGTAATGACCATTTTCTGCATGGCAAGTCTAGACTAGTCTCATCCTTCTGGCTTTTAGCCCTTTTTTTCCCCGACGCCGAATTCCTGGTGGCCAAGGGGGTGGAGCCGGCCGCTAAATTGTGATTAACTCGCGATAGTTAAGGCAAAGATTGCTTCAGGAGTCAAACTCTTTCTTCGATAAATCACCGATGCGATAGCGTTTGGCAACGGCACCGCCAATTAAAGCGGGAGCAACAATGCATAAGAAGTAGGAAGCTGCCAAGCCGAGGGTGCGGGCGATATTATGAGAGCGCAGAGACAGTGGCGGGAGGTGCCAGCAGCTCGAGCACTTTCAAAAAGAGTGAGAATCCAACACTCACGATGGAATTGTTTCCTAATGAACAGAGCTCTTTACATGAGCTCCATTCCACCTCCTGAAAAGTACAGCGGCCCTAAATCACATCCCTGGTGCACAAAGAGCAGAGCCTGGGTTTGGGCTACTAGACGAAAGCAGTAAAAAAGAAAGAGGGAAAAAAAGACAAATTCTGCAAGTTGCTGCAGTTCTGGGGGCTCGGATGTTAAATGGAAATGCATGAACACAGTGCAAAAATAAGGCTTCCATTCAGTGTTTGTGTGAGGTAGTTTTCCTCTTGCGGTGTGTATACAACGCGCTCCCACAGTGAATGTGGAGCAGCGAGCGGTGCGCCTCCAAAAACCTGATGCTATCAGCACTATCTCCTGTACTCACTGCCTCTTCAAAAACACATCCCCAACAGACACAAAAACACACATGGATGCACACGCCAGCGCACACACAGCCCCCAGGCTTCCAGAACACACTTGAGGAGGGACTAAGAGTTCCTATGAGCTAAGCAGCTTTGTGTCTACCTCATACACAGTACATTCTATGGTGTTAAACACTCATTATATCAATATTTATGTCATTTTAATCCTTTAATACCAGCTATTTCTAAATTTCATCTATTCTTCTCCGCTAAGAACTTGTTTTCTCATTGCTGCCATGGCAAGTGTTCTGATGCGTGATGAAGATCATGACTAAACGAGGCCAAAATTGACCATTTTGAGCAAGAATGCTTCACACCTCTGTCTCATCTGACTGAAAAGCACTGGGTGTAATGACAAAAATAATTTGTCTTCGCAGTTTTCATATTTTACATGCTCTGCTGCTTTTTGCTCTTTCCACCTCATCAAATGTCAGGCAAAATACACACTGTGCATCATGACATTTTTGGTGATATTATACTTTAGCCATATCACCCACCAATAACAGCAACACACAGAAAGGTCTGCATTCTGATACATTTTACACCTGGATCTATCTCCATTACTCTGGTTTTAGGTTTCAATGAATGAAAGGGTTTAAACATGAAGTTCCTGAAAGCACTGAAGATAATACGTTAGTTAAGACAGGGTTAAAGTGCAGTAGGGCTTGGCATCAATAAGAGCCATGTGTCCTGGGGAATTTCCATATTCTCAAAAACCAGGACGAAGCCCAACATCTGACAACAAAAAAACGTACTTCTAAAGAAGTCTTGTAATATTCTGCACCCCTCCTTGTAAGCCTTGAAAACGGTAAATGCTAAACACACCCTGACGAGGCCTGCCAGCCTAGCATTTTCTACTGATTAAGTATGCGTTCTCTTACCATTGTATTATTTCACAGACAGATCAGATAAGCCAACAACAGTCTGTTCTCTGATTTAGAAGCAAGACAAAGAAAATTAGCAACAAAGAACAACAGAAAGAAAGAAGGGAAGGGGGAGACGTCTCCCCGGCACGCTGTAATATGAGAATTGAACTTTCGGCAGCCGTAATTCTGAGTCGTTACCGCCGGTGGCGTGCCATTTTCCGGAGGTTTGAAGAACGTACAGTAATCCTTTCTGCCATATCAGATTCAATCTGAAGGGAAACTGGCAGCGCAGCCATGAAGATTGCTCTGGCACTAACCAAGCCATTGGCTAAGAGGCGACACCTATGGGATTCCTCTGCGTCTGCCGCAGACTCCAATCGCAGCCATTTGTAGAGCTATCAGTGAGAATTTTCCAGACACCACATTGGGGATCGTTCACTAACCGCTCACACACTCTAATTCTTTCTCTTTCTCTCTCTCTCTTTCTTACACACACAGTTCAGGGGTGCCAAATGTTAACTCCTCCAGCCAGGAGGGACCAGAATAAGTCACAAGCCGAGACGTAAGCCAGGGCTATAAAATGCTATTCAGTACAGAGCTATGGGAGTGAAACAAATGAACCATGGACATAAACACAATGAATCATAAGGCCAAGACAGAGTCATCAACTGGCATACTGATAGACTCAGACTGCAAATCAAATAACTGGACGGATGGGAGAATGTTTTATGGAAGTACCTTATGATGTACACCAATTTTTTTAAAGTCATTAAGGGATTGATAGAAATGATAGAGACACTTTAAAGACATTGGACAGGCATTTCACCCTTGGACTTCTTCAGGAAAAGATTGCAAGACTATAGAAGAGATGTGGGACTATGGAGAGGTCCAGGATGCTTGAGGAACAACAGCAAGCTTCTCCATAGAATCGCAAGTAGGAAAGTCACTTAAAACACATTTCCAATGGGAAGAATGTGGGATCGATCCCAGCTACGTTTTAAAGTAGTTTAAAACAGTGACCTTTACGTAATAGCCACAGAGATGTATTAAAGGTCAAGCGTGTACACTACACATATAAATAAAAGCTTCCTTTGGTAACAAGCCTCCAGGACATACACACCTCACTCCATGAGAAATTATTCAATGAGAGTATAGAATGTAACTCTTTTGACAGGTGAAAGAAAATGTATTCAACAGAGATGACACTGATCCTATACCAGGTATCAGGATCAGGCTGATATCAGCAGAAAACACCCTGGACAGGTGACCAGTGATCACATGGCAGACACACAGAAAAACACATTGACACCAAGGGGAAATTTAGCATCTTCCATTCACCACAGTCCACATCTTTAGACTGTGAGAAGAGACCATAGTACCCCAGTGGCCGCCTGGCTTGGATTCAAACCTATGACCTTCTAGCTGTGAGTCGAGTGTGGCCTGAAATACACACTCATATTGTGTGACATCACATCACATGACATCAGCTTTGTATGTATTTATGTGTGCTTCAATAGGCAATAAAGAAAAACATTGTATTCAAAACATATCTTCTAATCTTCTAATAGATTGAATCAACACGTGTTTGTGTCTGGTTATACTTTTTCGAGACTCAATTTAGATTTTTCATTAAAATGCGTCCCCAGTGTAACCAGATGAGCCTTTATTGCCGCCAGGTTGCTAGGACTTTTCTATAGGGTGCGCAAGGCACATCATAAAGCAACCAAGACAAACATTCATGAGTCTTGAACAAAGGCAGAACAATTAAAACAATAGACCAGCTGATATACAACACCACAGCACTCAGAGCTAATCTATACTGTATGGATTTTTCATTGTATGTTGAATTTTTTTTCATAGCCCAGCACAAATACCCCTATGAAATTTGTCCGTAGCACAGCACAGCACATTGTGCCTTAAATGCTTATACAATAAATAATCACTAAGAACACTCAAGTATGCACAGTACATTTAACTGTCTAACCTACGTAGGCAAATGCTTTTTCTATCAAAGGTTATTCCAGATTTAAATACACGACCGTTGGGATCAGTCACCGCCATCGCATTCCCACAAGTGAACAGACTGCTCATGCAGCTGCATAGGAGGTTGAATCCGGGAAAAGGTGCTTTGTTCCTAAAGCACACTTAATGAGGTCCCTCCTGGCCTGGTCCTTTCTTAAGAAGATTACCTGGGACCTCTGTACCAAAGGGGGACTTGAGAAAAATGGTGGCCTTTTAACAATATGGAAATGCAGCCCTGCTATCACTGAGGAATCCCAGACGTCAAATACTTCTGTAACAGCTCAGGCCAGGAGAACCACACGATCTACTCGCACAGCCAGTGGCGGACCTTTTTTTGAGACAGATTTCATACGGCCGGCTCATTCTGTAGGGATGTGGGCTTCTGTGGCGGAGGAGAGAGCGTGAGGGAGACTGAGAAATGAGCGAGAGGGGTAAGACGAGTGTGTTTGATTGGGCAGCTTTTCAGAGCCCACAAGGCTCATCATATTTCCCTGCGAAGAAAAACAAAGCATCTGCACCCAGACATCACAATCAGGTCCAGCCAGCTCGCCTGTCCAAAAGAGCATTCTTTCCTTCAGAGAGGCTGCTGCAGAGTCCATCTCAAAACCAAACACAGCACCTACACTCAGAAGACCCTCTTCAATCTTACATGTGAACTGCATACCTGTCTGACTCATAATATTACCATCCACGCAATTTATACTTTTTAAAGGCTCCTTTGTTTGTCTTGGCTGGATTGTGTGGGTCTAGGGAAAAAAAAAAAGCTTTTATTGATACAGAATCATTGACATTATGTGGATGTTCTTTGATCTCGGAGGTTCTCCACACTCATTCTTTAAAGAAGCACCAATTGAAAGGTTCTTTATGGAGCCTAAAAGGGTTCCCTAAAGTTTATAACATACACGTCTTAGGGGTAAATGTGCTGGAAGCTGTGTCTTACAGAAAGGAACTTCAAAGCTCTCAACATAACCAGTGAACAGGTAGATATGTTGTCTCTTTCTGCATTGTTTTCCTCCTTTTTGCATTGTTTGTTGCCTTAAAAAGGGTTAGAATGTGAAAAAAATATGATGATTTGAAAGATCTGCTTAAAATGTACCCCAGATGTCATCTTTCAGCCAAGACCTGTGTCTAAATTCTGCTTCTTCAGTTTCGCGCTGGAGCAACAAACACTAACAAACATGTGGCTAACAAACACTAGAAGTCAATAGTCACCCAAAATATTATTGTAAAAAAAAAAACTTCACTAAAACTTCTCTCAAACCACGTCCAGATGTTCAGTATGGTGGTAAAGACTCATCGATGAGGTTTAGGATATAATATGACTTATTGTGAGCAATAAAAACTAAACAAATCTTAACACTGGGCCTGGAATTTCCAAAAAAACAAACTCTAGAGAATAACTGCAACTACTGAGGTGGTTTGTGACTTAGTTATCTAAAAAAGCAGCATGCAGTGTTTGGCACCATGATGATGCTTTGTTCATTTTTATATTTCATAAGTCATAAGTCCTAAGCCATATCGACAAGCCTGCTTGGTCATAGAGCAGAATATGGTTAGAGTGGGTCCAGGGAAATTCTGGGGATATATTTTTATGAAATTAATTTGACTGACCATTGAATTATAGTGTTAACTTTGTTAGTATTTCCAGTTTTTAACTAAATAAGCAAAATCTGCGCACCAAACATGTCTTGAATGATTGATACTGACTAAATGGAAATGTGTGTAGATTTGATTTTTTTCCTTTAAGATGTTAAAACTCAAAACTGAGCTATCCTTTTGGATGTGAAGCCTCAGACATGCTCTCTCAAGATGTATTTACTTAAAGGAATTATAAGGTGTGACTTGTGTAAAATCAGCACAAATATCAATCGGTGTGATTTGCAAGGAAGTTTGAAATTCACCTACTAGTGACGGTCCCTAAAATAAGTGGTTGCACATATGATTACTCTTACTGCAAACATAATGTGAATATATATCATACATGTATGAAACCTAAACACCATAAACACTGACTTCACTCTTCTGTGGTCAGAGAAAGCCACTGACCCACACAGCATGTGACTAAAGGAAAGTCCTCTACAAACCACAACAAAGCAGCTGTGCTTAAGTGATTCATGCACATCCTCACAAACTCCCCTCCTCTCAGGCAAGCAGCTACAGCTCCAGAGCTCAAGGGTGAGGAGCAAATTCAGTCGGGGAGAAAAACGGCACTGACTTATTCAAAGTGACCGCTGTAATCACCTGTTCAAGAGTCCGCAAGCACACGGTAAGCAACACAGCTCATCAACATGACACTAACAAATGAGGAGATTCATGAACTGCCACAGACAGATGCCGAGTTGGCCAGCTAATGAGCTATAATGACCGCCCTCGGCTTGTCTGTCAAAAATTTGCATGCAGCATTATTCAAGTAGTCCAAGAGATACTGTGACAGCATTTGCAGCAGGTTAAAATTCACAAAATCTGAACGGCAGACTTACAGCTCTGCCTTCTTCCATGTAGAGGGAGGCATGCCCAAAGCATCGCCTCATTGGAAAACCTGTCACATTCATTATCAGCAGTGGCTGAAGCAACAAATGATTCCTTTCCATTAATTTTATCAGAAATACTAGACGATGAAGCAATTAAATAGCACATTATCTAAGTGCAAGTTCAGGGCCGCGACATTTGCTGCTGTCAGTTAAAGACAGAACTTCATTTCGGTTTCTTTAACATGTATATGGAATTGTTTATTTTTTTTTCACATCCTTCAACACTTGGTCGGGAGCAGCAGCAGCTGTGCATCCTACCTTCACAGGTGTGTGTGTGTGTTCACGCCCCTGCCGTCCATGCGAGGTGACGGACTTACACTTTTAGGTATGAAAGGATATGGATTGCAGACCATTTTCAGACACCAACTCCTGGGACGCGTGGTTTGCTTCAGGTAGAAAAACACAACCGGTGCCAGTGAGGGGTAGGGTAAAGCCTCTCCTTCGCCTGCCGACGCCGCCTCCTCCGCCACCTCCGCCGCCACGCTGGCCGCACTCTCCCTCCTCTGTGCTCCTTCCTCGGCCTCGTCGTCATTGTGCTCCCCCCCGCCGGACAGGTCGTTGAGTCGGATGAAAGTCCGAGGAAGAGAGGACCTGCCCTCTGCTTCCCTGCCTCTGTGGTCCTCACAAATATTACCTCCATCCTCAGCCATCATTCACCTCCTTCAGGAAAAAATAAAATAAAAATAAATAAGGAGGAACACACACACACAAACACACACATACACACACACAGAATGAGACAAATGATTTATCAGTGAGACTTATTCATACATACATATACATATATACATATATACATAAATACATATATATGTATGCATGCATTTGTGTACATTAATAAATACATACACACACACACACATAAACACATACATAAATAAATACATATTCACCATCAAAAATAAACAGGCAAGCAAGACCAATTACATGGCGAAATTAAAGCTATTTTACAAAAATAAGAGGCTTTTATTCCAGCATAAATCGAATTTTTGATCATTTTTGCAGAGTGTCTTGCTGTCACTTCTAATAGTAGGGGCAGATATGACTTTTAATATCTTTTAAATTGTATTCAGCTTTGTGTGTGATCTGTTTGTGTGTGATTGTAGCAGTGGAGGCGAGGCGTTTTCCCTGAGAAACGCAGGTAATGAAACGGAGCTTACTGGAGCAGACAGTGAGGAACGAAGGAGGAAAACAGTGGCACAATTAAACAAAGACGTTCAGGAGCAGCGCGAGAAAAGTGCAGCAATGTGGAGGTACCCAAACGAATAGGAGAACATAGGAGAACATTCCACGCTTCAGGAAAGCAGAGAAGTTAGAAACACTGAACACATGCCTGGCTTGTTTGGAAAAAAGTGTTTTTTTCTTCCTACCTGTAATTGCTTCTGCTGATAAGCCCAAACGCAACTCACTCATCGCATGATCGTTTGTGGAGACAGGAGAAGTAGCCCAGGTTCTTGCTCAGAGAGAAAAGTCGAGCTCCAGGCTGAGTTTACAGGAGGATCAATCTGATGGGCATGGCAGCCTCAGCTCAGCCTGATGCCTTCACGATGTCTTGGAGATGATGGTCTCCTTTCCTTTCGATGAGAAGACACCAGTGGAGAGAGAGAGCAACTCCCTCGAAACTGGAGAACACTTTAGTTCTGATGCTCTAGAGCACCAAACTCTGAACCACCACACTGACAGTTATAACCTCATGTCTAATTTAGGCTTTTCTCTCCCTCTCAGCGTGCAGGTATCTTTCTTTTTTTGTTGCAAGAGACACATGGCAAAGTCTCAGCATGGAGAGAAGCGGGTGAGTGGGTGGATTCCACGCAGAAGTGCCGTGCGTAAAAAATCAAATTCTCCCACTTCCAGTCAGCAAAAGACGCTCCAGTGCTCGAAACCCCTCATCCACACCAACTCACAGCTGGATTCGGGTTCAGTTTACAAGCTCCGCCCCCTCTGCAGCGCCTCCGCCAATCAGGCGCGAGAAAAAGTCCAGCCTCGCTCCGATTGGCCGGAGCGTCTGCCACTCAGCGGCGCAGCCAGCGGAGGTCTTGAGAAACAGCTGGAACAGTATTGTTTACTGTCAGCCAATAAAAAGCTGGGAATTCTTTGGGCTCGGACCAAACCCACTTTTATGATTGGACCATGTTTATTATGCAAGTGGTTTTGTTAAGGAACAGGGAGAGGAAACTGCACACATGTGACTGGTGGGAGCAAAGTGCTGTCACCTCACTGTTTACACACTGGTGTGAAGTAAGTGCAGTCCTTAATACAGTTCTTTTCCACTCAATACAGTTAATGAGAGTGGACATAGGCATGTAGATGTGCGTCTGTGTCAAAAGGGATCCATCTCATGAATGAAAGTTTCAATAACTTGAACAAATAAACAAAATAAAAAAGAAATAACAACCTGTTCATATCATCATTTGCATGTTCAACCCACCATAGTAACTTGTGTCATTCAGCCTGGATAGGGGATAGGGAGTTTTCCGTTTGACTCTTTAAGCCATTCATTTAAATGGGTTTCAAACAATTGCTTTGTTACTTTCGGCAAAAAGCACTGCTTATTGGAGAACTATGAATAAATCAACAAGCAGCATACTAACAAAAGCAATAACAAATCATTGGAAAGCTACAGGTTACCCCAAAGTCTTTACTGTAAGAAGACTTTGGGGTATATATCTTTATATATATATATTCTCACTCTAAGCTGCAATATAGTGCACTGCTCTTTAAAAAGAAGGGTCAAATTAGGGCAAATAAGACAAATATGATAGTGATTCACTATTAATCACAATCATATCTGTCGATTATGTTATTCATTATGAATCATTTCTTAAGTGGGCTTTATGGGAAAAAATTAAAGAAAAAACAACAAGTTTAGTGTGTAGTAAGTGCATAATATTTTATTATAATTCCCATTCGAGGAACTTAAACGGTACAATCCATCAGACAATGTAAATAACAAAAAACAGACATGTGCAATAACCCTAAAAGTAAACATAACAATTAAAAAAGTGCGTCTGAAAACACATTGTTAGGAATCTGATTTCATTCCGCCAAGCTCTTTGGTCCTCAGTCCATACAAGCAACCACGAAAAAAGGCCAAAAGTGTGAGGAAAGATAAAAATGTAACCGCTCATAAATGTAAACACTGAATCATTAAACATTTGTAAAACACACTAAATACAAAATGAGGTATAATTCTACCTTACATGCACCTTGTACCTCAGTGTTCAAACTTTCAAATGCACTGAGCAAGTGAGTCTGTATCCACCAGAAGACCACCAGCACCCTGAGGCTTTACCACACTGCCCCCTGTGGTGTAAGATGGTACAACAGTGCAAGAGAAGAAAAACAGAAAAACGGATGCTCCCTATCTTGACAGACAGATGGAGCAGGTTTGAAAATGATGATCATCCTGCAGAACAGTAAGAAAATGGTCAGACAGACTGAAAACATTTTTGCGATGTTGATGTTTGTCATATAAGCTCCAAAACCATAGTAAGTAAAACCCTATCTAAATACCACTCTAACATTTTCAGTGAAACCGTCTAGACTGAGATATTTCTCTGCTGCATTCTTCACCTCTCTAACACAATACAGGAGCTGTGAAAAGTGATACTGATCTTCATTAAAATGATCTATAATTTAATGTGGCTCCAAAGCCTGATGGCAATGTGGATATTAATCACTCACAGCACCTTCAACAAAAGGACACCATATGAATTACACTAATGTAGTCATCATTTTTACATTATCATAATTCTTTATGAATGCTGATTTGAATGGAAGGAAATTATAATAATAATGCAAATCTTCATCTCTCAGTTTTCACATCATGAAAAAAAAGAAATCAAAATGTATTTAGAAATGTACCATTCACTCACCAGACCATACAGTTTACAAATGGAAACCAGACTGCAAAAACGGTTTATTTTTCAGTATGTTTGTGACTTTGATGAAATCTGTCTATTCATTCTGTGGTAGTTTAGTTCTGAAGTTATTAGGAGTGTTCCATGCTTTTTCAATGAGGCACAATACATAATGGCTAATTAGAGCACATTTCTCATTTACATATACAACGATCAGCCATAATATTATGACCACCTGACTAATATTCTGCAGCTCCTCCTCATGCCACCAAAACAGCTCTTACCCATTGAGGCATGAACTCCAGAAGACATCTGAAGGTGTGCTGTGGTATCTGGCACCAAGACATTAGTTGCTGATCCTGTACAATACAAGGTGTGGACTGAAAGGGTCAAACTTGCTTATGAAGCACTTCTCACAAATGCGGTCTGGGGAATTTTGGATCTGGAAAAAAATTTTTACAGTGTGATTTTACAGAGCAACAGGGCACATAACCCTGCTGAAGAGAGGACATCATCTCCATGAAGTGGTGTTCTTGATATTTAGGTAGGTGGAATGAGTCAAAGTAACATCCACATGAATGGCAGGACCCAAGGTTTCCCAGCAGAACATTGCCCAGAACATCACACTGTTTCCACCGGCTTGCCTTCTTCCCAAAGTGCATTCTAGTGCCATCTCTTCTCCAGGTATGTGCACACAGCTGTTCACATGATTTAAAAGAAAA
Organism: Brachyalestes nurse; assembly: GCA_037974405.1. NCBI lineage: Eukaryota > Metazoa > Chordata > Actinopteri > Characiformes > Alestidae > Brachyalestes > Brachyalestes nurse. The sequence continues at coordinate 34,862,352 of JBBPCY010000109.1, read as the reverse complement.
CGTGACTTATTAGACCAGGCCCCTGTCTTCCATTGCTCAGTAAAGCTAATGTGCCCATTGCCCTGTCAGTGGTGGAAAGAGGTTAGCATGGGCACTCTGATCAATCTGCAGTTTCAGAGCCAGGTATGTGGCAAACATGTCTAACGGTAATACAGCAATCCCTCGCTTTTTCTGGAGGTTACATTCCAAGAGCACCCACATATAGTGAAAAACTGCGTTGCTGTGTTGTGTTTTTATAGTGTAAACCGTAAATATTATTGCGTTCTCTAAAAAAATCCGCGTGTGACTAGTCCACGTAAAACTGGGGGATTACTGTACTTCTTTTTTGGGACAGGACGAGACTATCCTTTACTCCCTATGTGCTTTAATCACCCTTGGGCACCCATGACCATGCCACTTGTTCACCAATAGCCCTTCCTCAGGTCATAATAAGTGCCTTGTCCAATTTTTACACTTGCCCACTTTTCCTGATTCATGAACTGACTGCTCTAATATATCCCACCGTTTGACAGTTGGTATTGTAATGTTATTCGATTCATCTGTCAGTGGTTTTACTGTTGTGGCTGATCAGTGTATTTGTCTTAAAGGCACAGTTACTCTTGAATCATGAGTGTTTCCGCTCATAAACCACAGAAACATCATGAGTGGACTTCAATCCAAAAAAATAAAATCAAATACAAGACAAAATATAGGACACAGTACTTTAATTCTGCACAATTGTGTGCAGTTTATTTGCCCCACATTATTCTGGCATTAATCTATAAAACAGTCTTTTAGAAACGTTCCACTTTCAAGCCTTAAGATTAACATTCTTCTCATTATCAAATCACTATGTCGATATAAATTTACACTGCCCAGTGTTACATAGCCAATAAACCAAGAAAAACACAGCCAGATCCATAAATCCTCACCATCTGTGTTCGCAGAGGGTTATACTAATGGTGTCTACCATCTGCATCATTTGCTGAAAGATGGGCTACACTGCAGTCATTCAGTACATTAAATCAATACTGAAGCAAATTCAGTTTTGTATTCCAGTTCAGAATTGCTGCTTCTGTTTCCATGGTTGGATCTTTATTGACATTTTAATGTTTGGGGTTTTACTCTAATCTGAGGGAAATGTGTTTTCTTGCTGTTAGTGGAACAACCAGTCATTAGACTCTTCTCAAGCCATTGAACCCTAAGAGATGTGATTATCCAATTACTCCATTGGAGGGGTGATGGGGTGATGGGTTTGCTTTTCTCTGTGTTTATAGATTGGGAATTTCACTCTCGAGTTCAAAAATCCAGCCTCATAGCCAGACAGCCTTTGGGCAGTCTTGGGGATGCACTGATCAGCGTAGCATGCTACACACAGCCTCAGAGCAAAACGTTTCCAGAAGAGAGCAGATAAGAGCATTAGTATTTTCTCCCCTGGAGGTGATGTCTTTAGGTCGCTTGGTGTGGCATTTGGTCACGCAACAGCATGATCTTGGTTGCAGTGAGTCTTAAGACACAGCAGAAACTGTCAAAAGAATATTTACTTTGAAAGCATGGAAATTCATATTTTTCTTGTGTTTCAGTAATAAAAAAGTTTGGAGTTGAAGCAAAAACTCGTTTAACTGCCTAGTTGGTGCATATACGAAAAATAAGCTGCAAAACTTTCACTGCTTTTGTGATGTCAGAAAAACCAATGTATTTACATATATCCACCTATTCCACAGTTTAACATGTTGAAGTCGGGAAGACTTGAATGAAGTACATTCCAGTACAGCAGAACAGGGGTCATTTACATACACACACAGACAAACACATTACGTATATAAAGGCCTGCAATTTTCGTAAGGAAAACTAAAAGTGCAGGTGGAGTCCTTGAGGCAAAGTTGAGTTTTAATCTGCGTAAGTACAGGTATGATCGTGTTACAGTTTTGCTGCCAACTGTATTGATGTGCATCACTGTACACAACCCAGATTCTTACTGAATGTAGGATTTGCCAAATTACAATGCTGGTTCTTAACCTGATGTTTTGTGCTAGTGATTAACATAAGCCCAGTCTATTAAGCCTTCTAGGACTTTGGCAAACTTTACTGTAGATGTAATTAAAGTTTTAAGAAAAGTAAAAGTGATATGTACAAACTGTGGTGTATTACATGTTTTGAGATATATATATATATATACCCTTAGCAAAAAGTAGTATAGTAGTATAAGTAGTTCATTTTATTAAGTATGCTTGAGTATAAATATAGCAAGTATATGGACCATGTACTTGTAGAGTACTAGAAAGTATACTCATTTAATACTTCTTCGGACAAAATTTTAGGTTCCTGAGCAAGACCCTTGACCCTGAGGGAATAAACGTCACTTTGGATAAAAGCATCTGCTAAATGCTGTAAATGTAAGAGAAATGCTTTTCAATAAATGCTTGTTTTGGATTGGGGTGGCCAAGTGGGTAGGATACTTGACTCTGGACCAAGAGATCATTGGTTTGAATCCTGCCTTTAGAATACCAGGGAATGGAAGTAATATATATATATAGCCCTATATATTAGGGCTGTAACGATATATGATACAAAACCGAATGAGGAGGGTGTGAGGAGGGTGAATCCTCCTTCCCGTATACAGTTCCCGCCCAGAAACATACGGTTGTCGCTGTAATAGGAGGATTTTCACATCAGTTTCTTTTCTTTAACCAATAGCTGAGGGTCTTAGGGTTTCAAAGAGCCCTCCC
>JBBPCY010000109.1:34847047-34859544 GCA_037974405.1 Brachyalestes nurse | reverse complement strand
CATCACAAAAACTGTACGTGCGGGAAAAACTAAACACAGATTTGAAATCAGCATGAAAAACACTACAAAACCCACATTAAACTTATCTTTAAATATTTTGACCTGTGTTATTCAAGTTCTGTAAACACTGCATCATTTCTCTCATTTTGATGTTTTGTCATTTCCTCTAAAATTGTGCTTTAAAGAACAATATTTTTAGTTGGAAATTAGGAGAAATATTGTCAGAAATTATTAAAAACTAAGCCAAAGCTGCTCAGTTCAATACTAAAAAAGTGTGATACTGAACTGATACTGAAAAATGTGAGAAACTGAACATTTTTGCAGTGGAATCTTATTATTTTTCGGAGCTGTACTTTTTTGCCGGGCATTCCCATGATTCATTGGGGTGAGACTATCGACCAATCAGAGGCTGTGTTTCTAACTGAGGGTGTTTGTGTGTGCAGCATCTCTAATATTCAATGCATTGTGCTATGGAATAAATTAATATTGACCCCAATCTCCTATCTATAGATCCACACTGTGATGGCAGCACATAATAGTGTAAATGCAACGAATAATGTGTTTAGACCCCAGAGGGTTAAACAATATAACTGATTAACATGTGCCTTCCTAATATATTGTCTAAGTAATCGTATTGTAATGTAAATGCCAACCAGGGTACTCATGGGCCCTATAATATTGTATTTGGCAGGCTAAAGATTCTCCACCAGGGAAGACTTATTACGACTCAAATTGCTTTTGTGTGAATCATCAAAAGAGAGGAAACCCACACCAGCAGGATTTCACTAATGAGAGTATGTTTGTAGTCAAAAATGTCATCATCGTTTGTTGTGTGTATGAAGTAAAAGGGTATACAAAATAAAGGGTTGGTCTATGCTAAATAGACAGCTAATGAGCTAAAAATGGAAAACGATTAAATGTAAAACCGTTACATACAGCAAAAAGAATATGCCTCTTGATTGTCTCTTAGAAGCTTCAAATGCTTTGGATGGCATTCTTTAAGTAAAGCTGGCTTAAGTAACATTAAAACCTGTCGGAATCACTTGTGAAAAGGAGCATCTGTAGGCTGTAGGATCATTTCTGAAGTGAACACAATTTCATAATAATAGGCATGGAAGCACGTTCATGGAAGGACTAGCTCAAAGAAGGATTACATATTCTTCAATGGTCATTTAAAATGACCAAAAGGAAACAAAAAACTTTTTTTTTTTTACCAAAAGGGTCATGGGTTTGAATCCCAGGACTCATCACTGAGGTACCCTTGAGCAAGGTACACAAGATACTGTCTCCAAACACTCCTCCCTGGGCACCACTCGTTGGTGGCAGCCCCCTGTTTCACTTGGTGAATGCAGAGAAAGAATTTCACACTGTTTACTGTGTGCTGTGCTGTGTGTTTGATCTTTGCGGAAATCCCTGCAAATTCGTGAAAACAACAAATATCCTCTGCATTTCCGCTTTTTTTTCATTGCAATATATAATTTTTCATGCATTTAATGCTAAATTATTACAAAAAATATAATTTACTAATTTTGTAACAAATATTATTTCCATATACAATATAACTGTATAAACTGTTAGTACTGTCAAGAGAAAACAAAGCAACCGTATACAAATACGCGTCTTGGGATGGTGAAACACCCCTGTACTCAGAAGCGGGAGGTTTGAAAGTGGCCAATCCGAAAGCATTATTAATTTCTCCTTGCTGATGATTGCCCACTGCCCTGTGACACATCTCTGGCAGAAGCAGTACAGCATTCCCACATAATAACAGTTTGTACATACCACCTGTACATTTTTTTTTGTATTAAGCTGAGTTTAAAATAAGATAAAAGTGTTTTGGGAGTATATTTGGTGGCATATTTGCGATTTAAACGCAGCATTACCATTTCCCACTTGTTTGAGCCACATTTTCAAATATCATGATGCTACATTTTTGCTGTATCAGCGGCACAAAAGAGTGGGATAAAGCAGTCAAGATTACATTGACCAGTTTTCTCCTTGTGGATAAAGGAACGGTCATTGTTTTATGGATTCCCGAGGGAACAGCTATGGCACTCGGTGAGAGAGTGCCACTCTGCTTTATCAAAGCAGCTGAACTAGAAATGAACTGATGAGAAGAAAAAGTGACTACAGCACGGCTGTACTTTTGACAAACACTGAGTGAAGCGAGGACACGACAGAACTAGAGCAAAGCCCCCTCCTTGCCAGCTCCCTCTGCAAAAACGCTCGTTTGCCAGCTCACATTTACTGGGGGAACATGTCTCCCAGCGGATCTAGCAGGGAGGGAATTGGCAGTCGGAATCAGCGTCTACCGACGGCAAATTTGTCTGCTTCAACTCGCTGTGCTATTATGCGTGGGCAGGGCGGATTTTCTGCCTGCCTCTCACTCTCTCTCACTTTCTCGTTCTTGCTAGAGACAGGATTGAGGCAGCACCACAATGGCAGAGTTTTATTGATTGCGTTCTATTTCCTTGCTTTTGTTTCCCAAAGAGACAGTAGCACCAGCTTGCTCATGGCTGTGCTGCTGTCTTTTCATGAACAAACCCGGAACTGAGACCATCCTCATGCAATTTACACACAGGCTGGAAAAATGGAAATCAATGAATATTTCAGAATGGCCTTAATATAGGAAAAGGATGTGATTGCACAAACTGCTTAAGTTTCTCCCTCTGTGTGGGTGGATGTGGAGAAAGTGTAGTGTGAAATAAAGCTCCTGAGGCATCCTTTAAATTACCATTCGTGCTCATCCTAACGCAGCCTGTTAAAATCCCATTCATCAATAGATAATCAGCAGCAAGCACACACAAAAGAGAGACGGCACTTCAAAATAATGTTACTCAATGAGTATTTACTATATTGTGTCAAGCTAGAGCTCAACATATGCATACATTGTATGTTCCAGTGCTTTAAACACTAAATCTTAAGAGCTGGTGTGCGTAACAGCGGGCTGTTTTGATCATTCACAGTGCGAGGACAGGTTCAGGAAAACATGCTGGTACATTTGACTCTGTTTCTATGCCACTCAATCCTCTGCATTTTCGGTTGTTACAATTCACATCACTTGAGCCCCCGAAATCTAAAGGAAAGGCTACGTTTTGGAGTGTGGGAAGACAGAGTGGTCATTCATAAGAGTTTATTTCTACTGTTAAGAATGGCTAATATTAGAAAGAGCTGTCTCCTATGGCCTGAGTATTGAAGACAGTCAGTATGACAATATCTAATAGGAAGATGACACACTGAGTTGGCAGTTTATTAGGTACATCATCGCCAAAAAGGGTGACATCACTACATGCTGTTATTTTTATCAGTATGAATTTTTACAGTCTAAAATAAAATACTGGGAGTTATTTGTTGCTACTTCTAATTTTGAGATTCCAAGTTCTGTGGGAACATGAAAAAGACACTAAATGATATTGTAATACTGTAATTACATATTTACAGTAATTTGTGCAGTTATCTGCCTTGAGATTTGATCTTCCTTATATGAATCTTCTGGAAGAAGCTTCTGGAAGTAAAACACTAATTCAGCTCGGTTATATAGCTTCTATTCTTATTTAATGTTATAAATGTTATTAGTTAGTACAAAAATCATATACAGCTCTGTTCATCTTTCTGAATATTTCTTAATTTTATACTTTAGATGATTATTTTACAGATTAGTTTACAGATTACTGTATATTTTACAGATTAGAATCTTTAAAGACTTAGAAATCTAGAGCATTATCAGAATAAAATCATGTTATACATGTACCTACGACAACATAAATTTTACATTACTGAAAACAGTAATTCCAAACATTTAAATGGTTGCGTATCAACACTACATTGACTATATTATTGGGTACATCCACCATATTGGTATAGTGTAGATTTAAAATGACTGACTAGCCCATTTTTGCTTTCAACAATCTGAATGAGCAATATCTACACCAAAGGGGCAAATCTGGTCTAAGACTACTCTTGTTACTCTCTTATATTCTTACTGGTTAAACTATTCTGGTTATATGTTTTATGCTTATACTTGGCATAAATGTGATTTAAGTTGAACTGAATGTGGACCATATTCAGTATAACAGATACTGGTACGGTAGTGGCATGTTAGTGGGTGTAGCCACACGGAAGCGTTGCTGGGATTTTTGGACGGGGGAAGAGGGTGGAGGAGAAACTGTGGCGCAACAGATGGGCTACCATCAGTAAATGTAAATCTACAAAGTCCCCCTAAACAATACGTAACAAAATGGATAAAGAGTACCAATACAAGCTATGTGTCCTAAATGAACTGGCAACTCAGTGTTAACTTTTTGGTGACCACCCATATCGTCCTAAGAGATATCCAAGCAACCTATGTGTGGCTATGCAAGGCCTATCTTATGATTTATGATGTCATTCCAGCAGAAGTCTCCGGAGCTCCTGAGGGCAGGTGACAGGCAGGGCACAGGTGAAATCCTGACACACGTGTGCTGTAGCTTTGCCCTCTTGCTGAACAAGGGAGGAGAGGACAGGCAGCTTCTGATAAAGGAAACCTTCTGTATTCCCATCCGCCAGTATCAAAACCTGAGAGAACATGGAGAAAAATACCAGTGAGAAGCTAAAGATAGACTGCAGGAGTAGGGGAGAGTGAACGAGGACATGGAAAAAAGGGACACAGAGAGAAGGAGTGTGGAGGAGAGAAATAACAACGATTGTCATAATGATGACAATTAGGTGGAAGAATACAGACAGCGAGTGGGAGAGGGAGGCTGGAAAGACGCACAATCTTAACCCGGTGTAAAATGTACAACGCCATATGTCTTTTTGGTAATAAACAATGAAAGAGTGCAGCAAGGGATGATTACAGTGACAGTCCTACCACTGGCTCATTTCCACTTGACAGTGTTTATATATGGCCCTCCCTGCCATGAGAGTCAAGCAGAGTCAATGAAGTAGCCGCAAATACAGGGATGACCCTGACCTGTCTTTGACTGGACTGTTTCACTTACCTACCATTTATCAGTAAAACATTTTGAATCTAAGATGTTTAGACCACTTTTTTAGTTCATTTAATTTCCAGTGATGATGGTTTTTGAAAGCAAATTATTCATCACCAGAAAAAAAAGCAGAAATGTGTCCACATTTTTTACTTTTTTGCACTCTCCACTTATAGCAGTTTCCTCCAAACAAAGACTGTTTCTTAAACCATGTAACCCTTAAATGATAAACTAAAATTCACACAAATAACTACCCACACACACCACAGCTGCCATGTACGTTTCCTTCTAATGTGCATTTAAAAGAGATTTCTGTGGTGATCAGACATAAGATTATTCACTTGCATATCATGCAAAATCAAATGAAAACAATATGCAAAAACAGTTCCCAAAGAGTTCTGAAGTTCTAAAGTTCTTGCCAGATGTTTTTTAAAGAGGAATCGGAGGCTTTCTAACAACTGTGCAGGATCTGTCTGACAACCAAAACTGTCACTATCAGATAACCAGTTCTTAATGCTTTTACTAAAAGCACCGATCCTACTTAAGGGGAATAAAAACAGGCATTCCACAATCCATCCTTCCACAATGAGAAGGCAACTCACTGCAGGTCTGAAAGGATGTGTAACTGTCAAAAAACTGGCATAGAGAAAAGGAAACAGAAAAGGAAAGAAAAAAAGGTACAGCATAGCAGAAAAATCTTCTAAGATTCTAAAGCTGACTACAAGGAAAAAAAAATCCCAGCAGATTTCTTTTCCCACACCCAAAAAATAGAAGCTGTAGTAATGGCACATGGTACATACAACCATACTGAAAAACGTAATGTTATTCAGTTTTATGGATAAAGGTTTAATGATATTTCCCCATTTTGATAGGAAATGAAATGAATGAAAAGCTGGTCTCTGACTTGTGTTGTTTCAATCTACTTTAAATAAGTGTATTGTCATAGTTATTGCGAGTTATTATTTTTTGGGTGACTTTATTTTTTCCCCACACTATTTAAAAGCACCCTCTGCCCACTGTGTGTAGATCATGAGGATGGACAAATAGAAATCATCCAAAATGACTTGGAATAAAATCATTAGCACACATTTTGTCTTATTCTATGACGTTACCATTAGGGAAATAAAAGGTTTTGTTAGGACAATGACTATAAAGATTTGGAGGTTTCTGACCTTGACTCAGCTGGTCAATATATAATCTACACTTATGTATAAGAGTATGGGTAGCATTAGCCATCTAACCAATAACATGTAAAGCCCAACCTTCACTAAATCAGCTATATTGATTCTCCTAGCTAGTGTTATCACATGCCTCCATGTTTTCCAAGCCTCGTAAAGAGAGAGAAGCCCAGAATAACTCAATCAGGGTCGAGGCCAGTCAGGGGGGCGGCTGACAGTCGATGGTTTGCTGCAGGTCCAGTTAACACAGCAGCAGTGATGGACAGTGGGGTGATCACGCTGGGTTTTGGCTTCCATAACAAGAGGGCTGTACTGACTGGCAATCGCTTTTCACCTAATAATAAAGCAGCAGGAATGAAGGCACATGTAGCCTTAGCGCAAAGAGCATGTGCACACTAGAAGAGGACAGAGACTGCAGAAAACAGTTTGAAAGAAGAAACCTATGTTTTCTTTGAGAGACGTGGCTGTCTAGTCCGAGAGTTCTACTACAGACTCCCCAAAAGGCAGTCGCAGTTATGAGGAATACATTCCAGAATATGACAGAGGATACATTTTAGGCCAGCTTTAGAAGAAAACTCAGTGTGCTGAAGGATCTAGTATGCCAGAGCCAGCCATTCTATTTGCTTTCTGTTAACCTCTCCTGACCGTGAAGAAGAAGTTCCATGGTGTGATTTTTTTGACAGTCATGGTAACAACTCAACCCTGTAAAACCTGTTCCCAGTCACCTAAGCAGCACAGCCCATGCTGGCTTCAGAGAAGGCTCACTTTATTGCAACTCGGAGGCCATAGAGGATTCCGCATCATTACCTTCCTGCTAGCAGCCCCGAGCAGCATCCTGTCAGACGTGTGGGGACATCACAAGGCCTGTCAGGAGCCAGACTCAAAGGGCCATGACAGTCCACCAAGGCAGCACATCAATAACAACATGCAGACCAAACACGCAGCGCGGGGAGACACTTTAGGGTTACGCAAGGTGACTTTTTTCTTTACAGCTTGTCTCGGAGCTCTGGGCAACTCTACAAAATCATCTGAACATTCTGTCTCGCATAGTTTCTTGTTAAAATGTATGTTGAGCACCTGAACCTGTGTCAGTGGTTCTCTGGATGATAGTATGTAAGTAGCGATGCTGACATCAGAGCTAGTGCACAAGAACCGAAAAAAAAAAAATCACACAGGACCTAAAAATCGAAATACAAACATTAACTCAGGCCTTTTTGCTTATTATATATGCTTTTGAATTAAACTTGATACACTGCAATATAGAGGAAAAAAGGCAAAGTTAGAGAAAAAGGGTAAAGTTCCTCATAAAAACTCTTTATTTATAACCCAAAGAAAAGGCGGTTCCCTTGGAAAAAATCTGGGCCAAGCGATCATTTACATGGTCATTTACTTCACTGTCATTTCCACCACATACATCCAAACAGTTACTTAAAATTACTTCAAATAAATCTGTTACCTTGTAATAATATGTGTCTGTTATTATGGCTAGGAATACCTTTTCATCTTTGTTAGACTTTTGTGAATAGATTTAATTCAATGCCACAATGACCAGATGACCTTAACAGTTAAGATATTGGTTTTACATTACGTAGAGCATGATGTCACATTTTGTGGACAGGTGTGTAATATCTGTGACCATGGTGGAGCTGACACTGCTAAAGTATTTTGTGAAAAACTGGCTAGCCGACTGCCATATCTTTGATTTGATAGCTAGTCTATAAGACATTACCATAAAACAAAAAAATCCGTCCTCCACAAAGGAAATTCTGTGAAATAAAAACATTAACTTGTCAAGCAATTTTTACTTCATTTTTTTCAATAACTGCTCATGCATACATTCATGTGAATGCATATGATATTTTGTGGGAATAAAGTACTAAATTAAGCAAAAACATGTTTTTGATGTCGCCGTCACCCTTGGCTTGGTCATCAGAGGCATTTCATTCATACACATTCATACACAAATTTTATTTTTTTTATGTTCAGTTTTATTCGGTCTTGTTGACCAACAAAATGATAACCAAAAGTAGTGCTAAACCATAAACCATTCTGTCTTATGACTCATTCTGTTTTCCATTACTGATAGAGGGGAACCTGAATCCACCCTGTTCCTCCACTACATTCACTATCTGACCTTGCAACAATGTCTATCTCGTAAACTAACTCCCATCTCTAAGCTGTCAGTATCTCCACACAGAAAGACCCCTCAATTCCCATGAGCTTTCTAACCCATGATTCCATCACCAGAAACATGTAGTGATATCCATCTTCCAGTCTGTCAGCTCACTCTCCTGCACACCTAAACACACATCCATCCACACACACACGCACACATACTGACACACACGGTTGATTAGTCTGGGGAATTTCATCAGCTTTGTCTCCTAGCAGGATCGAGCTGCTCCAGAGAGCTTGAGGCTGTCAGCACACGCAGGTGGAGCACGCAGCCATTACTCATTCAATTATCTGCTGCAAGTTTATTTCAGCGTGGAACACAGCTATGGAGCACGTCAACTTTGTTCTTGAATCTCTATGACCTTCTCCAGAGATGGAGGCTAATATGCAATTATTTTCTGTTTCCTCAACAAATGAAATAACGGCTATATAAATTACATAGCACTTAGAGAGCTTTAATACTTTGGCCAAAACCAAAATACGAAACCGAAGTGTGTTTAAAACTAAAAAAAAACAAAAACAAAAAAAAGTTCAAAAAGTGCGCAAGGTAAAAGAACACTCATTGACTACAGACGTGCCACGGTCATTTCCAGAGATCAAAGAGCAGGAAAACTCCCTTTCTTCATGATGTATCCTGAAGGCAGAAGAAAATTTGGAAAAACTACAAAAGCTCTGGAGCGGATTTTTGGGGGTGAGCTGATCATTTAGAGATTTTTCTCAATTTAGTTTATTTTCTTGGACTAATTTTCTTGCCTTCAGTGACCAAGGTAAGAGTCACAATCATACTAGTTTATTTGTATTCATCACCCTAGATAACTAGTTTATATTCATGCCTAAAAAAGCACAGGTTTAAGAAACTTAAATATATTATATACATTAGGTACACAAAATAGTTTTTTTCCCCCTGGAACCTGTACTTTAGGTGTAGGTTCTTTAAACTCCAAACAGCTTCTTCATGTTCATGTTCCACGTTGAATTAATTGTTACGGAACCAAAAAGAGTTCTTTTATGGCACGGTTATGACAAAAAAGTAGGGTATTGTGAAAGAACAGAAATGAACACGATATAAAACGATATAAAATACGGAATACTGATACTGATACTGAATAGGCTGGTTTAATGCAGCATTACAGAAAACTGCACAGATGCTTAACGTGACTCCAACAGTAAACTCTAGCTTAAGGCCAGGTTACATATTTTTAGGAATTCTGAAGTAAAACATTTCACAACTGGAAGAAGTCATTAAAGGCAAACAAACTGTTGTAGTTTGAAAAAGGTGCCACTGTCAAGCATTTCTTCAGGTAAAAGACAAACAAGAGAGTAAAAAGGTCAACAGAAGATTGCTCTTTCATTTTTTTTTAGCCTGATCTGCAGCAGCTTCTATGAACCATGTCCCTCCAGGCATGCCCACAGCCTATGAGGGTTTTAATCATGTAGGAGGATTCAGACGTCCCTACACATTCGATGCAAAGGTGCATCTGTACATACCTTTTGGACCGACCTATAGGGTGAAAGTGGAACTATTTCCTGCACTGACTCATGGCACATACAATCAGAGCACATATATAACAAGGACTATCCATGACCTGGCAAGTTTTCAAATAACTTGGTTTAAAACAGGAGAAGGTCTGAAGGTGTGTCTGTCCTTCTGAACCCCTTCAGCTCTTCACTGTTGAAGCTCCTCATTAGTTTCTTAGAGGGTCTCTCACTGTAGCCGTGCAAAGCACCCTCTTCCCCTGAGATGGAGCACCTAGGGCAACGCTCTGATGGGGATAATCAAAGCTTTGGTACAAATCTGGGGTTAAAACCTGGTCTTCCCATGCTCCTTTCCCTCAGGTTACCTTGCACAAGCAAATCCACTGGTCTACAAATTGGATAAAGTGATTAAGAAGATGTTGTAGAGCAGGACCTTTTCTTATCAGTTGTTTTCAGTCAGATGAACACTAAAATAGTACTGAAATAGCATAAAATAATATTACACTAGAAAATATTTGTAATACAGTGTAGTTTGTGAATAACTTGACACTGTGCTTTATAGTACAGCGCATGTGAAAGGTTAAAGTGAGGTTAAATGAGTGATACAATGAATGCAGGGCAAATCAGATATGTTTCTTTAATTTGATCTTTAGACTTGAGTGTTCAGATTTCAAGTTACAAGCGACCAAATCGGATTTCTACAACACACCGGATCCTCCACTTGCGCTCATGTGAGTTCACTGGCTAGGAGAGGATCGAAGACGCGTCTACAAGCTTAGATCTTGATGTGTACTGTTCCTCAACAACTTTAACTAGAAGAACAAACACACTATATTGCATGTTTAGCAACGAGAACATGAACAAAACATGACATTTGAAAAGGAAGGCCCAGTCAGCAGATAATATTAGCTATGCTGTTAGTATTCAGAATGCTATATTTTACTAAAAGTCACTGCACAACTATAACAAAGTAAAAATGTTGCTTAAATGTCTGACAAAAGCTTCAACTTTTCATATATAAGATCTAGTATATGGTGTGCAGCCCAGAAGTTCTTGAAATCCAAACTCACTTGTCAAACTGGGTCACATGTACAGAAATCCGTAATGAATCAGATTTTTAACCACCTACAAATGAGACTTGAATATGAACTGTAGCAAATCTGTCCTACTTAAATCACTGTTTGAACAAAGGCTTCACTAATATTGGTTTAAGAATCATGAATGTTTCCAAATACATATAGGTTGCTCTCCAAAATCTATGTTTCATACATGGTCCTTTTCTGAGAAACTGATTTATGCAATCAGAAGTTCTTATTTGGATGGGTTTCATACCATTTTTATAAATAAATATTTGGCTAAATATGAAAACTGTTACTCGACAGAAGAATTTTTGTCTCTTGTCCTCCATTACAGACAGCCAGCAAGCACCAGAACGCCCACCAATCAAGAGTCATGGGAAAAACAAAACTCTGTTGTCATGGTTACTGATTCATTTAAACCAGGGCACCCCGAATAGTGCTCTTGGTTTCATTTATTATATTTCAGTCCTAACATAACATATTTCCCACCTCTCTGACTATACGGATTAGATACGTTATGAATGTGAGAAGCACTGTTCATATCAGCCAAACCCTATACATGCACTCTGTCATTACAGATTGCTTCTTTGCATCATTTGTTAGCCCCTTTGTCCCCAACAAAACAAGTAATATTTGGATGTTTGACCACTGTCAGTACAGCTGAGACACTGACATGGTAGTGGAATGTAGTGTGTGTGTGTGTGTGTGTGTGTGTGTGTGTGTGTGCGTGTCTGTGTGGTCCATGTCAGGGTCACTATTGTGTTGAAAATGGTCTAGCACCTGAATAACACCTACTGACTCGTAGTCCTGTGAGGGACAGGTAAATGGTGTAAAAGGGACAATGATGAAGAGAAACAATTGTATATATACATATATATACATACATATACACTGCCCTCCATAATTGTGTTCCTTTGTCTTTCCCATGTTGAAGATTGGATAAGAGAAATGGCCTCTGTGTCACATCATATTTATACCCCAGGGAAACAGGAAATGATGAATTACTAATTAAATGTTCCTAGATACTCTGATCAACTTTAGAAACTACTGTAGAAATGACAGAAATACTTCAATTACATTTATTGTTAGGGGTGCCAATAACTGTGGAACAGGTGATTGTATGAAAAAAAATTATTTCTTAGTCTTTTAGTCTCTTAGGATTATTTTCCCCTAAAATTACATTTTTCAGTGTGAGATATGCTTCTGCAATAAAAATGGAATTTATTTTAAGCCTTTTAACACAAGTTCGCATGATATAAAAAACATGATTCATCAGAACGGGCCACATTCTTCTATTACAATTGTCTATTCGTATAGTTCTGATTAGGGCTGGGTTAAAAAAAAATTGATTCCCCGATCAATATCGATTCTCGTTCAAAAAATACAATATTGATTCAAAAATTCGCGGATCGATCTTCTCCTGTCGACTAATTTAGATTAATTTCGTTTTAATCTAAATAGACAATACTACAATCTTGGATTGGATAACTTATAAAATAACCACTTATTGGCAAAGTTTGCAGGTAAGATTGCAGTACAGTCCATCATCATAGGGATATCCTCCACTCAAGTCAATTTATAACCAAGCCAAACTAGTATTAACACAAAGAAATCTGTAAATA
>JBBPCY010000109.1:34826237-34846947 GCA_037974405.1 Brachyalestes nurse | reverse complement strand
TCCATTCCTCATGAATCTGAGTGAAAAAATGCCAAGAGAGTGCAAAGCTGTCATCAGAGCAATAGGTGATGTTTTCAGTATTAATCTACAATGTAGAGATGTGATTCATTCACACAGCAGTGTGTGGCCTCAGGATTGGCTGTGACTGTAAACCGGAAAAAAGCAGTGTTTTACTCTTATTATCTTATTATTAGTTTAAGTGAAAAAAAAAAATCTCATATTTTAATGTGCTGAACCTGGGCTTTTATTAAACACTTGAATGAGAAGAAGTCAATATTTTAGTGGCCTTTTATTATTCCATAGGTGAAACAAATCACTAAGTGTTTCCATAGCGATGTGATTCATGTATTGTGCATTCGGAAACTACAGCAGGGTATCGAACAATGTTAAACTTCTTTTATACAGAGGAAGAAAATACGGTAGAAGGTAGAAATCTGTACTATCACATGCTGATCCATTTTACTGTGGACACGTGTACGTTCACACGCGCACACACACACTCTCTCACACACACACACACACACACACACACACACACACACACACACACACTCTCTGTCTGTTTACAAACCAAATCATGAAGAATATGGTAAATGCTTTTGGGAATCACAGGTCATTGAAGTTATTAGTTGAGAATACAGTGGGTATTTTTTGCTTGTAAAGAATTTCACTTCTGTTCTTTAAGTAATGTTTCCTGTTTTATTTCTTTTCAGGCGTGGATCCCATCATTTGGGAGCAGGCGAAAGTGGACAACCCTGATCCAGAGAGGTGAGTGTCCTCTGGTCCCTTTAAGTGCTCACAGCAAGCCTAAGGTCCGTTTTATTTGAAAATGATGTGAACCCCAAGGCACGGTACCTTGCTCAAGGGAACCTCAGGGGTGTCACTAGCAGTCCTGAGATTCGAACCCGCAGCCTTTTGATTGCAGGGACAATGCCCTAACTGGTAGGACACCAGCTTTCGCACATTTGGGAATATTACACATGTTGAGTTCCTGTTATTTCAGGAGCACAGATGAATGTTGCCCAAATTAGAACTGAAAATGTCAGGAACAGGGAGTTTTTTTGCTGTTTACACTTCGCTCTGAAGAGACTTTGAGCCTCTTTTATCTGCTTTTTAATATCTTGAAATGTCATTGAAACGTGTATATAGCTGAAATGGCAAAGTTCACATTGGTTTGACTTTGACTTTGCAAACACATGGCTTAATTACAAACCAAGATGAGTCAGTTTATTTCCTTAATTCCTAAATTACTTATTATACTGATGGTGTTTATATTTTTAAATAAATGTACTTAATTCATTTTGAATAATTCAGCGCTTTGCTTTTAAATGTTGAGACTGGAGTTCTCAACCAATTACTTTTATGCTTTTAATTATATTCCTATTGCTTACAGTAATGTCATGCATTGTTTTTAATGGTAATTTTTCCTTTTTTTCCCCCCAGACTGATCCCAGTACCCATGGTTGGTTTTAAGGAGCTGCTCCGGAGGTTAAAGATCCAGGAACAGATGACGAAACAGCACCAGACCAGAGTAGACGTGAGTGTCTCTTATCAGCCCTCAAACACCCATAACAAAGTAATTCCATCATGAAACAGGCATATTAGAATGTCTTACAGTGTTTCAAATAAAGAAATGTAACATTTACTTGGACTTTTCTGAAAACTTTCTGGACAGTAAGAGGCAGAAGCTCAGGTCAAGATGTCCAGTGTGGCCTAAAACAGCAGCTCCCCACCTTTTTTGCGCCACGGACCAGTTTCATGTAAAATAATATTTTTTTCCAGACCCGTACAGAAACAGCTACAAACAAAGTGCAATTGTTTTTTCTTATGTTTGATAGCTTGTGGGCTAAATTTTTTGATGCACTGAATCATGTGACTGAGACGAGCAGTTTTTTCTCAAAATAAAAGATCTTTCAGACTCTAATGATCAATAAAATATTTTTCATTTTGATACCGGTCCATGGCCCAGTGATTGGGGACATCTGGCCTAAAATGTTTTTTGATGTACAAAACATTAAAAAAAAAAAAACCCTCACAAATTCTGAGTAGGGCTGGGAACCTCAGGGTACCTCACGATATGATACGATACACGCCTCACGATACCAGTAATATCACGATATGGCAATAGTGCACAACATAGCCTACAATATATGTCTAATTTTTAAATAAAAACAAATATATAACTTCATTTTGCCCTGAAATTACTGAAATACAGTCAGTTAAGAATCAACTGCTTTTGAAGGCCCCATGATATGCTGATTTGTTATGCTTTTATATAGGTCTTGGTGGTCCCCTAATACTGTATATGAAGTCTCTTTCCGAAATTCAGCCTTGGTGCAGAATAACAGAATACCATGAGCTAATGTTTACAGTATATAGCCATGGCTAGTAGACTAACAGCAGCACGGTTGACCAAATAACAACACACAAGTACAACACTCGAGTTAATGTGTGTATTCACACACCATTCACACACATACCTGATGCTATCTACCTTTACATTTGCGACAGTAGCCTGCTAACTGGGCTGTCAGCGGCAGAGCTAATGTTACAACCACATTCTAAGAGTAAACTAGGTAAACTAGGCTAGAGGAACTTGTATTAATGTTAGAATCTCCCAGCTACTCTTGTGTTGTTTCTTCTTCGCCTGGTGTTTTCCGCCCGCTTTACTGTCATTCTCATGCGGAGCGCCTCCTGCCGGACTGCGGTAGTGGTTAAATAACCGATATAGGGAAAGATTGTACCAGTACTCGTTCGCGAGTTGAAATATTTAAATCATTAATAAGCAGTTATAAACAAGTTAAAACAGTTGTCATATATTGCCAGGCTCACTGTTTGGCAAGATCTGGTGTTTAGATGGTAGCAGCATGTTAACAAAATCCTGATGAAGCTGACAGTTGAACATTCTTTCTGAGAAAGGGACTAGATAAGCTAAGCAACTTGAAGGTCTGAGATCTTACCAATAGTAAGCCTGCATAAGTGTATAACAACTGTTATAACTTGTTTACAACTGCTTATTAATGAAGTGTCTTCAACCAAATTAACAAGCTGATTATTAATCATTTATAAACCTATAACAAGGGTAGTCTTATTGTAAA
This sequence comes from Brachyalestes nurse, assembly GCA_037974405.1. Taxonomy (NCBI): domain Eukaryota; kingdom Metazoa; phylum Chordata; class Actinopteri; order Characiformes; family Alestidae; genus Brachyalestes; species Brachyalestes nurse. The sequence continues at coordinate 34,843,849 of JBBPCY010000109.1, read as the reverse complement.
GTGGTACTGGAATTACTCTATGATTAAAATTAATAATATGAGAAGTGATTCCAAACTTTTAACCCAGCATGGATAGTGTATTTAACCAGCACTATGACTCTCACCCTGTTTGAGGGACAGCAGTAAGGTAGGGTCTGAAGGGTCACTGGAGAAATAGCCACTGCCCTGGGCATCCCAGAAGAAATGGTCCTGCTGGTGTTGGAGTTCTTCTGCCCACTGCAGCCAGTGCACAGACTGTGTGGCCTCGAAAAGGTCTAGAAGACCACACACCACAAAGGCATAGTCATCCAGGAAGCCAGCAATGGGCGAGGTGCTAGAGAGAAGAGGGGGGAAACGAGTTACCATTGAGACTGGAACATAAACACAATTAAACATGGACAGACCAACAAGCAAATGTGCAAATCCTGCTATCCCGGGAGCTACTTTTAACAGAAAAGGAATTGTTTTGTTGGTTTATTATTCTGCCTGCAGACTATTTTGTATTATTTTGGCAATTTTTTTACCTTCCCTGATTTACCTTCTTATTAGTTAATAAAGGTCACCATGTTCAATCCAGTTGGTACATGTGACTACAAACTATTCACTGAATAACTATGTGATGGTCAAACCTTCATGGTGGCTTTTACCCAGGAGCTTAACAGTTTCACATATCAAGAGTGAATTTAGTGCTGTAGATTGGTTACAAAGTCTATAGTATTGTGCAATGTGTCAAACTTAAAACTGAGCTGTTTTATGTGACTCTGATTCACGCTGTCTAAAATCATGAGAAGAGTTTCAATAGTCTGAGTTCAAGTGCTAATCATCATGTTTTCTACGATGACAACTGCCACCCCACTCTGACTGCTAATCTTTTTCTATTTCTTTGTTTGGTGCAACATGAGGATTTGGAAGGGTGCCTTTGGAAGAAAAGAGGAATATCTGAATCATCAAGCTTTTGGTAAGAAGTGGAACTTTGAAGCACAAGATCATTCACAGCTTCTTTGTCTTTTGGGCATGCTGGTCTCATGGACCATCTGTGCAATCCTCTTGATTTAATGCAATGGGAAAGTCTCTTAACGTGCTAAAAGTGTGAAACAATGCTATAAGGTGTTGAAGTGATCTTTTAAATATTCAGTACAGACATGAACATCACAACTGTGGCCAATTTTTTTCCAAGAGAGTTTCATCAAAGTGGAAAACTCCACTTTGAGAGTCTCTTTACACTATAAATAAATTAAATACTAAAATATTGTTTGCTAATTTCTATTCCTTTACTTTAACAAACTGTAACAAAACATATGAAATATGCCATAACATTTTTTAAGCAAAAATGCTACATAATATGCACTGGAAACTATTTGACAATTATTTGAAGACTGAAAAAGATCTCAAATCTGGGGAATTAGGAGGCAGCCAACCTTGAGCTCTTTTCACTGAACAGTTGAAAGTTTTTTTCAGGGTGGCAGGGCGCAATATCCTGCTAAAAGAGGCAACTGCCTTCAGAAAATACTCTTGCCATGCAGGGGTGTACTTTGTTTAGGCAGGTGGTACGCATCAAAGTAACATCCACATGAATGCCAGGACCCAAGATTTACCAGCAGTACTTTGCCCAGAGAATCACACTGCCTCTTCCTGTATTGCATACTTGGTACCACCTCTGCCCTGGGTAAGAGATTCATACGCACCCAACTGTTCATTTGACGTTAAATATAATTTATAATATAAGTCACTTTTTTCTTTGCTCCAAGGTCCCATTATATGCGCTTTAGGTGATGTACAGGGGTAAGTGTGGGCACGCTGACTGGTTTGCAGCTACGCAGACCCAAACTGCAATGGACTGTGTTCTGAAACCTTTCTATTATTTTCAGCAATCTGTTTTACAGTAGCTCTTAAATAATGGGGTAATGGGGACATTTGGTTGACGCTCCAGAGTGACATACAATCATTAGTTACAAGAGCAGTCGCCCTCTAGCAACTGGGGGTTAAGTGTCTTGTTTAAAAACACCATGGTAGACAGTGGGGGTTCGAACCTGCGATTTTGTGGACATCGGGTTCACAGGCAAGTGTTTAAGCTACTACCACACTTTTCTACCCACTAGGCTACTACCATTCTCTTCTGTGGGACTGGACCAGATGGGGTACCCTTCACTCCCCACATGCATCATTTAGGCGAAACTGCTTTTAGAATGTACTAAGCACTGTGTAACAGAAACATTCTATAGGACCTCCCATTTGGAGATGTGCTGACTCAGTCATCTAGCCATCACAGTCTGACCCTTGTCAAAGGCCTTTAGATCCTTACACCTGCACATTCTTCCTGCTACCAACACATTAACTTCAAGAACTGACTGTTCACTTGCTGCCTATTTAATACCATCCTTAATAGGTGACACTGTAATGAGATTGTTATTCACTTCATCTGTCAGTGTTTTTAATGTTTGACTGACCAGAGTCTTTGAACACCACCTGTTGATGGATGTTGGCGTACATGTAAATGAACCTCTGAAACATGAGATCTGCTCTATGGTAGAGGGTAAAATGGAGGAGTCTGTGCAAAAAAGGGTGTCAGTATACCTAAATATGTCTGTTTATCATTGTTTGTGTAATCTGTACAATGCAATCGCTTTGTGTAATTAATAAATGTTTCTATAATAGTGATCTCTTGGGGAACTTCAATATGGGACTGAAATGTTTATACTTAGCTCCTAACCCACAGTTAGAGAAAGAATATTCATGGTTCTGCAGCTATCTTCCAATGTTTTATGAATGATTCTATTGCCTGTTTTGTTATTAAAAAGAAGTATTCCAGAGCCTCATAAGATTCAAAAACAAGACATCAGTGTTAGATTGGCTCCACTACTCGTTTTTTCAAAAGGCTAGATGTCTTTAATGCAAACGATATGAAGACTACTGGATTTTTGTATCATGAAAAGTTAGTGAGAGCTGTAGGTGTATCTTGAAGGCTCTTATAATGGTGCACTTGATAGATAAAGCCAGAAAGCCAAGGAAATTCTTTGAAGTTTAAAATAGGGTGACTTTGTTGATTCAACCGAACATATCAGCGACTTTTCAGCCTCTGGTCCCAGGCACCTCCAGTGAGGTGCCACAGTAGGTGGCTGAGTGTGAGAGAGCTGATAGTGACAGGCTTGAAGATAACATTGTTTAAGAGAATGTGAAGAGAAGGTCTAGCACTTGAGGCAACCTCCATTCTTCTAGGTTCAAGTCATGTTTACATAACTGAGATTTCCAGAGATGAGAGAATAGCCGTATATCTGCCATCTAAAAGGGGGAAGCAGACCACCATCAGACTGTCCATCTGACCCCGACACATCAGTGCTACCAGTTTTAAGGTTCAGTGCGCTATTACATCATCTACACAAAGCTCCAGAGTGATTCATAAAAGTAGGGTTACTTTGCTTGCCCTGTGAAAGAAGCTTTGCCTGAGGTACATTCTGTTCACAACAAGAGCACCGAGTTCAGTGGAAAAACATGATTGTTCCGTTTCTGCAACTGAACTCAAGGTGGAGAGCTGCTACTGAACTTGCGAAAAAGACCTGTGAGACAGCAAAAACAAATCAAACTAGGCCAGTCAATTTTTAATGAACTGCTCTGTGCCTCGATTTTCCATTCCTTCCCTCTCTCGACCCCCCAGGTGAGGCAGCCTCCACACAACACATCTATTCCACAGCACAAATCTCCTAATCTTAAAATCGTACCTCTACCTCTCCTGAGGAAAAGGCAAACAACCAGGCGATCGTTCGAAATCAATATACACAGACCTACACAGAAGGTCTGAGAGGTATGTAAACACGAGCGAATGATGCCGAGCATGTGGGGAAAATTCTTTCTCAATTACAGTAGTAGTGGAATGACCAGCTGCTCCAGGAATACTTTCCAATGATATCCGAGCCAAATACATATGATCCAGCATAGTATTCCTGTTATAAATCGGCCTAATTTAATTCCATCCATAAGAGTTTTCATTTGACAACCATTGCAGGAAAAAGCTGCCTCCTTCTTATCACATATTAATTCTCATACCCCTGTCTCTGATTGTTTGATTTGGCCCTAGAGAAGACTTTAATTTGCTGCGTAAAAAATTCACAAGGAGGAACAGAGAAAGGGACCATTTCCCTATGAGGATGAAATTAAGCGGAGCAGATACACAATCAGTGGACGTGTTACAGTCTCTCCTCTCCTGTAATTTAATCATCTCAAGCCTGCCTGTGCTTTGAGAGTCTCAGTTATTACTCTCAGAGAAGGGAAATCCTCCAGCGACACAGCGGGGCAAATTAAAAGCAGCCTGACATCCAGTATTTCAGCATCCTGCTTCTCTAAACAAACTGTACCACACAAAGCTGCTCCTGAGAGCAGACCAATTCTCCATACTGTAATCACACTATTTACAAACATCTTCTATACAGGACCTCCTTTTCTATTTTGATTTCTGTAAAACACTGGTTTTCTGTCAAAACATGCAATATGACATTAATCAGTGATAGTGTGCCACCAGTCATGAACTATCAAGAGGATATTCTGACTGGAAAACAAGGACAATGGAGATTTTTTGTTGATTGGGGACGGGTTGTTTTTTTTCTCCACACCTGCGGTTGGACAACAAAAACTATTTTGAATTAGCCACAGAGGTACTAATGAGCCACCAGCAAAAACGGTGTTCATTTTCATGTGCTTGTAGGAAATCTTCCACAATCAGCACTGTGAAATAACTGCTGAGCTTACATTATTAGTAATTCAGGGACATAAACGAGATGATACCCCCAAAATAAGGTCAATGACTATGTTCGTGCATTAATGCAAGGAGGACTTTGTTTTTTCTGCTGACTCCAGGTCATTTCTACATTGGCAAGATGTGCGCAAAAGCACTTATGAGCAGCGTGTTGCGTTTGGAAACAGGATGGAGGAGGTGTGTTAGTTTTCTTGCATAACTGAAAATTCAACAATTGCCATTTTGCCAAGACAACTTTGCTGTGCTACAATCTGCCCTTGCAACATAACAGCATCACATATTAGCACTACAGACAAAAAAAGATCAAGATAACTACAGTGAAAAAGATAATAAAGTACCCTTTAAGTCCTACAGGGCTGAGGTTTGTCTCCATTTCCCCCCTGCAGTGGGATGAGCATCAAACAAAAGGAAAAATGTCAGCTGTGAGGTCCCCACACTTTCCCAGAATGAATTATAGAAACAGCACTTTCCTCCATGCATGTGTCCTGCCAGTTCCACAAACTAAAAACAGGGGTCATCCCACTTCCTTGAGGGAGTAAGACAGCACAATAATCCTTGCTTCTAATATATTTCTGTGTGTAAACTTTTATTAAGGGAGACTAAGGGATGTTTCTTACATTTGCTCAACTTCCATGTTGTCACCGCGGTAACAGGAATGCAGTATCTTCTGTCCCTCTTTATCCCACAGATGCTCTCGGAGAAACTGTGCAGCTTCCTCAGCTCTCTGAAGCAGCGTCTTGTCCCCGAGTACAGCCCCAACCTTCGCAAATCCTGACAGCATCAGCCCTGGGATAAAGACATTTATTGGGAGAATGAGCACTAAAAGTCCATCAGTGCACTACACGTCAAACAACCATTGAATATATAGAGTGAAATTATCCGTACATACCAGAGTTAGACTACATTTTCTCATTGGTTACTTATTTTAAGGAGCTAAAACATGCTTACAAACAATTTCAGATATAATATATAATTAATATATTCATATATTGCATTCTATATGGCTACTGTTAGACCAAAACTGTTCTCAGGTAAAGCACATGGTGTAATGTAGGCTAACATCAACGCTCTCCTTGTAACACATTGGGGTTCAATACCCTGTCTGGTTGAGCTCATCACACCAAACTAATAAAACTCCACTTGGGCTACATTTGCCTACATCTGTAAAATATAATAAAATGGAGAAATAAGGTTTTACTCCAAAAGTGACATTATATTATATATCATATTATTTAACATTATATTACATTATAATATATTGTTGCTGTTGCAGCAAAACCGTATATCTCAACATGGGCTACATCTGCATATATCTGTAAATTATAATAAGATGGACATATGTTTTGCTCCAGCAGCAACATACCATATAATTTTACATACTGTTCCATTGTATTACATTATGTTTATTTTAGATTACATTACTTTGTATGAATTGCTTTGCACTACAGTTACAATATGGCAGTGCTAAATAGTGCTTTACTGACTGATACAATGTTATTCCTAAACTGTTAAATATGACTGTCAGTTCTCAACTATCCAGTAATAAAGTGATAAATCGCAGAAACTCATCAGTCTCTCACATATTATAAAGTCTTTCTATAAAGTCTTATAATCTCATCACAGGTAGTGTCTGTTATGTTTTTATGATTTAAACAAGGCAATATTTTCTGTTTTGCGGTAATAAAAAAGAACAACAGCAACTGTCATAAATCAAAACAATGCTCGTACAATAAGCAGGTTTTCTGAAAATAGAGATATTTGTCATTTGTTCACCAGTACCAATAAGATGTTTTAATACATACATTTCAATAAACCAGAAATGTCCCTAAAATTACATGTATTTTGATTAGAGTGAATAGATATAAGCATCTAAACTGCACTCATGCTAGCATGTTTCGTCAAGCTATCCCTTGACATTGCTGCGCCACTGATGGCTACAGCAAACACAATGCCTGAAGAACTTCTATTAGTGCTACTCGGAAAAGAGGAGCTGAGGGATATCTGATCTAAAGAAAGCACAGGCACTTTGAGCTCAGCACCACTAACAATACACCTGTCAGAATGTTCCATTAGCCCATAGAACTGTGTGAGGTGGCCCATCATCTTTGATTAATGCGAGTTACTTTGCAGGTAGAGATACGCAGTCTCAGTGAATTAGCAAAGTAATGGAGTGTAGCACACTAAAGACTGCTGTGATTAAACAATGTCTCCAACTTTCTTCAATTAAAATATCACTTCATTAGTCACTGGGAGCAGTATTAGTCATGTGGGGGGCAATGAAAGGGCCAAGGAACCCTGTGAAGGTTTTGATAGCTTTTCATTAGGTGCGTACATGTTACAGAGCGCTTCTCAAAGAGCTTTCAAAATCTTGGTCCCACATTTCTCAGCAAGCCAAGCTCAAGAGAACACTCACAGCAGTGGTGCTATTAGTGAAAACAATATCACAGCACTGCATTTACAACGACACAGCTGGCATACCAGAATCAATAAAGCAAGTGGGCAAGGTTCCTCAAAGGCTGGGCCTATGAACTATTTTTATTTAAGCCTCAGCATTTTACTTACCAACTGATGGATGTTTCCTGTGGAAAATATTCCATGGGAAGTAATTAAGAACACTAATTATCAAAGCGCCCCCAGCATCACTTCACTGATGAGTGCACCGCCTGCCTCAATGAAAGGAATGGAAGTAAAGCAAATAAGTGCGGTTGCATTGGTCCTACCATTCCAGGAGGCCAACATCTTAGAGTCCAGGTGAGGTGGAGGGCGTGCCCTGCGCACCTCGGCCAGTTTGGCCCTGCAATCGGTCAGCACTTCGTTGAGTCTGTCCACACTGAGACCAAAGCGAGCGGCAGTGAGTTCCACTGAATAGCGCACTATCAGCACATTCTGTCCCTGCAGCTCGCCGTGCGGGTCCTGTAGACACCACCAAAGTCAGAATCACAATCAAATGAACAGAAATTCCTCGAAGACTGATGCTTATTACAGACGAAGTGGTAAGAAAAGCAACTCAGTATAGGAAAATATACAGTATTACACAGTGTGTACAAAAAAATGCACTTCATGCACCTGCTCGGGCTCGACGTTGCCTTGGTCTTTCACGCCGTAATGATGCATGAAGATGTCTGCTTGTGTCGCACCCCCTGTGGACCCCTCCACTGTGTCTGAAAGCAGCTCCCTGACCTCCCCAGCTGTCCATACACAGAATGCTCCCTCTCTCTTTTCACTGCACTCAGGTGTGGGCAGTGAGTCTGCATCCTGAGCGCTGTAGAAGCCTCCAGACTGTAGAGAGCAGTGTTAAAAATAATCTGAAACAAAGTTCTCAGCTAATACACTTATCTGAAAGCATTTTAAACACGCTTTACATTTTACACTTCAAGTGACCCCTCTGGTCCTGCCCTACAATGGTTCTAAAAGCCATGGAAGCTGACCTCCATCGAAAGGAATCATGTACAAAATTGTACAACAGTATACTGCACACTATTAGCATGATGAATTTCCATAGCACCTAATTAAGCCATAAATCATAAGAAGTATAATTCTAATAATTTAAAAGATTTTAACTGGGCCTTTCATTAACTGGCAGTGGACCATTCATCATCACAAAACGGCCACCGTGCTGGGCCAGTGCATGGAGGTGGGTTGACCTCAAAATGGCCCTAAAAGTGGCAGATTAGTCTACTCAGCAACTACGCAAGGCTATAGAGAGAATTTCCTAATGAGTAGAAAGATGACACACCTTGTGGCTAAGGTCCCGGGAGACATAATGCAACACGTCGAGGGCCACATCTGCAAAAAGACGTTCTCCAGACACCTACAGCAAGATACACCAACACACCAAAACACACCAGTTAAAAATAAACTATAAAGCAAACCGCTGAGATGTCATACTTCTCATCAGATTTGGGAAAACCAGCTGGGTCATGCAAGCTTGCAACAAGAATAAAGGTAAAATGACACTTGAAAACTGCCCAATGATTTAATAAATCCTAATAAATAAGAGATTTTAAGAATATAAGGATAAAAACTAAAAAATGCAAGACACACCCCCATTCAAAATATCTCTGTTATGGCCACAAAAGAGTGCACTTCAGAATAAAAACTTCTTTATATTGTGTCTTAGGCAACAGTGTGTAACCTAATGACACTGTTCCCCACTACTACAATCTGTGAAACAAGTTAAAGAGAAGACTCCCATATAGGGGGTGTGTACACATTGTCTGCTTTTTTGAATAAGCTTCTTAATAATTACGATGGGAAGTTAACCAGCACAAAACCATGGGACTGAGTAGGGGTGACATTTTTATTTGTAGATTAAAAACATCATGTATGTGTATTTATTGGTACAGAGTTAATTTAAAGGAGGTCTTTAGAAGTGTGTGTTCTTTATATTTCTTTCTATAATGATATTTATTTTGCACAACAGTGGCAAAAATAGAGCCTAGCTTCACAAGATTAATCGCTGTCAGCAATCCAAAGTGTAACTTCGTAGAAAAGACATGATCCTAAGCTTCATCTACACACACACACACACACACACACACAAACATCATCATCTCTGCTGATCTGACAGTAGTTAATCTTTTCCAGAGCATTAAAATACTGTTGCCTGGAAACCCCTGAGTTTGTGCTGTTAAAGGCACACCCCTGACAGGTCCTCCTCACAGCCGATGAGGGGATATTACTTTGGACTTCTGGGCTCATCTAATTACCTGTATATCATGTTTATTTAACATGTACATTTTGGTGCACCCTATACACAGTGAGCTGAGATACACTGTGTGTTCTGACTCTTTTCTAATATGAAAGCCAGCATGAATGTTTTCAGAAATCTGTGCTACAGTAACTCGTATGTGGGATCTGAGCAAACAGACTAGCTTTCATTTCCCACTTGCATTACTGCGCCTTGGGCGACCCTGTTGGTTTCCCTTCTTTGGACCATTTTTGGTAGGTACGAACAACTGCATACCGGGATATCCCACAAGACCCAGTCCTCTAGCCAACACAGTTTTGCTCTTGTCAAAGTCCTTACATTTTTCAATTTTGTCTTGCCTCCAACACATCAACTTCAAGAACAGAATGTTCACTTAATATAGCTAATATATCCTACCATAATGTCAGGTGCCACTGTTACAAGGTAATTATTGTTATTCACTTCACCTGTCGATTATTTTAATGTTGTGGCTGATTAATTTATGTTTTACATGCTTCTTTCATTTTGGACCTACTTTGATCTACGATACCCAGGTCCACGAACCAGTGTCGTGGTGCCAGAAGGGTGAATCGCGACACACCCCTTTTCCTACTCCCAGAGTTGTCCTTCTTGTCTTTCGCTGCAAAGGACCCCAAAGGACCTTTTGTAGGCGAGCAAGTGAACGTTCTTGCCATGAAACTTTCTCTGGCATTTCTCCGGTTATGTTGTGAGCAATTGCTTTGTCAGTTATAAGGGAGAAAACAGCTCATGTACACACTAAATGTGCCCTACACACTTGTGTCTTGGGAAACTTTCATCTTTGTGAGTATTAATGGGTTCAGAAAACACTCTGATGTGTGTTGGAATTGTTTTTTGGTTAATTAATGTGATGCCAATGTAATGTAATGCTCATGTTTAAGCTAGGCTAATCATTACGTGTGGCATTAAGATGTGTGTATTGGCGAGTCATTTTTTTTCCTTTTTCTGTATATTTCAGTTACAAAGAAAAAATAGTAGAGATCTTCAGTAAAATCAAGAAAAGTAAGCCTTTTTGTTCCCTGGCTGTCTAGCTTCGCATGTGGTGAGGACTGCACACTCCGGATTGATTTTTTAGGCTCAAACAAAGGAAAAAACACACAGAAGACCAAATTCAGGATATTTCAGGACATTTGATGGGAAAAACTGTCCAGCAAATAAGAATTTCTTTGCTTCTCAAATAAGAAGGGGAAATAGGAGTGACTGTCCGAAAAGACTACATCCAAAGAGAGCTGAATTTCTTCAAATGTAAGTAAAAGGAAATTGACACTTTGCTTTATGAGTGCCTATAAGCTGGCTGGTTGTGATAAAACTGCTGGGGAGTTTGTTTGTAAGAGTTTTGTTGTGTTTTGAGCGAGTTTTTGTGCGATTATGTCCTGCTGGGCGGAGCGTGTTTTTAGTTTTGGACAATGGTGAACTGGTAGCTGAAGAATCGGTTCTGCAGCAGCCTGTGGTGATTCCTTGGGGTCTTCTCTAGATTGAATGCAAAAGAAGTGGTGCTGAAGTGTTTATTAATTAATAATTCTGTGGTAAACATGAGGACTCAAAACAAAATGGCGTCTTGAATGGTAGTGCTTGCACTAAGCACCCCCCCCCCACCCCCCCTCGCAAAGAATCGCGATACGGACCGAATCGTGGGTTTGTTGTATCGTTACAGCCCTAATATAAACAGATATGAGAGGTGTTACCAGGCATTGTGATAGTGCCCTCCTGCTCCAGAGTCTCTGGGTTGATCTTGATGGCTGCCATGCTGTGACTGTTCATGTCTCGATATAACAGGGAACCCTACAAATAAAGAATATATTTTAAATATCTCACACTGACCACTGGTGGCGAACATTTTGTTAGTAGCGATTCTATCAACACAGCAATATATCAACACATTTTTCTGAAAACACACACATTAACACTACTGCTGGCATTTATTGCTCTTGGTTTACTCGCTTCTCTCAATGTTCATAGGTCCATGCTTAAATAGACTGTCCAAATCAATCACAAATATAGCAGCCGCAGAAGTGAGTCAGTAATGACTTTCAGGAGATGTTAGGGGTCTAACTTAACACGTATTTGTACTGTACTGTATATTAGCCATATATACAGTGAAACGAAATAACTATAACTGCCCTCAAGGACCATGGTGCAACACAAGAACAAAAACAGAACACCACAAGACCACATACGTGTAGACAGGACAAAATACACAGAATACAAGGAGAGCAAAAGAGTGTGAAAGAAACAAACAAAAAGAAAAAAAAAAAAAAAACACAACAGCAACAAAACAACATCTAGTGCAGTTGACATTTGTATGAACACAGTATTATGACAGACACTGTGATCAAGCAGAGTTTTCACATGTGCACAAATGCAAACAGATAGACACCAATAACTAATAATTGTCCAAATAATAGCAGCAGCAGGACAGACAATATCCAGTAACCCGAGGGGTATTTACAATGGAAGTTAGGGTGTAAGTTTAAGGCAGAATAGTTCATTGTGTTTGGAGAGGAAAGAAGTTCATTTCAGACACGCATTTGTGTGTGAGTACAGTTTATGTTTCGTCTTGCAATCTGAAATGGAACAATTCTCGTACCAAGCTGTGATGCAGCTACAGAAAATACTTTCTATAGTTCCCCTGTAGAACGTGGTAAAAAGCTGCTGTTTATTCAGCACTGACAGAAAAGGTCCTGTTGAACATAACTGCATTGTCTGACCAAGATGTAAGAGATGCAGAGGAGGTTACTGAACTTCTTAAACTGAAAAGTGTGATGAAAGTGATGAGCAATGAAACTACATCATTAGCTTTAATAATCCTGCCTCTAAAAAACAAGATTTTTGAGGAAGACAGTTTCTCATTAGAGCGAATCTGATGTACAGGTACTTGAATCCTGCTTTTTAGGTCTGTCATTATGCGAATAGTTAATGTCTTAACAGAATCTAACAGTCTCACCACAGTGCTTGTTTCCATTTAAAAACACTAATTTTATTATCATTGTTTAATTTGAAAGCCTTTGTTTCGCACTCATTTAAAATTTTAAAACATTATTTTTGTAATGAAATTCTGCAGAGGGAAGCCACAGAGATAGAGGGAGCCCACTCATCCCCAGAGAGAGCCGACCCAGAGGCAACCTGAACATCTCCTCCCACCAGTCAACACTGCAGCTGGTAAAGGAGAAGGTTGTCTAGCACTTTACATTGGACTGCCTATCTCTGGATTCCAACCCACTTGCTCTGCGGAGGAAAACATTTCCTCTCACTGCCACACTGGCAAGGCGCTGAGCTACCTCTGTTCCAAAAGTTTTTCAACTGATGGAGAAATCTTTGGTGCTAGGAGATCTGCACTTACTGTAGACCACAAATAGAATTTAATGAATCAATAATTTCCTGCATGCTAATGGATCTTGATTATATTATATTATCATTTATTATTATTAATTTGATGATTCCTTCCTATTAACGTGAGTGTTTAATAACAGCTTTGCAAACTTTCAGTTCCTTAAAAAATAATCACCTGTGCTTTTTAGTCATCTGTAAAAACATGTCTACCTGCTACCTACCATAAATTAACAGATACAATAAGTGACCCAAGCCCTATACCAGACAGCTAGAATGTGATTGGGTGTTACAAAGAATAAATATGCTCTCTGAGGAGTGGTTAACGAAAGTAGTCCATTACCTGAGCAAATCCAAGCCATGACCTCTTTTCCTTTCTGTTCCTGATGCGTGATGTAGAGTTGTACACGTGGCCCTGCAATAATTAGTCTTCCATAAGCACACTTGCACAGTGACTTTGACATCTCACAGTTTCAGCAATAAATCACAGGAATATGTGACTGGAAGAAATATACTAACACTCCAGCTGTTATAATGCTGTTACACATTTCAACAGAAAAGCTCATGACTATAGAAAACTCCTTTTTACTGACTCCAATAATTTTTTTTTTTAATTATTATTTCATACTCAGCATGCCCCCGATTTCTAAACTCGCGTCAGTTGAAGAGATAAATGTATAGCCGATTCGTTTGGTAGAATAAAAGGATGGCTTACCCGGACGGTGCCGCTGTACCCTGAGCCTATTTTGTACAGGCCATCTTTGCAAAGCAGATAGAGGAAGGATCCATCAGTCTGCAACAGGCAGCGCTCGTCTTCATCAATGCTCACCTCCTTCAGAACCCACTTGTTCATCAGTGCTGCTCGCTTGATGCCATTCCCAAACCAGTCTTGGATCTGGATCTTCCCAACAAGCACTGCCTGCACGCTCCTTTGAAGAGCATTCAGGATAGTTGGAACCTATATCACACAGGTACAAAAATAAAATCAAGAAATTCTGTTACATTTGAAAATTCATTTAGATTCACATTTAGGATGTAGTCATTTAAAACAAACACTTCATAACGTTGCAATGCGGTGTTATGGTGAATGTATTAATTCATTCCATTATTTCCAATAAATGTATCCTAATACATATGTCTGTGGCCTTTAAAACATGTTCAGCATCTCTTGTCCCTTTTCCCTTTCCTTCACAAATTCAGTCTGGCCAATTAGTATGTTCTAAAGAGCTAAAAAGTGATTTTAGTTGGTGATATGCACTAAGACAAAACACTGTTTGAAGCTTTTGTGATTCTCATTAATCAATAACAGGTAGAGATGCACCAATACCACTTCTCTTTTCTAAAATAATACTGCTCCTCAAGTATCTGCTGGTAGCGAGTACTGATACAGATACTCTCTATTTCTACCCAAACTACTTGATAGGGGCCTACAAATCCTAACATTTATATCATTCTAGTTTTGAAACAATTTATTAAAAAAATGGAATGATATTCAAATGGTTCCAAAGTACTAAATACAGGAAGAAATACCAGCATAACAGACAAATACTCATAACTCAGGACGGCTATAAGTATAAAGCTCAATCAGAAGCAAATAATTACTTTTTCAATTTAACCATCTTAAGATTTTACTGCTTTCCATCAAGGGTCTGTATTGTCAAGAGGCAGAAAGGGACAATTCAAGCAATCTACTATTTATGAACATTATCAACACCTTCAGTATCTGCCCCATATAAATTCCATTATTGCCATTACATAAATCTTTTTCAACATTTCAATAATACATAACAGTACTGGGTCATTATCTCCGCTGTGCCAGTTCGTCTACCAGCTGCAGACAACCTACTTTCTATGCAGGAACTGCTCTGTTACAGATGTGCAGCTTGCAAATGGATTTAATTGAATAATCACCTGCTAGGCTTTTTGTCTTCTTTTTCAGTCAGATATGGAAAAAGTTAACTGTAATACAGAGGCTAAAAATAAAGCCTGATAACAGACATGTTGCCTGTATTAGTATTGGGTCTGATAGCAATACAGCACATCATTGATGCCAAACTAATAACAGCAATGCTTTGCAGTCTCTTTTTTTCCCCATTAGTCTTCCCTCATTTTATGTAATAACAGGCAGTGACATCTCGGAACTGAAAATCTTGCAGTTTAATAGAATGGAGGTTTCTCTGTGTCATTGTGACATAGCTTTAAGTGTACTAATTTGTACAGTAAGAGTAGAACTAAAAACATGAGTCCAATTAGGATTTCAATGACCATTTGCACATGCCTTAAATACTATTAGGGCAGGATTAGTTCCACATGTGGAGGTGGTGTGACAATGTTTTACTGGCTGATAGGTCTGGATTGCAAACACAGACTGTTCCACTATGGAACCATGCCGTTGTAATATTTGTATAATGCTGTTTGGCGCTGATTAAAATAAGCAAGGCCTTCCCTGAAATTCCCTTAAATATGTTGTCTGGATAGCAGCACATGCTGCTCCAAAACTCGTATTTATGATTTAGCATTCACAGTGCGTTTGCAGATGTGCACTAACGCATCCCCATTCCATCATAAATGCTGGCTTTCGAACTGTGTGCTGATAAAAAGCCAGACAGTCCCTCTCCTTTTTAGCCAGGAAGACACGCCATCCATGATTTCCAAACAGAATTTTAAATTCTCATATGTCAGACCATCACAGTTTTCTGCTTCAGTCTGTCTAAAATGAGCTTGAGCACATTGAAAGCAGCAGTATCTGTGAATCAAGTTTACATACGTTTTCTTCTTTGCAGAGCAGAGTTTTAACATTCACAGACAGCAGTGTTCACAGACAGCAGTTTTTGGATGCCTTCCTGGACCCATGTTTTTTGTAATGCAGTGCCATCTGAGGGCCTATATCACAGCCATCCAATATTTGTTTCCATTCTTGTGCCATGCATACAGATTTCTCAGGATTCTCTGTATCATTTAACAATATTATGTAAACGATTAAATCTCCAGATTATTTTTAATTCTACACTGAGCAATGTTATTTTAAAATTGTTGCAATATTTGCCTACAGTCCTGCACAGAGTGGCAAGCTCTCCCCATCTTTACCTTTTAGAGACAATGCCTCTCTGGACTGCTCTTTTTATACCCAATTATGTTGCTGACCTGTTGACAATACTGGGGGTCCTCGAGTTACACCACAGATCCATTCCTTACACTATGATGTCACCTGAATTTTGGTGTAAGTCAAGACACACCCTAGCCCAAGTCACTTACCTGTCCTAAAATCATAAAAACACAACTAAGCCACAGAAAAAGGAAAACTCCCTCATGAAGTATTACTGCATATTCTTCCGCCGCAGTGAAATGTTCCAGCAGGTGGGTTTTTTTTTAGCATTAATAACTTTTGTTGCTCCTGTTCCAACATTTTTGAAACGTGTTACTGGCATCAAATTCAAATGCTCATTCTTTTATAAAACAATAAAACTTATCAGTTTCAAACTGATGTTGTCTTTGTTTTATGTTCAATTAAATGCAGGGTTTACCAAATCACATTCTGTTTTATGTATATTTTACATAGCATCCCAACTTTTCTGGAACTGGGGTTGTTTATCAGTTCTTAAACACAGGTTTTGCCAACATGTTAATTTGCACAGAATTAAAATAACCGGTGGTTATTTCTATTGACTATTTGGTTAAAGCTGGTAGCCCACTGTGCATTTCGCTTCCCAGCTCAATATCACTTGTAGGTAGCAGACATTTTAATACATTGAACAGATTTGTCCTTTAAAAAAAAATAAAAATCTTGTATCTATGAATAGTGTCACATTCTCATTACCCTTCATGCGACTACCTTCTATTAGGCTCAAGTGTCTATCTGATCCACCTTCACACTAAAGCTGCCCACAGACAGCTTTAGGCCTGCAGGCTGTTTCTGACTCTTTAATGACTCCACTATGTCCAGTTGATAGCAGCATAAGCATTTATGATCGGTAGGGAATAAACGAAAAAAACAAACAAACAAAATAAATAAATAAAACACAAAGACACACGCTATGCATGATACTAATATATTCTTTCTACTATGCAACAATCTTGGGCACCATAGCACTGAGAATGATTTAATCAATTGTAGTGCCCAAGTCAGAAGCTTTAGATGTCAGAAAAAATGTGTTTGTTTAATATCCAGAAAATTACATAATATTGTTCTCATCGTCCGTGTTTCTTCTTATTTTATAGTCGTACAATAACTCTAATATGTTGCATCTCCTACGCCAGGTATTCTTGGCTTACTGCGAAGATCTGTCCTGGAGACAAAGTGTCACCTGATGCAGCCGACCGACAAGGTAAGAGAGAGCATGGCTAGTGGGATACTAGGCTAAAGACTATAATTACCCCAAGAGATCAATATATCTTACTTTCATATCACTCATTTTTACTCATTCGGTAACAACCTGCACTAACATTACTTCAGACTGCTACTGACTACACAGCAGGATATAAGAATTGCTCAAAGATGCCCAATTTATTCTTTCAGCTAAAGGGGCTAACATTGTCATGTTTTGCACTGTTTCCGTGAGGCATATCTCCAATGTGAAGGTTGCACTAGTTGCTGCTGCAGTAACAGCCCAAGTTGTCAGGATGTTTTATGGCCAATATAGTACTTTAAGTATCAGTTTCAACCCAGACACCATTACAACAGAGGTGGAACACTACACATAACACTAGGGCTGCACAATATTGGGAAAAAATTACATTGCGATATATTTTTTCTCTGCGATATATATTGCGATGTGTACAAATTTATTTATGTTCATCAGGTGTTTTGAACTGCTTAAAAATCAAATAATA
>JBBPCY010000109.1:34775890-34821537 GCA_037974405.1 Brachyalestes nurse | reverse complement strand
TATATAGACTGTGGCTTTTTAGAAACAAAATATGAAGAAATGAGGGGTGACTTAAGACTTTTACCTTATTTTATTATAAATTCACCATGTCTGAATGATCCAGGAAAGCAAATAACTAACAGCTGGAGCTTACCAAAAAACAAAAAGAAATGACATAACTAACACTCCGTTATTTTAGGTAATAATTAACGCATTGGCCACTGTAGAAGCAAGTTAGCTACAGTGCCTCTGCTGCAGTGAACAGCCAGGCTACCAGGCTAGTTTAGCTAATCTCTAGCTTGCAGTGCAGGCTGAATTGATAGCTGCTGTTAATATGATTCTTTAAAAAAGAATGAACATACAGGCATTTTGCTGTTATGCCGTACTGCTCAGGGCTGAAACACTTGTGTTTCTAGACAACGTGTCCAGTGAATGTGCCTCTCAAGCCGGCTGGGAAGTTTGTTTACATCAGTTAGCCGCTCTGGATACAGTGATATTAGGTAGCTAGCTAGCCCAAACACCAAACTCAGAGATTATGCAGAGTTGGAGCTGGTCACATATCTTTGACACCTTGAGATGAAAAAAAAATTGTGTCAATTTTTACCTGAAGCTGCCCTGAAAAGACCTGAAATTCACAAGTTTAGGGGAGCTGTCACTGTCGCGGGTGGGCGTGGGTTCAGACCTCCGCCGGCTAAACAAACTACGACTACGGGCTCTGTCTTTTCTCAAGAAAGCTCCACTGAAGAGGCGGGAAGGTCCGAAACGTCTGGTGGAGGAGGGTGACCCCGTCCAGATCAGCCTGAGCATCCTAAACCCAAGAACAGTCCTGCCCTGGGTGCCGACTCTGGCACCAGCATTAGAAACCCATGTGTAATTCACAATTCCACCACCAGGGGCCACTATGCACCCACTCACAGCCTAACCTCATTAGAAGGCTTAGAATTAGAATTAGAATTTTTTCAGAGTTTAAAAGAAAGAGTTTGACGTGATAAAATAATATCGTGCATTCAGTAAAATAGTGTGTAAATTATTATAGTGTGTTACTCGGGACCCAGTCAATAAAAATGTGAATAAAGGTATACACAGTCCCTATATGGAAATATTATAGACTATTGAATGCACACTTTTTTTTATGTCAGACTGTAACTAAACAACAGGCAGGTGCGTGGATGAAACTGAGATGTGTATTACAGTTCTATTTCTGTAGCCTTCAGGAGTATCTTTGTCCACTTGGGGGCGAGATAATATTCTCACCTCAGTAGTAACAGACCTGCTTTTACTTCCTGCCTCCCTGACAACAACACAGCAGGGGAGAAGATGGTGGAGGTGGGAGAAGATGAGCTTAAAAAGCTCGAATATCTGTCCCTAGTGTCTAAAGTTTGTACTGAGCTCGACAACCACTTGGGAATCAGTGACAAGGACCTCGGTGAGCTAAGAAATTTATTGTTTTTATTAGTTGTATTCGTCAGTAACTGAGGCTGGTGGGAGTGTGGATGCTAGTGTGGCCCTTAGCTCGGCTCTCTTTTAAATTGTTAAACTCGTTTTATCTGACTTTTTGTGAGATTTTAAGCTACAACATGGCTCCACAATTTCATTACATAACAAGTGTGTTGTTTCGAAACTGTAAATAAACCGTCCGACTGAATTTCCTTGTGTTATGTTAACCGTTGTTAGCATGGCTAACGTTAGCTGTGCTAACTTTGTATAACTGTCTGTGTTGACCATGTGTTATTGTTCCTTTTTTCCCCTCACAATTTGTCATGATGGTTGTATTTTTTAAAAGATCGTCTAAAAGCAATATATAGCCAGTGGTCCTGGACGTGAGGTCTGGTTTTATACCGAAACTGTTAGTACACAAAAATGTGCTCTGTGCTTTGGTTTTAAGAATAACGTTACCTCGTTTGTTAATTTGTTAAATCTTTCTGGCTTAGTCGCTTCACTTTATTAATAACGTGTTCCCTTATTCATGATCAGAGACTTTAATTTACTTTCACTGGAGTTGGATTTCTGTACTCATCCGGAGAGTGTGAGAGAGAACTTAACCAGTAACACTCATTTTAATGTTGTTTACAGCCGAGTTTGTCATCAGTCTTGCTGAGAAAAATCCAGCTTTTGATGCATTCAAGTCAGTACTGCTTAAAAATGGAGCAGACTTTACAGTAAGTGTTTTGCACTAGGCTGTATGGCTGTCAGAATTGTTTTTCTTACTTGACCTATTGGATTATTCATCTGTATGAGTTTTGGATCTGATGTAGGAATGTCTAGAATAATTATCAACGTAATTATCAAAATGTTTAGTATTCAATGTGAAAAGTAGAAAACAACCCCTATACTTTACTGTAATTGTTCTTTTTTGCTCTTATTTGAAGAGTGTTTTTGTGACTTTCTGTCTTTTAATCTCTGCAGGACTCACTCATTAGCAACTTACTCCGTCTCATTCAAACCATGCGTCCACCAGCTAAAGCCTCCACTAGTAAAGGTTTGTCATAAATTAGTATCTATCTATGAATTTAGAATTACTCTTATAGAGAAAAAATAATTTTCCATTTTGATTTGTGCATTTACTTTCATTTTTGTTCCATCATGCAGGGAATGAGCCTGTTGTGAAGCAAAAGAGTGAGAAAGACAAATTGAAGGAGCTGTTCCCTGCCCTGTGCAGACCAGACAATCCCAACATTAGAGTAAGACTTTCTCACTTGTTTAGACTAACTGTTTGTTTGAAATTAGACCAGAGAACATTAATCATAACTTTTGGGTTAAACAGAACATGCTGGATGAAGATGATGTGAAGGTCGCAGCTGATGCTATGAAAGAGTTGGAGATGTTCATGCCCAGTGCCTGTGGGCCAGACTCAAAGAGCAGCAAGAAAAGGTGGGGAAAATGTTGCTCACAAAGACAAACATAACTTTGATGCTGACTTATTTGTAATGTCAGCGCAGTGGCAGCATGCACACTTGGAGTTTAAATTGACACTTCTTTTGAAGATTACAAATGCTTTATTGTGCATTGATCTGAATGCTTTAATGTATATATTTAGTACTCGCATGACCCCTCTTTTCTAAAATATGTTTTTTGGATTATTTTCAGAAGAGAAAATCCCTAAAACACATTTTTGCTACTGTTTAAATGCATCACGTCACATTTTTGTATTCAGTGAACTTTGTTTTAAAAGAGGTGTTTTGGCCTGTAATACAGTACTGTGTAGTGCTTTGTTCCCTACAAAACCCATCATGGATTATGCTAATGTATCACACAACCATCCATTGTCTCGATAAATTAAGAGATGAAAATAATTATTGCGGTTAAGCTGCAATAAGATAACTTCTACACAGTAATATCAGTTACCAAAAATAATGCTTCAGTCCACTCCAATTTCAAATATTTAAAGTTTCATCCAAGAGTGTTTATAATGGAGGAAGCAATTGCTTTTTTACTTTTTGTTTTGATTGGTGCATCTGTTCAGTTATTCTAAAAGATTTTAAAAATATTTGCCAAAATAGTGTATTTCAATCATAGTGGAATCTGAGATTTTGGTATGCTCTAAAGAGCTGTACTCCCATCAAATTGTTAAATTTTATGAATTATACTTTGGTTACGAACATTCAGCTTTTTTTGGTATAAATCAGTACAGATTGTAATTACACTGATGTCCTCTGCAGATCTGAAGCCAGCAGCAGCAGGAAAAGTCGGAGGAGTAGGAGTCGCAGTCGGAGTAGAGATCGGGACCGAGACAGGGAGAGGGACAGGGACCGAGACAGAGACAGGGACAGGGACCGAAACAGAGAGAGGGACAGGGACAGGGACCGTGACCGGAGGAGGCGCCACCGGTCCCGTTCCCGCTCCCGCTCAAGATCGCGCTCTCCAGTGAAAGAGAGGAGGCGCAGGACTCGCTGGCATTCTCGCAGCAGGTCCAAGAGTCCTGCCCAAGGAGACAGAGAGAAGGGCTCAGACCGCTGGAAGGACAAACATGTGGACCGTCCACCCCCAGAGGAACCTTCAGTGGGTGACATCTACAACGGCAAAGTCACCAGCATCATGCAGTTTGGCTGCTTTGTTCAGCTAGAGGGACTGAGGTTAGCTGCTGTGGTGTGATGCACCTTGTTTGAGAGTAACCTTATCTTATATTTTTTTTATCATATGTAGGATATTTCTTAAGCATTTATGTACTTTATTTTGCTTTAAAAGTTTCTAACAATGACATTATTATTTCCTTTTTCAAATCCTATTTGTATAAAGGAAACGATG
Source organism: Brachyalestes nurse (assembly GCA_037974405.1). Taxonomy (NCBI): domain Eukaryota; kingdom Metazoa; phylum Chordata; class Actinopteri; order Characiformes; family Alestidae; genus Brachyalestes; species Brachyalestes nurse. The sequence goes on along the minus strand of JBBPCY010000109.1, from coordinate 34,817,313 downwards.
GGAAGGGTTGGTCCACATCTCTGAACTTAGGAGAGAGGGCAGAGTGGCAAATGTGGCAGACGTGGTCAGCAAAGGTCAACGAGTGAAGGTCAAGGTGTTGTCCTTCACGGGCTCTAAGACCAGCCTTAGTATGAAGGTAAGTGGAGAACTGACAGATACATCTACAGCTGATATCACTAGATGAGGCGGTCATGTTTTGCACATTCTCATGGCTGGTTGTATTTGCCTTTGTCAGGATGTTGATCAGGACACAGGTGAGGACTTAAACCCTAACAGGAGGAGGAATGTTGGGGGAGAAGGTCAGGAGGAATCAGCCATGCGAAACCCAGACAGACCAACCAACCTCAACCTGGGCCACGCTCCTGAGGTGGAGGATGACACGCTAGAACGCAAGAGGCTCACCAAGATCTCTGATCCTGAGAAATGGGAGATCAAACAAGTATGCATTCAGTCAGATCTGAAGTTTCTGTAGAAGGATGTATTTACTGTAGAATAATGTGTTGCTGTTTCCTAATTCAACTCTTCCTAATTAAATGTAATGAGAAGACTTAATTTAGTCTAGTTTGTTTGTAAGTTTGTGTGAACTACAAATGCTTGGAGTAGTGTCACTGCATCTAGGTGGCAGTAATGAGAACTGTGCAGCTGTGATTCTCTGTTGCTGAATGCTACAATATTAATAGTGCCGGTTCTTTTAATTAATTTTTTTTCTGTTCCTAGATGATTGCAGCCAATGTGCTCTCCAAAGAGGAGTTCCCAGACTTTGATGAGGAAACGGGGATCCTGCCTAAAGTTGATGATGAAGAAGGTATGCTGGAGCAAGTCCTACTTGCATGTATTTGGTAGTAATTTTATCCCCTTTTAAGTAGATGTTGTCTGCTGTTCGTCTTTGAGAATTTGTTGATATTTCTGTCTTTCAGATGAGGACCTAGAGATTGAATTGGTAGAAGAAGAGCCTCCTTTCCTTCGGGGACACACAAAACAAAGTATGGATATGAGCCCTGTGAAAATAGTGAAGGTAAGTGAACATTCCCTTAGATCATGCAGCGTGCCTCAGGTTGGGAAGTGTCTGTAGTTGGTCCTCACTTGCTTCTCTCGATCTTTTTCAGAACCCCGATGGATCTCTGTCCCAGGCAGCTATGATGCAGAGTGCTCTGGCTAAAGAGAGACGGGAGGTAAAGCAGGCTCAGCGGGAGGCTGAGATGGACTCTATCCCCATGGGCCTCAATAAGCACTGGGTGGACCCCCTACCTGATGGTATGCTGTGTTTTTTATTGTATTTATTTTTATACTTGATAACTGTGAAATCATTCCTCACTGATTCAGGTATCTGTCTACAATGATATGCTTAAATTGTAGTGTTTGAAACAGATTTTTAAATAGTTTTTTTTTAAATACATTTCTTGAATATCCACTGTTCGTGATCTGCTGCTAAAACTGTCTATAATAATAAGCTTAAGGTTTAGTATGTTTAAGAAATGTTTTTTTTCTCATTTTAATTTCCTGTATATTTGTTTCCTGTCTTGTCTTTAAAAAGAAGCATTCGTTGCATAATATTGTGTGCCAGACCTCCCCAGCCTGAGAGACCTCTCTGTGTCTGATGGCCATCTGGTTTCCTGCACACTTTTAAAAGGGCGGATATACGCTTGGCTACAGTTATCTTTGCTCCCTATATGCCCTCTGGCTTGGCAAGAGTCCATCATGTTAGTCTCTCAATAAATGCACTTTGCTTTCTCTCCACACGATGACCAACCTTCCCCCTCACGTCTGCAACATACACTACACAGTTGATGGAAGGCAGATTGCCGCCAACATGAGAGGCATCGGCATGATGCCTAACGACATCCCTGAGTGGAAGAAACACGCTTTCGGTGGCAACAAGGCCTCATACGGGAAGAAGACACAGCTGTCCATCATTGAGCAGAGAGAAAGTCTGCCTATCTACAAGCTTAAAGAGCAGCTCATTCAGGTCTGTGCTTTAATGATGACAGTGCTGAAGCTTCACTACAGCTCAATTAAAAAGCAGCACCAGATAACTTCAAACATGCCTCACCTTGCCTCGTTCTTTTAAGACTTTTGGTTAATGTTCAGGGGATGTCGTGTTTACGGGTCAGCAACCATGGAGAAAACCACTCTGAACAAGCATAACGTTAACTAGGCTAGGCCTAAAGTTGTACAAGTTACTGATAACATGTTAGGAATAGGAACCCTATAGCAGTGGAAGCTTACTAAGTTACAGTTAAAAATTTGAGCCTGACCTCTATTAGCAAGTAACGTAACATTACTTGATAAATATGTGATGACAGTTTTAAGCCTTGTGCTGAAACTAAGCCATAAACAATTGTTCAGTAATGTAAAGACAGTCAGGTTTACACTATTAGGAAGATACGGTGGAAACATAATAATAATTGTTTCTCTGTTTTTGTGATGTCTTTGCAGGCTGTTCATGACAACCAGATCTTGATTGTGATTGGGGAGACAGGCTCTGGGAAGACCACTCAGATCACTCAGTACCTTGCTGAGGCTGGATACACTACACGTGGGAAGATTGGATGTACACAGCCCAGAAGAGTGGCTGCCATGTCTGTGGCTAAGAGAGTGTCTGAGGAGTATGGATGTTGTTTGGGACAAGAGGTGAATACTTGTCACTGTGTATTAGTGTAGATGTCAGATCTGTGGCATCCATGCCTGTGAAAACTGTTTTATTTTGCTGTAGTTAGTTGTTGCCTACACTTCTCGGAGAAAATTATAACAACATAATTCTGTGAATGCAGGTGGGCTACACCATCCGGTTTGAGGACTGCACAAGTCCAGAAACGGTCATCAAGTACATGACAGACGGTATGCTGTTGAGAGAGTGTCTGATTGACCCTGATCTTGGCCAGTATGCCATTATTATGCTGGACGAGGCTCACGAGAGGACCATCCACACCGATGTGCTCTTTGGACTGCTCAAGAAGGTATGGCCGGCAAAGAATTGGTGTCTTAACTGCCTCTTGGTAAAAATATATTGCCTCATGAAACAGTGAATCTTCCACTAGGTTCCTTTAAAACTCTTAATGATTATAGTTTGATTGGGTATGATTCACAAGTATCGGGTTTTATCCCTGGCCGTGCCACAACCAAGAGTCGAAGACAGAGTTGGGAGTACATGATGGCCCTTCTTCTTTCGAATGATTCTGAGCAGCACTTATCAATGTGGTTGTTGCCATTCATTTCCTGCCCACCTTTCCTGGCACCATATGCTAGCTTTCACCTTCTCAGCTTACTTGTATTGTGTGATAATATGACTAGCTAGTGCATGGATTTGGGGGTGATAGAAAATACGTATTTGTATTTATTTCTTTTATAGATTTTCCATTGATATTCTTTCTGCATTTTTTTTTCAGACGGTACAGAAACGCACAGACATGAAGCTCATTGTAACGTCTGCTACTCTGGATGCTGTGAAGTTCTCGCAGTATTTTTATGAAGCACCTATTTTCACTATTCCTGGTCGCACTTACCCAGTAGAGGTACTGTACACGAAAGAGCCTGAGACAGACTACCTGGATGCCAGTCTGATCACAGTCATGCAGATTCATCTCACTGAGCCACCAGGTAACCACTTATCTTCTATATCATCTGAAATACTTCCTATCTGTACATCTTAATTGGTTATTTCTTCTAACTTTTGTCTGTATCTGCAGGTGATATTTTGGTGTTCCTGACTGGTCAGGAGGAGATTGACACAGCATGTGAGATCCTATATGAGCGAATGAAATCCCTTGGCCCTGATGTTCCAGAGTTGATCATCCTCCCTGTGTACTCTGCCCTGCCCAGTGAGATGCAAACCAGAATCTTTGACCCAGCTCCACCTGGCAGCAGAAAAGTAAGGTCATCTTTCTGTCCTCTGCAAAAAACTACATTGAAACACAGCACATGCTTGATGTGTTTTTTTTTTAATTATTTTTTTCTGCATATTGTTTTTATATAGGTGGTCATTGCTACAAATATTGCTGAGACTTCTCTGACAATCGATGGGATCTATTATGTGGTGGATCCAGGATTTGTCAAGCAGAAGGTATACAATTCCAAAACAGGCATTGACCAGCTAGTGGTGACCCCAATCTCACAGGTAGGTTACTTCCATTATTAATCACCTAAACACAATACACCTTAGCTCTGTGAAGCCCTGGATCTGACCTGTGTGGTGTTTCAGGCACAGGCCAAGCAACGGGCAGGCAGAGCAGGCAGGACTGGACCGGGGAAGTGCTACAGATTGTACACGGAACGTGCATACAGAGATGAGATGCTCACAACGAATGTACCTGAAATCCAAAGAACAAATTTGGCCAGCACTGTGCTGTCACTGAAGGTGTGCCCTCAAACACATTCATAGACTGTCTGTCCCATCTTTTAACTTAACAACTACCTTTACAGCTTGCAGAATGTAGTGAAAAGTAGTTGTGCAATTATAAATCCATTCCTACTTTTTGTCATATCCTACTTTTAATAAAACATTGTTTGTATGCTATTTGGCAAACTGTCTCATCTTTTTTCTTTCAGGCTATGGGCATTAATGACCTGCTTTCATTTGACTTCATGGACGCTCCACCTATGGAGACTCTGATCACAGCCATGGAACAGCTCTACACACTAGGAGCTTTGGATGATGAGGGACTGCTCACTCGTCTCGGACGCAGGGTATGAGTTCTGGATGACTGTCTGTGTGTATATATGAATTTATGTACCTTTTATATTAATGTTATATGGTTACCGTTATAGAACACATTCACAAGGGCTGATGTTTGCTTATGCAGAATTTGTGAAGATGCTGAACAGTCTTCCCCTCGCCCTTTCTGTTTTGTCTCAGATGGCCGAGTTTCCTCTGGAGCCTATGTTGTGCAAGATGCTTATCATGTCCGTCCACCTGGGCTGCAGTGAAGAGATGCTGACTATTGTGTCCATGCTCTCTGTACAAAATGTGTTCTACAGGCCAAAGGTAACGGTGCAAGCCATTTAGGGTGATCACACCAACTCTTTGGCTACAAGCTTATATGAAATAAGGGTAAAAAAGTCTTGTTGGCCGTGCAGTTACTATTACCAGACATGATTAGCATTATAATCGCATACTCAAGCATGCCGATGAAGAACATAAAATTGATGGAGCACAATCAAGTAAAGTTTTCTTGAATGTCTTTTATGATTGCTAAATCTGTTTGTTTTTTTTTTTTCTTCTTCAGGACAAACAGGCTCTGGCTGACCAGAAGAAGGCCAAGTTCCACCAGCCTGAGGGAGACCACCTGACCCTACTGGCTGTGTACAACTCTTGGAAGAACAACAAGTTCTCTAATCCATGGTGCTACGAAAACTTCATTCAGGCTCGCTCCTTGCGGCGTGCACAGGATATTCGTAAACAGATGCTGGGCATCATGGACCGGTGAGGAGTTTTAGTCCACAACCAAAAAAAGCCCATTTGTGTAATTTTGGCACAGCTTTACTTGCATTTAGCCTATTCCTGAAATTTAATACTGTGTTAAAATAATCAGATTCTATGCAGTCAATTGAATGTGTATCTTTTCTTTTAGACATAAATTGGACGTGGTATCATGCGGTAAGGCCACCGTGCGTGTACAGAAGGCAATCTGCAGTGGCTTTTTCCGTAATGCAGCTAAAAAAGACCCCCAGGAAGGCTACAGGACCCTCATAGACCAGCAGGTGGTTTACATCCACCCCTCGAGTGCTCTGTTTAACCGGCAACCTGAGTGGTATGTAGGTCTTAATAGTGTGAAGACACCAGTGACTTTATAGCCTTGTACTTGTGCATTCTTGTTCTAACTTGTTCTCTTCTTCCTTCAGGGTGGTGTACCATGAATTGGTTTTGACCACCAAGGAGTATATGAGAGAAGTGACCACAATTGACCCTCGTTGGCTGGTGGAGTTTGCTCCAGCCTTCTTTAAAGTGTCAGACCCAACTCGCCTCAGCAAGCAGAAGAAACAGCAGCGTCTGGAACCTCTCTACAACAGATACGAGGAGCCAAACGCCTGGAGAATCTCCAGAGCTTTCCGCAGGCGCTAGAATGCCCTTACAAGAGATCAGACTGCCATTGCCATCTAATGCTCTTGCTGAGTGGTGGATCCATACCCACACAGTGGAAGCAAGACAGGAATCATGGACAGATAGTGGCACAGGTAGTGCTTTTAACATTCTCATTTGTATGCACCCATACAAATGTTAAAAAGGTTTGGAATAAACAAATTTACAACATATGTTGTAATTTATTGTGAAACTTCTTTTGGTTCTGGTTCCCTGAGATGGCCCGTTTGTTTGTAAAAAATAATGTATAGAGTTATACCTGGTCGTGCAGCTCTTATGCAATGGAAAATAAATTGATCTTAGGCAGGCAGTCCCCCAATGCCTGAAGTGCTGACAGGGAAGGAGGTTGTGATCAATTCAGTTAGTTCTTTTAGTTCCTTCTGCTTCCATCTTGAATCATCCTTATTATAGATTTACGGTCATTTATGGACCATGACTCAACACAGGATCAGTACACGCAACCAGAGCAGCATTTTATTATAATTGTGTTTTGTGGCAGGAAATGATTGGGAATTGAAATGTGGAGAGGTTTTTATGTTGTTAACCCTTCTTTTGTATTTAATCATCTTGGACCGTTTCCGCGCTGCGTTTAATAAACCTTTGTTTTGTACTCAAAAGATTCTTTCTGTTGCTACTGTAATTACTGATTTGTTTTGCCTCTGGGGAAAAAATTAATTTAACTCTGCATTACCCATATCACTTGAAGCCCATGAGGGGGGAAAAAAAACAAAAATGCCAGCTGGTTTCAAAGATAGTCACTTAGCTTGAAATGTCTGTAAAGCCAAGAGAGTTTATTTAAACAGCATAAACAGAGCAGATTTACGATGAGGAATATGATTTGGTTAAAAAAAAACACTGGAATATTACTGAAACATTTTACTATTTATTTATAGTATTATTCAAGTTATTTGGATTATAGTGTTACTGCTTCTTTGAGAAATGCCCTCCTTGGACTACAGGTCCAGCACATTGTTCAAGCTGCAGTTTAATGTCACCCGACTAGTTGCTGAAAGAGTAGTCATGTGACTGATATTTACATCATGGAAGGCAGATCTGTGTTGAGGCGTCTATTAAACAAGACTTCAGGAACACTGGAAAGCATCAAAGTGAAAGTGACATATTTCGTGACTTTTGCCACATGTTTAGTGGATACAGATTCCAGTGAACTGCTATACTGGAGGATATAGATCTGGCTTGTTTACGTTCTTGTATGCTAAAGGTGTTTGTTCAAAAAGAGCCCTTTGTCACCCATTGATCAGCATTTTCTTTTTCCAGCATGTTGCATAACTAAATCATAGATAACCTCCTCACCTTTGTATCCTGGAAACCAGTAACTTTTCAGTTAACATTCATTTAGGGTACAAGAGTGGGGAAACTGGTCTCAAAGTATTGTAGTAGTAATATTGGGTCTTTATTAAGCCACTCGTTGAACCACAGTCACGTGTTCGTATTGGACAGGCCTCAGAACTGAGAGTCCCTAGTGATATTAATTTAAACAAACCAAAAAAAAAAACAAAAAAAACACCATAGCCTTATATACAAGTGGATGGGGTTGGGCATGTGCAATAGGTGCATGGGAATAAGGGGGTAGGGGTGATGGGGCTGTTGGTGGCATTAGTACATGTAGCCTTTGGAGTAGGGCTGTGGGCCCAGGTTGGTGGCAGCTGGTTCGGAGGGGTAAGTCACACCCTCATCCAGGTGGGACAGCGGCACCGTGTCCTCCTCGTTCACGTAGCGCTCAAACTCGGCCTTCAGGCTGGGTCGCTGATTGTCGGGGAACGCCAACGAGATAAGCGCTTCTGGCTCACACACGAACTTGTAAACGTAGCGTTCACCTGCCACCTAAACACAGAGGTTTCCGAATCAGTCACAATGAAATCTGTCGTGTGAATGAAGGAGACATTAAACTGTATACCTACAGGTGGTCCTCAGGCTATGACAGTCTCATCATGCGACGTTTCAAGTTTACCACATTCACTCCCATGGTGGAAGAATATGCAAAATACGCAGTAACCGTATGACTGAGGGAGTTGGCATCTCCCTGTACGCATACCTACACCACTTTGGACTGGTTACTACAGTACAGTGTACAAGTACAGTATATTTATGTATATTTTATACATGTACAAGTCCTTTTCCTATTTATGTGGCTTAGTTGTGTTTTTGTGCTGTTAGGACAGGTAAGTGACTGAGGCTAGGCTAAATTCAGGTTACGCATCCGTGTCATAACTCGAGGACCCCTTGTATATAGATTCAATCACAATCTTTAAGATTTACTTATCATATTAAAAAAGGTAGGCTTACAAATCTATAGTTGAAACAGATTTATGCCTCTTTTTAAATATGAGGGGGAAAAATCTTAAAGATTATGATGCTTAAGTGCATGTATACGCCCATTAGGACACATCGTAATTCTGCAATAGTTAAGGGCCTGCTGGTACCTTTTGCATAATTCCCTTCTCGTAGTAGTAGCGCAGGGAGCGGCTCAGTTTGTCGTAATTCATGGCTGGACGGTTCTTCTGCATCCCCCACAGCCTGGCTACCTAAAAGAAGGAGCATCAAGGAGAGATGAGAAAAAGCAAGCATGTTTTGAAAGGCTGCCAAAAAGTTGCAGTGGACTTTCACATGCATGAGGAAAGCGTTACGTTTGCTCAATATTGCAATTATATTGAGATCTGTAATGCTGATGCTTTCATTTCAAAGGTCATTGTACATCATAGAATATGATAAAACCCTTTCCTGCTGCAAAGATGAAATCTTGATGAGTTCTCATGGAATCATGGGCACTGATATGAGCTCACCACTGGAGGGCGCTATAGTGTTTAAAGGTCCGGTTGATAAAAAGAGGATTGCACATGCTGACAAGGTTCCCCTTTATGTTGCCAAAATGCCTTTAAACATAACCTGAAATATCACACTGGTTTCCTCTGGAGGTAATAAACAGCTAAGTGTCGCATCATGACAACTTTCTTCATCAGTGAAGATGCAATACAGTAGCAGAATCTCAACGTTTTGTTAATGAACTCTTTGAACATTATTAAAAACTCACTCTGAATTGTTATACAGCAATAAAAGCTTCGCTCATGTCAGACAGGGCTGTGTACAGTGGTCCCAGAGGTGCTGATTTTGTTTGATCTGTCAAAAAGCTCTCCAGTCTAATTGCAATAGTAAAACTCTAGCAGTTATGAATGATTAATGCAGTACAGTAGAGCAGGCCTGATGGAGGCATCTCTGGCTGCTGACTCATGCTATTTAGTCGTCCACTGACCACAGACAATGGGAGGTTAACATTCATGCCTCGGCAACAGCCGCTCGCTTCAACTCGGAGTGGAGAGTTGTAATATTTGGTAATGGAGCCGTACTCCATTTTGTTTCACTCTGCTGTTAAGTGGGGTAAATAATGCATAGCTGCTAATGGAGGCTGACTTTGGGTGGCTGGGTGGGAACAGAGGAAAAGGCTGTTCATCACAGAAAACTCTTCAACCTTTTACCATCCTCAACTAAAGCTACTCTCCAAATGTTTTTCGCAACTGTCATTTTCTCGAAGCATTTGAAGTATTTGCATCTAGAGAACCCAGAGAACCCTTCAGCTCTTCTGCTTGTGGCATTTCTTAGCAATTTCCTTACACTCAAATCATCTGCATCAAATCAAAAGCCCCTCGTAGACCTTACCTCTTCTGGCTCAATGAGTTTGAACTCCATGCCACGGCCAGTCCAGGCAATGAAGTGAGCATTGCCAGGATCATCCAGGAGAGCAACAAGAAACTGCCACAGCTGCAGTGAGCCCCGCCTCTGATAGGGGGCACCTTCACGGAACACGTTGCCCCCCTCTTGCTTCACCTCACCTAAGGAGAGAAGAGACAGATGTCAGGTTTACCAACTCTACACTTACAGTAATGAGTCGGAAAATTGACTGGCAGGTCAAAGGGGCAAAACCAACGCAACATCTTGTAAACATGCCTGCTGACCTCCTACAGTAGTAGAACAGTCCTGAGAGAGATTTTATGGTTTAAAGACTAGAAAACCCTTCTGATGATGTATCTTGAAGGTGGGAGCGACCTCTGATAAACTACTGGAGAAGATACTTAGCCTTCATAGTAAAATTAGTGAAGTGGGGTTTTTTCTGTTGTGGTAAAGACCTAAAATAAAAGAAATCTGGGCATTTTTGTTCTTTATGGATTTTCTCATGTGGTGCCATTTTTCAAACCCCAGTAGAAGTTATTGTCCTTGCATATTTTTTAAATTACAGTTTAGATCTATGTGACAAAGGAACACCAAACAAAGCTCAGCATGATATCTGTCACCTCAAGCATCAACACAAAGTAAGGGAACTTCCATGTAGAGAGTTGTTTTGACAACAATATGCCATTTGTTGCGCTCATGTTCTAAGGGTTAAAAGGAAGCTATTTAAAACAGTTTGTTTCGGATTTGTGGCGAATGCCAGATAGCTGCTGGTAGTTGCCAGTGATCGTGTCCTTATTTATTAGGAACTGCATCAGTGGTTTATCAGTTGATTGTTTTATCACCATGGGGAGCGCTGGAAGTTTGTTGAAGTTTGTTGAAAAATATTGAAGATTGCCAGTGTTTGTATGATGTATTTGTGGAATGCATGTTGGGTTTGGTAGCGCAAGAACAGTGATGGACGAAAACTGAAAAAGGAGGCAAACTTGTGAGTTCTCTTCTACCGACAAGGCAATGAGGGAATGCAGATTGCAATGCTGAATATGCAATGCAGTTTATTATACAAATAACATTTGGAATGCTAGCTTTAGAACGTCCCTCTAATGAAGCAGTCAGCTTCTATGTCCCAGTGTTTATGTTTTTGACTTTTCCCATGACTTGTTCACATCAGCTTGGCATTAACGACTCTAGGCTTTACCAAATCAGACCGTGAGAACTTTGCAGGATAACTGACACCTCAGTGGAGTGCTTCCACTAGTTCAGCCAGTTGAAATGATCTACAGATATTCCAGGCCCATCAATCACCCGAGCCATGGGAACCAACAGCTCTGCTTCCTTCACGACGTCACAAGAGCGGCGCACGAGAAACCATAGCCTTGTCCCAAAGCAGCTTATGTAAAAACACCCAGAATGTCATTGTTTATGACACAATTTGATGCTTTTAGACACTTGATAATGTAACTGAGATGGGATCTTGCAATATAGTGCATGTAATACTTTGTCAGCGACAGGTATTTGATCTTAAACTATGAGTAGAAAGAGGTTGTGTTTCCATTTCCATAGCGTTTGCTGTATAGCTCGCATTGTTGCTCATGAAATCATGAATCTCAGCGTCCCAGTTTAAGGTCAGTACAGAGCTTTGAAGTTAATACTTGCTTGACACTCACCTTCAAATTTCTCAGGAACAACGCGGGAATCGTTTTCAAACACGTAGCCTGAAAACAGGACAAGGTCAGTATTAGTTCCCGGGCTTGGCTGATGTAATGTTTTTTTATCAATGGAGACAGGAAGACAAACCAACCAGAGCATGGCGATATATTAATTATAGCCATTTTTAGAAAAAATACAATTACTGTCTGCAGATAATAACATAATTGTACCGTTTCATAACAACCCCACTACTACTGGTAGTTTATTTTTTGAAAATGAGAAACATGGAGAAATTGCAACAATTATCATCTGCATGTAGGACACTAGACTCTCAGTAAAGGAAGTTACTGTAATTAATCCCTCATTACGGAGAGGAGCCCGGCCTGCGACTAAAATGACCCAAAATGGTGCGACAAACAGAGTGAGCGAAGAGGTGGGTTATTTTTCTTTGCTCCAGGAAAAATACGGGCCTTTTCCAGCAGTAATATTTACTCTGGAATTCTTCAGGCAGCGGAGAGACGGGTGCTGGTGCCAGTGGAAACACAGGCCCGCTGGCTTGGTTAGCCAATGACCACACAGCTTTGGCCAATCCGAGTGGGCCGTGACTGATGGGTGTGAGGTGTACACCTCCCAAACTTGTCATTTTATCTGTGCCTACAGTGGACACTGACTACTGCTGTCCGTAAATCTGCACGAGGCAAAATGCCTCCGAAATGCTAACTTCATGAAAGGAGAGATGTTTAAAACTTTACATTCAATTTAAATGACTCTGCTGAACATATAATCATCGTTGCACAATGTATACAGTAGACAAAATACAACTAAAATTCTTTCTGTTGGCTCTACTTACCTTCATTGTTGTGCTGGGGATTGGGGTAGCCCTCATTGTGATGGTACATGGAGGTGCAACCAGGTGCATCTACAGGATAAAACATAAGAATATGCTCTTAAGTAACAACGTCTATCCTTATATTGATTATAGAACATCGCATTCTTAAAAAACAAAAGTTACAAAGCTTGGACCTTTTTTAAAGTGTTATAGAACTTTTACATGGTGTAGATTTTTAGGAAGTGGGTCTTGGAGACCGAGGACCCTGCGCATTTTAATGTTTCCTGTGCTCTCAACACACCTGGACCAACTTATCAGCTCATTAACAGCCCCTCACTGAGCTGAAGTGGGTGTGTTCAAGCAGGGAATGCAGATTTGATAGGATTCCTATGAGTGACTTCTATAGACTGGCCGTCTGTGTATCTGCTGGTTTGGTAACTTGTATGACCGGCTGTATCGAAGACAATATCTGTATTTGGAATTCACTTGTCTGTATTCGTCATTTGTCTCTGGTCTAAATTTGTAATTGACTGGTGATATTTTGGAACCCTCACCAACAGAATGCCACTTCGTGATGATGCTGGCTATGGCGCCGAGCTTAGAGCCAATCTCCAAGCAAACATTCTCTTGCGCCCAGAATAAATAACTACTGGTAAAACTGTAAGACAGAGCCTTCGTGCTCGCCTCTGTCTGACTCATGCCTAGGGAATGCAGTGGCCCAGACAAAGATAAGATGCCACAGGGGAGAAAAGAGTTTTCAGTTTGGAGGCAGCGAGCCACGTCTCTCACGCAGTTTGGAGCGACGCTTCCGCTCACTGTGACATCTGAATGTAACCACGCTAGAGGGTCAAGCCTGTGACAATCCGTATGAAATCCGTTTCGTTTTCAATTTGAATGGAAGCTATCTTAAGCAGACAGAGCACTTAAACCGTGAGGAACCACTTCCCTCTTTGGCCCAGGCTAAAGGTTTACTGTGCTATTCGGGTACTTGAAAGTAAGGCTGAAACTTCATGAACTTCATCATGATACTTGAAAACATGTTCATGGTACATGATATATGTCATGATATTTAGTTTGCAACAGAAAAAGACAGAGGAGCCTTATTTATAAATTGCATATATATATATGATTTTTTTTTACTAAAGGACATTGCTTATGATACCTACATAAGATTTTCATGGTAACTGACATAAACCTGTATAATCATTTATATAGACACACACCAGTTAGGGGAAATTACACCAAAACTGAAAACAGCTTTTGTTGAAAAAGGTTTTATGTCAGTGAAAGCTTTATTTAGACTTATGAATGCAGCCCTTCAGTAAAAGAACAACATTTCTGCTTTCCACTCAGAAAAAAACACACACTGCTTTGTGTAACTCCCTTTTGTGTCTGTTTATAAGGGTGGGCAGTATGACAGTGGTGAATATGAACAGCAGTTTGGATGCCCCAGGTAAAAGTAAGTTCACATTCTCTACAGAAAACAAACATCTGCCCATTATAATGCGTAATCACTATTTACTTGCTGAGTTTAACATACCATGAGATAAGTCTATGCAAACGTTATGATCCATTTAAAATGATGTTCTCAACAACTCAAATAAATAGAGGGATGTCAAATTTAAGTCTGTGTCCTATAGTGGCTGTGTTCACTTATCTTCACTTGGAAAGTCAACAAAATGCTATTTGACTGGGAGTGTCTTCCTGCATACAAACGTATCACATTACAAACAAGACAGTGGCTCAACATTCAAAAAATGAGAATTTTTATGTGAGAAATGATTGAGAAAAAAATAAACAATTGTTCAAAGAAAATGAATTAAATTAGGCAGTGCCATAATGGACTATGGGCTAATAGTGGGCTAAACATTGTTTTCTTCATTATTCGTGCACTCATATCTCTGCAGAGCAGGGGCAACATCTGGCCAGGGCAGGGGTTAAACATCTAGTGATAAACAGCCACACCAAGTGGAGCTCCATCTCAGATAGCGCAGCGTATCTAAACAGAAAACATCCTTCTTCTGACTGATTTCAGCACGTACAACACTGAACTTTGTCACTGCGCTCAGGACTCATCAAAGCTATCAATACCAGGCCAGAAACTCAAAGCCGCTGAAGACAGCCGGAACGTCATGCTTCCTCTTTCCCCCCCTAGCTGAGTTATGCCAGGTTTCATGACTGTCCGTGGCTCAGCAGCATTGTCTGTGTGAAAGCAGGGTTGTGCTGAGGAACAAAAGGAGCTAAACCGCTGCTGTTTGAAATCCTTCATAGTGTACAGATGAGCCAGATTCACTCAGGGTCATGTTTCCATCCCCTGTCAGTCAAACCACAGCACAGTTAGAGCTGTGGCTGTACTCTGGAACATTAAAGCGGAGTGCATATGGCCCTGCTGCCCCCCGCCCCCCAACCTCTTCAGCTACCCTGCCCCGCCCTGCCCTGCACCACCCTCCCCTGCGCCTCCCTCCCCCACCTCCCCCCACCTCTCAGGTTACCTCCGCTATGCTCATTTTTCCATTATGAGTTCATCTGCCTTGCAGAAAAAGGAAGCCGCTGTTGCAACCTAACACCCGCCAGCGTTCCGCTGGGGTTTCTAGTCTTTCTAGTGCCCTCCATTTTCTCAATGAAATTCCTCTGCCTCACTGCCTTTCACACAGCCACCGAGGGGAGGGGTGGAGAGAGAGAGAGAGAGAGAGAGATAAAGAAAGAGAGAGAAAGATATACGGAAATACAGTTTACAAAGTGTCCGAGGTATGGGCGGGAGAAAGAAACAGAGAGAGATAGAAAAAGAAAAAGAGACAGAGCGGGAGAGAGCGAGAAAGTTGCAGTTACAATACAGTTGAGACCTTTTCTAAGTGTCAGAGGTGTAGGTGTGAGACACACCAACTCCACAAAGTAAGAGAGAGTAAAAGATGGAAATGGAAAGAAAAAGAATAGTGAGAGAGAAAGTGGGGGATATAGAAAGAAAGAGAAGCTGCTTTTGGACATTGCCGTGGCCTTGAATTCACTGTTTACAGTAATGCTCCCAAACACAGCTTTTGATCTTTAAGAAACAGAGAAGAGAGGCGAGATCATTTTAATGGATCTCAGTGCGGTCAGATTACTGTATGAGTAATACTCTGGTGAGCCTTCCCGATCCCTGCACTTTTCTTCCAGGAAAGCTATTTCACCGTATTAATACTTTTTATAATTTATATTGTGTAGATTGTACTAGAGTATCTAGAATAAAGGTGTTTTAGAGGCTTTATTCAATATTTAAAGCATTTTAGAAAACAAAAACAAGAATCATTTCTTTAGTAATAATTAAGAAATAAGAAGAAGTATTTGGTCACATCAGCTGCTTTCAATTCTTGGTGTTCTGCAGATTTCTCAGTAAGTCTGGCATCATCTCTGTTCATTCCTGGTAGTTCAAAAATTTCTATTTTTACAGCTTCCTACTTTTGATTTCTTCTACTGTACCAGCATCATGCCAATTATTTTATATGTGGCTGAGACAAAATGTAATAATACTTCATTACATTAAAAAAACACGCACCAGGCTCATAGGTGTAGTCAGTGGGCTCCTGTTTAACCATCATGTGTGCTGGGGGGAACCTCTGAGTGTGGGGTCCAGCCATGTGGGCCGCTCGCTCGTACAGGGGGTCCAGGAACTCCTGCTTGAAGGTCTGCTGCAGGTAGGGCATGCAGGGATCGGAGTGCTGCCGATGGTAACCGCCACCTCCCCCAGTGCCCCCACCTCCCCCAGCCGGGGCAGGGTGCATGCGCTGCAGGGTCTGACCTGGCGGCCCGAAGAGGGGACCCATCTCTGCTGAAGCTGAGGGGTACCTGGAGCTGGGAGGGGGGAATGAAAAGACATCAGACAATGAAATACGTGGTTCTAGTAGAGACACACGGGTCAGGGTGTTTTATGACCTACACAAGCCTGCCCCATTATAAGAGTTCAAACCAGCACCACCTTACTAAAAAATATTGCCTGATCAATGACCTAATTCAATGCAATGTTTCTGTAAGTTATCTTTAACTTAGTCTGAACATAGCTTTGTCACTTTTTGACAAACCTCACCCGCACCTGTGAAATTTTCTTGTAAACTGACCCAACCCCACTAAGCAGGTTTCAGGCTGACCCACGCATCACTAGGTTTGTCAAAAACATAAACACTGATGAATGGCAACCGTAATAAGAACAGGAAGACCAGAAATTCTTTTTTAGTTTTCACTTGTATGCACATGACTGTCATCAGCTTTTTGCATACATGAAAATGTGAATCATGCATGAGGTGAGCAAAAGGAATTTTTTTTAAAAATCTGGATTGAGCAATAAGGCCTGTAATATGAACGTAATTTACAATTATAATCCACTGTTGGAATGGAGTATGTTGATGAGTTACCTGTGGTTCATGGGGTAGCTGTGGCTATGGCTGGGGTGCGACTGGCTGGCAGAGGGTGGGTTCATGTACCCTGTTTCAGGCCGAGTGCCCACCGGCGGTTTGGGGGAATAATGTTGCATGGGGGACATGGGGGTCCCGGGGCAGGAGCTCTTTGGTCCCGCTGAAGCTGCTGTTGCTGCTGCTCTCTTCTGTTCATAGGCACTATAGGACACACGGCAGCACAGCCAAAAACACAAGTGAATAAAACGGTACATGAACCATGTGAAGAATTTTATTAGGAATATAATTAGGAAGTCTGATAAGCACTTACGTTAACTAGTGTGGTTTAATGAGGCTACAGATTAAGACTCTAATTTTAGTTAGTCATATGAAAATGACTGTCAGGTCAAATAATCTTAAATAGGCCTATAAATAAGATATAATAAAAAAATATATATTATAATATAATATAAATAATAACAGTTTAACCTTAAATCTGAACATAAACGTCTACAGTATCTAAAAAGGTCCCTGACAGAGTACCTGACAGTATGTTTGGCTGTTTCAAATAGCAGAAAAATGGTGAGTGTGATGTTTTTAAATAAGATGTAAAGTGACATTGTCTGCTCTTTTTGAGTCGACAATGTATGAAACTTTAAAATTAAGTGATTGTGCTGAAGAAATTATATGGACCTAAACTTGATCTCTCATTTTTATTTCAGAAAATATAAGACCACGTTCAAGCAGTGAATGCCTGATAGTCAAGTACAGTCGCTGATTGTGTGTGCTGACCTGGCGTAAAGGCACTGCTCTCCGCTGGGGTAGCTGAAGCTCTGCTTGTGGCTGCATGACTGGCTGGGGTCTGAGCCCGGGCTCTGAGGCTCTTTCTTAATCTTCACTGGCGGGCTGTGGAATGCCACTGCTGCGATAGAGACAAACAGGTTCATTAATATAGCCACATTCCAGCTCACTCTGTTCAGGCCTCAAGGAACAGCACAGGGGCAAATACTTTTTTGTCTGTTCTGGAAATACCAGAGCAGTTCAATGACTCCACAACCAAAACAAGACTGGGGAGAAAAGACACGCATGTACAAACGTCCTAACTACTCTTAAAGGGCTGCCTGTGTCATCGCCCATTCAGCACACGCACATACAGACATTCAAAACAGGCCGCACCTCACTGACTGACAGATTCGTTTGGACTCTCCTAGCTCAGACACAACAAAACTATTAACGTCCCACGCACTCAATAGGTTAATCAGACATAAACATCCACCGTGTTACACAATTCGAAAGAAACACACAATGCTGCTGTCACACTTTTGTTAACTGTCATGGTTCTGCTGCCAAAGTATGCCATTAAGAGTTTTCTTCTCTTCAGGTTCTTTTTTTCACTTTAATGGCCAACACTGCACTCACTTATTGCATGATTAACTCACTGTTAATGAAAAAAAGCATGGTGCAGATGGGACATTCAGGGATATTCCCTTTTAAGGTTCTTTTGAAAAAGGACAGTCATAATAGCAATAAGTGGCTGCGCTGAAGTAAGTACACCTTTCATGCACGGCCCAACAGCTGGCCATTAAGATCACTATTTTCTTAAAGAGATGGTTACACCAAATATCAGATTTAGACCATTTCCGCTTACCCCAAATTGCGTTTTCTTGGATGATAAACTGGTCTAAAAATGGCCGAAAGTATGTCATGTAGCTAAAAACAGAAGTCTTACTATTGCCTGTTCTGTGGTTTTGCCTGCTTGTCCATTTGTCAGTGGTTTTGCCTGCTTGTCCATTTGTCAGTGGTTTTGCCTGCTTGTCCATTTTGTCATACAGTGTCAGAAATCATAAGCATAGTCTATCAGCTTTTGAGGTACATGTGTAATAATTTAGGCATGTAGTTTGCACAAATGCTAATTACTGCAAGTAAGCTTCCATAACTTACAAGCTACGTTAGCCTTGTAGTGTCTTGGCTCATCGACTACAGTTGGGGAAAAGGGAAAAACTTGTGTAAATTTGATATTTGGCTGAACCATCACTTTCTGAGTCCCTCTGGCTCATGTTCGAAGAGAGGGACGTTTCAGTAGAGTAGCTGATGAGCCACCCAGCGCGTTTTGGGCCTGGGTCTACACTAAGGCGCTGTGCTGCTGTTTATTATTGGAGGGGAGCAGCCCGGCGCACAGACTGTATGGTACAGGATGTTTTTCTGGGCTGCTCAGGGTAAACAGCAGCAGCTGTGCTCCTCCAGCTGAGCTCCAGCCCTGTGTTTATAGCTGTTTATGTGTTGATTGTCGTGGGCGCAGACCTGACCGAACAGGCACAGGCTGAAACCCAAGCCCAGGTAATTACATATTCGCTCTTAGAGAAGAAAGAGGAAGAGAGAAAAAGCCTCTTCTTACTATAATACCGCAGCACAAGCAACAGCCCTACCACAGGCATCAGAGAGATAGAGAGAGAGAGAGAGAGAGATGGGTGAGACGGAGATGCCACTCGTTTATCTCCTTTTTTTTCCCATGCTGGGCAAAGTGATGAGGAAGTGTTGGCTTAGCGCAAAGCTCAGAATGGATTAGCTGGTATTTAAGCAGACTTCTCAGAGAGGGAGACAATAGAAGTTAAGCATTTTAATCCACTCAGCCCATAAAAACATGCCATAAAGTCTAAGACTTTAGCATGGGAGATATACAAAGTCAAATAGACTTCTGGAATGTGCCTTCATAGGCAAGCTGACAGATTTGAATGCTTATACTGTATCAACATATCCTCTCACAGTAGTACAGCAGTCGCCCATATCATTAAAGGCTAAAGATGTAAGCATTTTTCCGCTGGTCCGGTGCATGATATACTCTTCCCTGACTTTGTCCACTTGACATATAATCGAAAATCTAGAAAAAAAAAGGTGTGTGTGCGTGTGTGCAGTGTGCACTGATGAATAATGCAATTTATGCTAGAATACAGGTGGGTGATATGATGATATGACACTGTTGCTATAAGAAACTGTGTCACAATCGATTTTTGTGAGAATATTGTGAAGACTATCAGGATAGCTGGTATAAATGGTCTAGTAGGACTAGGCCTGGTTGCAGTGCTCAAGCACAATTGTAATCTCTCCCCTCTATCCCACCAGCCTGCACTCACAGTGCGCTTAATGTTCCAAACCCAAGCACTCTTACGTCATCACATTGCTCACCGCTTTATCCTTTTCAAACAGTGAGCTGCCAGATTTACGGAGTGTATGGACACGGTTAGTGGTCACACTAGGAGCGTACCATGCCTGAGTTTAACTGAACTATGCCCAGGACCACCTCCTCAAGTGTGCCTGATCACAGTTCAGTGTACTATGCTCAGGCACACTAGTCAAACAAACTGAACTTTGGGTGTCAAGTGTACTTAGACATGGTAAGAATTGGCATTTACATCATTTCACAAAAAACAAGAAGCTGATTATTTTGTACTCTTGTGGACTCTAGCACTACTAACAAGAAAACACTTGTCTAATAAAGGGCTGATGTACCACTAGCCCAATCTGTATATTCACATAGAATGTGATTGTACTGTGTAATGTGCTGAGTTGTATTACATGTAGATAAATGGCTACTAGATTTGCTTTATTTTAGCTAATTATTTAAGACCACAATTCCCACCTATGCCTTCTTGCTGTCTGCATTCAGTAGTAGAAAGGATTGGTAAGTACAGTCCTCTGATTAGCTGCTCAAAGCCATTGTAGAATATTGCATATACACAGAATACACAAAGAGTACAAACTTGTGGTTACACTAAGAGTTAGGCACAGTCAAATGGTGACCATGTCATTACATGGTAATGTGTAATATCTAATCTTGTTCTGTTCATATTGTAAGTGCAATGCCTCTGTAAAATGTAACATAATAGTTTGCTATGATGTGGTATACATGAACATGTATCTATTTAATGTGACCAGTGGTTAGCCAAACAAACATTGCATGTTATTAGCTAATAGTAACTGGTAGGTCAGTCCATCCATCCAAAACCAGCAATCACTGTATATCAGTAATTCCACTGAGCTAGAAAAATATTTTATTATATGAAGTTCTCTGTGGTCTAGCAAGGGGTAGGTAATATGGAAAAAATATATATGAGTACTTTTCCACTACACTGAAACAGTCAATCAGTGTTTATAAATATTTGTAATAATAATTAATATATATCCTGCTGTGCTCTAGCGCTATCTGTCTAAGATTTGAACTATTGTCAGGACACTGTGATGCTCAATCCCAGGATAACTGGCCAGGTATAATTGGTTGTACTTAACTGGATTTAGGTATATTTATATATATATATATATATATATTTGCTGAATAAATGTTGAATGTAAAACAGTCTGATTCTTGCAATAGTTAAGGCATTTTCACTATCCGAGTGAACTTATCAAACCATTTTCTTCCTTTGAAAGGTATTGCAGAATTAATTAAGCCATTTTGCCATAGACTGGAGGTTTGTGATCATATTTCAGATGAGCTTTCATGTGTCATGGCTGGCGTTTGTTTCTAATTAACAAAGCTTGGCTGACCCCCGGTTCTCCCTCTAACAAATCACTTGTAAAGAATCTAATTCGTTTAGTTGAGAAGCTGAGAAATTTGCACTGTTGTGCTGTTTGGCGTTAATCACATACCTCTAGTAAACTCATTAAACTGAGCACAGAATTATACTCAAATCTGTGCCTTTAAACAGCTGAACCATGGGTCATTAAACTGAACATGTGCCGCAGCTAGAGTAAAGCATTGGGAAAATGTAACATTATCAAGACATTTCCTCCTGCCGTTAAACCTACACTCCGTTTATAGACCAGTGGCAGGAGAGTAAACAGAGATGTGACACTAAAGGTACTTTGTGTTCATCTTTCCCTCTCTTTATTTGAGCTAATTCGACCGAAGCTCTCCGCTTCTGGCTTCTCTCCGTGCGAATCATTTAGAAGTTACGTCACTTTTGCTTGGGTCCACTCATATTTCACAGCTTTTGTTTTTTGTATGAGAGGAAGGGGGGGTCATGAACCTGAACGCGGAGTGTGACATCTGGGTGAAGTGTTTAGATGTTCCTGATCGTACACAGTACACAGTACGCCCATAGAATTAGTGCTATGAATGAGAGAGAGAAAGAGAGAGAGAGAAAGAGAGAGAGATTTTGAGAGTTTACAACCATCACAGACATTTTCCTAAAACAAGAAAAAGTAATGAAACGATCTTTCTTAGAAAATACAATTGCAAAGTCTTAAATGTAGAAATATGCCTTTTTGCATGTTTCCATTATTCGAAAACACCAGCTGTCGAATAAAACACCAATCTATTTACATCAGATTAATATTTTGTGATAAACGAATGAATAGAAATGGTCTAAAATTACATAAAACAAATCTAATTAGATTGACATTCATTACATTTGAGATTTCCTCCCTTCTTTGAAAAAGCTAAGATCTCAAAGACAGAAGGTTTTCTTAGAACAGCGACAACAGACGTCTCGTGTATTTATAAATACAAGTGACTTCATCTAATGCCATTCTCCTGTTCTGGGTTATAATGGAGAATAGAGTTGGGTGGTCCTTAAAAAACACAGATTTCCACCTCTACGGCTTCGCCCTGAAGCTATAAACCTAACAGTGAACAACAGTGAACCTGTGAATGCTGCTATCACTTAACATTCGCACCTCTCTTCAAGAGACACACGAACGTGTGAAAAACCAGTAGCATTGTGCGCAAATGGCGAAAGCGTCTCCATTCAGGACGGCTCAAAAGAGGCAGGCTGGGCCAGGGCAGAGGAGCTGGACTTTACATATGTAAATAGCATGCTTCAGAGGAGAGGACAGGGAGGTGAAGGGGGATGGTCATGGTTGAGTGCTTTAGGAAGTGGAGGATCATTATGGAGGGCCATTCAGTCAACTCCCACCACAAACAAATCTCAGGACCTCGATACCCCCACTGCTGGCCCAGACAAAAAAGACAGCCACCAGCTGTGACAGATGGAGGCACCAGTGCCTCCTGAAAAGCCTCTGCAGGTCTGACAGGAGGAGCAACGCTAGTGACCGTCCCAACAGGGAGCCCACTTAGCGACAGTCTGGTCAAAAATCACACTTTTTTTCGCCTTCGTCCAAATATGGACAATCTGCCAGTATGTGATTGGTGTCCAAAGCTGGCTGCTTTAACGAAGCCACCAATTAGCTTTGTGTAAACAGCTCGGAAAATCATCCTTAAGGTTCATAAGCATTCTCAAAACAGACACCAAATCTAAAACCCACCGTCAAGCTACCAAAGTCGCCCTGCGTCCTGAATTTTATTCATACTTCTGTCCATTTTTACATATAACAGTAAGTTTTCAGATATAAAGTAAAATTTGAAGATTACATAACAGGTCAACTGACCATATGCAGATCAGTTTATACAAATGACAAAAGAGTGACTTCTGATGCTTTCCCTGTTCAATTCAGAGCAGTAATATCCTGGTGTATTATTCTCAGAGCAGGATATGAACAGTGTGCATTCATTTCACGAAGCTTCACACAGATCGTCACGCTGGCGATTGTGTGTGTCCACTAAAACGTCATACGCTGCGTTTTAGGCTGTTCATAAATTTCCCCTCTCGCACTCTGCTTTTGAGCTAAACCTCAACACCGCTGCAGCTCTGGATTCTTTTAAAGTATTGTATATTCATGTCAGAATTGCTTCCTGGAGGTTTTCAGCTCATGACAGCTGCGAACCAGGCCAACTCCTCAATATCTCAACAGGTATGATGATTCACTGACTTTGGTCCAATATCACGGGCCCATAAACACACAGCACTTCACCAGAGCACAGGCCAGAGCATGTGACGACTGTGGGCTGTAGTTTGTTACAGGGAATGAGTGCAAAAAGAAGTGAATGATTAAGTAAACACAGTCGATAAGATAAAATTCAGAGCAGTTTTTATAATGGACTGGAGCTTTTTGTTGGGACCAATATGCTGCGAGCAAATATCCTTTTCTACATTTCAGCGTGTTTGCGATTTGATCTGGTGTGCAGCCGTAGGTTAGGCCATGGCAACAGGCCGATAGGATAAGACAGATCCACCCTGCGCCCTATTGGCCAGCTGCAGCCAACGGTGATAGATCAATAGGAACAACAAGAATACCACTTACACTCGAATGGCTTTAAAGCTTTAAATGGATGCATTGATTTTCGGTATTCCACTTAACACTGCTTTCCAAGCAAACAGTGGCAGGCAAAGGTTATACATTAGGCCTGGAATACAATGGTGGCTCATGGGTGTCACGGGTCATAGCAGTCACAACATGTCTAGTCAGAGCTATTTTCAATAGCAGAATCTCAATATGCCAAGACGACGCCTTGGTTATGAATAGAGGAACAGAAGAACGGCTTTCAAGTGTGCTATTATTCATTATTGTTGTTGTAGAGACTGGGATTTGACGAATGCTTTGAGCATTAGTCAACCCCTGGTTGGGGAATTCTGTTGCAACCTTATTTTTGTCAGTGCTGCTGGGGTCTGGAAATCTGGAGGTTTTTTGTGCTCTTCAGGCCAGTTTTTATACATAACTCTACCCTCAATAAACCGATCAGTGGAAAAGTCAAGTGAAGGGAGAGCATGAGGGAAATGACTGGGCACAGAGCTTTCAGAGAAACAAGTCTGTCATTTCAGCAGAGCGTAGAAACATGTGCTGGACATGTGGGGTTCAGGGGTTCAACATGCAAGCAGAATAAAAGAGGAGAGAGAGAGCTCATCTCTCAGAGCCAGAGAAAGCTTTTTTTCCTGGATTGCTCCCGGTTTAATATGTTTCTTACCACATTTTGAGTTTTTCCATAATATTTTATACCGTTTTATGCCATCAGAGCCATACTGTTGCTGTCAAAATAAAACTTTGTATCTCCAAAAAATGACATCTATATGGGAGAAGAAGAAGATATATAACATATATGAATGGAAGTCATTTTTAAGTATTCTGGGCCATTTCTTAGTCCATTTGCTATGAAATGTTCAAACCATTTGATGATGTTGTAACAAAACTTTTTATTTGTTGTCTTATTACTGAATGATGTACCTTGCTAAGTATCAGCACTGATACTTATCTCTTCCAGTGTGCTATTGCGCTATCTGAGTGGACAACAAGGTGTTTTGTAAGTCACTCTGGATAAGAGCAAATAGTAAATGTCAAATATATTAATGTACACGTAAATCTATAGTCACCTAAATTGATTTCCATAATTATATTCCCAAAACATTTCTCAGCCCACTCAAACCACTTCCAGACTTTCATTAAGTTAACATAGACTTCTTGATGTGGTTTAGGACATGATGCGTATTACTGTGCTTTAAAAATGCTGGGGATGATTATTTTAGACAACACCACGGCTGGATGGGACTGATCTTGGATCAAATCATTTAAAAAAAGTCATTACCTCAAAAACTGATTTTAGATCAGCACTCCCTACTCCTGCGTTTGAGAAAACAGACCATGTTGTCAAACAAGGCTGCTGGTAGCGTTCCGCTATACTGTGAAATTCTGTACATTTTTATGGCTCAGCGTAAATCATAACGCGTCCTAAACCACATCCACAAGTCTGTGCCACCCTAATAAACAGCTGATGTGGATTGACTAACTTTGAGGGTTTTTGGTGATGTATTTATGGAAATTATTTGGGTGACTACTGACTTCCAGTACTTGTTGTTCTAGTGTTTGCCTCACAAAATTTGGACTAACTGACTATATCTGCCGTAAGTGGAAAATCATGTTAATTTGATTTTTCTTTAAGGCAGAAATGATGTTTTTCAATGTTATGTTTGTTAATGGATCCAGACTTTACTGTAATTAATTTTGGACCCTTTCTTGTGATCCATTTATCACAAATGTTCAAAAAATTGAAACAGAAGAAACAAAAGTCAGAATTGCTCAAAGATGGTCAAGAATGGGCAGAGCAGGCAGCAGCGGCAAACACACTCAGACTCAAATAAACAGAAGTTGATGTACACTGGTTTTCTCTGTTTATAGCAGTGTTGATCGGCGAACGTCACCATCAACACTTGTGCAAGCAAATTCGTGCCATATCACGGCAGCTGGACACTCAAAACGTCCATGTGATGAGAGTGAGCGCTGACACAGTGCATCAAATTCAGAGTTTCACTTCCCTTTCCAGTACACAGAAAGACCGGATGGACTTGGTTAACCAGCTGCTGAGACTTTCCACAATTATCTCACATCATAAAGGCTCCACCATTATGATATGAATCGGAAAGAACATGGGAGAAGTTTCAGACCAAGATAAAACAAGAGAAAGAAAATCACCAAAAATGGAGGTTCCAGTGGAATGATGTAATCTCATGCAACATGACAGTGTTGTGATGAACGCATGTGTTTGTAAGTGAGAGTAGGAAAAAGACTGTATGAGCAAGAGACAGTGTGTGTGTGGGGGGGTTGGGCGTTATGCAGTAATTAATCTCTCCACCTCCCATCCCTCAGCTCTCAATATAGCTGTCCTCTTTAAATGTTTAATGCATGTATTGATTTCCCTCTCATTGCAGAAATTATATAATGAACCTGACTGCTGAGATATCCATTCAGTGATGTGTCAGAGGGAGAAAAAAGTGCCTCCTTATCTCCAGAGAGAGATAACACATGGCCATTGAATTCCTGTCAGGCCTGTGAGAAATACATTTGTACAGAGACCGCTGCCCACTCTCTCTTTCAATCTGGGTTCAGGCCTTAATTATTATAATAGTTGGCAATACAGACACTCAGCCTGCTTCTTGCTGTCTTTCATCCTCACTTACGATCGTCTGATCCATCATTGCTTTTTCGATATACGACCTGTTCTGTGTCAGCAGAAAATCTCTAAAGGATCAAGCCTAACAAAAGGGAAGGGCAAATAGAGCGAGGCTTGCCAATGACCGGTCACATATGGAATTTACAACGTTTGAAAAGCATGTACGACCGGTCAACGCTTTTGACCTGTCATAACAAAACCTTCTTTCTCTACAATGGAAACATTATAGCAGAAAGAATTAAAAAAAAAAAAAAAAAAAACACAATCCTGGGTAATTTTTGGACTATTTCCAGGGGTGCTTTTATCACACAAATTGTCGCTGTTTGTATCAAAACCATGTGTCTCCAAAATGTCAACTTTAAGAAGGTAAACTTGATCTTATCTCTCAATGTAAGCTGTTCTGTCCCATGTCTATTAGTCCATTCCTTATGAAATGTTCACACAATTTAAAGAACAGCTGACGTTTTGGAGTTGGGGGAGGGGAAGGCACTTACGAGGTTTTGACATGACATTTGCACAATTCACTGAGGAACTTCTCTTAACTCTTCTCTTGTGTGTTGCTAGATATAGGGCTGCCTTGTTATCATTAGTCCTCCCCCACCGTTCCTTTTCCTTTCAGCAGCAGAAAGAAGGGGGGGTGGGAGCCCCCCTCTGAGAGCAGGGGGAGCAGACGACGTCCTGGGCTGGTTTGTGTTTTGCGTTCTCCCCGTTCCCCTCCCTCCTGTCACCTCCCGGCCCAGTGATGCAGTAAAACATACACACTGCTGTCCATTCAGCGCTAAGCTGGAGCTCCACTGGCCATACCTCAGCCTGAGTGAAACCCCAGCCAGAAGGGATATTCTAGAGCGTTTCGGTTGGACACAGTTAGAGGAAATGCTTTTACCCAAACAGGGGAGATACAGTTTATTACAGTTTATAGTCCAGCATGTAAACAAAATGAGATTTTTGTGGCTATAACTCATAGGCATATTGTTATGAAAGAAAGAAAGAAAGAAAAAGAAAAAGAACAAAAAGGAAAGAAAGAAAGGAAAAAAGAATAGTAACAGAAAATAGAAAATCTCAATTCTGTAACCTAGGAACGTTTTGGTGACAATGATGAACTTAGACATAATTCTACCTGTAAGAAAGAAAGAAAGAAAGAAAGAAAGAATCTAGGAAGGGGAAAAAAGTAAGGGGGAAAGAAAACAGGAGGTTCATATATTACAAACATAGCTTTAATTTTGTCTTCTTTGGTGAAAGAAAGAAAAATATAGAAAGAAAGAAAGAAAGAAAGAAAGAAAGAAAGAAATGACAATGAGTGTGTTGTTGAACAGCACGGCGCTCAGGCAGCAGGCTTTATGAATGGAGATTGCGTTTTCACTCAGTGCTGCCTCAGCCAGTCCCTCACAACCAGCCCATTCATACAAATGTGGGGCTTAAGTGTGTGTGTTTGTGTGTGTGTGTATGTGTGTGTGTGTGTGTCCCTGTAGAGGGGTTGTTTCTCTGTTCAAAGTTAGAGAGGGAGCGAGGGAGGGAGGCAGGGCCAGCCCCTTGTACGGGATAGGACGAGTGGTCTTGCTGCATTTCTGGCAGTCTGAAGGATGTTTTTGCAGACTTTGTTGCATAGCAGCTGTATTTTGGAAAGTTGAGAGCTTTTGGATGAGTGTATTTTGTTAGAAGGGAACTGGGGGGAGGGGGTGGGGGGTTGTGTGTGTAAGGCACAGTGATTGTGTGATATGCCAGACACTACGAAGGAAAGAGAGAGAGAGCGGAAGGTCAGCACAACACAAACAAGCTCCAGACTGTAAATTCAGAGAACTTTTGTGCACTGCTTTCATGAAACCCTCTGTCTCTGTCTCTCTCTCTCTCTCATCACACTCTTTAACTCTCTGAAAATACTGAAACTTGGATTTATGACCACAACTTCCTTTATAATTACTACAAGGCACAAAATCAAACAATCGGCCCACACAACACTGCAATTGCTGGATTAACTCACATCTTGGAACACTCAGTGAAGGAGGGGGGGTTAAAGCGAGCAGTCCAGATCTTCACATTTCAACTCGGTTTGTAGAGAAACAGGAAAAGGGAGGAGTTAAAGCCTCCATTCAGAAAAAGGAACAGCGAGGGTGGAGCCTGCTGTAGGACATTTTCATGAATGAAGCAGAGACGGATTCCTGTCTCGAGCTTAACCACAAACAAAGTGATATGTAAATCACGTTTTGCTATTTCTATGATCAAATTACGAAGTATGGGTACAGATAAGCAGCCCTTGCAGCTAAAAACATCACCTTTATCAACCATTTGCAAGCGTAGGTACTGTTACTTTACAGGGAAATCCTACAAGAACGATCCCAAGATAAAAAAAAAAGATTATAAAAATTCAGGGTATCAAGTTCTTTCTCCTCAAGTTTTCTTTGCTGAAAGATTCTGAAGGCCCACTGTGTTCCTCATTTGCTGTGATAAGCCTCTTTGGCTCTCAAATGTCTTCCCACATTCCAGCCGTAAATGGAGTATGTTGTGAAACAGCTGTTGCTTCATATGACTATCATCTTAAAAGCAATAAACAGTGATTTTTGTGCTAACTTCAAAAAAAAGGGAAATTTTTATGGTTTTATGGCTGTTTTTGAGCTCCTGCTGACACGCTTTTGTGGCAATTTACTCACTCCAGACGTGGCGCTAGAAATAAGGTTGAAGCCACTGAGTGTCAACTTCATCGGCTGCACAAAAACAGGTCACAGCTGCCTCACATGGAACTAGCTAGTTAGCTGTTATTGTGGAAAATGAGGAAGAGATAGAGAGACAGATTTGTCAGCTGTGCAGGTGTTGCACAACTGCATGCCCCACTTACAAGAAAAAAAAGAAGAAGAAAGAGAGAGAAAAAAAACAAAACAAAACAGACATTCCAGCCCGCTCCAGCGCTTTCTCTGTGTTCTCCCTCACACAGAGCCCACGGCGGGCTGAATGGACGGCTAAACATTTGATTTGATCACGCCATGTTTTCGCCCTCAGATGTGTTTACAGACGAGAGACAGGGAGACTGTTATGAAAGGCTGCATGTTGGCACGACTTACCAAAACATCTGACTCACCTGAAATGAACAACTACCTACCAGTTCGGGACAAGGCCACACAAGCCATTGCAGTGGCACAAGGCGGAGTATCACTGGGTGACTTCAATATACCCTCACCACAGTGACCGCAAACATGAGGGAGAATGAGTTTATGTTTACGGCTGCCTGTCAGCTGTGGCCTGTCTAAGAAACTGCCAAGAGTACATAAATTATTGTCGCATTATTTCTCAAAAGAAAGGGTGTGCTCAACTGTCAACCGAAGCTTTACGCCA
This sequence comes from Brachyalestes nurse, assembly GCA_037974405.1. Taxonomy (NCBI): domain Eukaryota; kingdom Metazoa; phylum Chordata; class Actinopteri; order Characiformes; family Alestidae; genus Brachyalestes; species Brachyalestes nurse. The sequence goes on along the minus strand of JBBPCY010000109.1, from coordinate 34,787,614 downwards.
CTTAACTAATGTGACAGACCTGTCAGGCTGAAGCTTGCATTGCCTCTGCGAGGGGCTGACCGCAATGTGGCAATTGGTTCTGCCCTGATGGGGTTAAGTGGACATGACCCCGCAAAGCCCCTGAGTTCATCTCCACTTCCTCCTTGCCATTGTTGGACAACAGACAGGAACAATATGTTATTGGGAGCATCTGTCACCATAGGTCAAGCTCGTGAAGGGATTAAATGGCAATGTTTGCATACACTAGATTTGAGCTTACAACAGGCACTGATTCTGTCAGCAATTGGAACTGGGTGAACTAGTGCCCATTTAAATCAGCAACAAAAAACCTGTCAGCTTCTTTTGTTATAAAACCATCTCTACAAAGTGATAACTTGGTAGGAGATTAAAAAAAAATTGTTCACTCTGATTTATGTTGGTTTTAGTATTTGGGACCATGTCTTTGAAATGGTCGTCCGATGTAAAAGGCAGCTTTTAAAATTATGTATGAAAAATATAACAAAAAAACCTAAGAAATGATGATGTTTAGACAATGGTAACAATTCGATCACCTCTGTCTCTAATGAAGGGGGCTGGTTAGCTCCTATTGTGGAAAATGAGTAGGAGAAGAAGACAGGGGACTTCGACATTTGGGCTGACTAGAAGCAGAGATCCTGTCCTTTCTCCTTTACCGAGCCACTGCCCAGTTCAAGTTACAAATTCAGGAGAAAAAAATCTTGTTTTTGTGAGTCATGCCTTGAACTCTATAACCCATAAAAAAATGCCAGCAGTGTTTCCACAACACGGCCCGGCAGACTTGCCAACGTGGTAAAGGCCCAACCCTTAGGTCTGTGAATGGCTCTGACAAAAGGTCCAGGAGAGCTGTTTACAGAACGCACGCCCCTCCACAAAGCCTGGCAAGTCATTGTGTGGAGACACAACACGAAAAGGAAAGCAGTTGAAAAGGCAGCCTTGACGTTGCGCTGTACAGGAATTTGCTTTCCCATTTACACCTCTGACGGACACAAAAGCTAATCTTTGTGTGTGACTCCTGAATGATCTTTTACCGGTTTCCTGAGTTGCTCAATTGGGTCTTTGAAGTGCATGCAAATGGAAGGTGCCCTTTAATACGAGCACCCAAACATGCCTGTGAGAGCAGCAGGCCATGTAGCCAGTGTTCATCACAGCGTTTCATACACAGGGCCTTCAGGACATCACTATTACATCTGACAAGTGCAGCAGCCCCACCTCAGCCTCAAGCAGTTCCTCAACCAATAAGTCTTGATCTCCAACCTTCTCTCTTTCTTTCCCTCTCTCACATGCACCCCCCCACCCACAAACCCACCCACACATACATATACCAAGTCACTCTCCCTATCATTTCAAAACATGTACAAATTACAGCACACTCTTATTAATCAAATTTCCTGAGTAGTTCCAGGATAAGGGACTCTAGGAAAAAAGACAATTTTAGTAGGTATAGAACTTTTATATTATGTAGATGTTCTTTTGAACCTAAAAAAGTTCTTCATACATCTCATTTACTAAAGGGTTCCACTGAGACGTCTTAGTGACTCAAAAGTGATTCTTTTGTACCACCCCCCCCCAAAGAAACCTTTCTGGCACCTTTATTTTCATGAGTGAAGGGCTGCCAAAAATAAAGTACGAAAGTAAGTTTTACTTACAGTTTTCTGAGTGGAAGTCAGGAACGAATTGCTCATCACTATCAGGAACTTGGGCTGCGGGTAGGAAAAAGAGAAGACATGCTTTAAACTTTGCTTTGAGAGTCATAGACCCACAGTCAAGGAGCGCACACATTACAAAGGCTAATGTGAAAATGTATTGAGAATAGAAAATGAACCGAGCCTGTTATCATACACCGGAAGTTGGAAGCTACTGAAAGCTCCATACATTCGGAGCACATTTTCCTGAAATACTGTCCTCATGACAATATGAGGCTGGAGGATCGGAGTCATAATTTGTCTTAAACAGAGCCATTTATCTTAATTCATTGGGGAAAGGACCGGGCCTGTCCATTAGGCTAGCCTGCCTCCCTCTTCATCTTCATCGGTTTGAAACCTAAGTTACTGCCTGTGGACAGCCACGCGACCTTCACCTCCACTTTTGCCTGCGCCAGCACTTTTCTATGAGCAGCAGATCAATACCCGCGCTGAACAATGTGTATATGTATGCGTGTGTGTGTGTGTGGATGGCTTGATTACAGTTGGATTCCATAAGATGTACAGTACACGATTCCTCCTCTTTCGGAAGTTTCTTACATGAGCACTAATACAGCTAACGTAGACGATTGGTGTTCTGGACCGAGCGCTCAATTGGTCCCTAGCATCACCTTGGCAGGCAACACACTTTCACAAAGTATCATATTGTGATTGTATTGCTACATATTGGGATTCTGAGAAGTCTTAAAGATTTGCATGATCTGATTAAAGATTGGACTATGTCATTTTTGTCCTGAATAATCATGATTTAACCCCTTAAACTGCAAGTGGGCCCACATTTGACTACATTGAGACACAACTTTCACATCAACTTCATTTCAATTAGCTTTCACATTTCATTTTGTTCTCACTAAATATTTCATAAATAAACGTTGGCATGTATAAGACAATTTTAGTTTAGTCTCGATTATAGCCCAGTTTCCTCAAAGCATCTCAGTATTAAGATCATTGTTACTAAGAGACAACTAAAAAAAATTATCTTTAGGCTAAGATGATATTACGAAACGCAATCTGAGTTTGTTTTTTTTTAAAACTGAATAATAATAAATCACATGTAAGCATTCCAAGACTGTAAAATACATTTCAAAATGTAAAAACACAAAACATTGCATATAAATGAGTCAAACATTTTACTCTAATCAAACTAATCAATCCCAATTTACTTTTATTGGTTATTTACTTCAATTGGTTATTCATGACTGCCCTACTACATTCCAAAGCCATTTTTTGTGAGCATTTGGCTCTCAGTGTTTTGGGCTCTGGTCTGAAGGCATTCAGAAGCTGTGGGTGATAACAGGCTCACAGGGAACCAGTGTTGCGTAGCTGATTGTCAACCATGCTCTTGTGTCTTATTGAACTGATTGTGGATCAATACAGAAGCGCAGTAACTGATGGCCTCCATGCGAGCCGCACTAACACCATCTGTCTCTTTCTCAGCCTCACTCTGTCTGCTCTTATCCTGCTGATGGACTTTTAGACCTGACTGATGCAGCTAATGGACATGTGAACTAAAGCTGCACGAAGTATCATATTGCGATTGCATAGCTACATATTGCAATTTTAAGGAAGCCTTAAAGATTGGCACGACGTGGTTAAAGATTGGCCTATGTAATTTTAGCCTGAATGATTTGTTCATTGTTGATTCGATATGCCTACACCTACCCAAAACACCCAAAGAAGATGGCGATTGGTTAAGATGGCCACTGGGCACAATAAAGCATTCAGTGGTTGGTCACTGATTTGTTTGGATATTAGAAAGGACTGCGATATCAGAATTGTCAAGAGTGTTGTTGTAAAAATTAGCATTAAGATTATTTCGCGAGCCTCATCCATGTGTTAAGACGAGAAGATGGAGGGAAAAGAGTAGAGAGAAGCTGCGCTGGTCCTGGTGTTCATGCCTAATGTCTCTGCCCATGTCCAGCCAGCTGAAGGACATTTCTCTGACAATGTTGATGCGCTCTGTGCAGTGAAGGGCTCTGGAATTCATCACCTGCTTTAAGCCCTTTGAAGACTGGCTCTTAAGGTCAAGGAAGAAGTGGCTGAAGTGAGAGGGGGGAGTGTGAGAGAGAGAGTGTGAGAAGGAGACAGAGAGAGAGGGAGATAGAGAGGGAGAGAGAGAAAGACTAAGAGAGAAGAGAGAGAAAGAGAGAGAGAGATATAGAGAAAGAGAAGAGAGAGAGAGGAGAGGGAGAAAAAGAGAGTAAAAGACAGAGAGAGAGAGAGAGAAAGAGAAGAGAGAGAGAAGTAGAGAGAAGGACAGAGAGAGAAAGAGAGAGCGAGGTGCTCGCTGTCTCCCTTTCCATGATTATAATAATGAGTCAATGGGGAAAAAAATCTTTTCAGTGATTCCTATTATTTTTGCTTTTTCGATATTTTAAACTTTATTTTTGCACAGTAGAAATATCATCCAAGGACACTCTTTCTATGTGTCTTAATGTAGAGCAGTTAGCATTTAAGAATAGTTTGGCGTTGAGTGCTTTAGCAAAGACAAAAAAAAAAGTTAGACCAAACTGCAGACATTGGTTAACCTCAAATAAGGGCTGTTCACTGTCTCTTCAGAGGTCATGCTGGGTCAACACGCACTCGTATATACACAAAAACGGAGATGGTGAGTCTTAAATTGCAGGATGACATATAGTAAAACTCAATATGGTTTCATAAAACGTCTCAGTGGCAATCTGCGGCTATGCTGAGTTCGCATTGTTTGTATTTGCAAATACTGGGTCGATAAAAATCTCTAATTTCAAAAAATATCCACTTAGAACAACTTGCCTGAAAAGGCCAAGTCATTCAAAGCATGCCCGGCTCCTCGGGTCGTGCACAGAGGATTGGTTCTGTCCTGTTTCGTGCACAGTGCTGGTAAATCGGAGCAGGGAAATGGCTAAAATAAGAGCAGCCTAAATAGTCAGCGTCAACACAAATAACACTGGCTCCACTTCCTAAACTGACCTTGAGAAATGTGTCCAGCAAAAACATCCCCACCTTTCAACCAGCGCTATGCCAGTAACTGGAGTCTTTCCATGAGTTGGATGACTTTCACGAAAGATGATTTACCCTCTACTAGAGTCCTTATAAATTTACTTTTGTAGCTGCTGCAGTTAAACATACATAGTTGTTATGCAAAATAAGCCTTTTTCTGACTGCAGGTGCACCATTGACATTATTGCGGTCCACATGCATTTCTATGGACACAACCAACTCATTTACTCTCTGGTGCGTTTGAATGAAAAGGGGTGGAAGTGGACAATGACCCACTGGGCATGCCAGGCTCCAGTCCATGGCCCTGGCCCTGTTGGGATACAGGCCAGGTAGGACTAGGCCGTCCAGTTGGAGGTCATGCAGAAAAGTAAGGTATCAGTGATTTACTAGGCAAGACAAAACTATATGCACTGGAGTCTATATTACAATTACGTTAGAAGATCACTTTTGTCTAGTGGATGATGAAGTGCTGTTAACTTGTGTTACGTTTACATTTATAGCTGTATGCAAAAACACCTACAGTCAAATGACATGTTTTGAATGTAATTTGTGAAAAAGAGAAAATAAGCATATATTCTCTACAAGAAAAACACTTAAATATGACAATTAGTGCATAATTTCTATTTACTTGCTGTTATTTATATGCTTTGGGGGGAAACATTTTCCACGTTTTTCCACAGTAATTGTGCATTTAAATGTACACATGTGTACTATGTACTATTATGTACTATTTTTTACAAATGGCAGCTTTTGTAAGTTGTACAAACAGAGAAGAGTGCCAAGTACAGATGAAGCACAGAGTTTCAGAGTCGAATCCTAGCTAGTTTGATTGAGTGTAAATGTAACTCAGGGCAGGAATAATAATGCAGTAAATAAGTGTAATAGTGCATTAAGAGCGCATTAACCCATCATTTGCAGTCAAATGTGCATTACAGCTTTTGATCCATGATCCACGCTACAATCTACACACCACAAAAAGATCGTTTTCCTGGGCCGCTGCCGTTTACCTTCTACAATGGAAGGAATCATTAATCAACAGGCCCAGTGCACATACTGTGAGTGCCACACTGACTGAGATCATCACCCCACACGGTTAGGAACACAACCCCGGCCCCCTGTTCCACCAGGCCTCACACACTCTGCCCTCTCTTCCCAGCCAGCAGACCACAAACACCGCAATCAAAAAGAGTAAGTCCGAGACTAAAGATTATTCCGCCACTTCCTCTGTGACGGAAACAGTGCCGATGCCCCTTTGAGCATGCTCCGATAAATCACATTAATGCCGTACATATTCCTCTGTCCTGCTGCTATAGTGTAATTCTATTAGGGCCACTCAAGTTTTCTTCTTTTCTGCCCCGAGGAGGAGCATGAGGCTGTTGTTTTATGAGTCAGAGCAGAGGCCAATATTTGGTCTTCCAGATCAAACAATAAATCATTTGCGCTTGTTTCAACATGTCCAAAAGGGAACACATGCGATACGTGTAAAGAAAAAAACATTACGGATTGTCTGAACACTGGTGCCTTCAAGCGAGCTGGAAGCCAAGCCAATCTCTCTCTCCCTCTCTGTATGTGTACGTATGTATGTGTGTGAGTGTGTGTGTCTATATATATATGTGTATGTGTGAGTGAGTGAGTGAGTGTGTGTCTGTGTGTGGTGGAGGGGGGGTTGTCTGAGGCCAGTTAGCTTCCAGGAACGTCTTGTCGAGAGCTTTGAAATGCAAGTCAGCACAAGACTGGAAGTGCGTCTGTGCAAGCACGGAGACATGTTTCCTTTTTCTCTCAGGGACCCTGAATGACTTTTTTTTTTTTTTTGGTCAGGCAGATCCTGGGAGGAGCCAGGAGGTCTGTCTTAAAAAAAGTAAAGGCTAATGACAAGACTCGACAAGCTTATCCATTCAGAACTTTCTTGTTCTCTTTCTCTCTCTTCCTCTCTCCCCTTTAAAGTGTGAAAGCCCTCAAGCCGCTGTTTTTACAATACAGTGAATCACCCACAACCACAATCACCTGTTAATAAGCCGTTTGGTCTACCCGGTTGAAAAAGGAAAGAAAAAAAAAAGATACCTTCTCTGAGAACAGAACCAGACTGCTCTTTCTTTTTGAGCGGAAATATTACAGTAATATTGTAAAGTGAGGGCCTACCCTTCTTTTAGTCTTCCTCTAAACAGTCAACCTCTCATTTTGCCTGCTTTCAGCTTGACTCTCTAACTTCACAGCAGTGACTTTTACACCCAAAAGTGTATAATCACAGCTCTCATTGGTGTGTTTTATGCTCATTGTCTCCGTCTCGCTCCTGAATGATGTGTGAACTTCACGGCCTCACGCTGCATGATAATAGGCATTGCACTGATAATTACTCTCTGTGCTGAGGATGGGCGATATCCATCCATTCACTCTGATTATAGTCTACAACCTGCTTTAACTATGACTAACTCTGATGGATTTTTTAGGACAATAGAAAACCTCTCAACCTAAAAGTATTGATGACGGCCAACATAGTAAAGTTGTGTATATCAATTCAGTTTTAAATGAGAAAATGAAACTATTCTGACAAGAAACAGTGGCACCAGTGGTGCAATGGAAAAAAAAGAAGCCAGGAACATCCAGTTGTTAAAAAAGAGACCGGAGATTCCCGTTTTCAAAGTGCTGAGCATTAATCACTCTAAGCATTAATTACGGCTTCACTTTGACATATGAGCACTGACCTTGAACTACAATACTACAGTGTGTGAACTCTCTTCCTGAGTGCTTCATATGAAAGAGAAGCTCAAGAGTTACAACACTTTTTAGTTACTAAGTATTAAGTATTTTTTACAGCCAAATGCAAACATGTGTAAGGCTGTAATGATGTGTAATGCTTACAGGTGAAGTAATCGTATAATCTAACTATTATTGTGACAATTTCATAGATTAGACTTGAGAACCCCAAGCAATTAATAAAGCTTACATGAAGAACATACTGAATATAAAAAAAAGGCAATGAAAAATATGCATAGAAATGTGTGTTCACTGGGTGAGATGTGTATGAGCAAATACACCCAGGTGAAGTGGAATATTCTTCCAAACATGGCTTAATGAGGGCCTAAAGATACCCTATTTATCATACATATCACAAACTAATGATTAAGATTAATCATTAATTTGTGATTTGATTCATTGTTTGAGCATCTGTGTGGTTTTTTTATTTAACTGAAGAAAAAAAACTCACAACTAATGTTAAACTTCACGAAAATGCATTTCTTGTGCTCATTTTTTCATATACTTCAGACTTTTCCAAGGTTCTAAAGAGGCATATTTCTACAGCTTATTTTAAAACAAAATGTATAGGATATGGGCAAAAGTAAAAGTGGTCACAGCAAACCTAGGCGAGTAGATATTCTTTCAAAATCTCCTTCAGTGCAGTGATGAACTGAGTACACAGTCAATAATGTTATCCAGACATTTTGACACATATTGATGAGTAAGTTTCACTCATGTACAAACTAGCTAAAAGATCTATATGCAGCATTCAAAACCAAGTCATTTGGTTTTTGTAGATTTGTGGTTCAATAAGAGACCTAAAACAGTAGGGTTTCAGTGATTCTAAACACGGCCTTTTGTAGACCAACAAATTTACAAGCTGAATGACTTGGTTTTGAATGCTGTGTATAGTTTTTAACCTAGTTTGTACATTGGTGATGCTTCTCATTCAGTGTGTAGATTTGTAGATCTACAAAAGGCCTAAAACAGGTGGTTTTGAACATGGCCTTTTTGTCCACCACTCTCTGGTCTGGACACTGTAAATTCTTTCTGCAAGACTTCATTTCAACTATTTGCCTCCTGACAATCCGGCTTTGATGCTGTTTATTTGCATTGTTGTGTGTACACCACTACGGACAAAACCGGCCAGGCTTCCAGATGGAGCTGGTGATTAGAAATAACACCTTAAAAAATCTATGTACAATCTAGCATTGTTGAAGCTTTTAAGGCTGTAAAAAGTATGTTACTGGAGCTGATTTAATATGGTATCCCACTGTGAAATTCATACTGGTTAAAATCCCATTTTCCAGAGATCAGTCTAATAAAATCAACACCAGACTCTGTCCAGGAGTCCACGAGATCACGTTTCAGGCTGTCCTGAACTATCCAGCCGTACACCTAATCAAAGGGCCATCCCTATTTTAGTATCTAATTATCCTTCTTTTCCATTAGCAAGCAGGCGCCGCTACACCATAGCTGCCTCTGACAGGCACTCGAGGGGCATAACCATGAAGATCCAGACATACAACAGACACAAAGAAGTGCCAGTCTCACCTTCTGTCAGCCATGTCTCCTGAAGCTGACTTAAATCCTGAAATAGATCTGGAAAAAAAACAGTAACAAAATAAATATTAACGACTTAGACTCTTACATTTTAGGCCAGATCAACAAAGGTTTTTGATTCTGATAAATGGGTGGAAAATATCAACTCCTTGAAAAAGGGCACTCAAAGGCACCCATTCTTTAGAAGGGTCAGTCCCTCCATCACTAAAGGCTTTCTGCTCAAATTTCCTGACCGTTGCCAAGGTCCGCTGCCTGCGTAAAGGCCACGGCAAGTTTCCGAAACGTGCTTGTTACTTTACCTTCGGATTCCTGAGGGGGTAATTCGGTGTCCATGTATTTCCTTTTTGCTGCCATCAACAGTCTATTTAGGGGCCCATTTCCTTGCGACCTCTGCAAAACAGCAAGTATATTATGTAAGTGGAAATAAATATACACAGGGGAGGAGGGGGGAAAAAAGAAGTGTCATTTTAGCATCTAGTGATGAATCATAATTTAGGAATACATGGCAGCACATCTGGAAACTTGTTTGAAATTCCAGGTTTGGATATTGGAAAACATAATAAATACATATAATATAAATATGCCTGCATGTGTAGGCTGCAATAATACCTTGTGTTCTGTGAAGGTAGAGCATGCAGTACTTTGTTGCAGTGCTGAATGACTGAATTGAGGTGAGTAAAAATGGAACACAGCCTATATTGTTTGTCACATCCTCAAAGTCCTGAAGTCTTAAAGTCCTTACATTTTCACACTGACAACCGTGACGGGGTCTAACTACACTAACCGTGTGCTCCGCATGCACTCGGGATCATGAGAAACCTGCAGTTTACGCATGAAGTTTCTTCTCCTACGGTAATTACGGCGTAAGTAGGTAGCGCCCAGCACGAGATAAACACAAAAACGAGCATAAAAAACCACGCACAACCGGCTCTTCTCACTTCTTGCGCTCCCAAAACTCGGGCAGTTTTTTTAGCGTAGCTGCGCTCGCGCGAAACAAATCGCCAGCAAAACGTAAACGCGTTCGGACAAAAGCGTCAGAAATCCACGTGAACAAACAGAAGACTTACATTAGCTAAAGTATAAGGCACTTGCTGGTCCAGATATCCATCCATCTTATAATCCATGCGTTAACCGTTTGTGGTCATTTGGGCTGTGCTGAGAGAGATCCACGCAGTCTGCAGGGAGAAGGAAGAGGCAGGAGGCAGAGAAAGAGGCAGAGGCAGCAGGAGTTGTGAATGGAGCAGCGAGAAAGCTGCATGCGTAATGAGCTCCATTCACCAAAAAACGCAGACTGGCCTGGCCGTGCGCGCGCACACGCGCACACACAAACACACACACACACACACACACACCCACACACACGCACACCAACACACACACCCTTCCCCAAACCCCAAATCAAAGCTCACACAGGACACGAGCACTCCCTTTTTCTATACGTGGTCACACTCTATTGTCTGTGGCCTCCAGAAAATAGCCAATCTAAGCGTCATTACTGTGCAAAAGTGGATGCAAAGATCATATGTTCTCTGTTTCTGCACCGCGCAAGCGGAAGGGGGAAATGTCACGTTCCCTAACGTGTTTATATTCCGTTTGCAAATCTAAAAAAGGCTCTAGATGTGATCCAAAACGGGCAGCTCATTTTAAAGTGCTTTTTTGTACGGGCCAAATTACAGCTCCCCAAAAACTTTACTGCTGCTTTTTGGGAAGAGTTGCTTCTCTCTGTGTTGGCTCAGGCCCCAGGAGGCTCGTGATTGGTGGATTTCCTCTTTCAGGAGCTCGGATTTCTCCCTCTTTGTCCACATGAATGGTCTTACTTATGAATGAAATCTCGGCTCCTCCTGTGCACCAATCAGAAGCCAGACTGTACCGAACCATGGCAACCAAGGGCGGGGCCTGACTGCAGCCAGCCAATCCCTGGCCGGGGCCTCCGAGAGCTTCCCGCCTCGATTTAGCAGTTGTTTTTCATTCACAAAAAGGAAAGAGAAAGTTGAGGGAAGAGAGAAAGAGAGAGGGAGAGAGACTCCATTCATAAAAAAACTTGCCCTGGCATGAATGTACCGAGTTGTTTTCAGCACACGCTCTATTAGCAACAGACACAGCTTGAAGAAGAAAAAAAACATCATGAGGGCCCTCCCCAGCAAACCGGCACTGCCGTAGAAAATGTTGATTAATTTTTAAAAAGTTGATTTATTTCACTATAACCCTATATTTTTACACTGGGTTCCTATTATGTGTGAAGGACTTCTATTTGGATTTAACAACTGATGTGGTATTCAGCCTATGAGTGTATGTGAGTGTGTTTTGTATGTGCGTGTGTATGTTTGTGTGTGTATGGATGGGTGAGTGTGTGTGGGTGTGTTTGTGAGTGTGTGTGTGTGTATGTTTGTGTGTTATTGTGTGGGTGGGTGTTTTTGTCAGCATGTTTGTGTGTGTGTTTGTGTGTGTGTGTGTGTTTGTTGGGGGCGGACACTCTGAACTAAACTGACAAACTATATATGCAACACTTTTGAAGAATGTAGGGGAGGAAGTTTTTTTCCTTACACAGAAACTGTTGACACATTTGCATTGGTCTGTACACCACACACACACACATGTCACAAGGGGATTTTAACTGATAGGTTAATAAATGGCAGAATATATTGGGGCCTTTTTTTGTGTGTGGTTTTATCTATATTTGATTGTGGTTTCTTATTTGACAAATTTGCACATTGGATTTTAAGTGTGT
>JBBPCY010000109.1:34744107-34766902 GCA_037974405.1 Brachyalestes nurse | reverse complement strand
CTCTCTCTCTCTCTCTCTCTCTCTCTCTCTCCCTCTCTCTCTCTCTCTCTCCCTCTCTCTCTCTCTCTCTCTCTCTCTCTCCATGCCCTTTAGTCTTCCTCTGTCTTTCAATTTCTTACCATGCGCTAGCAGTAACTTTAGAGTTCCATTACTTAGATGAATGACCTGGCCAGTCTCTCACACTACCTTAGATGCACATGTGATGTTTTTTTGTAGAACTTCCTAAATGTCGTGGAGCTGTGTTGAGACAGTTGTGTTGGGAGTGTGCTGAAGCTTTAGTGGACCTTCTTAAATTGCTAAATAACTCCCTTAGTAGGGTTCATTGACCCAGAAAATGGGTTCTCCACCAAGGAGGAAATGATGGCCAGTAATCAAGTGTCTGTGAACAGTTTAGAAAGAATGCACCAAGGGGGAAAGCACAGGCTGTTGCATATGCCAACAAATTAGAGGGTAAACACAATCTTTGTTTCTTTCTTTATTTAATTATGCGAGTTTTCAATCTCTTTTCCGTTAAATTATTAGAGTGTTTCTTTTTGTATAAGTCCCTCACAAATGGCCGGTCAGAAGACTAGGTGTGAATTCATCCTTGTGTAAATGAAGAACAAAGCATATGCTGCACCTCTTTGATCTCTGAGGTGGTGATAAATTTGAATTATAGTAGCACATTGTTCCACATTTAGCCATAGCATTGTCCATCACTCAAGGAGAGACAACACCTGTTGCATTCACCTGCTTTAACTCATCTACAGAACTGTGGAAATCTCAGAGTCCATCCTTCATTTATTTAGTTTACAGTTATAAAGGCCTTTATTTTTTAGGAAAGGCTTCTGAGGAGTTTAGACAGAAGGTCATCTACTTGCATAACGAAGGTAAAAGTCGAAGAGAAACAAGTAAAATACATGAGTTTCCAAGACTGAAACAAAAATGGTTCCATATGGTACATATGGAACAGAGAACAAGGGGTTATTTTACTTGTAGCAGTAATGGTGCTATGTAGAACCTTTTTAGACAGGCTCTTTAAAGCAAAATTTACAACAGGGGCTACTCCAGCGTCATTTTATCAGAATAAAAAAATTGTATATGTACATTCAAATGGCACTTAGGGTGTACACGGTTCTGTATAAACTATTGCCTTTACAAGTCTTCAAAGAATCTCAGAGGAACTGTCTTGTATAGTAGAGAGAAAATGGGACTCGTAACAACCATGCCAGACCTGGTAGACTACAAAAAACTATCAGATAGACATCACTTTCATCTATGAAAGAAAAATTGAAGCTACACTCTTGCTTCAGATATGAAAAAAATCCACAAGTGGTTCTGTCCTTCCACTGTCAGGAGACAACTCGACATTTTGTGTCTAAAAGGATGTGCAGGGTCAAGAACCCATTGCTATGAAAAGGAAATGGACAAAAAAGAAGAACATTTGCAGACCAAACAAAGAAGCTGCTAGTGTTCTTAGAACAATGAAACGGCCACCCCAGAGACAGGACCTTAACATCACTGAATGTGGTTGAGATTATTGTGCGAACCAAGAAATATAATAACTTCTATAACTGAGGTGTGGGAAAATATCTCAGCAGATTTCTTTGAAGATCTGAAAGCAAGTCTTTTAAAAAGAAGAACATTTTAGTTTTAAGTTGGAGACACCTTCAGTTAAATATAGGTTTTAACAGAATATACTTTCTGTTAAAAGCATATAAATATTTTATGTTAAATATATGTTCCCTGCTTTTCCTGAAAAATGAATAAATAGATGAATTGTTTATATTTATTGTCCATTATGAAATTAAATTGAAAATTCATGTCTGACTTATTGTTAGTCATTTCTGCAAAATTGATCTTGAACCTGGTTTGGTTGTTATTACACTTGTAATTTTATACACGCTGTCACTTTTTTAGTATTCCTCGATCCATGTTTTGTCATAGAAGTTTGTGTTGTGTCTGGAGAGCTAAGAAGATTAGTTTGGGTGGAGCTGAGTGACTTTAAAGTACCATTTTCCCCATGCTATCCTGTTACAATTGCCATTACACAATCATATGAGGGTCAAAAGAGGGCATTTAGCCACTTGTTACTTAAGCTCTTTGGAGAATGTTTTTCTTTTTTTTTTTTTGGCACATCACAATATGTGGGAGAATACCTGAGGCTGGATCCATTTCACATTCAAGCATGGTTAAGTGGCAGCTCTGTTATTCTCATGTGTCATTTTATGAAGACGGTATGTACTGAAACATTCATGTGGGGAAAAAAAGGTTAGACTGAATTCACACAGTAGACTTCAGAAGCTTTGTTTTCTCTACGCAAGTGTACACAACAATGTCTGAGTGTTAGGTAGCACATTTGTTTTGGGGGGTGTGGGGCGGTCGGGGGTTGCAGTATCATGTTCTTATCTAGGACATGGTGCCAAGGTGAATCTCAGCTTTAGTATCCTGCTTGCCTCAATCAGAATAGTGAGTATCACCTTTAAATGGGACTATCGCATCTCATTCAGCTCTGGGCAGTATGTGAGGTGGGAAAATCTCCAGTTACCCATAACTGAGCATGATGCCACTGCCATGGTGAAAGTCAATACTGCCCCTATTTTAATGCACAAGGTAGCAAAAGACGACGGCGTCATCAAGTAAACAGCACTGTGAGCAAACAAGTCTAAACTTGCATTGTCATCATCATCATCATCATTTCGCCAATCAGCCATCTAACAGCGTTCTATGGAGGCTCATTCGAGTTTGTATGTGTTATAAGGTGCCTGCTGAAGCAGATGGATCATTCAAGGAAAATGCTTGATAAGGTTTATGGCACTATCTCTCAGCAACAGAGCCTAATGAAATAAATTCAGCCTTCTGTTTGTTACAGGTAAATATTTCTCCCAGCTCAGCAGGCGTTCAAATAGCCATCTGACTTCTGGTCTTGGGGACACAAGCTGATATGTGCTGCAGTCTATATTGGTAGCCTCCAGTGAAATACATCAATATATATATATATACACACACACAATATTGGGACCTGTTTTTCAGGGCTTGGTCTAGGCCCCTTACTTCCAGTGAAGGGATTTTAGACTATGTCATGCTTCCAACTTTGTGGACCCAGTTTGGGGAAGAACCTTTTCTATTCCAGTGTGACTGTATGTCATTATGGACCTTACTTTGAGCACTGAGACACAGTCACACTGGAACCTTTTCTATTCCAGTGTTACTGTGTCTCAGTGCTCAAAGTAAGGTCCATAATGACATAGTTGGATGAGTTCAGTGTGGAAGAACTTGACTGGCCCACAGAGCCCTGACCTCAACCCCATCCAACACCTTTGGGATGAACTGAAATGGAGATTCAAGGCCGGGCCTTCTCACCCAACATCAGTGTCTGACATCGTAAAATACTCTATAGAATGAATGGGCACAAATACCCACAGAAACACTCCAAAATCTTGTGGAAACCCTTCCAAGAAGAGTGGAAGCTGTTATAGCTGTAAAAGGGGGACCAACTCCATATTAAAGTCTCTGTATTTGAGTGCAATGCCATTGAATTCCCTGTTGGTGTGATGGTCAGTCATATACAGTACATATATGTGTGTTTGTGTTGCTGTGTAATGCTTTAGTGTAGCTGGATTTATTGATTATCTAGTTTAAGTTATGTTTACATGTTCGAAACTCAAAAAATGTTAGCTCAATGTTGCCTTTAATCGGACTTTAACTCACAAATACAGTTTGATGTCAGCGCTCCCAGCTTCCTTCGAAGGGGGATTCTGGAAGCCGCTTTCTTCGCTAAATGAGTCAATGCTGTTTAAAGTAAAAATCATGACATATTTTTCTTTTGTAGACTGTGTGGAGTGAGGGTGGTAGGATGGGGAAGTGAAACACTGGTTAATATTACTTCTTTTACTTTCATGTTTTGGGGTGGGCAACAGTCAGTATGACTTTTGTCTTTTGAAAGATTTGATACAGTGAAACATGCTTATTACTAGGCATATGAAGTATCAAGGTAAAAACAGATTCATTTTAATTTCAGGTTGGCTATAACACTTTTAAAGCAGTTGTTAGAGGGCCAGCAGCTACCAGCAATATTAGGTATTAATGGAGTACATGGTCACTGGATTACGTAATCTGATTACAAACTCATCTGATCAAAGTAGGGGCAGGCCAAACATGATATATTATTGATTTCTATTATTTTCCCTGCCTCCTGGTGCACAGTATTTTAATCAAAAATCAGAAGACACTTTAGAAGTGGGCAAAAGACATAATCTGCCAGTTTGAATGTGAAAATTCAAAGGGAGGGAGATCCCTAATGGTAGTAATAATGTGAATATAGAAGGTCATTGTAAGTACCCAATCCAACATTTATTTCCAAAATATTTCACCCCCCTTTTTTTCTCACAGTTGCTCACTTACACAAATTGATTTAAAGAGACCCCATATACTATTCTGTTTCATTTTTGCTTCATTGTGAAATCCAAAAACCATCCGAGTTCATTTTTGTAACCTCACAATCTCTCTTTATCCCATGAAAAGAAACAGCTTGTTTTATTATTTTATTTATTTCTCACATAAACAGTTACACAACTACAACTCGTAATGACATGTGCAAGGGAGAGTGCAATAAAGTTTACAAACATTTTATGAACACATTTAAAAGGGCTAAAACTAAGGTGATAAAATACATGGGAAAATATAGTCCAAATAAACATTACAATTACAAAGAAGTTGTGAACAATGTGCAAGTGTAATTGAATGTAATTGTAAAGTGCAGAGTGCTGGTTTGCTGGTTGGTGTAAATAGACTTGTGACAGATATAGTGAGGTAGGGAGTTCGGTTTGTGTTATAATAAACAGTTAAAAGTTGTGTGTCGTGTGCTGGTTTGGAGTCTTAAGGCCTGAGGATAGAACCTCCTCTTGAGCCTCTCTGTTTTGGCCATAATATTTCAAAAGGCTTTGCCTGATTTCTGGGTGGGTATGGAATCGGGTGGGTGGGTATATTTACCTCTGGGTGGTAAATATTATGTTAATATTATCATTATGTTCATGTTGACATTTGATGTTTATGTATAAAAGTTAATACAAAATAAAATAATTGTTCACTAAAGGATCACTGGAGAAACCCAAAACCTCCTCAGCTGTCTCAGACAGTACAGACACTGGTTTGTCCTTTTAGACTGGGCTTAAATATGTTCAGTCCATGTCAAATCCTCTGAGATGTGAATACCCAGGTATTTGAAGCCCCTCTCCACTGCAGTTCTGTAGATGTTAAGGAGGGTGCAGGCCACTGCTGTCTCCAACTGAAGTCCACCGCCAGCTCCTTGGTAGAGGCATATGTAGATGAAATCACAAAAACTATTAAAAGTACTTGGCTTTATGTGATGCTAAAGTTCAGAGTTTAACTTTATGATCTGGAGAGTGAATGGAACTTTAAACTGATTGTATATTACATTACTCTTTAAACAAGTGTATTTTAAAAATGATTATAAATCTATAAACATAGATCATGATGGAGACCTCTTAAGGACTGGTGTCCTGCACGGTTTAGTGGTTTCAGTGCTCAAAAACACCTGATACGAATCATCCAGATCGAAGTTGGGCCCTCCAGTTTTAGTGGTACTAGGTACCGCCTAGTGGTGCATGGATGTAACTGCAAATGAAAGTTTCTCGTGGAAAAAAATAACGTAAATAGTAAATGGTGGGTATACATTTTATTAAAAGGTCATGTATTTACGTAAGCTGAACTTGTACAATATTTTCTGCTTGTATGTCTGCTTGCTTGTTTCGACTACACACAGACACAGAGACAAGAATAATAAAAAATATAAAGTCTAAATATCTCCAATAAAAGTCCTGCAGAGAATCCTCTATATGAAATACACTATGCTTTCTACACAAATGTCGAGGTATAAATACTGAAGATAAATAACTTGCAGTTAAATTAATTAACAATAACACAAATGGTGGTGTATATTATTGCATGTAATAGAGATCAGTATTACATAAGTAATGCTTACGTAAGTAGTGATATTTCACATGGTAAGACTTGCACATAATAAAATGATTTATCACAAAATAAGAAAGCTGCACACGATTTTGCACAATAGTAAGCCTATTACCCATTTAATCAATAATATAAATTATGAGAATTGAGGATAAAGGTCAATATATGTGTATCTCATGAATATTATTATAATTATCTGCAGTTTAAAATGCTTTTTGTTCTGTTTATTGTCAGTCTGCGTGGAGCCAGTGTGATTACATGGCCACTAGATGGCAGGAGAGGCCTCCTTTTTTTTCTTTTTCACCTGTGGCCAGCTGTACTCGAGTGCATGGACATCACTAAAGTGAGGGCATCAAAATGGTGTGTCGTTATTGTTGTTGCACTTGTTCTTAATCCTTAATCCACTTTTTCTTGAGCCAGTTGTGATGAAAGTGTTGGTTTTGACTTAACTGTCAACAACAAGGTTTTAATATCTTTATATTGTCATCAGCTCGTATGAAAAAGAACTTCTACATCACGGATACACGGATATACTTCTACATCAAGAAGTTTACCAATTATTAAGTGAGCTGAGCCTGTAAAATTAAGAGACTGGAAATTCTCGATCCTTTCCAGAACCACAAGAACCAATTAGAACTCGGTATGCAGCAAATGTACACAGAGAAACACACATATCTCTCTTGCATAATATTCCACTGCGCAACAAAAGTCATATAAACAGAGAAATGTGAGATCTTTCAAACATTTTCCAGGCCATTAAGTAAACATTTCACAAGTCCTTGGATGAATCCCTCTTTCGCCCAGGTATTAAATGTCTTTATCCTGTACAAATACACACAAAATCCTCTTCATCGCCTCCTTTTCCTCACTCTCTCCCTCTTTTCTCCCTCCTCATCTCTCTGGTTTTCTCTTCCCTCACAGCTGTCTGTCCTTTTTCCCCACTTCTTCCTCTTGTTCTCCGCTCCCTCCCTCCTCACCTCATGTCCCTGGTGAAATATGGGCCAGGAAGATGAGTGAAAGCTTGGCTGGAGAGAAACACATGGGCTAAATGCAGAGTGTGGAAGGCCAGCAGGTAATAACAGGAGCCTTCTTGGAGCAGGCCCCGGATTTCAGCAGCGTCTTATTTTCTGCTGCTGAACAGTCGGAGAGGACGGCAGAGGGTTGGAAAGTGTAGAATAACACCCGCTTGGCCATGTGTCTGCAGCAGATGACAGATTCTGTATTTCTTCCCGCCTGTTTGCTGCGGTGTGGAACATTCCTCTATTCTAAATATGATTTCAGAAAGAGTTTGTTCTGTGAAAGCCATTGTGGAGAGGAGCCGCTCGCCGGGCCATCAGAACAAAGCTCCAGTTGGGCTCAGGCTAAAATCAGTACGACTTCTCCAAGCAGTTGAGCTGTCCTTGATAAATGTCAGCTCAGTGATGAATTACATTATCATTCTGATTGACTTTCTCAAGGGTAGATGCATCAATTACTGTCAGTGGTCATGTTTTTTTTTTTGGTTTGTTTTTTTCTCTGGCTTGTTTGTCGTCACAGGTGCAGCTTCTCCATAAAACGGGTGTGTTTGTGTTTAGTTTAAGACCACTGTTCCTCTACTACTTGGCCGAAAAACTGCGTTAAGGTGTTTTTTTGCTGTACTATTAAATAGCATTTTCTTATCTAAAAAATGTAAGTAGAAAAACTGTTTTAGAGTGTTTTAAGTGATCTTTTAACACTTGTTGAGGTTGCTCAGTTTCTCATTGATCATAAATGTAAACTTTCTAACAATAAATACACTTTTTTTGTGTCCCAGTATACCATTTGATACTATCATTTGCAGAATCAGAAGCATGTAAAGTAATATTTTGTTCAGTATGTATCAGTGACATCATTATCAACAACAACAATAATAATAATAATAACAATAACAATAATAATAATTAGCCCCCCGAAATACTTGAGTACTTGGTTTCATTTTACCTAGATTTGAAAAAATCTACACATAATTCTGTGATCCTATGAAAATGACAGTATCTATGACTCTCAGTGTGCAGTTTTAGTTTTGCTGATGTAAGTGAAAAGCTGGCATGGTTGTCCAACGAGAATTTGGTCGTTCTCCCTAATGTGAGGACAGATTCTGCTCCCCCCAGTACCCCCTCCCCAGGCCCGGGCCGGAGCGTCAGCACCCCGCCGGGTCCTAGCCTGTTTATCTCTTCCGAAGCAGCCGTGATTAATGAGGCCCTGAACACATCCTCTTTCCCCCGAACCAGCTGAGTAAACAGCCTGCGTTATTCCAGCTCATCTAGCTTTGGGAGCTCAGCTACAGGTAGCCAAAAAACCCCAGCGTGCCCTGGACACCTCCCCCCAAAACCTCCCCACACTCTCTCCTGGGAAAGCCCTCTCACGCACAGGGCAACGGCAGAGGGCGACAGGGGGGACAAGGAGAGAGAGGATTCCACCTCTACACACTGCAATAGTGGCCAGTCATTCTGAACAGGATCACAGTACTATTCATGTTTATATCAATGTCAAATTATTCATTACGTTTTTACATCTAGTTTACGCCATTTTTACGCCATTTAGTTATTACCTTATCATTATTAAACTTCACAGTTTCTCTGCTCTTTTTCAGGGCCCTTTTTGCAATGTTCCACAAGTTTCTTAAAAGATCTATTAACTGTAAATGTTATTCCCTGTTTTATTTTTCATGAATGTGTGCTTTGTCTGAAAGGGAAGAAGCCATTCTAGCTGTACTATTTGTTTTTCTACACTGCTTTAAGAGACCAGTGGGATAATTTGTTGTTTTCTTATACAGGCCCACCATCGATGCCTGCATTTGTGTGGACTGAGGAAAGCCAGTGGTGATTAGATTTGCTAAAATGTATTTTTTCTCATTTTTTCCTTTTTCACCTGTGGTCAGCTGTGCTCGAGTGCATGGACATCATTAAAGGGAGGGCATCAAAATGATGAGTTGTTATGGTTGTTGCACTTGTTCTTAATCCTTATCCACTTTTTCTTGAGCTGGTTGTGATGAATTTGATTTGGTTGGTTTTGATATCTTTATATTGTTCTTATGAAAAAGAACCTCTACATCACGGATACATGGATATACTTAGGAAAGCCAGTGGTGATTAGATTTGTTGTATGTGATACATGCTCACCCTTTTTCCCAGGGCCAGAGGACTGAAAGTTATGGGTCTGTTTCTCCGTAATTGCACGGAAATGAAGAATAGCTGTTTGGTGTCTGTTTGTTTAGGGAGGACGAAGGTGTCGGAAGTTTATTTCTCGTACAAAGCTCTGGTGTCAAAAGCTGTACTCTTCACTTAGCAGGGGGCTTTCCACAGCACCACTATTAGCCTTACGATGGCCGTTCCCTCTCTCCTGTCCTCAGGTAACATGTCAAGGTTTTATGTTCAGGCAGTTCCCCCTCGTTTGGACCATTTGTCCGTAGACATTTCCTCCTTCATCTGTTTGTTTTTCTGCTTTTGGTGTCTGACCTCGCACCTCTCGAACTAAAGCTGATCACCAAGTTTGACTCAGTATGACTTTAGATCCAAATGGGAGACAACTTGCAAAGCCATACTCCAGCCCATTCCCATCATGGTCAATTGCACTCATCAGTCCGTCTCAGCAGATAAGGCCCACTATTCAGTACAAACATCTGCTACAGCAAGAATATGGCACCTAGTTGAAGACATGCTGGTATTCTAAGGTTAAATGGGAAAGTAAGTTTATAGTTCACTATACATTTATGTAGAATACTTTTTGAATATTTATCCAAAGTATTTGCAATCTTTAAAGGAAACACTACTTGTTTATTACAATGCATTCATTTGACAGACACTTTTATCCAAAGTGACTTACAATACGTGGAAACACTCAAGTTTCAGGACAGTGTGAGAACCAAAGGAGAGTTCTAAGTGCTCAAATCTTTAAGTTAGAGTAATGTAAGAAGGTAGATAGTGCATCAGAAGATGCTTCTGAACAGGAGGTTTTTGAAGCTGGAGAGGGATTCTGCTGCTCTGGTCACCTTAGGCAGCTCATTCCACAAACAGGGAACCACAAAAGAGAAGAGTTTGAACTTGGTTTGCCTTGTTTGTAGGGATTGCAGAGCCAGATGATGTTCCTTAGAGGAATGGAGGGAGCAAGTAGGAACATAAGCCTGAATGCTAGGATTAAGGTAGCTGGGTGCAGACCCAGATGTCGCTCTTAATTTGAGCACTCATGGGCAGCCAGTTTGTGAATTTATTTAGTACATAGCAATTAGCAAGCACATTAAAAGTCCCTGCTAAAGAATAAGTAGACTGATAAATCAGTGCTGGATGTATGATTGAACCAAAAGTTCTCAGTAGTAGACACTTTCACCAATATCAGGGCTAGCATTAATGTACTGGACTTTTTGTGCCACAATGCATCTTATTACTGATAATTACTTAGCAAGCTTAACATGAATTTTACAAACCTGATTGTTGTAGGTGGGGGTTAGTATGCAAAGCAAGCTTTCTCAGTTAGCTTATTTTCCATGCTTGCTATTCAGTTGTTCATATTATTATTCAGTAGTATCTATTCAGCATTTGGTAGCCAAAAATTATTATAGAAATGTTGTAGTTGTGAGACTGAAGGATTGTAGTGATATGCTGTTTTAAAGGGTTAATAAAGCGTTAATTTAGACAAATGCAAGTCACATTCCCATCTCTGTCAGACTTTTTGAGTAGGTGAACTTGTTTAGGTTGTTTTCTTCTCCATCCAGAGTGTTCTGCATTCTGTTGGTGCTGGCAGGGCTGGGGAGGTCTGAGAAAGAGGCTGGGAATGGAGCGTTGTGCTGGTTCTGTGTGGCTGGACAAAGGCCTCTGGATGGAAGTGTGTGCTGAAGGATAGGGAGTGGGCTGAAAGGCAGGATAATTACTGGTGACAGGGACTGTAGACATTAGGAGACATGACTGAGATACCCCTCCTTTCCTCTCCTCATAACCAGTACTGATTCCAGATTGGAACCACTGGCACTGGAAATGGTATAAGAAACATGTGTAGTCTGGTGATCCATGCCATGCTTCTTGCTTTTAAAAGGGGCAGGATATGCTGCCTGTCAAAGGGTTTGGCTTTTCAAAACATTCTCAGATTATAATAGATTATTTTTAGGCATCTGCATGTGTATTCAAAGGTAGGCGTACAATTTCAAAAGCTATGTATCCGCTTTGTAGGGTACATGCACAATTATGTATAAAGTAAACACTGGATGACATAGGCTACACCTACATTGCACCATGCACTATTTGCATTTAAAAGGGACAAGTGTAACTGTGCTATGTCTTGACTGAATGATGATCCAGTCACCTCAAGTGATATAATGTTAATGGCGCGTGTAAAAAGGACTTGTTTTATGTGGTATTCTTTGATAAAATGTAAACTTTAAATTACTTAAATTAGGTTAGTTATAGGCTTTTATACTATCTAATTAGGTTTTATATACTATCATTGCAAATCAACAAAGAAAGCATAAAAGCATACATTTTAAAAAGTGTGGAGTCCCCAAACATTTGCCTCAAAGTATTTAGTGTCTAGTATTTCCTACCAAATTTACAATAAAAAACCACACAATGTTAAAAAGAGACACCATCTTTGCTTGTTATTAAATTAATTTAAAAGTGGCACGTGGTGTATATAACAAGGTTCAAAGAGGTAATGGAGAGTATTGGGACTACAGTAGTACAGCTAAACAAAGCAAACAGCCTGATTTAGCCCACAAACTGAAGTTACACATTGCAGCAATTCTTGAGGTTGTTCAAGGAAACCATCTAGAATGTGGTGGTGGGTCTTGACAATAGAAGAGAATACTTCTGTTGATTGATTATGAGATCGTGTGCTTCTGGATTCAAAAGGGAAAAAAAGATTTATGAAATTATTTTTTTTTATTTGAATGGTTGTTTTGGTGTTGTTGTAGGGCCCATAATAGATGTGAAGTCCATATTGATTCAGATAGTAAATGGTGTGATGCTTTTGTCACTGTTGTAACAAAAGCATCACACGAAATTCTTATTGTTCAGCAGCGCTGTGCATCAGAGGGGTGGAGGTGGACAGGCCGTGGCCTGCGTGTCGCCGGTGTGTATTCTCCCGAGGCAGCGGGCTGATCTGTGGAAAAGTGCTTGACGCTCTTCCTCGCAGTGAGCAAAGTGGAGCAGAGGAGCCAGTCCAGGAGAACACAAACAGAGGTGCTGCGTGAGCCACAAATCCCCGCTTCCTCTGAAACTTCCAGCCCGCTTTTTTCCTGTCCAAATTCCACAGCCATTAAACTTTCCTGGCAGCTGTTCAGAAAACAGCGGCAAAAAACCTCACCCAGACCCCCCATCCCCCCCTCCTCCTCCTCCCTTCCCCTCCTGCCCTCCCCAGCCCCCTCCACCCCCACAGCACACCAGCACTCGGGCTATCAGAGATCTGCCGCCTGACTCCTTAAATAA
Organism: Brachyalestes nurse; assembly: GCA_037974405.1. Classification (NCBI taxonomy): domain Eukaryota; kingdom Metazoa; phylum Chordata; class Actinopteri; order Characiformes; family Alestidae; genus Brachyalestes; species Brachyalestes nurse. Next base: position 34,754,498 of record JBBPCY010000109.1, on the reverse strand, counting down.
AGATCTGACTTCATAGTTGTTTTTGCTGCAGATCGGGTTTCCTCCAAAGTGTCTACTGGTTTTCACAAAGGGTCGCAATGAGGTGTGGGTGAACGTGGGGCTCCCTTTTCCATGTGTTTAGTCTCAGACATGTCTGACTGCATGCCCTAAGAGAACAGAGATGATATAAAACATGGCCAGATTAGTGCCAAGTAAATACTCAGCATTATGATTTCAGCACTGTTCTTCCAGAGGCCCTTCGGTTCAGTGGCTGCTCTTAAAACAGCAGCTCAATTCTTTCATGTACACCATCAAAATCAGAAAACAGTTTTTTCACCAGTATAGTATGTGACATGAGCATTTATGGGATTTTTCTTGGTTTGAAACAAAAGTAAGAAAGAATGCCGATACCTAACATTTAGGAGGATAAAAACATGTGGTTTACAAAGTGAAGATGAAGAAAAATGTCAGGATGTCTATTTAGTGTGGTATAATACATTTGGACATGTGATATAAGACTGGGTGATGTCATGTCATATATTCCATATTCCACATACATTATATACTGTATGTAGGAAATTATCAGTGAGAGAAGATAAGTATTCAGACTCTTTTATTTTTGTTTATCAGTATACTTCCAGTGTCTTTTGACTTTATACTTTCAATATGAACATATAGTACAGAAATCACACTAAACTTTTGACTAGCAACCTTAGGGTTTTTTTTATATCAGTTAATAAAGAACAAGAACAGTATTATAAAATGGTACATATGGCTGCACATTGTAGTGTCCTTCCTTGTGAGTTAATAATGAACAGGAACAATATTATAAAGAGGTGGATTGTTCTAAAGTTCACCAGTGTACAATCAATATCAGTATCATCATTAACATGAGAGCTACAAGGAAAATAAATGCTCACTGTAAACAAATAGTAAGTACACACCCTCTGGAAGTACTTACTTGAATAATAATACATAAAACATTCTATGACTGAAGGTGAGGGGAGTCTCTAAACTTGCCAAACCAAAGATTTTGCAACAATATCTGATGATACTACTAAATATGATGATTATTCTTTTGCAGTTACTTCATATATTTAGCTTCCGACAAGTAAATGCAAGATAAACACCACGAATGAGAAAAATACTGCTCTGACTGCTTTTACAGAAGAGAGTTTGTGTTTATTTAGCTTTTTCAGTCTGTCACTTTTTGTCTTTAAAATATGCTCTTGAATTATAGACACTTGCGTCTACTCTGCAAACTTCACCAAGTGGGGAAAAACAAAACCAAAGTTTTCCACCATAAACCCCATGCACAGTGACCTATTAGGTGTTACCTGATATAGAAGATAAGAGAGAAGCCAGCAGTCACCTGAAAAAAGATGCAGGAATACCTGAAAGCAGAGAGACACAGAACAGAGCAACATTGGGCACTAAGCAATAAACTGTACCATACAAAACTCTTCAGCTGAAAAAGACATGCTTATGTCTAAAATTTGCACTCTTTTTAAACAAAATACTCTGACTTGGATCCTATTGATCCAAACTTACAGAGGATTTTGCAGTTGCACCCCCTTCAGTTGGACAATCAACAATCTTGGAAAACTGAAGAAGTTTGCCAAGAGAAATGGGGAAAATATTTAACCTCAAAGCTGCAAAAGGCAAACTACTTACCATAGACATGCCAAATCTGCAACTGCCAGTATTTACTTAAGTAACAACAAGGTGCTAATGTTATTAATATGTGATATTTTTATGTGCATGTATATATATATTAGTCTAAATACAAACAGACATTATCTGTGTAAATATGACGTGAATATATGCAATGGAGGTACATTAAATAACAAAAACAATAGTGTCTGATTACTTGGATCCCCTTAATATATTTAAGCTTGTATCAATAAACTTATCTAACTCCTGCTTCCTGAGTACGCTATGCAAAAAGAATGTCTTCGAAACCTGATAGTTCATTTTTGATTGGTCTTTTTTGTTCTGTTTTCTTCACTTTAAAGTTACACCAGAGGGACTCATACAGTATTGTAAATGTTATCCAGACAGACTTTCCACAAAGAAACTTCCAATTAATTTATTTTTATAGATGTTAAACCTTTCTTTTTGAAAACAGTCTGAGGCACCCAGTAGCACACAAACATCACAGCTAACTGTAATGTCCTGGATTATTTAGAATGCATTAACCAAATAAATAAAATATTTGGGGTTTTTTCGATGCAACCATTGTCAAATTCATAAAATGATGACTAGTTAAGCTTTGTTTCATCAGTAAGATCTGGTTCTAAATTTCACGTCTGCCATTCATATGCTATGATGGCTCTTGTTTCAGTCTCGTACCTGGCCTCATCCTTTTTACTCTCCAAAAGCCCAGGAGACTTGGTGGTCAGGCCAGCTGCTGTGAGCTGTAAAAAAGCTGGGAGAGAGTGACGGAGAGGAGAAAGAGTGGACTGTGCGAGTTTAGGGTCAGACCTCTATTGCTAAATGAGAACAATCTGGTACTGCCTGTGAGCTGCAGCTCAAACCGAAAGATGTGGAATGAAAGTGAGACAAAGGAGAGACAACAACTCGCATTGTGAAAAAGAGGGAAGAAAGAGAGAGGGAGAGAGAAATGGGTTCTGACACCTGTGGTGGAAGCCCAGCGTGCTTTGGTCCTGGATCAGCAGGCCCCAGTGTTCTGGAGAGAGAAGCGAGCTGCTGCTGGGATCTGATGGGCCGTGCTGCAATAACTCAAGGCCCAACTTGGAGAAAGCTGATAGCCTGGCAGGCGTTGGTTTACAGCCAGATGCCCTGACAGCAGCCCTCCTGGATGCAGTTTAGACTTTATCCTCAAACACTGGCAAACATCATCAGAAAAGCTGCACGGGTTGATTTCCTCTCTTCACTTACATGCACAGTCTATTGCAATATTAGCCATTGTATATCACACACCTTTGCGTATACAACTGAGCCTCTTACTAGTCCCAAAGTTGTTTGTAGTTTCTTGAGTTGCATTTTGAATGTGATTTGTTATATAAAGCCATTGATCAAAGTACAAACAAGTGCCCAATCTGGTCCTTAGAGTCCAATTTTGTATCTTAAAAAAGCTTTTCCTTGAGAAGAGAGGCATATTTGTACCTTTTCATAACCTAATGTTTCAAAATATGATAAAAGGCCTGGAGTTAATATGGAGTCAACGCAACTGTAACAGAACACTACATTTATGTATTTGGCAGAGGTTCTTATTCAGAACAACTCAATATCAAATCATGTTACAGATGTAGGGGAATGTTTCTTTAGGAATCTTGCCCAAGGACGTTTGCTTGGCTGGATTGGAAAGTAAACGCTAGTGTGCTATGTGGAAGATAACACATATGGGGTACAATACATAACTAAAGATACCACAAGTGTACCACCCCTGTGAAATAAGGGGTACCACCACAGTTTAGTACCTTCTTTTTTGAGAGAGTATGATGTAAGTGCATCTATTTAGATTTACATCATTTGGCTGATGCTCTTATCAAGCGAGACTTACAATCATTAGCTACAGGGACAGTCTCTTTGAAACAACTGAGGGTTAAGTGTCTTGCTCAAGGACACAATGGTAGAAAGAGGGGGTTTGAACCTGCAACTTTTTGGCTATTCAGTTCACAGACAAATGTTTGACCCACTAGGCCACAACCACCCAAATGTATTTTTGTAAGCCATGCCACAATCAGCTATAGAGTCACGATATGATCTTTTGTCCATTATCATGCAGCCCTGACAGAGAGGGTAAAAGCCAGTGGCAGGTGATAGAAGCACTGATAGGAGACTCAAGTGTTCAAAGTTATCGCCTTTTTTTAGAGTAGCTTCAAATTCATGAATCAAAGGCTATTTTTTTTATCAAAGGCGAGAGTAGTGTGGGATTAAGAGTGTAAGGCAAGCAGAACTTCACACAGCTGTTAAAAGTTCCGATACCATAATCAGTCTGTCTGGCCATTGATGTCTGCTGATGTGAATGCGCTAACCAGCATGTTCACTAAACAGCTGGAGACTTACATACACTGTGCGAAAGCATCACTTCTCTTTCTTGGATTTATGTTTTAGATAGGCTTAAGGTTAAGGGGAGACAGAGAATTAGTAATGTCTGGTCGGAGTTTATTAGAATTCCATCTTCACGCAGTGTGTATGAACATTGTATCAATAAACAGCTGCTTGTTAGAAACGACAGGGCTGCTTCAATGGAATGCATTAAGCCTGGCCTAGGAATTAAGTGGGCTTCAAATATCCCTGAATGTGTACACACTTAATAAACTAGATTACACAAAGTAAATCCATTCTTTCATTAAGAGAAGACAACTAATACTGTGGATCTGAAAGGATGTTTAGCTGTCAGAAGAAACAGAAGTCAAGTAGAAGAAACTTTGCTCTAGAGCACTGAAATTGGACATTTGATGTGGAAAGGGAGAAGCAAAATTGCAAATAATAAGACTTGCATAAAAAAAACCTGACAGCAAGTCTCCTGAATAGAACGGAAGCTATAATAAAGGCAAAGGATCGACAAGCTAAGTGCTGAAACATTTAATATTGTTTCGTTGGTTTACCATCTGAGTAATCGTTTGCTAAATGTCTGCTTTTTACTAGAATCAAAAACTGAATAACTTGTACTTTTCATGTTTTCACAGAAACTTCAAGAGATTAAACTTTTGGATTTTGCAGAAAAACTGTATGTAAACTGATACACAAAGCTCTGTTGGTATGTTTTATTCGTGTGAAAATGCTGGACACGCAGCGGATGAATAATATTCAGGTCACTGGGTGGAAAGTCTTTCAGTGTACACAATGCCCATTACACATTAAATATCAAGCAACAGTAGACTGCTAGACTTGCCCTCGCTACATCCTGTTGATGAATTTCTCACCTAATTCCATAGTGCACATAAGAATGTGTGTATGCACATGCCTCTATATCTGTGTGTAGCCCCCAGGTTCCCAGAGGGAGTGCCCTGCTTTCACACACAAGCTGCAATACGTCTCATTAGAAAGCCTTTTGACTCCGACCTTGGCCTGTTGTTTTCACTGTTGTTCCCAGTCTGGCCCGGCGCTGCGTGCACAGCTAACTGTTCTCACATATCTTGTTTCAAACCAGAAGAGGCGCTGGCCACAGAGTGAATGCTTCTCTAATTGATGCTAGAGGGAAATGTGGACACAGACACATGTTGGGGAGGTACGCATGGAGGAAAAAATTACATTAGTTCTGTGGAAATTCAGAGAGCTTGTGTCAATAAGGAAACATTCGGAGACCTCTATTTTTGTACTTGGTGAAACAGATTGGCTCTTAGTATTAAAATAACTTGTTTTAATATACACTAGGCCTGTCCAATAGGACAGCTTTTTGAAAGACTGATGATGATTGACAAGTACGGCAATAATGATTGTGTTAGGAAAGAGAATCGATTTAATGTTTAACAGCTTGCTGCACAGTTTTGAATCATACAAAAACATCTGTTTTTTAGGTTTAAAGCACAGGGGTGTGGTTTTGGAACTCACTTACTCACACGTGTTCATCAGTCTGACATTTCTCCACTAGCGTGTGTGAGTCTTTTAAAGAGGAGAAAAAAGTATCGAACAATTCTTTAATTTACTTGATTCAAATTTGTATATATTACATCAGCACCATTACTGCCAGAGATAAACAGACAAAATGTTGATCACTTAATGTATATAATTCATGAGGAAATGTACACTCGAGTCAGGTAAACACAATCACTCTGTTAGTGTAATATCTGAATTGAGCCAGGTGTGCTCCTGTAATAAGAACACACATCTGGTGACAGCTTGTTAAACTGGACCATGGTGAAATCTGCTGCTGACAAGGGTAGACCCCCTCTAAAACCTGCTTCCAAGCATCTTCTAGTCCACGGTGTACCAACAACATAATTCATTCTTCAATCTGAATGGGTAATATTTCTTCTTACTGCATATTAGGTGTTCTCTTCACACTTTATACAAACCCACCTTGTTTGGATGTATGGGCTTTCCACTGTTACACTAATTCAAGAGGAAAGCAACAATTATTTTTAGATCTCACTCAGGTCTAATGTACACTGCAAACAGCAATGCTCCAAATTACTCGAATCAAGTTTGTTTGTCAGAAAAGATGTTACATCTACACAATTACTGCCAGAGATAAATTATATGTACTGAATTTGTGTGGAAATGTACTCTTGAATCAGGTAACTATAATCTCTTTGTGTAATATCTGATTCTGGATCATGTATGTCAATAAACTTATTCTACAGAGTATATTTTACTAAATTTCTGCTTTATAAATATCAAAATGCAGGACAATTCCAAACAGCTTAAGTACAGCTCCGGAAAATAATAAGAGACCACTGCAAAAATGTTTAGTTTCTTAGGTTTTGAACTAAACAGCTTTGCCTTCGTTTTTGAGACTGCTGACAATATTCTCCTTATTTTCAAATAAAAAAAACAAATCTCATGTTCACTCTTAAACAAAATGGCAGCAGTTACCTTTGACGTACTTCTAGTAGTGTTTTGCCATCCACTGGAGAGTGTTGATTACAGCACTGTTTTTTTTGTGCTTTTCCTCATTAAATAAGATTTGATTCAGGTGATCACTAATCATTATCTGATATAGCAAAATGAAGTGTTTGTGGATGAATTTAACAGACACTGGCATGGAATGGTTGTCATACTCATAGAGATGCTGATTTCAAAATAGTGGTCCCTTATTTTTTCCTGGAGCTGTAGTTCACACAGTGTAATGCAAATTTGTCAGTGGTGAACACTGACTACTAGAACTAAGCTTCAGATCAGGCCATACATATTGAAACATGATTAAAAACATGAAAAAAACACCTTGTATGTATCATTGTGACCCATTCAGTTAAGAATCCTGGCTTCCCCTAGAAGGTTTAACATCAGATCTTTCCCCACAGATGAGATCCCACCCACTAGAAATCAAAATATGTTTGGTTGATTTCCCTTTCACTTGCTAAAAAGTGTACTCTATTTACTTGTGCTGGCAAGGACAGAGAAACTATGGTGTGTTCTCAGTACTTGCAAAGGCTCGTACATACGTTGTTCATTTTAATCTACAATTAAGATAGAGGTCACTATATAGTGAAAGTGACCATTCTGTCATACATGAACACACCACAGTGTGAAAAGCACAAAATGTATCCTCTGCATTTAACCCATTCACCAAGTGAAGCAACGGGCAGCCAGGAGCACAGCACCAGGGAGCAGTGTGTGGGGACAGTACCGTGCTCAAGGATACCTCAGAGGTGCTTAGCAGTCTTGGGAATTGAACCCACGACTTCTGGATCACAGGGTGAACACCCTAACCACTAGGCTACCAACTAGGCTAGATGCTGTTATACCTGGCACTACTAGGGATTTTCTGTTCTTTGCCAAGGTTTAACATGATTTGTTACATACATTCATTGGCTAATGCTCAGACCAATGTGAGAATCTACCTAGATACCATGAAGAAATCTGACTCGCTTGTTTTACATTAAACATTTAAAGAATTTCACTTTATTGGAAGAGTAGCATGGCAACACTTTCCAAGTTTGAATTCAAACATTCATTGTACTGAATTAAAATGAACAAAACATATATAGTGACGTTTTTTGTTGTTCCCTGAAATTTAGCCATTTTAGAGTTTTGGTTTTGTTTCTTTGCATGACAGAGAGCTTGCCACAGTACTTAAACTTTTTCTTTAGGGACTGATTGCTGGGCAGTGTGCCAGACTGACTGCCCACATGTCTGTAGTCCTAGCCAGGCCAGTGTGAAAACGGAGCTGGACTGTGTGTGCATGTTGCATGGTTCAGTGTCCTGCAGACGTGAGCAAGACACACAGGCCGTGCATTACTGCTGCTCCCACACTAATCCTACCCAGACCCAACAGCTTACCCAGGCTAGGGAACACGCTCGTGAAAGCAGGTGTTAATTAGAGACAGCTTAGAGCGGGGGTGGCGCTGGTGACACTAGTGGTTGTGGGTGGAGAATTTGTTTTGAGTCTGTGTGTGTAAGGCTTTGACACTCCAAGCAGACACTGATGAAGTAGTGCCAACCAAGGCTGACTTCCATCACCTCACGGCCTGTCTCCTGTAAAAAAGTTTCACTGGAACTCACCACAAAGAAAACACAGTAGTCAAAAAGTAATGGAAAACACATAACAGAAGACCCAGTAATGCAGAAAAACAAACAAACTGGTTAAGCTGCTACTTTTACGCCACTGTAGATCAGAAGGGTTTTCTTGCTGTGGGAATGAATATGTATGGTTTGCTGTACTCAGCTAGGATTCTCTTCTCACAGACTGATCTGCTGGTCTGAACAGCTAGTTTTATACATATATTTTCAATATCCGCAGTATTTTTTAAGTTAATGCTACATTTTAGTCCTCACCAGACAAATTGCACGCTTCATTTTGACCACCTTAGGGACGTATTGCATAACCAGAGGAACGTGTTCTGCCCTATAGCAGCCTAATATATATATATATTCATCCAGGAGAGACATTGGTAAGGGTGTGCCTTGGTGCTTTGATGTGACCGTTGTATGTGTACATTGTTGTCTCATCACATTATAGCACATATATTGTCTACTTCCCTCCAAAGAAACACAAATTATAAAATGTATTTTACAGGTCTCTTGAGGTCACCTATTTGCTATCAAATTTCAAGCACCCTCAACTAATAAAACCTCATGTCCCTGGGTAACGGTCTATCGTAGAGGTTAAACAATGACCTCTGGCAGCAATGGGCTGACAGTCGACTTGGTGTGTCAGGAGAAACACACAGGGTGTGTTGCTGTCACACCAGAACTGCACAGTTCCATAGAGGAAGAGAGGCTAAATCTCAATTGCCTTAGTACTACACTACATATGTCCTGAAATGAGGGTTTTTGCACCCAAACAGTGCATTACATGTCTGATAGGAAATCTTTTGGGATTCAGCCAGAAAGAGAGCAGACACTGACAGGACCTCCATTGTCTGATGGAATCGGCGTCCATGTGTTAGAAATCATCCTCCCACGTGGCGCAGACGGCTGAAACCCAAGCCCAGGCCCAGGAGCATGATGCTGATGAAAGACAGTGCGGGAAGAGGAATATAAAAGCCAAGGCTCCAGAAATCCCAGCCTGTCACGCCACGGCTCAGCCACCCCCTCCCCACGGCCTTATGGGAGTTGGAGTCTGACTGTGGGGGCGGAAAGGAGAGAATGAAAGAGAGGGATGGAAGAAGGGGTGTTGAAGGGAGGGAGGTTATAAGACTGTGCATGCAATCCTTGTCTGTCCTGCTCTGAGGGATAAACTCAGCTGTGAGATTGTCCATGATAACAATATTACAGTAACTACACTACTGCTGTGCTTGGTTGTGATTGACACTTACTTGTAAATACACATGTGTTCTTCTAGTGTTTGTATGTTCTATCATGATTCTGTAAGCCTCTTATTTCTGATGTGTTTAAAAGAAATATTTGCTTATTTGAATTTAAAATCACTGATGTACTTCACCCTGGATAAGAGTGTCTGCTAAATGCCGTAACATAAACGTAAACATAAATTACACTTTAAAGTCAACTTTAAAGAGTGGCTTTGGAATGTTTAAAGTATCACAAGACAACTTCACATAATACATTGTTAAATTATGCAAAATCAGCAGAAGTTTATCAGTACAATAATCATAATAATTGAATGATAAGAATGATTCAAGCAATAGTAAAGTAGTAAAATATTAAAGTGTTGAAGTCATATCAGTATGCTTGAAATGGGTAGATTGCTCCATAATGTTAGTGTCCTGTAATATAGTTTCAGAGATTAAATGTCCGTTTTTGTTCCTATTTGTATAAGAGAGGAAACGTAAATTATTTTTATGGTCAAAACTTCACTTCCACACCACGAGAGCCGATCAGTTGTATGACCTTTGAAAACATTGTATGAATTGTGCATGTGCACAATGGCCACATTGCTTTATTTTTAGGTGCAGCTCTTGCATGACGCTCACTTCCCCCAGCTGAAGTGTTCCCATGGCTCTGCTGCCTTACTGAGCTGAGTGATGGTTCTTGAACTGACCCATGACTGAAGGGTAGCCATTCACACTGATACACAGGCCCACACCAGACCCACAGATGAACATGCAGAACAAATGTTTGCAGGGGTATTGCATGTGAAACAGTGAGTCTTCTTAGTAACAAAAAGTAGTCACACAGGATTAGTAGCACTGTTAAAGGAGAATTCACCTCATAGTGCCTTAAAGGTTGTAATAGAAGCCATAAAAATGTATGAAAGCACAGTTCTGCCGTTTACATGGACTATCAGCTTAGATTCTGAGCAATTAAGTACCTATGTAAGTACTTATGTACAGTAAGACACAATTTCATCCTCCTTGACCATAGATACAACACAACAC
>JBBPCY010000109.1:34724284-34738237 GCA_037974405.1 Brachyalestes nurse | reverse complement strand
CCTTTACAATGAAGATCTGTAAAGTTATTTGGATTTTTACAACATTATTGTTGAAATACACAGTCCTGAAAAAGGGGAGTTTCTTTTTTTGCTGAGTATATATGTACTCTCAAAGGTGCAGCATGGTCCCTTAAAGGTAGTTTTAAAGGTAGACTACATGCTCCCAGATGAAAGGAGCTTATCTGTGACATTTTATAACTTAAATATTTGAAAGAATCAAAAAGGCTGGAGTCAGGACGGAGTGTATGAAGTCAATGTAACTTACAAATGATACACAGACATGTTTCAAACTGAAGGTGCTGAAGACGTACACTGGGGTTCACGTCCAGTGGGGTTTAAATTAAGTAAGGGACTCAAGAACTCAAAAACATTTGTCACTGAATAACTCTCCAGCTGTTTTGGAGGTTGTTACGTTTGTGCCGCTTCCGGCATTCACAGTCGCTGGACTACTCAGCTGGGGGTGTCCTCTCACGTCCCCTGTTCATGTGGAGGTTTTTTTTGGTTTGGCGTGTTGCTAGGTACGTTGTTAGTTTAGCCCTTGTGTTCTCCCTTATATGACGTAGGGAGGGATTCCCGCTGTGTTCCCGCTCCCTCATGTCTCCAGGTTTAAAAACCAGCCGGTCCAGCAGTACAGTGTGCAATCACCATCATATTCCACCATTCTCTCCTGGCTTCATTTTCAGTCTCTTGTATTTGTCTCGTGGACACTAGTTGGTACTTAATTAGAGCTCCTGTTTACGTAGCAGTAAGAAGTCCAAAACCTTTGTTATGTTCGAAGTGAACTTTGATTAGTCTATTTTTGTCCCTTCGTAACTATCTATCCCTTCGTAACTAACTATCTATTTCCCTTCGTAACTTCTGCATGGTGCTGAGCGTCTGAACCCTTGTGTTTTCCAAGGCTTCAGGTTTGGAGCAGAACCTACATCGGAACTGTTCCTAGTGGATTAGAGGATTCAAGAAGCCAAAAAGAGAGAGAGACTCCCTGTGATATGTTGGTTTTTATTTTATTGTAACATCTGCGTCCTCCTTCCCAGTGGCAAACATGACAGACGTTTATTTCACAATAGTCTTTAACGCCGGCTAGTGTTCTTGTTTTGTTCAGAAGTTTTTTTTTGTGATGGAATGTATCTACTTTGTTTATCTACTAATGTGGAATTCCGTGGTCCTCTAGATACTTTTCTTCCACAGAACTCAGCACCATGTTCTTACTTCATAACTATGTACAAGCCAGCTGTTTTTTGGCCATGTCTCTGACTGATACATTCTGATATGCATGAGAAAGAAAGCTTTATCTCCAAAACAGACGTGTGTAAACAATAATAGTGTGCATACAGACTTGCAGGGCACGCTTTAAGTTTAGGAGTCATTTTTAGGTCTGCCAGCCTGATAGAGTACCTCCAAGACAGTAGCAGAGTGGGTAACACCCTTGCCTCTGATCCTGATGACCACAAAGCCACAGGTTCAACTCCCCACTTTTTAACATTGTGTCCTTGGACAAGGCACCTAACCCTTAGTTGCTCGAGGGGGACTGTCCCTGTAACTGATGATTGTTGCTCTGGATAGTGTCAGCCAAATGCACCCTTTTATTTAAAAATAAAAGTTTGCATTATTGTGATTAATCAGGCTGTTTTGAACAAAACTTGTATATCTGAAATCTTTCCAGGAAAAGGAATCTTCAAACATTTCTATTTATACGTTCATCATTAAAAAATAGTGAGTTGGGAGGTTTTGATTCGACAGCAATAATGTTTTGTTTTTTTTAGGACTACGACATTATGGGAACTTTTTAATTAGACAAAGGTAAGTTTTGAGAGTAAAATTGATTCACATCCTCCCAGCATATAAAAACAAGCTATAGCAAACAGAAAGTGCTCCCAAAAACAGTTTATTCTTCTTAAATAAAACTGTGACTTTTCTGAACCTTCTTGCTGTTTTAAAAAGATGCCCCTTGCTGTGCATCCAACTGACAAAAGTGTCTTTGTGAACTCATTTGTTTAACTGGCCACAGAAAGGTCATATTCACAAACCTTATAGTCATAAGCTATTTAAAGACTGTTCTCTGACAATCTGCTTTCATCATCACATGCTGGCTGGAAAAGGTTCTGTTTTCCACTATCACTCTCAGGTAGCACAGGCTGCCTTAGTTTGCTGTTATCAACAAATGACAAGATCAAAATGACCTCATACATCACTATTTTATAGTTATCTTTTTCCCCAGTAATTTAAAGCAAGTCTCAGCACTCTATTCCTTTCAATGATAAATTATATGTATTTTTTGGCTATTATTCATGTCTTTTGGTTTCTAAACCACTGATTCCTTTAGAAAAAAAAAAAAAAGTTATCTTTTTTTGGAGCCGTATGAAATTCAATGTTCCTGCCAAAGGATAGCTAATATATATTTTTCCTTTAAAAGTGTTTATTTTAGAAAATGTCACAGGTGTAAATGAACCACTACCCACTACAGTGCATTTTCATTAGGAGCTCTAATATAATAATTATGGTTTATATGTAAGGTTTATTTTGACAGCCATTAGCACTAATACAATAATAGTCCTCATAAGAGTGGAATGTGTAGGAAGTAATGAAGGATGGGCTGAGAGCAGCTGTGGTTAGCTGGGGTCAACAGAACTGGAAGACTTAGTCCCTGCCGTGGGTGTGTATGGAACCATTCCTGCGCCGGTCCAGAACAGAGGCCACTCACCTCTCCAGTCTTTGTTTGGCCGGCCATCCACACTATAGGCCCACCATTGTAAGCCCCCGGACCCTGGATGCTTTACCACTGTTTTCTTTGGGAAGCAGGAAATTGGATGACTGGCTACCTGCTACAACAACATCCTGCACTTGAGAAGCCGTCTTTTCACCCATACCCACCTATTATTTCCCTCTCTCTGTAGCACTACTCTAGTGGTCAGCTTCCAGACTTCTGGTGTGCTCAGGCCCCCACATGGGCTCATTTGAATTCCACTCAGGGCCAGAATCAATTTTTGTGTCTGTGCAGATGCTTCCGTTAAAAACTGCATTTAAGGCCAAGCATGGAATTGATGTCGAAGTTTTGAACTGAAATTGCTCTGTGAAGATCAGGTGGAGTAACAGCCCTCATGCAGGTTGCTATTATGCGCAGGCACAGCCTGGCAGGGATAAACTCGTGATGAGGAATTCCACATTCAGGATAAATACATTCGTTTTCCGGTCAAAGCTGGTATATTAAATAAACTCTTAAAAATGGGGCCACAGTGGGTTTTTGTGTGATGCCATAGAAGAACTATGCTAGGTCCATGAAGAACCACTTTGTAAATGCCTTTGAAAAGCATAAAGAACCTTCACAGTCTGTAAAAAATCTAATTCAAATATTCTGCCAAGAATCTTTGCATTAGGTTCTGTAAACTAAAAAAGGTTCTTCATACTTACTCAATTACAAAAATGGGTCTTTTACGTTTAAATAAAAATGGGTCCTCTTTGGTTCGCTGGTCATCAAATCATATATTTTCCTTCTACACATTCCTTCTCCTGATTAATATTTATGTTTGAGTTTCTACTGGTTGTCAACTGTCTGTCATAAAAGACTTACAAATCCAAGTTACTTCTCTAAATCTGAAAAGTACATGAGATCGGACAAGATATTTTTTCAAACATCATCCTAATCACAAGAGTTATGAAGTTGAATGTCATAGTATTTCATGAAGGCTGTAAATAATTGAAAATATTTATTATTTCAAGCACCTGAAATAATATAAATCTTTGTAGACAGTATTGTTATGCCAAGCAAACTCAGCCCTACACGAAAAATGCTAAAACATGGACAGTGTGTTACTAAAAGCAGTAAAACCTGTTTCTGAATGTTTTCCAGATCATAATTTAGCCTTTGAGGTTAAAAAAATACATTATGCTTCTCCCATTTTTTAATGATTTATTAATATTTATATGATATGCAACATCTGTGCAAAGTAAAAAAATGGCATAAAAATGAAAAAACAATGAACAGAAAGAAAAATATATTCTAAGAACAATGAGACAGCACAACCTAGAGTAAAAACAAAGACATGTGACATTGAGTCTCTGGTGTACTGGCACCAGTGGAGAGATCCTGAGAGGGTCTTTTTTGGGAAGCTTCAACAGGTGGTTCTGATCAAGCTTTTGAAGCCACCGCTGCAGTGTGAAGTCAGTCCGGCAACAGACCTACATCACAGTGCCGTCCCTGGAGGTCAAAGCTATTAAGTTTAAACCAATACTGAACATTTAATGTGAATTTACATTTGAAAAATGTAGTGGAAAACTGATTGAGAATTTTGTTTTAAGAAGGTATCCAAATCAGTGGCCTTGGAGGAGCTAGCCTTCCAAAAAAATGTCAGTAAAAGTTGTTTGAATGTATTAAGAAATTTATAACTTTATGTTACTTATGTTCATTTATTATTGCAGGTATCTCAGGAGGCACAGTGGTATGTGTGTGTGTGTGTGTGTGTGTGTGTGTGTGTGTGTGTGTGTGCGTGTGTGAAGGTCTCTGTTCATGGAGTGGTGGTCAGGGTCATTTACTCAGAACTGGGTGAGGCTGCTGAATCCAACTCATCTGCTTCCAGGTCATGGGGGGAAGCAGGCTGACCACCTTTCACCCTCTTCCATTTCATGCGTCTGTTTTGAAACCACACCTTTACCTGTGGAAAGTAGTCACTGTTAGGACACCAGTCATCAGGTTTGATATCGTTTTTAGCACCTATTATCCCTGTAAATCTGTGAGGCCCAAACATTTTCTCTCGTCTCGAAAAGTATTAATGCGTTACACTATATTTTATTTACCACTTCAAAAATGCTAATTTTAAAGGAAAACAGTTAAACAGTTATGCATAGCGTTAAATATGTTCAGTGATTGAGTACGGAGGGTGAGGGCAACTTTCTGCCATGCAAAATTAAATATCATAATGGGTCACACTTTGGCCAGCACTGCTTTAATTATATGCTTAATTATATGTAATTATATAATGGGGTTATGTAATGAGCTGAGATTATTAGCTCAATATATACATATGGATAATGAGCTCCACATATATATATATATTTAACTCATAATCTCATCTGTTCTGAAGAGCAGTTGGGGATTTGTGCTCAGCAATCAATAAACTTGTGATTTAGCTGTTTTGATAGCTAAACTCAGAGGAGTAGAAATCTGTGACCCTTGTGCATCCCTCTCAGCATTCCCTATGGAAGCACAGGAGTGTAGACCATCTGTTCCCACACTATTTTTAAGTGTATGCCTTTTTCTCAATCTGTCTGCCACTCATTTGAGAGCAAGGCGCGGCATTCGGCCAAGAAATGTAGGATGTATCGGAAAAAAGTGGAGACAGAGTTGCAGAGGGATTTAGAGAGGAACCCAGAGCAGTTTTGGGATCTAGTATGGCTGGTGTGTATCTGTGTTAGTGTGTGTGTGTGTGTGTGTGCACGCATGTGTGGACCTGGGAAAGCCATCTAGGGCAAGTTTTTGTCCATGTAAAAAACCAAAAGACCTTCCAAACTGAAGCTAAGATTAAAAAGCAATGAGGAAGCTTTAGCAACTTTCTTGATTTCCCACACATTTCAGCTTGTTAGTGATGGAGAATGTATTGCAAACAGGACCTCTAAGAGATACAGTCATGCCCTGCACTCAAATGGAAATCACTGGGGTTTTTCACTTCTCATTTAAAAGTTTAGCAAATTAAAAGGAATCAATTTGGCTGTTATTGACATCCTCCATATGAAAATAAGAAGTGACTGATATCAAAACTGAACAACCAGAAAGTGCGAACTGTGTATCTGAGAAAGGGAGTTTCTGCCACAAGCTAAAATTAGAATAAATGCAAACAAACATGAAAGCTTTAAATAATATCAAGATTCTTGTTTGTAGAAAGTACTTTCCACGGATTTGTGAACCTCCATCAACAGCTAATTTAATCTAACAAAAGTGTTGATCTACTACTGTAATATAACTAATTTAATTACTAAAGTAATAGTGGGTTTTAACAAGGAGGGGTCTGGGAATAATGAAGAAAACACACATAAAATCACTGTTTGCTGTATTATTATTTTTGTGTGCATTCTAATATTAGATTTTAAAAACATATACTGCTCAGCTGAACAAGTTATAATTTTCTAAAATGTCTAAGACTTTTGTACGGTACTAATCTTCATCAAGCAACAGTGCACCAGACTGCTGTCACAGAATATGTGGAAGTAAAAGGATAGGCTTCCTCAGAGCCTGGTGTATAGAGGGTGAAGGCGTTGTGGTGTTGTACCTGTCTCTCAGTGAGGTCCAGGTTGACAGCGATCTCATAGCGACGAAGGCGGGTCAGGTAGTTGTGATGTGTAAACTCTGCCTCCAGCTCCCTCAGCTGCTCTTTAGTGAAGGCTGTCCGCTCTTTCCTGGCCTTGCAGTTGGAGTCGGCCTTAAAGCCAGACTCCTGGATATCTGAAAGAGGCAGACGTGGAGAGAAGTGGTTTAGCTTCTACATTTGAAGACAGGCCTACTGATCACTATAACTATGTAATAGTTTCAGAATCAGAATCAGAAAACTTTATTGATCCCAGAGGAAATTGCTTCATTCGAGTTCATTAATAACACACTAATACTGAATAATATACATTTGTATTACTGATTAAGAAGCCTGCAGCGAATCCCCTTAATCCCTACACACTTTACTGGCTGGAATAACTACATAACATTAGTTTAATAGTACTTCCCAAATAATTTGTTAAAATTCCTGAAAAATAGCAGGATTCAAGTGGTTATGAGAATCAATGGATTGATTCAGTGATATTTTTAAATGAAGCCAGTTATATCTTTGTGAATTCTAAATCTTATACACCCTCAATATTGAATTCCCAAACATCTAATTGTATATTAACTCCTTGCAAAAAAGTATTCAAACAGAGCCTCATGGCTGAACTGTGTATTGTAGGTGTCACATTCACAAATCCTCCCAGGTATACTGGCAGTTGAGACCCACACAAGCCACACACTTCCACGAGCTGTAGGAAGATCAGAGAGCACTTGGGAAGGAATTATAGTGTGTCGGGGTATAAGGGGGGCACCCCAAACAGGCCACAGAGGAGTCACATTAGGAAGGAATGCACCGGAACATTGTTAAATGTGCTATCAAAAGAACAAAGGCTTGGATGGGTAGAGCGAAAGGGTGTGAGCGTATGTGTGTGTGTGTGGGAAGTCTTCGCGCCCTTTGCCCCCTTTGACACTGTAATTTAGCCCAACCTGACATCCCACACCTGAGCAGAAACAGAAAATCCAGTTTGCTGTGGAGGGGCGACGCAGAGGCTCTGTCTTTTGTCGGGCTGTCCATAAAATACTTAACACAATGTGTAAGGACACGGCAGGTTGAACTTTTTCCATTACAAATGAGGAGTATCAGCATGGATTGTTTTCGCCATTCTGCACCTTATGAACTCAATTAACTTCTGAATCATATATCAGCATCGGTAGCACCACCAAGAAGTGACGCAATACCTACAAAATGTCTATAATTTGTCAAAGTGAGAATTTGTCTTTGGCATTCGCCAGATCCGCAAGGCCAGACTGTGAAATGGACTGCAGTCACGGGGCCAGATGTGAGTGGGGAGAGCCAGTTTGCAAGCGGCAGACGAAAAGGCTTTCTTGCACATGGCAACCTGTGGCCTGTGCTGCGTTATGCAAGTGCCTTATTCTCATCATTAAATCTCCTGCATTTAAATACACTACAGTGAATGGTATGGCAGCAGGTTGGGGAGAAACACCTGGCATGTGTGTGTGTGTGTGTGTGTGCGCACATGTGTGTGTGTGTGTGTGTGTCCACTAAACAGTCTCCAATAAATTTCCCCAGCAAAAGCCCATAAACTTTTAGGGAGCTGCTCCTAACCTCAGCAGGGTGCCTGGAGGACAAACAGCATTTGGTGTGTTATGTAGGGGTGCTAAAGTTGTTGGTCCAAATGAAGTCAAAACAAGTCTGCAATAGGTCTCATTTATTGTCATTTGAGGCTTACGAAACAAAATAACATGAGTCAATTCATTTCGCAGAATGTCTTTAAAAGCAGCTTTCATGCCTTGGAATAAAAGTATATTGCCTACATTTTTATGTTAACATTGAATTAAAGCTTGACACGGCTATGAAAATAGTTATATGAACGATTTATAATTATGTACGCAAGGAAATACTGAATGATCTATGAACATTGTCAGTTATGTAAAGCCTCTATGCTGCATTCAGCTGTCCCATTCACTCTAGGCTCATTTATTTTATTCTTCAGTTTATTTGAATGTAGCTGTTTGATGTATTTAATGGCACTTTTCTACATTTAATTAATTTAACTGCTTTTTACTCTCATTTACGCAAAGCACCTAGATTTGCCCTTCTGTACGGAATGTGCTTTATAAATAAACCTTCCCCCTCTTAGTGCCAAACCTGCAATCACCTGATTCCCTAAGATTAGACTTCATCATGTCAGCTGAGGATGAGCTCATTGCTTTTGACAGAGAATTCGTTTTTTGGCAGCGAGCATCCTATCTGTTAACAATTATGTACAATCAGCAAGTGTCTTGTTGTCACATGCAGCGAAACCCCAGTGAAAACATAAACAGAGCTGGGAACGATTATCTTGTCAGCGCCTACCACTTTACACACCATCTCGCACAAATTTTCTTATTTTGCTTTTTTTCTTCCGATATACTGCCGAATATGCAGTAGAACAATATGCATTATGTATGCAGCATATTTCACTTTCAGCTGTGAATAAATTTCAGAATGGCGTACTTTCTTCCAGCCATTTCGAGAGTGTGTTCGCTGTGGATCCCGTTACCTCTTAACGACAGGAAAATGTCAGTGGGTAAGAATGCAGAAGTTATATCACAGACGTGGTCTGGCATGTTTCTACCGCAAGCGAGCAGAGGTTACATTAAGGTAACTCCATATTAAGTCACGAGGCCTGGGTGTACTGGTGAGGCAGAAGGCCTCATGGTGGAGTCCGTCTAATCACTTCTTCAAGCCAATCACAATTGTCTGAGGGTGAAAGAGAGAGGGCGAGCGAATATTATCTTGCCTTTTTGGCCAATGAATTACAAAACCACTCAAACGCTATTTGGGATATATATTTATCTTTGAGAAAGTTTCCTTTATTCCAGAAATTCTGGCCTGTCTCAGTTTCCACTGAAAGCTGAAAGCTGAAATTAATGCCTGCTCCAGATGTGCCACAAACACTGAGGCTCCTTTTCCCTCGGCTCAGAATAGCATGAAATTGGAAGAATTAAAAAAAAAAAGAGAAACCTTATTTCTAAAGCTATTATATAGATTTAATCATTTCCGGAGTTCATTAAGCATAACCTTGAGGTTCACTGAAATTTAGGCTCCTATAGAACACAGCACTGGGTGAATATTGGTCTCTGGGATTTTATTCTGTTTCCATATGATGGTAGATTAGCCCCAGGCCTCTCTACTGGAGTCATTTCATCTGTTTTTTTGGCCTGAATTCGTGAAAAGATATGTGATTTTAAACATTAGTAAGACACAGTGTCCATATCAGAGGATCAGTATCGGTGTCATGACATCAGTCTTTGTCAGATTGTGAAATGACTCACTGTCTGAGTTCAGATCAGATCATTACAATCCTCCCAACCATCTGTGGCTCTTTTCTATTGATTCATGACTGTGTATTTAGATATGGCTGAGTGTGTATTATTTTTCTTTTCGTGCAGGGACTGGTGCAATAGTTCACGTGCAGGAAATTTGTTTTATATTTCTGTATGACACTAATGGATGACGTGACGACAATTGAACACCTCGGGTGTTTGAGCATCACCTAAGTGCCTGAGAGCTTTGAACAATGGAAGGAAACAACTGCAGAATAATGATGTGTGTTATATTCATATGGTATGGATCACTTGCCACGTGCATGTCTGCTATTGCCAAATGTCATTACAGCCTTTAAACTTAAACAGTTTTCCAGAAAGGAGCTCCTGGGCACAAGGTTTTATGTGCAAATTTCTAATTATATTGTATTGGTCAGTGTTTACATCTGGTTGGTGCAGTGTGCTACCTGGGAAATCCAGCTGTGAGTGGTCATCTGTTATTGCAGATTGTGTACATAGTTCATTGCTTATGAGAAGAGCATTATGGTAAAAACATTCATGCACAGAAATCTGATTTGGCCTGAAAACAGTGCTGGGAGTTTGGGTGAAGATTAATAATGTGTTTTTTTAATTATTATACTTATATTTTCCCTAAATGAAATATAAACTTGTATTAACAGAAAACGTCACAGATTTAAATTGCAAAATGGCCCAGGTGAACGTGGCTTTTTTGTTTTTTGTTAGGACTTCTGGCTGGACCCTGCAAGGTATCCTTATTGGACCTGATTGGAATGCATAAAACTTATTAGTCTATGATCATCTTTGAAAAATTATATTATATAGATATATTATTTTGATAATTGTAAGACTTATTAAATAAGTTAATAAATATTCAGGAACCGCTACAAATGAATGAATGACTACTAAAAATTCTTCAGCTACTACTTGAAATTAAATAATAATGTTCAGTAAGTTAAGTTGTGATAAACACGTAGGGCCACATCCGGGACTTTAGGGTAATTAAATAATATGGCTTCAGTTTAAGAAGTGATATATTTTATTCAGGGATTTCATATGATCCGCACTAACCAGTTGCATCTTTCACTCAATTCACTCACTTGATTTGATAGACAATTACCAACTCCCCTCATCCGCCCCACCATTCCCACCGGGTCCGACCATTTCATAGGACTCACCTGTGAGTTCTCTTTTCCTTTTGCAACTCTTTTTCTCTGTCTCGGCTGTGGCTAAGCCCTGAGGGGAATATTCTGCATCCAGCGTGGTCGTCACTGTCCCGGGCAGCCTGTCTGCTCCCGCACTGTCCATGTCTGCTCCTCCACCCACTGCTGCCTGGCACGGCTCCTGGCCCCTGACCCGCGGCTCACAGGGGCCGAACTGCCACTCTGTCCGCTGGTAGGCAGCACCATGGGGCTCTGGGTACAGCCTGTCCTCACGCGGGTACGTGTGTGGTGCCGGCACCAAGCACGAGCCTGAGAAGTCAGTGTAGGCCAGGAAGTCGGGCTTCTGCAGAGAAAAGTGGGCCTGCTGGTAGGGCCCGGCTCCGGACGTCCCAACCGAGTGAGGGCCTCTTACACACCCCCACAGAGAGCTGCCCGGGTGGGAGCTCCGCATGCAGCTGCTGGCTGGCTGATCCATTCCAAATCAAATGAACGCTCAAAGTTGCTCCTGCACACACACACACACACACGCACACACGCAATCTCTCTTTCTCTCTCTCTCTCTCACACACACACACACACAATCACTCACACAGAGTATGAAGTCCCTCAGAGATGCAGCTGGTGCAAGTCAACTTTGGAAGTGTCCACTTCAGCATGTGGTTTCACACACACACATCATCATCGTCATCGTCCACCTCGACAAATCGCACACCAACTCCAGAGGCTTCTATTGCTGAGCTTAAGAATCAAGCTGTTTTGCCTCAAATGAAGAAGTGTGAGGTCACACACCCTCCAGCAGTGGTGTTACACTACAGCTCCTCTCTCTCTCTTTCACTCTCACTTTCTCTCTCTCCTTCCCTGTTTCTGTCTCTCTAAAAGTGTGCGTGTGTGTGTGATGTAGCTGTGGTCCACACTCTCACACCCTCTCATTCAGCATTTAAGGCTTAGCCCACTATATCCACTCCCAGCTCTTCAGGCTGCTTTCACAGTTTCTGAAGCAATTCCTGTCAAGTGATCCCTCCTCCCTTTTAAACGCTTAGGTGGGAAAGAGTGGCAAGTTTATGGAGTGTAACGCGAGCCTGTGGAGGAGGAGCCCCGCAGGCCACATGTTGGTACCCTCCAACCCAGCCCTGCCTCATCTACTATTAATCATGGGGGGAATTTTATATGCACATCTAATGGGATTTCCAGGCACGGGCTTTTAAAGGAACATTGTCTGTTAAATATAAAACGAACACCCACATAGGGAAAAGGGCCAGTTTCCCCTTTTTTGCCCTCCTCCCCATCAGAACCCCATTTTCTTTCTTTTTTTCATTTTTGCGAGATTTAGCTAGACAAGCACCACAGGTTGGGTACACCCCCAGTCTCGCTCTGGATTCCACGTTGACCCGGCAAGTCATTTCTCACGTCTGCTGGACCATCCGGCCTAAACTGAGTGTGGCAACAGCGGACCCTTTAACAGAGAAATGTCTTCCTCTGTGCTGTCATGTTTGGGCTGTGGTGCCTTCTCACACCTTTTGTATAAGCAAGATAACTAAAAAACAGAAACCACTACTACTAGCACCAAAATATTCAAATCAGATCGATAACTGATTCACGCAAAAAACGTCTCTTTAGAATTTCAATTAAAATGCCATAATTTATCCAAAGCTGATAGCTTACAATTTCATTATTTTATTAGTTTTACTAGTTTATTATTTCCCATACCTTATTTTGTCTAAGTTACATTTATTAAAGTGAACATTTGAAAATGTATTTAAACTAAAATGATATTATTAAACCTCAAATTTGTTAATTATAATGGTCAAATATTTGAAATTTACTTAAAACTACAGTATTTTGTCAGAATGTTTTTTTTACATTTTTATTCATCAAGCTACAAACAATGTATCAGTACCCTGAAATGTAGAACATGGTTCTGAAGGTCCATTTATGTATTAAATATGGTTTTCCCCAAGGAAAAAGGAACATTTGAGGAGTATTTTAAAATAGAATAAAATCATAAAATAGAATAGAAAAATACAATAAATACAACAAAAAGCCAGAGTCAAGACAAATAAAAAAAACTGGAAATGACATGATTATGTCCTGAACTAATGGAAACCTTGAGGGTCTCCCTCCATTAACACCTTAGTGACAGTTCAATACCATTTTTCTTAGAGTGTAGACTGCATGCACAATGTAGGAATGCTTCTTGCAAATGTGGACAGACTCTTGTTTCTGCACATTGCCTGGACCACTCGCTCAAATTCTTTGACGTCTGGTCTTTTATTGCTTCCAACAGTCCAAGTTATTAGTGAGTGTTTATGATGGCTGCTCACTGTTGTGCTGTTGTGGGTCTCCGCTGCTATTTGAGCGCATTTGAGGTTTGAATCCATATCAGGTCTTCAGGCTGTGCTGAGAATGATGTAAAGCATATGTTTGTATTAGTATTTGTAAATAACTGTGGTTGGTGTTCCTGCTTGGTCCACACATTGTTTCCTGGCCTCTCGGCACAGAGCGGCCTTCTCCTCTCCTCCAAGCAGGCCGAGCGTGAAGTAGCTGAGGTCAGCCTGAAATCCTTTCCTTTTAACCAGCGAATAGCTGAGCCATGAAGCATCCCCCTCTTTACTGGCAATCTGGACCCTGCCATGACCACAGGGGGCTGGGGTTACACAGCATTTGTGGTTAGTGCAGGCCATCTGTGTGAGAGCTGTACATTTGTGTGTGTGTGTGTGTGTGTGTGTCTGATGAAAGAGTGAGTAAGAGTTTGTCTAAATGTGTGTTAGCATCATGCTAATATTGGCCTTTGCAATACTGTTAAGCTGCAGTTCCTGACTAACCTGACTAGTTTTCCCACTAAACTCTACTCAAGATGTGTATGTGTATATACCAAAGAAAAATGATCTCTGTTTCAATTGGCTGTGCTCTATTGAGTCTCATTCAAAAAGTAATCCAGAATGGAGCTTCATTGTATTCGAATGAAGAGGTGGATATATGAAAATGTGTAGGTTTTTGTGACATCACAAAACAGCAAAGTTTGAAAGTCTGTTTTAGAGCTTTGTTTTCAAAAATATTGAAAAACATGTGGTTATGTACTGCATCAAATTCTTAAAAAAAAAACAAAGGTGCAATTTTGGAATATCACAAAGCACAAAAAATTAGACAATATATATATGTGTGTGTGTGTGTATACACGTGTGTGTGTGTGTGTGTGTG
>JBBPCY010000109.1:34703476-34723423 GCA_037974405.1 Brachyalestes nurse | reverse complement strand
GAGGGAAAGTAGGTGTAAGTCATGAGTTAGTCACTGCTCTGCTGTGAAACCTGTTGCTGTCACTCTAGTAGGCCGGTAGCGGAATGGTGAGAGTGTTTTTGTGTTTTCGTTTGATCCATCTTCATGTCAGCAGAGAAGATGAAGTAGACGGGAGTCAGGCCAGTGGGCAGTTTGGGCACGGTCCAGCTTGGGGTCACAGAGCTGTGGGAGCCCAGAGGAACCTACAGGCCTGCTGAACCCCTGCTGCTGTCCACTTCACTCACCGCACCAGCCACACCAGCACGCCACCTTCACAAACCACATATTACACAAACACTCTCACACACACATTTGAACATTGGTTACAATAGCCTGGTGATGAATTCGAGGTTTTTCAGGGCTGAAATAAAGTTGGACATAGCTTCCTGAAAGAAATATCCTGCCAGTAATAGCCGACTAGTGAACGTGGTGACAGGCTGTATGGGAGCACTTCCTTTTCATTCTGTTCATGGTTTGAATAGTATAGGCTATAAAATATCAACGTGTCTATATGACTGTAAGGAGGAATGTCTCAATGTCGATCTGTTTTGTCTTAGACTGTATTTATATTAAATCAAAATAAAAAGAATGACCATTACAATAAAAAAGAGAGCTTCACTCATTTTGCTTATAACTATAATATTAACAAGCTTAGAACCAGCAACTATACTAATATTAATATATAATCTCCCATTTTTGCATGTTGCTTTTTTGAAGGCTTTTACTGCATCTTAGTTACATGCACGCCAAGTCAAATATAATCTTTCTTCAACTCAAGTTAATTCGTGAGGAATGATGATTGAGATCTACTTTTTAGATTATAGTCATTCACCATCAGTTGATTACGATTTCATTTATTTCTGTTATAATTTCATTATGCTACACTGATTCAGCATTTGCTGTGCTTTCTGACCAGTCACACACTGTTCTAGTAGTTTATTTTAGACCAAAATGATCCAAGAAGAGGAGAATAAAAACAGTTCCTGTGCTGAGGTGCTATATGCAGTTTTCTATTACTCAGCACTTTAATGTTTACATGATTATTTCACTGTAATGTTTTTACTTTAGTATGGGCTTGAGCTACGTTACCCTCTTCTGGGAAAACCCTGTATTCAAATAAATCCTAAACTGACGTTTGGACCCTTGATGTGATATCTGTATCTTTCTTATTTATTTATATATGTATGTATGTATGTATGTATGTATTTGTTTATTTATTTATTTATGTTTTAATGATCATGAAAACGATGGTGATGACGATGATGGCGGTGATCATTATTATTATTATTATTATTATTATTATTATTATTATTATTATTATATATTTATTTGGGAATAAGGCTTATAACAGGACATTCTTTTATGTATTATTCCCTGTATAAATCTCAGACAAGATTATTTGTTTTTTGTGTTGATAAAGTAGTCCATCACAATATCTTACCATTGCCCTGGTGGTGAGAAAGTGTGTATGTAGACAATGTCTTCCTCTCTGTGGTTATCATATATATATATATGGTCATTTTCTACTTTGTGTTCATCAGAACCATCAAGACTATATCATCCATTTTACAGTATACATCCGTGATAAAGAGATAAAGTTGAGATAAAGAGATTAAATATCTGTTCTATCTAGCCAAATCTTGGTGTGGCAGGATATGACTACACATTCTAAAACGTGAGTGATGGTTTTGTTTTACCTGGATTTATCTGATCTCCCAAAGAAAATGTTCAGGACACATATTATTCCTGACTTTTCTTTACTGAACCAGTGAAAGGCTTATAATGCTAGGCCTGGGGTTAGTTTGTGAATCCAGCGAATCAGATTGTGGATTTGTGTGATTTAGTACAGTGTTTCTTAATCAGCGCCAAACTGTGCAATCTACTAGATGAAGAAAACTAGATGGAGTGAAAGAACAAGTGCATGCTGTCCTCTTGTGGTCAAAATCTGACAGTCCAGGGTTTACCACATTTGTCTGCTCAAACCACAGCATGGTAAAACATCGGCAAGATAGAGGGCAATAAAGCCTCGTCTCTGTCTTTAGTGGTCTACATTTCTGACAGCGCAACAGTTCAGTTCAGTGTTGGAAATGATTCATCATGAAACGCAGAATAAAACATTCTTACGGCAGTGATACAAGAAATTATAAAGACTTCAGACCAAAGACCACGAATAATTAGAGGTGTCCATCTCTGACCTCAATTTAATTATTATCATTTAAACACATTTACAGTCCAAGTTGTTTGTTCTGGTACAATTCAGAATTGTTTTAAAAGCACTTAAAGGTGACTGGAAGATCTACAGTAAGGGAAAAAAAGAATATTCAGATACTTTTGCTTTTATCATTTAATATACTTCCATTGCATAAATCCCCACTACATTTAAGCACATAAAATATTTTTTGCACTTATAAATATGAACAAAAATTTGTGTAATAATCATAAACAAAGATATGTTTAAAAAATGGACCTGATTGGGGGAAAGTAAAAAAAAAAAAACCTACACAGCCAGAGTAAAGACCTTAAATATCGATGTGAGTAAAATCAGTTTGATAATATGTGGGACATGAAAACAGACTGGTGTTAAGGAAGGCAACAAAGAAGCCACCAGTTGCTTGAAAAGAGCTGCAGAAGGAACAATGGTTACACAAAAACATGAGTAATGAACTGTCATGCAATCAACTCGGTTTGCAAATCCCACAAGAAAAAACCAAAAGAACTGAGACAAACCAAAAGTCTTGGAACAATGTTCTCTGGTCGGATGAAACAAAAGTAGAACAACAATTAAACTCTTCATTCACTTCTAGTCAACAGTTTTAACACACCACAGGTTTTTATCACTTTTCCATTTATTTCATAAACTGTTGAGAGGACATCTATAAATGAAAATATGTCAAAAATAAACAAGTTTCCTTTATAACATGAAAAGAATATGTAACAGTGCATGTCTGACATCCTATTAACTGGTTGTGTGGTGCGTCCAATTCTAGACTGTCCTTGAAACTTGAAATGCACTGGTCAACTGTTTTATCCCATTGGGCATCACTTAATAGCTTGTTATGTATCTAAAAGTTGTCTGGTGGTTCACATTACAATTATAATTATATCAGGTGTTTCTTACAGGTCAATTGGGATGAAAAAATATTTTCTGGCTAATAAAGGTACTCAGATGGTGAACATGGTGTAAATGTATTAGTTAGTAAAGAATACAGAATGTAGTTTTAGTAAATATTAAGTGTCTGGTAGTGTTTTTGGAGTGTTTTTCCAGGAATCAGATTCAGAGTCAGGAAACATTTTTTGATCCTGGAGAAAACTGTTTATGTTGCAGCTGCACAGACACACAGAGACACAAAGACAAGAACAATATAAAATATAAAGTCTAAATAAATCCAAGAAACTGTACATAAAAAAACGGACTACACACTGCCATACACACAAACGCCAGCTGTTAATATTATAGATGAGTAACTTACAGCTAAGTGAATTACTATTAACACAAACAGCAATTAGGAGTATGTTATTGCACATAATAGAGACCAGTAGTATAGCAGTAATATTGACATGAGTAGTGTTATTTCACATGGTAAGACTCTTGCACATAATAAGATATTGCACATAATGAAATGATTTAGCATCCAATAAGAAAACTGCACATGATATGTGAAGAACACCATAACCTCAGTGAAAAATGGAGATGGAAGGATCATGATATGGCACTGCTTTTCTGGAAACAGTACTGGGGCATTACACAGCAAAGGAAACATCACAGCAGAATTGAAACATTTAGAAAAAGGAGGATATAGACGTTTCAACAAATCAACCCCAACCATAGCTACAATCACTAAAGATCGGTTTAAAAAAAAAGTTGGAGGTTCTTGCATGACCCTAATCAACCTGCTGATAGAAGGATTTAGAAACTGGAGCGTCATAACCTTAGGGATTTTAAGTCTTTTGAAGTCATCAGTGATGATTATCATTTGAAGTAATGATATTTGCCAACTCCAGGTTTGCAACAAAGCCGTTGTGTGAGTCATTTGCATTCATTTACTTTTTCCCCATCAGTTTCATTTTGAAGCGTAACTTTGTTTAAGCTTATGAACACATACATACAAAATCAAAAGAAACACTTGAAGGCAATATGTGATTATGTATATTAAACAACAAAAATACATGTGCCTGAATACTTGTCTCTGCCTACTATATTTGCACAGCAAATAATAGAAAAACAAAAAACAATATTCAAAAAACTATTTAATAATTCATTAATAATTCATTGGATTTTTGACAAATTTACTACTTTGTTTTTCAAACCAAGTGTTTAGTTCTCCTGAATGTTATCACCAATTGCAATCCATTGTGATACGACAACATTAACAAAGTTGGTCACTCTGTGATTTTTTCTGCCCTGAGTGGCACGTCTCTGGCCTTGTTGGGATGGGCTGAAGCTCTGCCGTTCGTGGAATACCTTCCTGTCCTGACCCAAACAGCCCAGGGCTGGACTTCCTGCTGTGTGAGCGGCTCTTTGAACCGCACCATCACGGCTGCTCTCCTGAGGCCTCTCAGGATCAGGCCTAAGTCTGCTAAACAACCCGACTGGGAACAGCCTCTGCAAACACTTCCTCTCACTCTCTGTATGTATGGTTTACACGAGAGACTTAGGTAGTCACGCACGCACATACACAAGTCATATTATCTCATCTCTTTCTTCCAAGTACACAGGATCTGCTGACACTCCCAAGAAAGTATACACACAACGCACATGTGATGCATGTACATGCTGTGTCTTATATCCTCCACATATCACTTCCCAGCATGCATGCGGTTTCAGGCCTAAAAGCTCTCTGTTTGTCGAATCAGCAGACTCGGTTCAGTGCATCTTACATGGATCGTAAATTGTTGTTTCTTTCTAAAGTGCATTATTCATGGTTGCTGTGTTTTTCTGTGCTTTTAGAAGAACATCTGCAGAGGACGAAGGTGTCTCCTGAGGCCTGCTGACACTGATCCCCACCAGGTTCACTGGGAGCCTCATGATCCATCACTTTCTCTTAGGTATGTTTGGGTCATCGTGGAAGACTGCTTATTTTCCATTCCATCATTTCTTACTTTCTGTTTCATCTTCAGCCGCCTCTGTGTAAGATTGGCGCAGGAGAACGCCAAAGCCTTAGTCAATTTTGGAAGGAAATTGTACCTTCTCTTGTCATCCCTTTTCTCATAGTGAAACCACATGTAATGCTATTACAATATTACTGTCGTTAGGACGCTCCTGAATTTCTTAAAGATTGAAAATTGCACATGTTTCCAGGGTAATAATTAATAATATCCGGTCATTATTGTGGTCAGGGGGGCTCATTGCGCTGCTCTATTGTTTTAGTGAGCTCTGGGGGCTTTTACTCTTCCTGTTTGGTTTGAAAGATGAGAGAAGTGAGCTGCCATGCAATCTGTTTTTCTGTACAGATGAATAAGTTCCTGGAGTCATCCACCACATCTGCTTAGACATGGCCTCCTGTAGTGATACGTGTTACAAATTATCTAACATCCGGCAATTTTTTTCACTCTATGCAGTTCCAA
The DNA here is from genome assembly GCA_037974405.1 of Brachyalestes nurse. Lineage (NCBI taxonomy): Eukaryota > Metazoa > Chordata > Actinopteri > Characiformes > Alestidae > Brachyalestes > Brachyalestes nurse. The sequence goes on along the minus strand of JBBPCY010000109.1, from coordinate 34,717,840 downwards.
TTAATCCACAAAGCAGGCCTGGGCACGTTAACGCATTATTTACTGAACGCAGACAATTATTTTATCACACGTTAACGCAGATTTTTTAAATTCCTTTAATTTTGATTAATTCCTTTAAGTTCATTGCTTTTTGGGGCTTGTGAGTGTGAGGAGCACGCAGCTCTGCGTCTCAGCAGGTTTTCGCAGAGGTCAGGCATATACTAATGGACAAAAGTATTGGGACGCCTGACTATTATACGTAGATACATAGTATTCATATGGAGTTGGTCCCTCTTTGCAGCTGCTATAATTGGATCAAGAGGTCATGGGCTCGAATCCTACCTTCAGTATACCACCACTGGGTTCCTGAGCAAGACTCTTAACCCCAAGTTGCTCCAGGGAGACTGTCCCCTGTAGTTCAATGAAAACTTTTTCCAAAATTCATGAAAATATGTTCCAGACAATATTCACCCCCAGCAAAATTCTGTACAATTCCAACAATTTTTGCAGACATTTAAATACAGTTACTTTTCAGATCAACAAAATTGACTTTAGATGGAAGTATGATGAATTTTAACATATAAGACTACTGTAAAACCACTGTGAATGACCAGATTATTCTGATTTTAGCTGAAAGTTACAAAAGCGCTGCATCGAAAAAGTATTGGGACGCCTGCCCATTACACTAACAGAAACTTTAATGACACTGCATTCAGACTCATAGACTTCCATATGGAGTTGTTTCCCCTTTTGCAGCTGCTATAATGGTTCCTCCCCTCATCCTCTGGACTCTGAGGGGAACTTGTTACCTATAACAAACTAGATAAAACATGAATGTCCTGGCAGGGACAAATAGCTTTGGTTTTATATTTGTATTGATTACATTTAATGTTTAAGTTGAGATTTACAGAAATATTTAAACTGCAACTGTGTAACTGTGTTGAAGGGAAAACTGCTGTTAAAAAGCTTTGTTTAAAGTGTTTGCAAACCAAATGTTATTGCACTTTTGCTCATATAGCAGTACTTTAAAAATAAAAGAGTGCAATACACTACTTTTGAGTTAATTATTTAATTTTGCGTATAACAACGTGATTAATTGCAATTAACCAAAAATTGTTCTAACCGTGTGATTAATCACAATTTTAAAAAATAACGGTTGCCAAGGATTTATATATACAGTATATATATATATATATATGTGTGTTTTGGTGGTTTTAGTGCACCAGAAACAAATAAGCTAGTTTTACTAATTATTTAGCATTTAAGAATTTCCTACTGCTCCCAGTTAAAAGAAAAATTAAAAAAATAATGGAAAGTTTCTAAAAGTATATATGTGTGGGGCATACATCTTTAAATCTACAGATTTATTTTTTATGCATAGGACAAGTAGTGTGAACACTGAAGTGCAGCCAGCCACAATGGTGGACCACCTAATCAACGGCATCTTCACAACAGAGACAGAAGCAGTGGTGTAACTTTATCTGTGCTATGCAGGCTAAATGTTCGTAACAGCCAAAAGAAGAACTTGTAGTTCATCTTTTTTCTAATAGCAAATATAGCTAGAAATGTGTTGCTCACTTAACAGATCATTTGAGACTGATGATAGTACTGGGCTTGAACAGGGTCTCGACAGAACACGGCACACAGTGTGAAATTCTTCTGCATTTAACCCATTCACCAAGCAGTGGGCAGCCAGGAACACAGCGCCTGGGGAGCAGTGTGTGGGGACGGTACCTTGCTTGTGGGTACCACTAGCAGACCTGGGATTCGAACCCTCAACCTTCTGATCACAAGGGCAACTCCACCAGGCCACCAGCTGCCCTTTCTTATATTCAGAAAGTTTAATAATTGTTTCCAGTAGAATGTGAACATTAATATGATAAATAAATGAAAGAACTGAAAGAGGAAGGATAACCATAATGAAGCATGCAGAGGTTGGGAGCGGTGGAGCGCTTCAACACTGATACGGGCTGAAGAAGGAAGAGGCAGGAGCAGGCGCTGATGTGACTCACTCCTCAATCAAAAGGAAAAAGCGAAGGAGGAAAGACATTCCAGATGTCAACAGTAAACTCGGCGCAGCTCCGGCGTCTGGCCACAGGAGCTTTGTGTACCTGTCCTGCTAAAGCCATTAGCCGTCTCCTGTACGGAGACTCGCTCGGTCAGAGAATTCTCGGAAGCCTTTCAGCCAGCCCGTGAGGCTGCCTCTCTTTGCTTCAATGTGCCAGGCTCTTCCGAAAACCCTGCGAAAGGCCATAAACTGGACCAACACTTAGGGTGGTGTTTGGGAATTCCACAAATAAAGATGTGGGCATTGTGCTGTGATTAAGATGCGAGCTTGTCTTTGTTTATAGTCAGTCATGTGGGGGGCGGGGGTGGAGATACACTGTGGATGACTCTGAAGGGTCTTAGCCTTGTGAATGGAGTTCGGTGCTTTTCCCTGGCTGACCCCAGAGTTGATGAAATGGGTTATAGATGTGAGTTACGCTGGACTGAGGTGAACCAGAACTGGTACTGGTGGGGAAAACATTCAGCATGAAGGCTTGGCTCGCTTTGAAAAAGAGAGAGAGAGAGAAGCTGCATGATCCAGCCAGACCACTCGCCAAGGGCCACAAAGGCCGGCATGTACCGTGTTGAGTTTCAGCAGATTTTTATGAGAGAAGTCTTGCAGCAAAGGACTTACAGAAGGCCAGCATGACTGTAACTGCTCGAGCTTTGGCTTTGGTTGCACAGAGCATACAAGACTTTCTTGTGTTTTATATGCTAAATGAGGAGAAATGGAGAATCAGGGCTTTGGTTTTGCTGCATCGTGGGGCAGTCAAACTTCTGAACCCTGGAAGTAAAGGATCTGTTAGGCTTCTGAAGTCCAAACACCCAAAGCAGAACATATAGCCTCATGGCTCAGAGCACACTCCAGAGAGAATAAAAACTCTCCAAGCAGATGCTTAAAGCCTGTGTATAGGTGCCTGTGTGCGTGCATGTGTGTGTGTGTGTGTGTGTGTGTGTGCATGTTTTCCAAACCAAACAGTGTAACCACCAATTACAAGAACAAAAGAAAAATGTGAAAGGACAGAACTACTTTTTTGGTTACCATTGTCTCAAATGCTGTAAATAAAGCAAAAACAAACTCGTATAAGGTATTTGAAAAATTGGCAGCACGTTAAATTGAGTGTGTGCGTGTGTTTGTGTATGTGCGTGTGTGTGTGTGTTTGTTTGTGTGTGTGTGTGTGTGTGTGTGTGTGTATGTGTTTGTGTAATATCAGGATATCTTAGACTGGTCACCAGAGATCTTCAAAGTCTTGATGTTCCAAAAATGAAATCAACACTGCTTGCAAGATGCTGTTCCATCTCTTCAGGAACTGGGAACAGAAACATATGGAGAAAAAATATGTTTTATTTGACACTGACAGTTCCCGTATTGTTCTGCACTGTTGTGTAACTATTGCAGACAATCACTTGTTTTTCCATGACATGGCAACAAATGCATCTGATAAGGCAGCAAAAGCAACAAATGCATCTGACAAATGCACCTGATGTCTAACATAAAGATTGTGTGTGTGTGTGTGTGTGTGTGTGATACTGATCAACTCTTCAGCGCTCCCTGACTGCTCTCTGGCAGAATGGTGAAAAACCACTCCAAACATGAAACAATACCCGAGCACCACAGCCAAGCCAAACACTGTGTGAGTGTGTGGGGCAGGGGCGGAAGGGCTTGAAGTGGTATATTTGCAGCCAGCATTTAACTGTATAAGACTCTTCTTGGTCCCACAGTGTATTCAATTAGATATCCATCTCTTCTAAGTCAAACATAATGCTCTGTACTCGGACGATCACAAGCTCTCACTCAGGTGCTCATGTTTCAGTGTCTGAGAGCCGTTTGAATTTGTGCCACTGACTTGGAGTACAGAACAAATTTACAATGCCAAACCGTTTCGGGAGAATTAATGGACCCTGATGTGTTTCCTGTAAACTTTCATCCATCCAGCAGTTGTTTTGCGCCAACATTTCAGTACCCTTGGTGTTTACATGGGGAAATCATTCAACACAGCTTGAAACTTCCACATAATTATCATTACTTCAAATGATTTAAAGAGGCCTGTTACATTGTCTTTTTAATGACTCTCCTGGCCAAGCATAGTCCCTTTTAAGAAATAGATAGGCCTCCATCTACTGGACATTAATGGAAACACAACATTTTCCTCCCTTTCTCGGTCAGGTGCCTACCACGATGTTCTTTATGTGTTTGCGCCACATTTGTTTTTGGAATTAATCCTAAAATGACCTTTAAAGCAGCACTTTCACAAGACATTTAACCTTTAATGTGTCTCATATTGATACACAGCATTATCATTGGTGTGGAACATTTCATCAGACATTATGAAATAATATCAATGCAATAAGCAGCAGGTGAACAAACCAGTTTCAGGCTGTCAATCACTGCATTTTTTTTTCATACTTATGCACAAGCTGGGAGATACTGTCCAGACTGAAACTCGAGCACTTTGAAAAAGACGAATTGTGGCTTTATATTCAATGCGTCTAATTTTCTGGTATGCAGTGTTTTCTCTACGTTTTGACTTGGTGTCGGAGCCCAGCCTTCAGGCATCAAAAATGAATATGCTGCATGATTTATTGCTATACAGACACGATTTCCTATACACTGCACCGCCTCAGGAAGGGTGGAATCAAACAAAATCATAAATGTGTAGAACATATGATGGATAGTGCAGCAGCTACCACAGTGCACAGCTGTTTAAGTAAAGATCACATATGTCAGACTGTTAAAAGGAAAGTTCAGCAAAAATGTACTTTTTGCCCAAAATGCAGTCAGTTTGCTTCTTTCACTTCTTTAATTTTGCACAGGATTCATTAAAATAATGTAGCTGCAAAGAAATGGAAGCTTACACCACACTAACTGGAACTAACTGATCGAACTTGCTTAAGTGGTTTCTTTCTTTGTATGACGTACTGCTCTCTGTAAAAATGGACAAAAGTACAGTGCATAGCTAGTAATACTGTAATAGCAGTCATCATGGAGCCTTAAAGAATTATGTCCATAGTGTTTTCCATTTTCCATATATCCATGTTCATAAAGTGTCAGAAACTGCATAAACAAGGTTCAGTAACTTAGTATGGTTTGAGGTATGTGGTCTGTGATGGTATAGACATAGTTCCACAGATGTTCGTAAGTTTTCACTACTCATTTGCAATATTAGTCTTTTAGTTACAGTGCAAGACTTAAAAGGGATTTCCTAAAAAAGCTGCATAATTTAATGCTTGAGATGTAAAAACTAAAAGTGGATACATAGTGAACCATGTGAAATAGCTAATTGCAGAGAAATATAACCAAACCAGGTTTGGGTTAAGAGAAGAGAAGGGCTATTTTGCCCTTCTAAACCTTTATGTAGATATTTTGAAGAATCAATGGATTTCCCTTTAAGATTGATGTTAAAGAAATATTTTTTGACTAATAGACTTCATTTTGCTGAAAAAGGAAAATGTAGCTAATTTGATTTTTCTTCAAATTCAATATCTGAGATGACATTTTAGCTATTGTTCAGGTGAATTGCGGGAGACAATAGTCAGACATGCCCAACATGAGAAGATGTCCTGAGATCGGTTAATTATCACACATATAAGCCAGATATTGTTGTTATTATCAGTAACTATGTCATGTTATCATGCACTAAATGTGACTTTGGACCATGTGTGTTGGGCCACAGAACTACTTGAAAACTCTGCGCAGCGTCATACAGTCCACAATCCTGCTATTTGGTCAAGACCCATCAGGGATTGTATTTATTCACTGCATTGTCAGCTTTATGGATTAAAAAGTCTAAAGCTCGGCAACAGAGAGTGCAGCTATGCTCCCAGTTGTAGTGGCTGTGTCGAAACCTTGTTTTTATACTCCCTCATGTCTGAGGGCGACCTAAATTACACCACCCAAGAACTGTTTTCACAAGCACATCTGTCTTTCATTAAACCAAACTGGCCCAAGTCATTCCTATCATTATTCATAGACAATGAGTGACCCTCACTTTTTTTTTTATTTGACTCCATAACATTACATCATATTTATTTATATTGCACTGAGACGTACCATATTGAGAGGAATACTCGTTCCTCAGCATTCACAGAGCTCATACTGGATCCGACAGGTTCCCTCGTATAAGGCAGTTATTTTGGCACCTGTTGGCCAGAGCAGAAATCTTGTTTAAATTTGTCCCTGGTCACTCATTTGTCACACTGTAATAAAACCACAGGTGCAGTACTGAAGTTTACCACTGGTGGATGCTCTATGACTTCACATCATGTTCACTCTGGCAAAATGTCCCTTCAGAACCAGGATCAGGATCGGGATGATGTTTATTCCCAAAGTACATTAATAGGAATGTTGGGAAGTTTCAGTTCTGGGGTGAATACATACAACACAATTCAACACAATTCAGTTTTTTATCCTTTTTATTTTTTTTTATATTTTACTGACTTCTGGGGACACATATTACATGCCACTAAGGCATTATTTGATACCACTTATTTATTAATCAAGCTGAACTATCACAACTTTCTTTCTGATTCTTCCGTTTAGTCATCCTGGGATAGAACCTTATACTCTTTAATACAAAAGTATCTACAGAACTATGCAAAATTCCTGCATAGAATTGTGTTCCAGCCAAATAACATATTTTGTTGATTTTCTAAGTTTTCTTCAGGGACTATTTTGGCCTTGAAGGTCCTGCTTAGACTTCTCAGTCACGAATGGATTTTTCAAAATCCATTCTTCAAATTATTGTACAATAATGTCCCAGGCATCAGGCCACATTTTCATAACCATTTCTTCTAATAGATTCCTGTGAGGGAGTTTTTAGAGACAACTGCTCAGATGTCTGGGGCCTATCATCACCACTGTGAACAATTCTAACCTGGTTTCTATAGAACTAGATCTTCATGATCTTCATTTAATTATGCAAAAATGTACCTTTAGGAAGCAGCGTTCAGACACCAAACGTCTTTAATGATCGATTACATTCGGGTTTGCACTTTACAAAAGAATTGTGCTAACACTGAAAACTTCATCTGGTCTTCATGTGAATCATGGGAATCAAGGTCCTCCCTATAAGATGTCTTTAGGTCAGTCCACACATTAGCCAGGTAATATTTTGTGATTATTAGTGCTTTGATTTTCTAAGTGAAAATAAATACACATCATCTACTGAGCACACTTGTTTTTTTTTTTTTTTAATGATTGGGGTTTTTTTGGGTGAAAAGAGAAACAGAAAATGTGGCCTGTTTGAAAGTTATGGCTACTTTTTTGTGAAGTCAAACTCGAAATTGTATACTGTTTGCAGAAAACTGCATATTTAAGTTTGTTCCTTACACAGGATGCATGAACTTATGTTCTTAAAAACATGTCGGTAAAACACATAATTTGATGGGGATGTGTCCAAGCTGTGTGCATGTGCAGTCTCTGTACAGTGTTTAAAAGAGTCTAATACTCTGACTCTGAAATTGAAAGAGTGTTTTATGGTTTGCTATGTGTGCAGAGAGAAAGGGATGGAGCCGTTATGCTGTGGCCTGCTTGTGTTCATGCACCGCTCTCTCCTGAGCATCATTTCATACGTCTTTTCCAGAGCGCTCACATTGTTTCAGTGCCTCTGAGACTCTTCGCTTCACACAGGAGTACAGTTTCAAACGTTAGCCTCAGTAAACACACGTCTGTAAATCAGCTCGCAGCCGTGACTAATGCATGGAAGACTAGTTACACGGGCCCCGCGGAGAGCATGTAAAAGCGTAAGCGTGTGTGTAATGAGAACTGATGTGTGTGCATGTCAGAGTGCATGTTGTAGCAACTGGAAGAAAATGATAGTGTATTACAATCTTGGCTTTCATGTGCACATGAAGACACTGTGATTAGACATTGAAAATTATTTCTGTACAGTCTGTCAGCAGATTGGGGTCTGTTTGCCTTCTTATTAGATTTTTTTTGGAGTAATATTTGATTTGTCACTTTTCAATCGTGCTCTATAAATGTCTTGCACAGGAATCAATACTTTGTGTGTATTTAAAACTCAGCTTTATTTTAATCACACTATCTTCCTTGGTATGAAGAGAGAACAGGATTTGTCTAAATAACAACAAAAAACGATAAAAAAGCAAACATTTTGTGTAAATAATAATAGTTTTCTGTTGTAAATAATAATAATTTTAAACCATAATTGTTTATTAATATTAATATGTGAGTGCTCTCATAACAACAAAAGAATAAAGGAATTTTTAGCCAAGCAAGAAATTTCTGTTCATAAAGCTGTAAAGAGATTTTTTTTTTCTCATTTTGAACAGTCTATACATTACAACATCATGCTACAATATGAATACATGTGTGTATGTGTGCTGACTGGCGTGTTCATGTGTGTGTTAGTGTGAGACAGACTGTGAGGTAATCTGTGCCCTGTGTGTTATATGTGCTGTCTGGCCTGAGTGTGATCTGGCCGTCTCTCTCTGCATGCTGCTGTGAGTGCAGCGCCTCAGGTCAGCCTTTTCTCTCTCAAGCATGTCTAACAAGCAGGGGGGTGCGGCTCTGCTCCTGAAAGAAAACAGGACGTCCCCAAAGTCTATCAACTGATTGACAGCTCCAGCATATGAGCCACCCAAACCTCCAATCTTCCACATTTTCCCTTAAACCACATTCTCAACCTCTCTCTCTCTCTCTCTATTTATCTTTGACATCCCATCACACCCTTCTCATCTCCCTTTTCTTTCCAAATACCTCATTTCGCCAGCCTCCCCTGCATTTTCTCTCGCTTCCAATCCACCCTCATTCCTCATCCCACGTGCAGTGTTTTATTTACTGTGGAAAGACGGCCCAGTTGTGTAACAGCCTGCTCCTTTCATTTCGTCAGCTCTTCCCAGACACATTGATAACGTTACCACAGTGAAGTGCTGTATGTGTTTTTAAAAGTACTGTTTCTAATGTGAAGGATGACAGTCAGGGGTGTGTTTGGGGTGTGTGTGTGTGTGCATGCCCCTGTTTATGCTGTGTATGTGTGTGTGTGTGTGTGTGTTTGTGTGTTTGGGGCCTTGCTTCACTCCGCTGGACGAGACTCCCCTGTTCCTTGGCCCTGTACCCTCTCCGCTGCGCTCCTTAAAAGTAAACAGTCTGGGCCATAGGAATGTTATCCCAAAGCCACTAATTTGCCTTGATTACATTAATATTTTTCAACTGAAATTGCCCTTTTCCCCTTCCTATTGCTGTTGTTTGTTTTCTTCTCTCTCCCCTCTCCTCCTCCTGCCCTTCCATTGCGTTCTCTATTAGGCCACAATTAGGGGCGATTAGCTGGCAGACGGATGCCCTGCAGTTCCGCTCTGGCTGTGAGCTGGGGGCAAGCGAGATGTGGGCAAGAGGATAGCTCTCCGGAGGCCTGGTCAAGGGGTTAGAGTGGAGAGAGAGACAGAGAGAGAGACAGAGAGAGAGATAACAAAACAGTAAGAGTATAAAGGCCTGTTTCTAGGACCCAGTTTAACCCTTAGGAATTGCAGTAGCAATTTTGTAATAGGCTATTTCTCATTTGTGGCTTACAAAAATTCTACCGTATTTCTGTGCTCAGAAGAAGAACAGACAGTTGGTTTGAATCTGATGATGAGTTAGTAAAATAAAAGTAAAATAAATCTTATAGTCATGTGTGAACACAGCACAGCACACAGTGTGAACAGAGCCAAACTGTCCTCTGCATTTAACCAATTCAACCAACACAGCATGTAGAGAGCAGTATGTGGGGACAGTACCTTGCTCAAGGGTACCTCAATGGTGCCACTGGCAGTCCTGGGATTCAAACCTAAGGCCTTCCAATGTCAGGGGCAACTCCCTAACCACTAGACCACCAGCTGCTGTGAGCGCTTTTCATTTGTGGGAAAAGCAGTTTTTGTCTTTTGTTAGCATTGAAATAAATGGGAAAAAACGCAGATGCAACCTTGTTGACACCGAATGTAAATCAAATGCAAATTTGGTCCTTTATGTAACTATGGAATCAATCATCTAATTGTGTAAGTGCATTCAAATTCTTTTGCAAAACGTCTGCATTTCTAAGGATTAAGCTTAAGCCGAAACTAAACGGGATTTTGAGTGGTGATGTACTGTTGGCATTGCAGTAGCCCAAGACCAGGCTTAATCCGTGTCCAGAAAACTGTCCCTAAGAGTACGAGAAAGAACAGGGGAGCAATTGTCGGTTCTTCTCTGATTCCTTCACTGCTGCCTTGTACTTTTAGCCTTCCTCCATCCCATAGGGGTCGTACATTAGGTTGAGACACATTTTCCTTAAAGTCTCCAGCTAAATCCTCCATCAATTCCAGTAAATGATTTCAGCGATGGAGACATGTTTCTGGCTCTTTCTGGTCACTCTGTATGTGTTTTTTTTTTCTGTTCTTTGTCAGCTCCATTGGATCTCAACTTTTTTACATGTGTGTATTACTGACCTATTGTAAGCGGTTTCCTCAGAGATCAGCCTCCCACGCGGTTGTTGCGCTTTTGAATGTTTTTCCTGACCCTTGATGAATCCCATAAACTATTATGGCTATTTATGTGCAATGAAACCTCTGGCCTGCGAAACTTTAAAACAGGTGTTTGTCTGTTTCCTGTATGGTGTTCAACGGCTGGTCCGGGGCAAATGACCGCCCCGCTCTCTCTCTGCGCTTTCACCTCGATTGCATTACCATGCAGGCCCGGTTTTGCTCCACCATTACCGAACCACAGGTGGTTCCTTAATCCTCGTCACTGTTTGTGTTGTGATGTAAGTCATCCGCTGATGATATGTGCAGGCACGGCATGGCCAGTTAAATCTGTCACTGTCACTAAGTACAAGTCAGTGAGTGTGAGGTGTTTAGCATGAAAGTCTGTTGCATTGCAATGAAAGACTGAAAAGTGCTGAATTCAGCAGACGGGGAGTTCCTCAGTGTCATGCGCTGTCAGCTAACACTGCGGACGCTTCTGCTTTCAGCCCAGTGAGTCCGTGTCTCACTGAGAAGCTTCTTCTTTCACACTCGGCTTGAGTGTTCCCTTTGTCTTTGATGAACTGGGTCAAGCCTGGGCGAGGGAGGGAGGGAATGAGAGAAGAGACCAAACGCAGCTAAGAGGCAAAGTGCCAACAGAAACTGTCTATCTGTTTATCTCTCTCGCTCATTTTTAGTTCATCATCATCTCTCTCCCTTAGTTAGTCTCTCTCAGTGCATCTCTCTCTCTCTCTTTCAGTTCGTCTCTCTCAGTGCATCTCTCTCAGTTCATATCTCTCCTATTTTCAGTTAATAATTTCCTCTCTCAGTTCATCACTCTCTCTCACTTTTCCTCTCTTTCATTCTCTTTCTCTCTCACTCTCATTTCTCATTTTCTGTTTATATCTCGCACTCTCAATTCATCTCTCAGTTCATACTTTTCTTTATTTACTCTATTTACCCGACACTTTCAGTTTATCCCTCTCTTCCTCTGTTTATCTCTCTTTCTCTTTCAGAAAAGCTTTCTTTTACAGTTCATCATGTTCTGTCTCTCCCATTCATTTCCATCTCTCTCTCTCTTTTTCTCTCTCTCTCTCTCACACACACACACACACACATATTCTCTCTCTCTCTCTCTCTCTCTCTCTCTCTCTCTTTCTCTCCATCTCTCTCTCTCTTTCTCTAGACTCTAGGCTGGACTGTTTGTGCTGGGGTTTATGTTGGAAGAAATGATTTATTAAATAAACAGTGCATTATTCGCCTCAGAGGCAAGCCAAAATATTTGAAAAACAGCATGGCACCCCCTTTGCTATCCAATGTGACTCTAATGACCATTCCAGACCAACAACACCGCTGGCAACAGTCCAGACCCTTAGCTAATGAACAAAGCCTTCATTCTGCAATTACTTCAGCAACACCACTTTGTATCATTTGGTGCTTCCTTCAACATTCAGATTTACACATGGAATAAATGTCAAATTCCTCACAGTTTGGGTTGTCTTTGGGGCCATGGTGAATGGTGAATATGTTCTGAATGGCGAATGTGCTGTTAGTACAGGCTCTGTTTCGGACCCTGTTTCCTTCAGTGAGTAGGTCACTCTATGTATCACAATAAAATAAATATTAATGCATGTTTAAGATAACTCTAGTCCTATTCTCCACCGGCATGTTGCAGCCTAGTTGCAGTAGCTGCTCAGTTTAGAGCACAGGCTTCGTAGTTGGCTGTATTAGTGATCAAGTCTAAACTTGCTGCTTCTTCAATTTTAAGTTAACATATTCTGTTTCATGAAAGTTTCACTGAACTTTCTAAGTTCGTTATTTAAGTTTCATGAGACTCAGGTTGTAAAAGCAGAAGCCTGTCCTTCCCTTTTGCTAGGTTTGGTAGGGCCAGGCGTTTTAAAAATATATTTATATATTTTTTAATTTACACATTTTCAGTGTCAGTGTAGACAGAAAATATCCCCCCCAACACGCACACACACAGAGGAGAGAGAGAGAGAGAGTCAACAAAACAGCAGTGCAAATGAAAAATGAAAAAAGGTGCAACAAACATCATAGATATGTAAAAAAAAAACACTGATAAAGAACAGCACACTGTACTCGGCTCTGACTCTGACAGGTGCAGGAAACCATTCTACTGATTACCATCATCAAAAGAGATTAGAAGTTGGCAAGTGGAGCAGTACACGTATTCAACAGTTGATTTGAACATATTAATTCTGGTTATACCATTTCCAACACAATTAATTTAACATAATTAACGCATTAGTCAAACCGGCAGTTTGAGGGTACATATATTAAACTAAACTACACTAAAAGCTTTCGATGTAATTTCTCGTGGTGGTCCAAGACTATTCAGGAGTGCCGTAACTTGATGCTTTGTGTATTTTGGTCTGCTCTGTCAGTCGCTCGCTCCTTTTCCGGGCGTGCGTGTGCTCTGCGTGTGGAGGTGCATTCAGAGAGTTCAGCAGGGAATTGGCCCACTCAGCCCAATTCGTGCCGCTCCTATCTCTTCAAGCTCCCTATCTTCACTGGCGTAATTGCAAACTTCCAGTCGAGCTGTTTACATGGAAAAAGTACTTTTTAATCCTCTTCACCCCACACTCCCTCCTCATCACCCTGCCGATTAACACGAACAAGGGAGAACATCTAATATCAAGGCCTTCATGACCATATGATACACTCTTAGCAAGACTTTTAATGAAGACTTGCTGTTTTCTCTGAGACATGGTGTCAGACACCCTGAAAACAAACATTCTCTGTGTGATGTCTCAGCATGCTGTTTATGGTTTTTAAATGTTTATTTCCATGGTAAACACACATATCCCTGGAATCCCTCTCAGAACTCTAGTCGAGAGGGTCTTTAGGGGATTACTGCATGGAAAACGCAGTGTTGTGTTCATTTCCATTGTGTATATTGATACCCAGCCTGGCTCTGGATGCCCTTGAAAGTCTATGGAGGATGAAAGATCTGTGGAGATGTCAGTTCTTCCCAATTTCTGTCCAAGCCACTGTTTACTTTCTTCCACGTAGAACAATAAAGAAATCTGTTGATCCAACACTGCAGCCCTCAACGGTCTGCATTTAAGAAGAATAACAAATCAGCCACATTATACAGCGTGGTTAACCAAAACGTCACCACTTCAAAGAGGCCTCCAGATACTGTAGCTCATTTTGAACTGCTCAAAAGGGCCACTCAGGCGGTGGATCTGTGGATTGATTATGCTGAAGAGAATGTGATCTTAAACCTGACTCCTGTGTCTGCTGAGGTTTCTGGGTTAGCAGCTGAGCTCCATCAGCAAGCCAGGTTCGCACAGACTAACCCCAGACATCATATAGCACTGAGTAAAGGCCTTAGGCCAAAGCTACATTTAACACTGTTTGTCTGGGCTTTAAGCTTGTGCTGAGCAAGTTATGTGTTTAGGCTAGCAATTTAACAATGTTAATGGTAATATACTGTATATGAAATGTATGGTTTATGGTAATGATTTGATCAATTTATCAGATTTAGCTTAACCATTTCCAGGCCTCTCTACAAAGCAGCCCAGTATTCGAAGTTACTCTTCAGAATATGATTTGGCTAATCAGGTGAACAAATCTGTACGATGGCTGGAGGGCATTTAAGAGTAAATGGAGTAAAGGAACCAAACTTGGTGTTCTTCTGTACTAAACAGCTTGTAAACTAATCAGGAGTTTTAGAGAGAAAACGAAAATTGCTTTACTTTATAATTTATAGAACTATATACAGAGGTGGACAGTGACGAAAAACATTTACTTGAGCACTGTACTTAAGTACAGTTCTTGAGTATCTGTACTTTACTTGAGTAGTCTTTTTTTTGGAAACGTATAACTTTCACTTCACTACATTTGAAAGACAAAACCGTACTTTTCACTTCACTACATTTC
>JBBPCY010000109.1:34690757-34703376 GCA_037974405.1 Brachyalestes nurse | reverse complement strand
TAGTGTTTTACCATCCAACTGGTCTCACTGTGAGAGGAGAGTGTTGATTACAGCAGTGTTTTTATACTTTTCCTCATAAAGCAGAATGAGGTGCTTGTGTAGGAATTTAGCATGGAATGGTGTCATACTCAGAGAGATGCTGATTTAAAAATTAATTGCAGTGCTCTCTTATTTTTTCCCGGAGCTGTACTGTTTTGAACAGTGTCAGTCAGGATAAACATAAACTACCTGATAGGAGGGGTTACACCAGTGATCCTTTTCCAATGAGTTGAAAGTCAAAAGTGGGAACGATGAGTAATGGACCAGCGCCTGTTTGTGGGTAATAATGGCATATGGCATTTATACGGGGCTGTGTGTGTCTACAAGTTTTGAAAAGGTTCATAAACACCCCATAAATGTACCATAAAACAATCACGACAGATTCTAAGTTCTTCAACGATGCTCTGCTCTCTGCTTATAACCCACAACTCTGGTTTTTGGCTTTTCAGAGATGCTACACTTTAAAATCCCATAACCTAAGGATCATAAATGTCCAAAAGTAGCACATTTGTGAGGGTTTATTTTTTTTAAGAAGCACAAAAAAAGCCAAATGAGTCAGAATTCCTATGTGCAGGCTGCCACGCAATTATGATTAAAGCCCAATTTACCAATAGAAAAAAGGCCCTGAGGCCCTTCAGTCACACATGATGCATTGGATTCCTTTGTTTTCAGCTTTCCAGCATAACCTCCATCCTTCTCCATCGATCAACTGATTACTACCCCGAGGAGAATCTGTTCTGAATAGAGCAAAATCAATGTGACCCTTCATCCCGCTGGAGAGAGACGCCATTTAAAAGGTTATTATCGCTGGATGAACTCATAGTAAACTAGACAATTGGATGAGCTTTTTGAGAAGAGAGGGATGGTGCTGTAAAAAACAATCATTCATGGTCACACTCGCAAGTGTGATGAAGGACTAAGTCCAGATTACAGACTGCTGTTGGGTAAAGGTGGCCAGGCATCAATATGAAGACCATAAACCACAATAAGGAACTGAAACCAGGTCTCAGAAACTCCCAAACATCAATGTTATTGATGCGTCCAGGATTGTAGGTGTCCAGCTGTCAAATTCGGTGCCTTTTAAAACACCTACCGCACCTCAGAAAGACCACAATGTCTTTATCACCTTACTTCCAGGCAAGCTGAACAGTCCATCATGTCTCATTGCCGGGGGGGGGGGGGAGTTTAAAAGGGAGGAGATAGCGAGAGAAGCACATAGTGTGTGAGTCCTGACGGTTTATGGAATTATTACATCAAACAAAAAAGCTTACAAAGGATTCCTTAAGCAGTCAGTACTGTACCCTTTCTAATCTCACAGCTTTGAACACCATCATTTCCAAAAGGCCTGAAACGTCACCAAAGCAGCCATGGATAACGTACACACCAACAGAGTCTCTGTAATAATGTGGGTTTTTTTTTATTTTTAACAGGTTAAGCTACATAGCAGGCCTTTATAGTTCAGAGGTTTTGTTTTGTTACAGCAGAATGAGTATGAACCTCGTACAGCACCTCATCACTGCAGTTTTATAATTTCTGCAAATTCCTTTTGCCGTAATCCTGTTCAATCTCAAAGTCTGCTACTATCTCCACGTCTGTCTTCACAAATAATTGTGCCATCTCTTTGAAGTCTCCCCTTTTCGTTTGCTAAAAATAGGCCGACTAGGAGATTTATTCATTAGAGTGAATGCAGAAAAATTCTATGGGATGAATAACATGCCTGGAGGTCTCGACCTCTGAAAGAAGTGCTCACTGAACAGAAGTGATGAGGTCGGTGACTGAGTCGGACTTCCATTTCTGATTAAAATGTCCATATTTAGAACGTGTTACTACGTCCAAATGAAATTTCATATTTAATTTATTCACAATAAAACGAGAGATTGATTTGGAGATAAATAGGCTAGGCAGAAAGTATGTCAATGTCATCTAGTCAGGGGCAAAACTAATGTCTCCACTGGTTACGGACTGGTCCCTCTCCAGGGGCCCCTCATGTGACCCCGGGTTAAAGCTTTTTACCCCTCCACTAGCACCCCCAGTTACTGCTATGTCCCCCTCGGCTTTTACAGGCATTCAAAGAAAAATGAAGAATCACGACTGCAGACGATCTTGAAAAAATTAGCAGTGGTAGCCGCCGTTAGCCTACCCAAGTAGCACAAGCTCTGATTGGCTACTTTTAACAAGGGATCACCCACTAAAGTAGAGGGAGTGCAGCAGCGGGAGAATTCCATTTGCCAAAACTAATGTAAGGAAAGGTCTAGCACTAGTAAATAGGCCATCATTTAATTGGCTTTGATGATAATCTGTCATATCACCCCAGTAAAATGACTGGATGTAGCCGGGCCCCCAGTAGAACAGTTCTGCTACACTGCTAAACAAAGGACCCCCCCCCTTCCTTAAACCTTCCTTAATATTTATCTTAACTTCTCATACAGGAGATTAAGGAAAATTAAGAGAAAAAAATGCACAGATGAAGGTTGATTAAGGGGTAAAACTACTGAATTTTCCCCTTACTTTTTCAAATATGGCCCATAATAATAGAACCTCCTGAATTAGTGCATTAAATTTAAGATGAAGGGGTTTCACACTCATGCCTTAAATCTAATTTTAAGATAAAATTAAGGGGTCGGTTTCACAAATTAACGACCACAAATGAAGCGGTTGGTGTATTTTCAGGGGTAAATTAGTGTAGGGTTAAGCACATTTTAAGTATATTGTGTAGCGATAGGGCCCAAAATTAATAGCGGTGCTCCTGAAAGTCATCACAGAACGCATTTCTGGAAGGAGCAGGCACATCTGCTTGTTCACAGTATTGGCATGTGATTCAGGGAGATTTAACACACTGAAATCATATACAGATCCCAGCTACTGCCAGACAAAAATCCAACATAAAATTGGAACAGCTTCTTCTTCTTGTCTTGAACTAAATCAGCTGTGATCGTTTCCCATGCTCAGTCAGAGATGAAGAGAAAAGGTTGAGCGCTCCAGATGTCCAAGGTCCCTCTTCTAATTCCTTTGCACTTCTTGCAGCGTTCGAGTGTCTTTCTTCATTCTGGCATCGTTCAGTTACTATAGAAACCAGAGCTGTTTGTCGTAAGGTTATCAAACACCATGTGCAAGGACAAGGCAACCAGAGTAAAAGATGCTACTTAACAAGCCAAATGCTGAGAGGTCCAACTGATCCCTGAAGTCAAAACAAAGGAACGGTTTGGTCTGAATATGATTGGGATCCAATATGAACCACACAGTTTAAATTCATCAAGGACATTTTCAGGCTCTAATGTTAATTATTATCATTTTTATTGTTATTTTTTAGTTCAATCAGCATTTTTCTGCCTGTGCTGTGTTGTTTTCCCTTTGAAGTTTCTACAGCAACATTGTATGGAACCCAAATAATGGTCTGAGATTGCACTGCTTTGAAATTCGTTTACAGTTCCAGTGATTCAAGCAATACTTTAAGATGACACTGGGAAAAAAAACTGCATTGCTTTTATGCCTTTGATGTTGCCACTCCAGGCATTAAGAGCTTGCTGGAGAACTAACCTTGTAATTTCACATAGATTTTTTGTGTTTGCTGCCTCCTGCTGGCTGAGGATATATGAATTAGTCATCACTGTTTTTAGGCCAGCTGTGACAGAAAGCTGCATTCTCTCTCTGGGTTATACATGAATGCCCTCACCTTAAAGGATATACATGTATAGGCGTCCTGAATTCACAATTAGCCTCATAATTATAATGTTTTACATGGCACTGGAGTATGAAAAACATTGAAAGAGTGCTGTCCACAGGTCCCAGGACAGAACTGTTTTGGCAGGACTTTTTTAATGAAACATTAAGTATAGTGTTTAAGTGCATAAAGCCATATGTGATATGGTGATAGTTCACATGGGTATGAGAGGATTTGGTCTCCACGTGAGAGGACAGAGTCCTCCAATTTCAGTGGACATTACATAACTGGACGCTTTCTTGCTCAGCTGTGTGTTGTGTCATGGTCAGCCGCACAAGAGAGTTCATTAAAAGTGTTAATTCTAGAGATGCCAACCACTGGTGAGCTTCAAGAATAGACAGGAAAGCTCACAGTTTTAAAAAAAACTACACTACCATTAATCTGTCTATCTACCTATCCATCCATCCATCCATCCATCAGAGACCAGAGGTGGACAGTAACGAAGTACATTTACTTGAGTATCTGTACTTCACTTGAGTAGTATTTTTTTTGGAAAAGTATAACTTTCACTTCACTACATTTGAAAGACAAAACCGTACTTTTCACTTCACTACATTTCTATCAAGGTTCTCATTACTTGTTACCTTCAGTTCTGAAAGTGGGTGTTACTGTCACTTTTCATGCCCGCCATGGCCATATTTAGAGTCGTTGTTTAAGTTTACTGAAAAGATTTTAAAAATCGTATCATTTTTTACAGTAATTTTTTACAAATTTACAGTGGTTCAGTTGTCAACTTCGTTCAAATACACAGTACATAGACATACCTTTTGTGTAGGTGTGTAGTGTACAATTAATGAAAAAAGACTGGTTTTCTGTATCAGTTCAGGTTGTGTTTCATTCTGTAACATCCTTATGCTACATCTTCTACAAGCAAGTTAGGTGCATTAGGTTTTGTGTGGTGGCAATAAATCAATAATGCAGTGAAATATGTACTTTTAATACTTAAGTATTTTTGGAAGCAAGTACTTCAGTACTTTAACTTGTGTGACTTTCACTTGTATTGGAGTAACATTTGACTAGTGGTATCTGTACTTTCATTTAAGTAATGAAGTTAGATACTTTGTCCGGCTCTGACTATATGCTGAGTTCATTCATACATTTTCTGTAACCGCTTAATCCTTACTAGGGTCACACGTACCCAGAGCCTATCCTGGGGCCAACGGGCACGAGGCAGGGACTCACCCAGGGCAGTTAGTTATATTATAATATTTTATAAGATTACAATGGCAAAGAATAAAACATTCTAACATTGAATTTATTGAAGGCCCAGTGTGGCATATACTTATCCTTAAAATGTCTAGAATTAAACATTAACAAACTCATTTCATTTCACCTTAATGGATCATTATTTAAGGTTCCTTTACTTTCTGGCTGTGATCTGAGGGCTCTTTAAAGTGCTATTAGGCACCAGAAAGCTCACAGTATTGTGTTTGTGCACAGATGAATTTGATGTAATTCCCCATGTAAACCCCATATAATCATATAACCATATAATCCTATCATATAATTATATTAATCCCATGCCAAATTGAACACAAAGTAAGATCATACACCCATATTAGAAATAAATGATACATTTATTGTTGGTTCATGATGGACACCAGTGCAGTTCATTTTCTTCTGGACTGTTTCCTGACAAAATGAACCTCAGTGGGGGTACTGAAATGGGGGTACTTAAATGTTTACCTAATTACTGATGGCCAGCGGACATGCATGAACATGAACGTGAAGAGAATATGCTCAGACTTCTTATGTCAACATGAAACGTTCCAAAGAGAGATGGAGAAAGTGAGCACATCTTGCAGTTTTCCCAGCATGCATATGGTGAAGTTAATGAAACGAAGCCTGAGTTGTCTGACACTTTAATATGGGGAGGTGTTCAGACAGGGTTAAACTGGAGTGTGATCAGACCCAGCTGTAGCGCTGGCTTACGCAGAGCTGGGCTGATCTGAGCTTCATCCAGAGGAAGAGGACGAGAGAAGGTGGCCGTGAGCTGGAGATGCAGGTTTGGCTTCAGTGGTGGAACAGCTGAGCTCACTGCTTCTGGAGAGCATGATTAGTCCAACTGAATCTGCCTCGCCATAATCAGAGAGAGAGAGAATGAGAGAGAGAGAGAAAGAGAGAAAGCGAAAGAGAGAGAAGAATAATGTGATGTGGGATCCGTCTGTCTGTCTGCCATTCGAAATTAAAGATGAAGTGATGTGTGACCCAGCACCATGGTTTCAAAGTTACACCCAAAACAAATAAACAAAGAGCTTGGGTGGTGAGTGTGTGTGTGTGTGTGTGTGTGTGTGTGTGAGTGTATGTGTGTGTGTGTGAGTCTGTGTGTATACAGGCACAGCACTTGTTGGTCACAAGAGTGAATATGTGTGCGCGCGGGTGGGAGTGTGTGCACTTGTGCCTGTGTGTATGAAAGTATGTGTTTGAGTGTGTGAGAATGAGTAGGAGTGTGTTTGGCTCCAGGAGCTACTAAAGAATCTCACGGCTTATTGTGTCATCTTGAGCTTTGATGGATTTCCCCTACTGAAACTGAGAAGGAGTGAGAGAGATAGATAAAGAGACAGACAGAGAGAGAGAGAGAGGGTGAGAAGGCAACGCAGGGTGTCTTCAGTGGTTGCAAAGGAACAGACGACTCAAGTGGAACCTGCTCACCAAATACCTATCACTCTACATCATAAGCTGAGGCTTAGCACCCGAGCAACGCACACACACACACACATATACACACACACACACACACAAACACAAATACTAACCGGTCACTTGAGGACACATATTTTGTGCAATTTTAAAAGATTTTACACATATTATCTTTTTTATTGCCGTCTCCAGCATATTTTCTAAGCCATACTGGTGTGTTTTATTATTACAAGCAAGAAAACCTCTGCCCATATACATTTTAAACCATTTTATTAGTAGTAATGTATAATAATAATAAAAGTCATAATTACATTATGTCATGATGGATAGAAGCAAATGAAAACTCATTCGGTTTGAAAAAAACATAGACATTAGAAAGCCAGGTAGCATTATTTTACTTATATTTGTACTGTATTTAAATTAATTTTTGCTCTTTTATCCCATTACAAAAAGTAATTTGTTATATACCCAAGGAATGAACCAACAGAAATGATCCAGTTAATTACTTGCAATAAAATGAACATACATTAGCATACATTAAAGCTGAGATTTTCTTTTCCAGGTTCCCATTTAGAAAACAGGAGCTTTTGTTAGGACAGTGATGATATACTGCTTGTGCGTATGTGGCTGCTCGTAAAGGTAAAGAAATGTTTGTAGAGGGTCCACACAAATGTAAATGTGGACTTCTATGTATTCATTTATTCATTTTTTTTATTTATGTTCGGGTGGTGACCACAGAGAGCTTACATTTCCCCCAGATTTGTCATTGTGGGTCTTGTTTCAAGAACTTGCTTCATCTCACATGGTTTCAATCGAATTGGCCAGTCCCAGAGAGCTTCAGGGCTGAGCGGAGGGCCACTGGGGTGCACAGAGAGAGAGAGAGACAGAGAGAGAGAAAAGAGAGAGGGAGAGACCTGCCCTGGCTGCAGGGGGACCAGCCCAGGCCACAGAGAGCAACACCTGGAGAAAGCTCCAGAGAAGTGATTTAGCAATGCGTATGGTGGGGGGGATAGTGAAAGAATAAGGCAATAGAGAGGGGAGCACAGGCAGGACGAAGAGAGAGAGAGAGCAGGGAGGAGGGAGAATAACTCTGAGAGAAGCTTTGCTAATGAGGTCTAACACACAACTGCCCCCGGCTCCGTCAACACGCCCCATCACACCATTCAACTTTGTTTTCATTAACTCTTGAGAGATGACACATGTTGAATCAGAAAGGAGCTGTTCTCTTCGCATTTTTTCCTCCTGCTCTTGCAAACAGTCATCAGGGAGGCTGAGAACGCTCACAAATCCTCCGCACTCTTCCCATGACAGCCACTCCTGCCATTTTCCTCCCGTGCTGATGATGCAATTTGTTGATAATGAAAATCTGATGAAATAAATATTCAGTGCCCAGGCTCCAGACAGGCCAGTCAAAAATCCGGAATCACTAGTGAAAGTTTTAGAAACTGTATTTCCAGCATAAAACTATTCTGCATAACTTCATCCTGTCTTCCAGCTCTTCATGATAACTGACATAAACTTACATAAACATTCACAATAACGTATTCCAGCTAGAATCAGTTGTCATAAAAGCAACTTTTGTCCGTTTTGATGTCATTTTATCGCAGTGTTATGATTACTGACACTTGTTGAAATAAATCTTTATAAATGTGCCTACGGTGTCAAGTGAGTTGTCAAAAAATATTTATGTAGCTCATTAAAAAATGAAAAAGCAGTCGAGGATCAAGAATAGAGTCATAATAAAATAACATCCAGCATTACTTGTCAAATTATGAGGCAAGTCTCTTGACAAGAAATTACTGACAGAATTGTAAAGTATCATGCTGTAATTTGTTTTGGCCAAAACATTTAAAATATTTAATAAAACATCTAACATATGGAAAAAGTGAAATTTGAGCATGATTTAAACATGTACATTATTTCCACATGAATACCCTTTTAATTACTTTTGGTATACCTGTGTAATAATAATAATTGTTATGAATGAGGAAATGCATTTGACTCTTACATTGAGCTTACATTCAGTGCATCACATCTTCAGTGTGTAAGCTGTCATTGCATATAAAACAACAAAAATGATTAAACAGACAAATGATTATTAGATTTGAATGGTAGCGCACTACAATGTAGAAGCAATGTGGGGACCCCCAATAGACAGCGTTTCTATTTTCCCACACTTTTACGGAATGCTGTGCTATGTGCATGGCTGTGGCTCTGTAGGTGTGCCACTAGCGGGTGGTAAGGGCGCTCTTGAAGGTCTCTCCAGGTCAGTGGCTTCCACTGCTGGAGGATGTGGTTCCTCAGTAAAGCACACCATGCTGATAGGGGTCCAGTGATGAGGCCTGTCAGCATGACCGGTGCTTCACACCAACAGCTCCTAGAACTGCCTCAGAAATTATAGCCTGCAGGTCAGGATGTGTTCTTGGTGTGCTTTTATACGTTTTATTTCCGTTCTGCAAATGAGAGAGTCTGAGACAAGTTATTTGGATTTGATGCAAGCAAGTTGGGCTCAAAACCAAAGCGTAATGTCGAGGAGGTAAACTTTGCCCAGAATTGCAGCATATGACCTCTGCTCCTGAGTGATTTTAGCACTCTCTGTGGCATGTGGTGCATAGATTTCCTGCTGATAGCAGTCTGCTGGAGGCTCCCAGGAGAATATCTCTAATCGCTGTTATAATTGTGCAAAATGTATATGAAAATTCAGTACATGAACGTCGGTACAATTTCAAAGAAATGTTTCACTCATGCTAAAAATGGTTCCACCCCTCCCTTATTGCAGCCCACAGTGAATCCCATGGGAACTCTTGAGGGGAGTCTACACACTGTGTCTGGTCAGTCAGTGACAAGTATGACATGTATGAAAGATGTTGTATTAGCTGTTTTGCAGTGAGTACCAGCACTCCGGGTTACTTTGAATGGCTCAGCCTGAGCAGATAAGATCAGCTGCTGAGCAGCATTCTATAACAAACATGAGCCGTGATAAATGGAGGCCTATTTACCCCGCGCCGCAGACATAAACAGCAGCCCGCATGGCTATGCTCCACTCATTAAGATATACCACCGCCATTATTCCAATTAGGGTTCAGTGCCTATGAATCCATGGAGAGTTCTCTACTTGCCTGAATGCAGAAGGGGAAGTTGACTAATGTCGTACACATTCGCACTCTGATAATACCAATGGTAACAGTGCATGCAGAGGAGTGGTGTGAGTTCAACTGCACAGGCCTGTGTCTGAAAAATGCTTTTTTAACACCTGGCTAGCTCTGTGGTGGTCAGGTTCCAAGCCTCGATGCCCTGGGGTCTATTGGAATGACACTGATCCAGCTGAATTTGGACTATTTGGACTATTCCTTCAAACACTGGGTTTCTGGGTGAACGGTGGGCCACTCATATTCTCTATGTCATTGACATATTAGTTAATCAAATGAGCCATGCAGTTTTGATTAAGAAATAACAAGCAGCAGGACCACAAAACGAAGCAATCAGACGGGACACTGTGCACTTACACATAAGCCAATGCCAAAAACATTGTTTAACTATGATTAAATGGCCATGACGTTGTGCTGTGTTAGGAGAAATGGTTCTCTCCACGACCCCTGCAACTGTCCAAAATAATTTCTGGAAGAGTAATAATAGCTCACTCTGAAAAAAAAGTAATGAATTTAATTTGGGGTCTGCGATACAGCAAAAATGTTACTTCGCCTATCATGATACTTCAAGTTATTTCACTGATACTCACTATAGACATCACAGTGCTCAATACCAAGCAATACTACGCCATAAAAATTACTCTGAAAATTACTCTAAATAACTAAAATAAGCGGAATAAAAAGAAAACTATTTCTATATGTATGCAATTAATATGGCAGTTGTTTTCTCCTAGTTCAGTCTCTTTTTCATCAACACAAGACTGATGAAAATCACAGTCCCACCCTGGTGATGGCTTATTTAAATAAATACTTGAAGCTATTGACTGGACTGCAAGTTAGAAAATTAAAGGTCTTGCTAAATTACAGAATTAAAAGCATTTTTCTTTTGATGTTTAGCTTTTCTGAGACTTGATTTAAAAAAAAAAGATCACAATTGCACTACACAAGTTCAAATAACCCAATTATGAATCCATTAATGAATATTCATTAAACATGATGTTGGTCAGTGTTCTTTAATTACTGATATCCATGACATGCTCACAAAAGCTCATTGTAAAATGATGGCATGTATTTATTATGATAATGATGAATATCAGATTGTCCAGTCCTACACAACATTTTAAAATTACAACACCCCCCTCCAAAAATAAAATAAAGTAAATAAATATGTCTGCCTCTGTCCATTGTCCTACAGCACTCTATTTATATTGGGTCCAGAATAAGTAAGGTTGTGTAGGGGGTACATGGGAGTAGCGGGGCAGGAGACAGACCCTCAGGCTGTGGAGGCACACAGAGAAGAATTTCAGCCTCGAAGGAGCCAGCCTCAATTCAACTAATGCCTCACAGCAGTTACCATCTAAGACAAAGACTTCAGACTGACTAATTGCGTGCAAACCACGCACACTGATTTCAGTGATGGCCCGAACATGCAGTAATAAGCTTAGGTAAATAAGCCGTGTTCTCTCCCATGTCTATCAGCCGGATGAGAAGGCCCTGAAGTTCTTTCGCTGCGCGTCTGCAGCAGAAAGGCGTCTCTTGGTGCAAAGGGGGCTGTGATGTGATTGAGTTTGACAAGTGGATAAGAGAGTCTCTTGCCACTTTTTATTTCTAAATGACTTGTTAACATTTATGCTAAAATTGCCTGTTATTTTGTGGCCTTTGGCTGTGATGTAGTTTCATGTGGTATAAATGTTTTGGAGTGTGATGTTCTCAAGTTCTCAGACCGAAGAGAACCGCTTAAGGAATGCAACTGCTCGAAACACATTTGTCTAGGAATCCTTCTGCAGCCGCTTTGGCCCCCTCGGTTCAAAAAGGCACGGATTGTCCCTCATTAGATACAGAATTTATGGAAGGAAAAATGTCTTCTAAACTACTTTTCTATTATGCTTTGCAGATGTGACAATTGCAGATGTAGCGCCACGTCCAAGTGACTCCCTGCGCTCCTAAAGTGGAGTGTTTCATCTGTTGGAGTTACGCTGCAAGCTTTATAGGGGTGCTCTGAGGAGGGGAGGCTGGAGGGGACTTGGGGTTAGGTACTTATTTCAGGATTGGATGTACATCTCAGGGACACTCACACAGTAATGCTCTTTGGATCCACTTGCCTCATTGGAATCAGGTGCTTTAACCGTTGTCTTGGTGAATCAACAAATCATTCTAAGTTCCACCATGAGGAAGCAGCAATAACCAATTTTCTCCATCTTCATCATATAGAGTAACGTGGGATTTGTTCCCGTATTGGGTTCCAAACTTTTTTTTCCTTTATTTCGGCAGGCTAACATGGACTACTGATAAAGTTGGACCATGATGAAATTGCACGGTGTCAGGCTGTCAGCTGGGCCCCCCTGAGCGAGCTCTGTGAGTGGAGCGGGCGGTTGATAGATGGAGCTCCATGGACAGCCATGGGGAGGCTATGCTAATGTGAAAAGCAAAGAGTAATCACATCTGCACAACCTCTTTCTATCTCTCTCTCTAGCTTTCTATCTTTTTTCCTCTCTTTGTTCGCCTCTGTCTATCTCTCTCTGTTACTCTCTCTTTTCTTCCCTTTCCCCCATTTTTCATTTTTCCATTTCTCTGTGTCTTTCATTCCTTCTCTCTCCTTTTTTTCATCCCACTTGCTCTCATCCACATTTTTTTCTTTCTTTCATTCTTCTTTTATCTATTTCACCCCCTCTGTGCATCTGTCTTACTTACTCCTGTTCCTATTCTCTCTTCTTCCTTTATTCCTTACTGTCTTTCTTCCTCTTTTCCTTCTTCCTCTTTCTCTCTCTCTCTCTCTCTCTCTCTCTCTCTCTCTGTCTCTGTCTCTCTCTCTCTCTCTCTCTGTCTCTCTCTCTTTCTCTCTCTCTCTCTGTCTCTCTCTCTGTCTCTCTCTGTCTCTCTCTCTCTCTGTCTCTCTCTCTCTCTGTTTGTCTCTCTCTCTCTTTGTCTCTCTCTCTCTCTCTCTGTCTCTGTCTCTGTCTCTGTCTCTCTCTCTCTGTCTCTCTCTCTCTCTGTCTCTCTCTCTCTCTCTCTCTCTCTCTTTCTCTCTCTCTCTCTCTCTCTGTCTCTCTCTCTCTCTCTCTCTCTCTCT
>JBBPCY010000109.1:34679385-34690657 GCA_037974405.1 Brachyalestes nurse | reverse complement strand
TCTCTGTCTCTCTCTCTCTCTCTCTCTGTCTCTCTCTCTCTCTCTCTGTCTCTCTCTCTGTCTCTCTCTCTCTCTGTCTCTCTCTCTCTCTCTCTCTCTGTCTCTCTCTCTATTCTCTCTGCAAATGTCACAACTTCATTATAAATGGCTTTGATTTTCTGAGGAGCATTTAAGTATAGCCCCAAGCCAAGCTGAGGCCTTGGGACTGTAAACCAATATTGTAGTGCTACGTAAGACCAATTGCACAATGAACATTAAGCTGGGCCATACAGACCCCCTTGAGAAAGTGTGATTGATGAGCTCCGGTGTGTGTCTCCGCGTCCGTCCATTCCTGTGTGCGTGCGCCCATGCACATTTGTCTGTCCTTGCGTGTGTACCTTTTCTTCCTCTGTGGGTACATGAGCATGCTGTGCTCCCCGCTACAATTCTAAAGGCAAAAAAAGGGCCTGGACACGAGCCCAGCCTGGTCATTTCACGATACGTATCTACAGGCTGGCGTTTGGGCCTCTGGACGATTATCAGCGTTCTGTAAATAGTAACCCACTGAGTCAGTGTGAGGAAACGAGCCTGCCACAATCAGCACCATCACCCCCCTCACTAATGGTTTCCTAAAACAGCCCAGATCAGCTCCTCTGTAATGCGCTGCCTTTTCCGTTCGCAGATTTAAGAAGCTTAGATATGATGAATCACAAGATGCTGAAGAACTTTCATTACCTGTTAATAAGGGCCATTTTCTGACCGGTCATGATATGGGCTCGTTGTGCAATGATAAATTGCACCATGTGAGGCAACTTTTTTTTTATCGACTCTGAGAATTAACATTCATCTCCTGTTTTCTGCTTATGTCATATGTCCCCATTGTATGTGGAAGTAACTGCACTGGAATTGCATTGCAATCAAAGTGCTTTCATATGTTCCTTCTGTGTATATCCCCCTTCACTTATTCCTTTAAGGATAATCCAATTTGCAAATCATCAATTGTAATTTTGAAAGTGCTTTAAATCCAAATCAAATAGCATTTCATTGTGCAAGTTAAACTAATCTTGTTACGCTGTAAAATATAACGCCCCTTTATTTGAATGAACATGGAGGACATATTAAAGTTTGGAAAGAGCTCCACACACTGACTTTTGGATTTGGCTGACCTGCATTCATAACGCTTTTTACAAAATTAGGGCTAAATGCTGGTCAGTCTAATGGGAGGCTCCTTTCTGGAGGTCTGCTTTGGGCCTAGACTGTTCCGGAGCACCACAGAGGCTTCAGTCCCCACTGCCAACCCTGGCCACAGTGTGGGAAAATGTCTGTGTGTTATTGTATATGCGATGAATTGCTCATGACGCATTTGTTTAGAACCACACTCAAATAATGGGAACATTAAATATTTGGCACAAAATAATAATAATCCATTTCCTCTTTGAAAAAAAGAAGACTAATCATAAGAAAATGAAAAAAAGCAAACAGTCTATTGAATTACTTTATTTTCTTGAGGCTGATAAGCATCAGACTGCACACCCCTTTATTTGCAAACATTCCCCGCAGTTTGTGTACTGAATGTGGCTCCGGCGGGCTCCCCACCTTCTAGCCACAGCCAGCTTCACACTTTCCAGATCTGGGTTTTATATGCCAAGTGAGCAATGTGGTCCAGCAGAGCCAAACACTCTTGAAGTGGAACAAAACCTTAAGTGCTTTAAAGCCAGTTTCCATGTTCTGCCAGCAACACCCTAAAAACTTGTGGGACTGCTGAATTTTGGTATATGACACACACAAACACACACACACACACACACACACACACACACACTCACAGATGTCTCCTATATATCTTCTACAAATGTTTTTGCAACATCACTGAAAAGTCCCGTCGTTTAGTAATATGATGCATTTGGCATTCTTCAATTTGATATGTTTGATACTGATTGCACATCAGTCTCTATGTTTTGGGGAATTTATTTGGACAGAAAACAATGAAAACATTAGACACAAGCAAATGAAATGAAAACATGCAATGAAAACACAAGCAAAACCTCTTCAAGCAAAATTTCTGGTAGTACCAGAAAGGTTTGTTGTCTTGTAATAGTAGCAGAATCATTTTTGGTGCTACATAGGACTAGTTTTAAAATGCTCTTTAAAGACCCATTAAAACTGTATCAAACCTCAAAACCAAATATTTGAATATGTATAAAAATGCTGTGATACTGATTTTGCTTTATTGCACTAGTTACTTTGTATGCACCTACTTCCTCTGTTATTTTCTACCATAGAAAAGAACCAATCAACAAAGCAAACATAGTGCTGATGTATGAGACACACATATTATTACTTCTAATATCATTAGTGGATCATCACTGTTCTCTGCTAATATGATGCGTTTAACTTCATTTTAATTTCAGCTTCAAATTGTGTTTTTTGGCCAATTTACTGTGTGTGCTCACAAGGTGTCATAATTCAGTGAAAGCATTCATCCTTGAGGGTAAGTATAACCATACAATACTCTTCTAAATGGACACAGACACATAATGCACACTCATTAGCAGTGATGTACATGAACCCATGAATGTATGTATGTTAAATATAATGTACATTCTGATAAATCGTGGTTCCTAAATGGTTCACTGTTGGGATGTACATTTCAATTGATTTCCATTACCTGTTTGAAAAATGCTGTAGAACAGTGGTCACCACAATGGTGGTGTTGGTTTGAAGAACCTTTTTAAGGCATAAAACTCTTATGTTATACGGAAGTTCTTTAAATTTCTTATCTTTCTCACATCCCATGAACTAAGAAATATTTATTGAAATGTTTATGGAAAAGTGCCATTGCTCCAAAAGACATTGTTCCAAAAAACCCTTGTGGTTCACCTTTATTTTTAAGAGGGTATATCTTGTGTTTCTTTGCAGAACAGAAATTTCCTCTGAATTCTACTGGTTGTGTCTGACTATAGATATTGGCCCTTTGGCCTTTCCTGACAAATGAGGCTGTTGAATTCCTGCGAGATTTCACACTTGTATATAGAACACTCTGTAAACATCACACGCATGTGGAGCCCTGCCCTGCTGTAAACTGCTCACTCACTCTGTGTGACTGACAGATGAAAGAGTGTTTAGCGTGTCCAGATCAAGGTCACCACATTCTGTACTTTCTGTTTATTGCTCTGTTTCTTGTTTTTTGTGCCCTGGCTGGTGATACTGGGACAGGGCTTCTCTGAAATGCAGACCATGGGACTCTGCGTGTGTCGCCATATGCGTATAGGAGAACGAGAGAGAGAACAGGGTTCTTTAATTTGAATTTTTGAGGTTTTGGCTGGCAGGCCGCTCGTCTGATGTGACAGCTGAGGAGGGTGGCTGTAGTCACATGGTGGAGTGACTGGAACAAAGCAAAGAGTCTCGAGCTGCTCCAACTCTGTGACCAATACTCTCAAACACTCTGGAGAAAAAAACACACTAAAAAAAATGCTCTCGGGCATAGACACTGAGCAAATCTGGTCCATTCGGAATTCCTTCATTTGTTATCTCCGCCTTGTGTAACATTGTCGTAGCGTTTGAAGTGAATCTTGCCAACCGAGATAGACAGAGATATAGTTCTAATGTAAAATGCTCTATTTTTGATTATGTCTTTCTAAACCAAAGAAATTGCTTAAACAGCTTAATAGGGTATAATTGTCTGTGGAAATTTCCTTTGAAGATTGCTAGGCTACATGTACACATACAGAATACGAGGTTGTGTTGCGCTTAGACGAGGTTTGCTAAAAAAAAGGTGAAGATTCTGTTTTTTGGAAGAAAATGTAGTTATCACACCACACATATTTTGTGTAAACCACTAAAATAGACTTATTAAATTTATTGATGCCTATTTCATCATCATCGGATAGTGTTACCATGATTTGTGATACCTTGACACTGCCCAGCATTATATCTATTGTTTATTATTACTAGGGGTGTCGAATTAATGCGTTAATTTCGAACAATTAATCACAGAAAAAATAATGCATTAAATTTTTACGCTGATTAATCGCACAACGTGACTTTAACCCGGTGTTCTGTAGAAACATGCTACCCATCAAGCTGTGCTACCGTGCCCCTCTGCGCAAGTCTTGGCGATTTAGTCCCATGCCCATAACTCTACCTTGGGACACTGGCAGCTTTTTCCACAGGGTAGCATGAATCGATAGACTGCCTATAAAATGTATATTTTAAATACAATATTTTTTTTTTCCGATTATGCATATTATTTGCCTATTTCTCATTATCAGTGTCATAAACTGACTGTATAAACTATGTAAACTTTAAGGTAGCATTTTTCATGAATCGATAGGTAGACTTAGTTCTATCATCGTTCTTGCTGAAGCATTTTTTTCCCTCAGCGTATTTCGTAATGACTTTGATTGCTGTGACCATTACTGCACATGAACAGTGCAAAAAAATGTGCTAAATAAAAGAGACGCTGAAAATCTCCAATATTGATTATTTACTCACTCATATGCCAAAATTCATTTACATTTTTAAATACTTTTACAGCAAAAATGTGTGTGATTAATTTAGATGAATTAATTAGAGAATTTGTAATTAATTACATGAATTACACTTATCAGTATTAATTTACTTTTAATCAGTTATCAGCAAGGTAATATCAAAGCTGTTCTGTCACCATTGACCTCAGCCTGTGTCCACACACAGTCTGCAGCCCTCCCATCTCTAGGCTGTTCCTCCTGCCACTGAAACATCCTCTGATTGGCCTGTGGCAAGATTTACATTTCTAAATCCAAACTGAGTGTTTATATGCATTACATAAATAAATGCTTTGTGACATATTTCATTTGTCCTTGCTGGAAACTCTCAGAGCATATTTACTGAACAGTACACAGTGTAATCATCATGGTGTAGAGGACCAGCGTGTAACTAATTTACCCTGCAGGTGTTAAACCCTTCACCCAGTTGAGATATTACCTTCTTTTTTCTATACTGCTTAAATGTAATTACAAAATTGCATATTATGACTATGGGGTGCTCGAGGGCCCACCAAACAATGGGGCGACCAGGAGCGTGGTCCCAGGATAAGGAGTGAGCCAATCTGGCCATGCTGTGTCAAACGCTGTTATGAGGTCTCACTTTAGATTGTACTGGAACACAGGATGAGTAAACACGTGTGTGGGAAGCTGTAATTTATAAGATATGAGTTGTCTTAAGATATAATGTCAAAGGGACCTATATACCAGGAAGACATCAGGAGACCTAAGAGAAAGTCCAAGGTTAATAACCACACAATGGCTGACCCTGGTTGATAATTTGGTGCATCCCTCCTAAGCCAGTCCACCTGCACTTGAAACCAGCACACTGCCTGACTGATGACTTTGTGTGCCACCCCAAAAAGCTCAGCTGCACTGAACTATAAGTCGACGATGGGGACTCATGGGCACAGAGGGGGTTCATGCCTTAGCACACACTAAAAGGTTAAAACTTCCGGAGTGGTCAGTGAATTCTGGAGGTTTTCTGTCTGCACCAAAAACTTCTGTCGTGCTGCAGGCGATGGTGGTAACCTGCCAAGCTCAAGGAATGTCTTCCACACCTGGAACATAAACTGGGGTTCATGGTCCAACAGATCTCCTCCAAGATATCATAGATGCAGAACACAAACTGGAGGGCAAAGGGAAGATATTTGAAGTGAATAAAATGCTAAGCCTTCAAAAAATGGCTGACCACCACCAGAACGATCGTGTGACCTCCTAACACTGGCAGATTCATGGCAAAATCCATAGCTATGTGGGACCCTGGCCTGTTGGGTATCAGCAGAGGCATGAGATTCTGCAAAGGCTTTTGATGGCGGTGCATACAGACCAAGAGCGTATGGTATTAGTAACATGTCAAGGTTGGTCACCAATACTTCCGTCAGATAACTTATATAATCTGAGAAACTGTCCTGTAGCAGAGGTAGTGTGTGCCCATTCTGTCACACGTCTGTGAAGGCACTGTGGCACATTGTCTGGGGCAGCCACAGTGTACCAGGTGGTCCTGCACTGCAAAAACTCCTGATCTATCCAAAACTTGCAATCTTATTTATATAAAATCTTCTTTATCTTATTTTGAGAATAATATACTATATAAGAACAGATCTGTAAGATTATTAAGATTGTTTTAAGATATTTTTCCTATTTCAAGAAATCTCAGACTAGAAACAAGTGAAATTAAGATATAGTAAGATATTTACACTTCTTGATTTCTTGAAATGGGAAAAAATATTTTAAAACAATCTAAATAATCTTACAAAACTACTCTTATATAGTATATCATTCTCAAAAAAGATCAAGAAGACTTTTAGGCTATAATATAAGATTGCAGGTCTTGGTTAGATCAGGAGTTTTGCAGTGCGATCACATTTCACAAATTCATGAGAAGGCAAGTACAGAGAAGATTAGAAGTTGAGAAATGGCCAGTTTCTAGACTTCATAACTGGGGACCAGTTTAACTTACAGGGAGGGTACTCACAACAGTCAGCAGGATTAACCCTCTAGGTTTCACACAGCTGTAAAGCATCAGCTGGTAATCCAGCTCAAAAAATCCAATCTTTTTGCTCATAGAAATGCTGTGACCTCAGAAGTTGTCTTTATTGCTTGGAAAAATTAAAGAAATCCTCTATTTGCACAATCTGTGCACTCAAGGTTGTTTGTGTCCACAAGAGGGAGGTGGGAGTGCTTCCAATAAGCAAGATCAGGTCCTGTTCCAATTCAGCTTCTTTAGTTCAAAGTAAAACAGATTGTGGAATTATATAAACAAATCAAATAATCAGTAAACTAACAGAAAATTACATTCAGATTTATCTTTTTTATAGATGGCAAGAGTTAATAATCAGTAAACTTACAAGTCAACCTGAAAATAAAAAGGAAAATATTTTAGAGTTCAAGAAAATGACAAACATGGCCTAATTTTTACCAACCATATGTTTTCAAAATCATACATCAAGGAATTAAGAAGCCTCAAAATCACTGTATGCTGAGTTTACAAACACTCCAGTCTAAAACCTTCTGGAGAGAAACCTGAGCTGATGATTTTTTTTTTAAGTTTTCACAAAAGGAAGTGTAAAGTAATATTTTGATTTAAAATGACCAAATGTATAAAGATATCTCATATCTGAGCAGCCTGGGGCCTCCTGTATGGCATGTTAATACATTGTAGTTGTAATTCTAACTGATCAAAAAACAGAGAAAAAAAAACCAATACAAAAAAAAAAACAAATAGTGTAAAGTGCTAAGTAGCATAGAGTGCAGTAAACAAATAACATTTAAAATATGCACTTTTATATTCTTTTATATTCTTTTATATTCTACTTATGGCTGTCAGTAGATTAAAATATTTAATCATAATTAATCTCATGTTTGCCCTAGTTAACTTGCGATGAATCGCACTTTTAATCGCATCTTAAACTGTTTTTAATATATTAATATGTTTGCTTTGTGCAGATTTATGTTTATTAATGACAGTCAATACTGTCAACAACATTTTTTCAAAAAGTAATCTCACACATATGTATATATATGTATATTGTATATATGTATATATATATTGAGAGAGAGCGCGAGAGCGAGAGAGAGAGAGAGAGAGAGAGAGAGCAGGTGTATGCTCTCTATGTATCTGAACGCAGTGTTATTAACACTAGAACAGCTGACAGCATCAACAGACGTAATTTCATCAGAATCAGAATCCGAATCAGAATCACGTCTATTAGCCTACTGGAGCAGCAGCATGCTCTATGAGACGTATGGGTGAGGTGTAGGCACATGTACACACTTATCTTTACATATTGTTGTGTTTTATACTGTGGTGATGAGAGACAGCATCGACCGGAATCAGATTCCCTGTATGTGTCGCTCACACACTCGGCCAATAAACGTGATTCTGACTCTAACTCTGATTCGGTGACTGGCGCTGTACGATGGGCTCTGGGTCTAAAGTCCGCTGGACCCTTGCTGTGTCGGCCGGCAGCTGCAGGTCTAAACGCTGAACAAACTGCAGCAGCGCTGTATCAGGAAGCGTCTTGTGCGAAACTGGGCACTGCTGGCATTCGGTGAAGGCACAGAACGTTCAAAATAAAGGGATTTTTAAAAACCTGCGTTAACGCAAGATAAAATAATTGTTGCCGTTAAGTAAATAATGCGTTTATTTTCCCAGCCCTAATTCTATTATTTTATATTGCTTTATTCTTTTGTTTATTTTAATTCATCTTACATCTTACATTTATTCTATGTTAAATTATATACTACCTTTATTCTTACTTCTTTAAATGTATCAAAAATCTTAGTTTTGTTCTGTATCTGCTTTCTTGCTTTTTTATCTTCTTATATCTTTTTTGTTATATCTGTTTTGCGTTTTTTGTGCATGTGTAAAGCAAACTGAGTGATATCTGCGCCTGATAATTTGATATATAGACAAACCCACCCTTCCATGTCTGGGGTTCTAAAGGGTGATAAGAGAAGGTGAGGAATCAGAATAATATCCAGTGTGAAGGATTTTTTTCATTAACATGTGATTCAGTTGTGATCCACCTCTACCCTGTGGTTCTGTAGGATGATTACAGTGCAGAGAAAGGTTGAGAGTCAGATCATTTGTTTATGTGGCTGACATTAAAAGAAGGCTCATATGAAACGTTGATGCGTGTTCAATGTTGGCAGATCTTTTAAGCTCAGTAAGCTCCTAGTGGAAATGACGCCTGAGTGAGGGATGCCTCATCTGGCAAACATTCGCAACACTGACATCACTGGCATCGATTTCTCTGTCCTTGAATTTAAGGTGAGAGAATTAAAATGCAGAAGATATAAGATTCAGCCAAGAATGCAATGCTTTTTGTTCAGTAGTGTGGCTGAGTGGTCTAAGTTACTGGATGTAGGCTCCAGTCTCTGCAGAGGCGTTGGTTCAAACTGGGGCAGCTGGTGGCCTGGTGGTTTGGGAGTTCATAGGTTTGAATCTCAGGACTGCTAGTGGCACCACTGAGGTAAACATAAGCAAAGTAACGTCCCCACAAACTGCTCCTGGGGCGCCCCCTGTTGATGGCAGCCCCCTGCTTCACGTGGTGAAAGGGTTAAATGCAGAAGAAGAATTTCACACTGTGTGCTCTTATTGGCAGACGTGTCTATAAAAGGCCACTTTACTTTTTACAATGCAGTTCCTATTCTCAGAAACTACAATACCTACAATGCCACCCCTGACACAACAATCTGCACCTCTAATGATTATTTTTTTTTTCTATAGTGATCTTTGGTCTTTCTAGGAAAAAGATTTCAGAGAAAAAGACCCAGCAGAGGTCAGAGCCGCTGAGGTCCGCTAAAGAACGTTTAAAAGATTTCTGAAGGCTTTGCCTCACAAAAAGGCTGGCAAAACTTCATACAGGTGCTCCATCAGGGTTGTTTTGGTGAGCACACACACACACACACACACACACACACACACACATCTGAGAACATTGTCAGCCTGTTTGTTTATTTGACTAATTGGGAAATAATGTTCGTTATTTCTTGTTATTCTCTCTCTCTCTCTTTCTCTCTCACGCACACACTTTCTCTCTCTCATGCACTCTCTCTCTCTCTCTCTCTCTCTCTCTCTCTCTGTTTTTTCAGTCTGTGTTGTTGTTTTGCAGGGCTGTTTGCTGGTAGTAATTGTTGGATTTGATCTGGTCACAGGCTCAGTGTGGCCACAGGGATTGAACTTACTGCATTACACAACAACCCCTGTACACACACACACACACACACACACACACACAGAACACACTTTTGACAGACTTGGTCAGGTTAATTGGTTTGTAAACAGAAGTCTAGACTAACAGTCGATCTGGGTGGTTAGAAAGGCCAGCTGGTAAATGGGGGCAGTTTATCAGGCACTTCTACATATTCCCTGACTTTAACATATTGGAAAACAGCAACAGATGAACATATGTTCAGTCAGCAATACACTCAGGGATTATGTATTAAAACGTGCAAAAGTGCCTTCTCTGTCCTTAAACCTAAGAAAACATTACTTGACTGGGGGCCCAGACATTTTCATATGAAGGTGCTAATATTTGTACATTTTATAGTTACTATATAGGAAAATGACATCTCTATATTGTCTGCATGTGAATTACACTATAAGGTTAATTTTGATGGGTCATGATAATTATGATAATTATTATTATTAGTCTCCATAAGATAATGCAAGGTAATAAGGTAATGATGATTGACTTAACTGACTGGTCTGAACTGACAATGCCTTCTTTTATAGTTCTTTAGTTGTGGGTTTTACAGAATATTGGTAAAATCCCATTATGGTTAATGATACATTCGAGTGTATGACTCAGAGCGACCACCACAGACTGGAAGTGCTTCATGCGGGAGAATCCAAAAAACAGAAATCACTGTTGCATGCAGGTGAATCCCGGCACTGTTCAGTTTCTCTGCGTGCAGCTCAGGATGGGCCTTTACTGTGTTAAGTCAACCTGAAACCAAAATGGACATTTTTATCTCATTAGTTGGTCAGTTTAAGCACAGTCCAGGGTTGTATCATTATAAAGACATTAGTAATTTTTTTGCACAACAGTCATCATTTGTGCAGTGACTTTTGTCCCCTCTAATTTCCTTCTGACATTCATTTACGACACCTTGAACAGAAGGCAGAAAAATGTATATTAACCAATTAAATGATTTCCTTTTTCTCTCCCCCTCCCTCCTCCACTCCTGGTGTGACACTAAATTCTGCTGGTCACATTCAATTAAATGTAGCTGATTTCAGTTCGACCTATTTGTGTATTTCAAACACAACAAACAACTGATTAAGCCGACCTCACACCGACAACTTTTGGCTACTAATCTATTGAAATGAGCCATATTGGTGTGACCAGAAAATGTGTGACCAACCAAACCATTGGATTCCTCATGACCCTAAAACATTTTTCATGTAAAATGAAAGGTACTGTTTAAGTAGCACCGTGTGGTTCAATACACATGTAATGATACAAGTTACAGCTATGCACTCAATTACAATGTAGTGATTTGATGTTCGTGACAAATGCTATCTACAACAAATTATTAAAATGTTATTAAAAAATGGAAAGTAAAAAAAACCTTTGCTAACTTTAACAGAAACTTTAATATCACAATATATACTGCTAAAAAAATTAAGGGAACACTTTGTAATCAGAGTATAGCCTCAAGTCAGTTAAACTACTCAAATACTCATCTGGTCAGTGCAGAAGCAAAGGGGGTTGTTAATCAGTTTCAGCTGCTTTGGTGCACTAGAGGGGAAACAATGA
>JBBPCY010000109.1:34660633-34674813 GCA_037974405.1 Brachyalestes nurse | reverse complement strand
GATTCACCTTTTTGTTTTTGGAGGGGGGGGGGAGAGAGAGAGAGAGAGAGAGAGAGAGAGAGAGAGAGAGAGAGAGAGAGAGAGAGAGAGAAAAGGGAGAGAGAAATAGACAGATAGAAAGAAAGAAAGAATGAGGACAATGAGAAAGGAAGAGAAAAGAGATAAATAAGGAGTGAGTAACAGGGCAAGAGATAGAAAGAAAGAAGGAGGGAGAGAGAGAGAAAGAGAAAGAGAGAGAGATTGGGAGAGGGAAAACAAGAAAGGAGCAAAGAGAGAGAGTCAGTGAGTGAGGAACGGAGAGAAAGCATGAAAGTAAGTAAGACAGAAAGCAAGAAAAAAGAAGGAACAAAGAGTGATTTAAAGAAAGACAGACAAAAAGAAGAAGAAGACAAAGAGAAAGGAAGGAAGGGAGCAATAAAATTACAGGAACAAGAGAGAGTGTAACAGAGTGAGAGAGACGCAGAGAGAGAGAGAGAGAGATACAGAGAGGGAAGAGAGCTTAAGCCCATGCTCTTTTGGTTTCTGGGTGTTGTAGGAAAGTCTCCAGTGCCGTGAATGCTCCCTTGCAGCCGTGTCTATTGAGGCATCATAGCTGCCTGACAGGCCTATTGTCAATGAACGGAATAGATTAAGTCTGCTCCACCCAAGCAAGCAATCAAAATCAAACAAAAACAAGAAAGGCCTTCACCCGTAGCCCTATCTCTCTCGCTCTATCTCACTCCTCTCTCTGTGTGCATCACCAAGGATTTCTCCCCACAAACAACCTGTTACTTGACACAACGTGGGCCCACCTCCAGAACATGGTGGTTGTGGAGAACAATGAACTTGCTCAAAGAAAATTATATCCTTAGCTCGGTGTGTCTTTTCTATTCCATCACCCAGAGTTTACTGTCTCCTATTGTTGGCCTCACAATGACAGCGAACAACAACTTCCTTCGCTCTATTTGCTGATTCTCTTCAGAAGAACCGTACTGGCCTCGTCTGCACCACACAGTCGTTTCCTCTGACCACGTATCACTTTCAGCCTATTGATGGCTCATTTTGTAGTGATGCTATATTGTAGAAGGTCACTGCGCTTTTGGAACAGACGGTCCTCCGTGCGTGTGCAGTTATGGAGACGTGGCGGCAGTCATTGTTTTCAGAGCTCCTCTCTCTTTCTCTCTTTCTTCAGTGTCTCATGTCTGGCCCTGGGGAGGAAACACCTTTGTGTGATGCCATCAGTCAGGCAGGGCGCAGGATCAGGATCTTGTTTTGTATGCGACAAACAAGTAGGCCTCCAGTATCTCCAGGGAAACACACTTAGTGCTATGAATTGAATTGAAAATATTTTGCTTTATTACCTGATATGTCGAAGTCAAAACTTAAAAAAGTGCACAATGAACAAATCATCAAAATTCTTCTATTATTATATGTTATTTTAACTTTCAAAATCACAAGCTGCCTTTTACATCATATGAACAGTATGCAATGTGAACTGTCCAAAATTACTTTAAATAAATTTTCATGACATTAAGGGTCAGTTTTACATACTACTCTATAATAATGTAATTATCTTTTAATTAATTTTTTTAAAAATTGAGAGTCTCAGTCCACATACATTTGGCTAATTCATAAGGTATATGTGTAAAAATGTAGTCTGATAAAAATGCTGACGAGAAGTGTTCTGATCCCTAGGGAGAACAGCCCGGCGGGAGGAGGGAGGAAGGAGGGGCTCTTCCCAGCATTCCACAGGGCTCGGAGAATGCCCCTCTCTTGGCAACCCCTGCCAGGGTGCGCCACTCAGCCTCTGCCGGCCTCCTCCAGGTTTGACCTGAACTCCGTCTACGCTGAGAGAGAGCAAGGGCTTGAGAAATTAAAACCTCCTTCCCACAAACCCACTCAACAGGCACCTCATTAAGCATCTCGCATTCCATCTGAGGGGGGCAAATATCGAACACTCATGCTCACACTTATACACACAACGCCAACACATTTAACAGTCGTGACATTTTGTTCCCACAGCTTTGATGCCGTGACGGCTGATTGAGACGACTCTATCTCACCACATCAGTAATAAATGTTTTGCTTTGAAAGTTGATCAAAGGGGGACGTGAAACCACACTTTCGCCTCACTGTCGTGGCATTGTGTTCCAACCG
This sequence comes from Brachyalestes nurse, assembly GCA_037974405.1. NCBI lineage: Eukaryota > Metazoa > Chordata > Actinopteri > Characiformes > Alestidae > Brachyalestes > Brachyalestes nurse. The sequence goes on along the minus strand of JBBPCY010000109.1, from coordinate 34,672,677 downwards.
GATTGCTCAACGTCCTGCATCGATTGGAAAAACTGGAGGAGAAAAAAGACATTCGTCTAAGTCAACCAGTTTTGTTTACTTAAAGAACACAATAGGAGAAGCTGGTCCTTAATCTTGTTTTAACAGTGGCACAATGACTTGACATTACTTGGTTTCTGTTTTAAAACACTATTCTTATTTGGAATTCTTTGGCACCATTCTTTTGCAACTCTTGAACATTTATACAACATAATTGTGTTCCTATAAATTTTTTAGTCTTTCCTTTACACCATTCAGATGTTGTCTAAGCGGTTTATTTGAGCTCATTTACCGTGCTAAAAAAGAGCATGAGGCAAATTAGGACGCCTAAACAATGCCAGAAAGCCTTTCTTGTTTTAGTAATATGAGGAAACTCATTGGAAGTGCAATAATTTCACAACAGGAAATTGAGAGAGCGGAGCTGTTGTATTCCACGGATACATTTGAGTAGCAGGACCACCAATACTGATCCATTTGGAGACAAAATAACTAATAGCTGTGCAGAATCTTAAAGTCCTCGATTAGAGGAAGCTGGAGGTGCCCCAATAAAAACACTGGACGGATGAAAAAAATGATCACAGTTGCTTGACTAAATAGGCTTCCAGTGAGAGTGCTCTGCAACATATGGGCTTGTTTTGGCTGCCATTCATGGCTAGTTGTCTCTGAAAGCACCATCTGTAGCATGCTTTTCTCCTCTCTCTTGCACTCTATCCTGTTCCCACCGGTGCACTCCATTCATGCGTTGCCACTCCAATCAGCACCTTCCCAGGGGAACGGCTCAAGCCTCTATCGAGGGCCCTGCACCTTGCTGTATAACACACTATAGCTCCTCAATAGCATCAATCACACAGGTGTAGGTAAAACCTGTACGCATTACTGAATTTGTGTTGATGTGAATTGTATTCTGGTGTTTATTTTTGCATTTGACAGGGTCTCCATGGTGATGTTCTGGACTAGGCTCAGGGATTGCCTTTGTCAGGACCAGTCATTTCAAGGGCAGGTACAGCAGACATATCTATAAATCGCAATAAATACATATGTGTGTGCTGCAAGTGCAGCTGGAAACTTTTAGAACCCATATTAGCCCTCATTAATTAAAAAAATGGCGCATGAAAGCTTTAGACTTTGTAGGAGTCTTCAGGACAGCCCAGATGTCTCACAGGCACCAGTCTGTCGCAGTGTAATTTCCACTGATGCTAAAGGAGCAGCTTGGTTTTTCCCTTCCTGTACATAAGGGGGTAAAGAGGCATGGTTTATGGGTGACATTACTAAGCCTGACATCAGTTGTCTGTAAACGACTAGCTTCCATGCCACTGCTTGCGTAAATTAATCTTAAGCATGAGGAATCCATTGGCAGTGCCAAAGAACAACAGTAGTCTAGCGGGAAGCCATTTGGAGGCCTACTGTGTCCCGGCATTTACAGGACTGCCTGCTTCTACAAATCATAATGACAGGGAACCTCAGTACAATGCACTTTGAATTGCAAAATGGACTTACAGCAAAATGCACAAGTACATTAAAGTATTAAAACCTCCAGAACGTGTTTCTCTCTGTCCATCACATTAAGCCCTAGCAACTGGCAAAAGTGTAATTACTGTCATGACTACTATTGCCTTTTTGAATTCTAACACACAAGAAATGGTTCAATAACATTTCTAGGAAAGTCTCTTTGCGTCTCACTGCAGCCTTCTGCAAGAGGCTGCCCCGAACACGTAATCACCTCTGACAATAGGTGCTGTTTTTAATTTGGACAAAACATTTTAAACATTTTTCCCATTAAGCTTTTAAAACAACTGAGAATTAGAATTAAGCCACTTTCAGAATAGGGCCATGGTATAATTATTCAATTATAATGAGGTCCTTTCTGTGGGCTTACTCAGAAGAACAGTCTACAAAGAGTTTATAGGATATACTGGCACTTGGCGGCTAGCATGAAGCTTAAGCACAGTATGAACTGATTAACCTAAAGCACCTAGATCCAGTTTAAAACTTCTTACATGAGGCTATTCTCAGTATTGATGAAAACCAAAGGGCCAGAATCCAGTGAGAGCCTCCAGTCCCATGTACATTTTAATGCATTTTCTTCCCATTTTAATTTAAAACATCTGTCTTCTTTGGTATCTCAAGATACAAGAGAAGACATTTAGTGAAACACTTTACCTTTAACATAATAATGTTTGAGATAATTATGTAAAAAATTCACATTTGGTTTATAATATGGTTAGCTCTCATATTAACATTCTACCTCAGTGTTTCCCAGCCCTGGTCCTGGAAACCCTGCTCATCTGAGTGATTTCACTGCTTCCAACACACCTGATTCAGCTAATCAGCTCACTTTCACTGAACTAAAGAGGGTGTGTTAAGTCAGAGAAAACACTATAGGACAAGGCTATAAAAACACTGTTTTAGTTTATATGGTCTGTGTGATCTTTATCAGCAGTTTCTCTAGCGTAACTGAATATGCAACGTGTTTCAAACATTAGTTTCAAACATTCATAGAAATGTCATGACTGACCAGGACTGGGTGAGATAGTAATTGAACTCCAGTCCTATGTGTACTTCAATGTTTTTGCATGCATGAGTAAATAAAGCTTGCGGTATACAAAAAAAAAAACTGATAAGCGATAGATAGGAGTCTTGGCTTGGTGAGAAATCTCTGATGTTGCCAGGCCAGTAGGAAGCGGTGCTGGAGGAATGTGAGCCCAGTGGCTGCTGCTGAACCTCCACTCATCCATCACTCATCAAAGAGCTGCTTGAGCGACGGCGCTCAGGCAGGAATGCTGGGAGATTGATGAGTTGTGTTGATACTCGTACACATTAAAGGCCTTTGGCCGACTGCCGTATTTTATTCATGGACCACAGCAGATCTCCCCACCACAGCGCCCAAGAGGAAGACCCGGGAAAATGACGAGGAGCATATTTCCAAACAAAAGGCTTGACAAATGCAGGAAGAGGTGAAGTGAGAGATAGCGTGTCGTGCTTAAGGAGGTGCTGACTTACGGGGCTTCCTGTGGCCTTGCTGGGGCACTGGCACTATGTAAACCTAAGCCTCTGCCGTTGAAAACAACTTATTGAGGAATTCTGGTTACACTCCCTTTTTATCAGATGAAGGCCACTGCCAAGAATACTTTCCTCACTCTCCTTGATTTACCGACATAAATATTCCTGAATAGGCATAGACTCAACATGCCCTTATTTAGGAAAGGAATAATGAGGGAGTGGAAAAGAAAAAGGATGAGGGGGATGACAGATGGGCAGCATTTATTGATTTGGCCTTGACCTCTGGGGTCATGTGACCCTCTCGTAGGGGTCATGTGATGCTGAACTCTAAGACCAGGCTGTGATAAGAGGTTTTATTATTCTACTAGGCCTTCATACATCACACACACTCACACACACGCACAGGAATTTTGGAGTCGTGGTGTGCACTTGGCACTCATCCCTTGCCCCAGGTCATGTTAATCGCCCAGTGCTGCATTCTTGCACTACCCCAGAGATGGACTCAATCACTGCCCCACTGGCCCCGCCGGCTCAGGGGCTGCAGAGGAGGCCCTGCTGTCTCAATAAAACCCACATCCACTGAGACAGGGGCTTAGAGTGAAACGACTCAATCATGTTCACTTAAATCCATGTGATCTCTCCACATGCCTTCAGAGTGGAGTTCTGGGCCTCTTTAAAAGGTCTGAGGCTGAGTCTGGTCTGATTCTGGACCCACTTCTACTTAAAAGTAATTATGGGCATATCACTGATGACAGTAAACGAAATTTCTATCCCTCAAACTCATCTGATATTCATCTGTATAGTCTTTCACTGGCTTTACTTTCATTATTAACCTATTAACACTTAGGAGTCAAAAGTTATTACTGTCATTTTGCTATAGTATTCAAATATAATGACCTAATTACATATTCTATTACATAGTTACACAAACATTTACGAATTACATTGATATTCAGTTTACATTCTTCATTCATAGATTCATTTCAATAAGTGAGAAAAAAAAGATTACTATTGTATAACCCTTTTTTTATCGTGACCAAGCATCATTCATCTTCTAAGGGCGATGCCCTTAAATTCTTTAATATTTACTCTTCTTGTTAAATTTTACAACTAAACTCAGTAAAGCAATATGAAACTAAGATTTTGTGATGTTATTACAAGAGCGAGCACCTTATTCTCTCTCTCTCTCACTCTATATATATATATATATATATATATATATATATAGAGAGAGAGAGAGAGAGAGAGAGAGAGAGTTAGACAGATTTTTTCTTCCAAGTATGTAAAAAGTCAGTACCTGTTGTACACATGTGTATGTGCTTGACTACGCCACTCATACAGGTCCTTTTGCGTTTTGTGGGTTAAAAAGTTTTGCTTGCAGTAAAAATACATTAAAATGAAAGTTTCACTACTTTATGGGTATATTGAATTGTCATTTTAGAGCGTACATGTGTTTTCATATAGAAGAGTGTATTGCTGACAGGCCCTGGCAGGGTCTAACACTGTGAAAGGCAGAGTGCAGACACGGAGCGATCCAGAGGAAGCAGCAGATGCAGCTGTCTGTAAGTGGATTCATCCGCACATATGGACCCGGCCCTGCTCATCCTGGGCCTGGCCTGGCTCTTCCCCGGCTCTATCCTGCCTTTATTAGATTAGCTCTGTACCTGCTCTCCCTGCATGCAACACATGAAAGCGGTTAAAAAGTGCACAATTAAGGCCCTCCATGGTTCCAATCAGAGCTCGGCTGGAACAAAGGCACCAAAGCCCTGCTGATTTCAGATCTGACAAAGGCCGACCCGCCGGATGTGTCACTCACAATCAAAGTGTGTCACTCATACACAAAACATTACATACACACTCTCAACCATCAGATGCCTCTCATAACCAGCTGGAGCAGCTTCTGATGTCTTTAGCATCACCAGTTTATGGATGGTATAAATGTGGTGATAATTATTGACTCATGTTTTCACATTTAAATTCACATTCAGAACGTCTTGTACGATTGAGCTGTTTTGTCTGCCTTTGTTTTGCTGGCCCTTCCCGCTGTTGCTGGTTTTAAGAAATCATGAACCTCTAGGTAAAGAAAGAACACCCAGCAGATATTCACCATGTAACAATAGCCCTCCATGCTTTTATTGGCCCACAAATGTCTTATTTAACACCCATGTGCTGCCGATGTTTTGCATGGGCTTGAGCCATGAATGGAAGCAGTGGTTTATAATAAATCATGCGTCTGTCTTCAGTCTCAGTGACCATTTTAGAATTATGGTTGTAAGAATGTAAGCCACCACCATCCAAATTACCATAATGTGCCCTTCTATGAATGCATGTTGAACACAGCTTTTCCTCTAGGCCTTTTTGAGCAGAGAACTTGAATATATGACTTAATACTGTCAAATTAGCCTGAAATTCTTATACCAGAGACGTGCCTTTTGTCTTTCTTACAATGGTTCATGTATAATCATATTTAATGCTGTCAAAATTCAAATTATCCTGGAATTACATTGGTGGATCTAAATGATTTAATCCATACACAGATCTGGGTAGAATAGCATAAACCTGTACTCACATAAAAGCATTGCTGCTGCAATGAAACTGTGACTCGAGCAGATGTGGCCTAGCTAGTAAAAACTTGGAAGCACAAAAATACAGAAACTGAATTTCTTATAGAGTAACTCTCTCTTGTAGAATTGCAGTTGAACTTCTTAGTGGATCCAGTATCTATTAATTAAGGACCTGAAGTTTGTTAGCCACTCTTCTACTCTTTTATGTCTTTGGTCTTAAGGAAAAATGATGAACCTCAAAAGTCAGAGGTGTATCCAACAGCAAAAATGTTGTCACCTAAACGAAGCATAGTGAAATTAGGCATAGAGAAACTAATTAGTAAGTACATATTAAAGACTACAAAAGCATTCCATTCACAGATAAGCTTGAATAGAACATATAAGTAAGTAAGTAAAAACAAAGATTGAAAATACAAACCCTTGAAAACAGACTAGTCAACACCCACCTCTGTTCATGCCACTAAGATGCAGTTCTAGGAAACATCTTTAACTGATATAAAACTTTTGCTTGGAGGTTCTTTTAAGTTTAGAGAACAATCACAGGTCTCAGTCTGATAAAACTGTTTTTTTTAAGATTTGAAAAGGACCCAGAAATGATTTTTCTGTCCTTCCAGAAATTCTTATGCAATCCTTATTTTTTAGAGTGCATATATTTTGCAAAAGTACAGTTAAGCTGTTTGTGCCTGGAGAGTTGTCAGGCCTAAGTGCTGCTTCTCTCTTCCTTTATCAGCTGTTCCTCTCAAAGACTTGCTTAGCTGTCGCACTTGCCGTGTCCCAGAGGAGCCGACTGGGCTTTAATGAATTAGTTAAACTCGACTTTGGAAACACATAAAAGGTAGAGGGTGGAAAGCTGCTAAATTCCTTCTGCCAAGTTAGAGGAAACAGACAGCAGCCAGCAAGCACCAGCCTCGAAGCCTCAGCAGGCCTACGAAGCTTAGAGCTCATCTCTCCACGTCTGCAATGAACCTTCCCTTTTTTATTATTGAGTTTCATCCTGGAATATCTGCTCCGTCTCTTTCTTCTTATCCTCTGTAATTCTCCCTTTGTCATAAGCTCCTCTATATTATACGTATCATGTTTCGAGGCATCAGCACACAGAGAATTCTTCTGATCATGTGTGACTTGTTATTCATCATCTGCAGTGGAAAACAATGCCAGGTCTCATTTTAATCAATTAATGACCCAAACAGATTAATTATATGCAGCTTTCTTAAGCGAAGATCAAGAAAAATAAATCTAAAACCAGGCCAAAAAAGCAGGCAAGGGCCAAAGGAGAACTGCTGAATACACGATCTTTCACATATTCTCATGCTCTCTTAACCAAACATTAAAATGCTCCATTGGACATAAAACTAAAAGGAGGCCTTTGATGCCTGCAGTAAATTTGTGTTGTCATCCTCTTGACATAAAACCACCCTGAGTTTAATACCACATCATATTTTCCTTTTTAAGTTATGGCCTAAAATGTGATACAATGGTTTATTCATGACATATAGTATTTCAAATCTATGCGACGAGAAAAAAGAAACTGAGGTTAAGTATTTTTTTTCCCTTCTCTTTATCTGGGCTTCTGTTTATACTTGTTTGTATGAAATATACTAAGTACTATATAACCTGGCAACTAAAGAGGTTTTAAATTTGCCTGATAGAAGCACTTACAAGCGACTAAATGTCAGTTAAATATACACTGGCTCCCCAACCCACCCTTTCTTATTAGACCAAATGGCAAACAAACTACAAGCTCATCAACTGTGTCATGCAGCCAAAAAGATCCTCTTTCGCACCTTAGAATGTACCATGATATCATGAATATTTATATTTACAGATTCACTACTTCATTGGAATTAGATTCTTTCCTGTGATGTGTAATTCAGCTACTCACATGTACTTTTTAAAGGCAGATATTTTTATTTAGAGGTGGGCTGGAGGAGACAAATGATCTCATATGAAGAATCTTGCTACTTGCATAGTCAACTTGCAAATATTACCTTTTAAAAGTTAAGTAAAGTGGCCCCTTATAGTCATACGCGAACACACCACACAGTGTGAACAATGTGAAATTCTTTCTCTGCATTTAACCCATTAACTAAGTGAAGTGTTGAGCTGCCACCAACGAGGGGCACCCGGGGAGCAGTGTGTGGCGACGGTACCTTGCTCAGGGGTACCTCAGTGATGACACTAGCAGTGTTGGGATACAAACCCACAACCTTCTGATTGCAGGGGCAACACCCTAACGACTAGGCCGTCTTCACCTTATATAAGTTAGTTTGGCCAATGCGCTCTGTTGTAATAGTAATTTGACAGATAGCAAAGTATGACTGGATATTTGGTTATGTTATTTCTGCATTAGCCCCATGGCTTTAGGTAGTCCAGCAAAACAGGCCTGAAAACAGGTGTGGCTCTGGTGTTTCTAGGGCCCTTAATCACAGTTATGTCTGGAGTCCCCAATCAAAGACCTTTGAGTATAAAATAGATAAATATAATTTTTATCAGCAGTCAACATTTCTGACCAAAGTGCTGGATCATGAGAAGGAATAACATCTTATCTAGAGTTACCTGCTATTTCTCAGCAGTCTTGGTGTTGAGATGCAAACAGTAGCTACTTCAGTCACAAATGTAGCTTCTTTGACTGATGATTCCATGAGTGTGTCCAGTACATGCTTCTCCTCAGACCTTTCTTTGAATCACCTTGTTTGTTTTACCGCTGTAGATGCAATCTCACATCAAGAGAAGGTCCTATTACACCCAAGGTTACTGACGTGGATACAGATTTCAGACTTCTACTCGGGCTTTCTCTACTCTGTGGGGAAGATGAAGCACCAATCTAGCCTTAGTGCAGTGACTTTGGTAGAATAGAACATTATATCAAGGTTGCTTTCATAAGAATACATAGTAAAGGTGTTTGTGCCCCTCTTCTATGTAAAAAAAAAAATTATTCGGTTTATTTTGTATTTTCAGTTTTTTAGTTTATTCAGCCAGATTCATGTGGTTAGGCAGTTGCCCCTGTGCTCAAAAGGTTGTCGGTTTGAATCCAAGGACTTCTAGTGGTACCCTTGAAATACCGTTATCTCATATTGCTCCCTGGGCGCTGTGTCCTTGGCTGCCCGCTGCTTCACTTGGTGAATGGGTTAAATGCAGTGAAGAATTTTGTTCTGTTCACACTGTGTGCTGTCGTGTGCTCATGTATGACAAATGGACACTTTACATAAGAGTTTCTCATTTGGTGTCTTTTATAGAATGAACTAGGTAGCGTTTATACTTTAGCTGACAAGCTAACTCTTGTATATGGCCCATTAGGACATTAAATGAAGCAGTCTGGCACTATATTGTCCTTTCTGACAGCCAACAGCATGCATGTTTGAGGTACTTGCAGTTTTAATCTTCCATTACCCATCTTCACTTCTTCGCATCCATCATTCTTTTAAGTGCAAAGCTGGGAGGATAGGGTTACCTCTTACCAAATAACAGGCAAATTCATACACCCTCATGCAGTCACTTATTGGCATGTTGGAGGTGATGCAGGCCAGAATCAGACTTGTCTTGGTTTGGATAAATCTCTCAAAAGTACAGTCCGCTGGAAACACAAAGTGTGCTTACTACTCATTCAAAATGTTCAAAAACATGTACAATACCAACACAGAATGTAAATACTACACTTTGTACTAAGTGCATGCGTTATGTTCAGTGTCCGAACAGGAAATCAGGGCAAATGTGACAGAAAAATCAACACTGCTGCCAATCAAGACCTTTTCAGCATCTGCCAGTCAGATTAATGCCATTGAATAACATATAGAAATTGAACTTGATCCAAAAATCCTTGAGGAAATCACGTTCATCTAAACTTTCAAGACAGCTTTGTTTAGAGTCTGAAATAGATACTGTATATATTTGTTGGCTTGAATCATCTTGTTTGTTTGACCATTGTGGATTCAATCTCACGTCACGAGAAAATCCTATTACTCCCAAGGTTACTGATGTGGATACAAAATTCTACTCAGACTTGAGCTTTCTCTTCTCTATGAAGAAGACTCAGTACACCTATTCTTAGATACACACATATACTGATTTGTATCCATATCCATTAATGTATCCAGTAATGTATGGCTTTGGTATTATCTTTGAATTACTTAAGTATGGCTTTGATGGAAAGTCCCATTGGGACAAGTTGATTACTTTGTATAGATTCATGTGTCCTGCTACAGACACACATGCTTTTAGAGGAAGGCAGACACAGATTTTTTTTTCTTTCCACAGTGGGAAGAACTGTGATCCCTTGACTTAAACGACAGCCAGTAAAACACATTCCCCATATGTCGCAGCCCCCCCCCCCCCCAACAATAATGTCTAGTTGCAAACACAGCTGAGAGAGAAAGAAACAATCAAAGTAAGACAGTTAAAAGCTTAGAGTGCACAGAGAGGGTGAGAACGGAGAAAGAGATGGATAGGGTTAACAGTGACCACGCTAAAAGCTCAGGTGCAGGTGCGTGTTCAGGAAGAGGGGTCCCATACACACATGCTAGCTCACACACAAAGTAACCACTACCCCAGGCAGCTCAGGAAGAGAGTGTGTGAACAGGCTCTGGGAGGTGATCCAGGCTGGATGGCCTCTGTATTTGTCATTGAGGAAGAGAAAAAGAAGGGCCATCCTGGACAGCACATCTAATCTCTGATCCCATTGCTTCCCCGGCCACCGGATATTATGAAGATAGAGTATGTAAATTTTTATGTTGTTTTTAAAAGAGTTTAACTGAACAGTACATGGAGTACATGATCCCTCTCAACCAAACAGCAGAGGTTAAATGATTTAATATGTTTCGTGTGAGCATCTAGGAAAAACAGAGCAGTCTTTTGGAAAATCTAGCAACAGATGCAGAAGCACTCCAAAAAGTAAGACTGCCAACCACAGGTTTAATGGAATGATTCACTTGATGTTTTTTTTTTCATTCTCTCTCTCTCTCTTCTTTTTTTCCCTGATCTTTCAAGGAAAATAAAAATCGCTCTTGGCCATAGATTAAGCGTACGATGGAGAGGGTTAACCTGCTGATGTTTTTTCATCCTTATTTATGCACCATCTGTCTGCTCAATCAGCACCTCTGAGACATGGAGCTGTTTTTTTCTGCAAGCACCTCCAGTCTTAATGGATATCACAGTGCCTCACAATTACTTCCAATGAAGAAAAAGTAAAAATTTAGCTTTTGCGATAACCTGAAAATGCACTTTATAGGTGCGATGTTATATCCTGTGCATTATTTATGAGTGTGACTGGGGTCTCCCGAAGTGGAGAACAGATCTGAACATGCTACATATTGAGATGGCTTTAAAGTTGGACCTTTTTAAAGCTGTACTCTTCACAAAGGAGAAGCATCCAGTGACCTCATTCATTCACTGAAATAAGTGAGGAACAGCTTTTGCAGAATTGTTTAATGAGAAGTATGAAATTCTCTTTGTGCGAATTGTAAAATAGCATTTTTACGACTTTAAACCTCTGGAATGTTCAGAATACTCTGAGCTCATGTTCAGAGAGGGGAGGATCAGTCCTCTCCATAAACAAATCTGTGTGCTTATCAGTAGGTATCAGGCAGTATGCAGGTGCAGACTGGGCAGGGTTCAGAATCATTCAGAATCATACAGGAAATTATTAAGGAGGAAACACATGTAATACATGTACTATGAAAATCTTGAAGAAGAAAATAACTTCCTGAAAATAGTTTTGAAACTGTAATTATGTTCAAATGTTTAATGAACTTTCTGGTGAAAAAGTTCAGGGTTTAGAGTCAGGAGTTATGTATTTTAGGTGTAGATAGATAGATAGATAGATAGATAGATAGATAGATAGATAGATAGATAGATAGATAGATAGATAGATAGATTTACACTAACTGTGGAAAACTAAGACAGCATCACAGTGGATTGTTTTGGACCTCTATTGTACAAAAATCAGGCAGAACCAACTCACTTAGAGTCAAATAATGAGCACCGTTTCATGTCCGACCCTGCTGCTTCTCGCATGAACTGGACAGTACAATTAGAACAAATTCACAGAATTATTTAAAAATGCATACATACATACATACATACATACAACTACACACATAACACTATAGATGTAACTGAATTATTGTAGATAGAAAATGTGGATTTTAAGATGTTTTTTTTATAATTAAAAACACCAGAACTCATCAGCTTAATCCGACTATTCTCCAAAGGGATATTTATCATATTAACATATTGCCCAAAAGATATCAGTTCCTTCGTCTAGTGATGCATTGTTATGTTCACATGTTCGATCCATAGCTCCAAACTTCACCATTTAAGGACGACAACAACATTTATAAATACTTACATGCACATGAGGCCAAAGTGCACTCGTTATTTAATTATTCAAACAGATAGATAGATAGATAGATAGATAGATAGATAGATAGATAGATAGACAGACAGACAGACAGACAGACAGACAGA
>JBBPCY010000109.1:34634148-34647855 GCA_037974405.1 Brachyalestes nurse | reverse complement strand
CAACATTAAACCCTTACATACAAGGGGGCTCTGGGCAGGCTGTAGCCGACCTAGAAGCACTTTTTTCGGATCACTCAACAGGGTTGAGGGGCCTGGTTCTTGGTGAAAGCCCACTCCTGTGAAAGCTTCCATGAAAATGAGTGTGAGTTCCATAAAAATGAGTGAGTGTTCCATAAAAACGGATGAGTGGCATGAGGAGAACCGGGCCTAATCATCCAGGCGAGTAAGCCCGAAAAATGCTTCCCTGGCCGGCTACAGCTTGATGAAAGCCCCCTGGTATGAAAAGATCCATAAAAATGACTACCGTAATGACACTAATATCACTGTTTTTGGAAACCGTTGGAATTTTTTAGATTGCGCAAACAGTTCAAGAGTTACGGTAATTTAAAAAAATATTGAAAAAACCTGTTTGCGGCAACAGCTTCAGTTTGAAAGGCATTTGAAAGGCTAAAATGGAACAGGAAAATACCGGCGTGTAATTCATTTTATTTCAACAAAGTAACTGTAATCTGATTATCACTTATTTTAACGGTAACTATAACAGAATACAGTTACTCATCATTTGTATTCTAATTACGTAACGCAGGTACATGTATTCCGTTACTCCCCAACACTGCCCCGAGACTGAACCCATAATTCCTGCCACCCATACAATGGGACCTAGCTTCAGTTGGATAAAGTCTTTATTCAGCTGGATAAAGGCTTTAGTCCAACGTTCAGGCTGAATGGTCAGTACAGGAGCTGGACATGTCCCTCGGGGCTTACTGCCATAGGCAACAACATGACTAGGCAGAGTACTTAGGCTGGGCAGAGTATGCCCAGAACTCCTTACGTCACTCCGCCACCAGCCGAGAGCCATTTGAGTGTGTGCTTGGGCGTCAACCCCCGCTCTGCACTTGGAATGCTGAGCTGCCCAACCTACCACAGGTGGACGATTGATTCAGAAAAGCGGAGCAGGTTGGGGAGAGAGTGCACACCTCCATCATCCGAGCAGTTTGCCGGTTCAAACATCAAGCCAAGGCTGGTAAACGGGTCTGGCTCTCCACATGGGACCTTAAGTTAGGTCTCAACTGTAAGAAGAGAAGTTAACCCTGTGTCATATAAACTTAAGTCACCATCTCATATGCGTATCTCCCCTTTATTTCATGTGTCTCTCCTCAGGCCACCAACTCTGGGCCCGTTAGAAGAAGGGTTTGTGGAACCTACCGTGGTGGTCGAGGTCACCTGCGATACACTGATCTGCAGATGCTGAGTTTGGAATGTTAGATTTTATTTTATTCAAGCCGAATAACACTAAATAAGATGTAAGCTCAAACTATTGGTGTATTTGTATTATTTTATTATTCTACTATTGTATAAACATGTCTTCCAGTCCTCCACATTTGTGTATTTAGTTTTTTTGTATAAAATATTGTGATTCCAAAGCATCATAAAATTTCATAACAGTCTGAAATTTTATTATGCTTTGAAAATCTTCCTAATAAATTAGTAGTGTTAGATCATTTTGAAATCAGAGATGTTCTCCCCTAATTAATGCAAACTGACCACCAGCTAAATTTACTTTATATATTTAAAAACATTGTTTTAGCTGATATTGTTCTGTATTTTCATATTATATATATTATACATATTTTATATGAGGTCTTTGGACATATACAAGGTCTTTGGACATCTGTGCATAAGAAGATAATGTGGCCAAATGGAAGTCAAGTGATCTGTTTATGAACACATAATTGGTCACTGCTGGTCAGTTAGTATTGACGTAATTTGTTCTATGTGGCCAACTGGTGTAGGAGCCAGAGGACTGGCATTTTGCTAAAATGCAGGAGATGCAGCATTAGAGCAGTCCTACCATGGGCTGAGCAATGAGGTAATGCTTAAGAGACATATTAAAGCTGAGGACAGAGGAGTGTGTCGTCACACATGTGCATAATCCAGAACACTGTGTCATGATCAAAATCAGCTGTGGTGCCCATCTGAGTGATGAAAGGTAGGAGTGGATGAGCGCCTGCATTATACTCTATACCCATCTCCAGCCTCAGACCTTTGTCAACAGCAACTTGAGGGGCAAAGGAGCATAACTTTGCCCTGTCGACTGCCAATCATTACGAATTAAAATCTAATAAACATGTTGAGAAGAAAAAGGGCTGTTGCTGTGATACTTTTGTTTGGCTTTAAAACATGCCACCATGCCATGACAAAACTACCATTCCAAAAGGTCTCATATGGACTAACATGCATGGAATATTTTGCATTAGAATGGCATTAAACTATGATTTGTCTGCTCTTCTGATTTTAAAACTCATTCTTAGTTGCTGACCACAACCTGATTGTGATGTACAGCTGAGGACATTCTGACCAAAACTTGGAAAGTAGAAACAGCCTTCCTTAAGCTACCATCTGGACATGACACTGCTGCTGATAGGAAGGAATGAGTGACACTGAGAGAGACAGGCATTTTTCAGACATGAGTCATTCATAGCCACCCTTTCCTCTCTCATATGGAAGGGACAAGCCAGATCAGTGCTGTGTGTAACTGATCAGTGCTGATCAGCAACACACACACTTTAAAATAGGGGTGACATAAAGTGTACATTACATGAAGGTCTACTTTTGACTCCATAAAGAACCTTATAATGGGAGTAAGATGTGAGTGTAAAGAACCTGTCCACATACAGTAAAGATTCTTTGAAGACCATCTAAAGAGCCTTTACATGTTTAGGATCTTTATAACTTGAAACGATTCTTCATCAGTACATAACTCATTTGCAAAAATGGTCCTACAAGAAACTAAAACGGTTCTTCTTTGGCATTACTCATGAAAATCTTTAGTTTTATGTATGTAGGACTCTTTGCACACATGTGTTATATCCTAAGTAGAAACCATTCAGAGGCTGAGAATGCCGGCAAAAAAAACAGAGCCAAGTAAACAAAGTTGGCAAAACACTTTACTTTAGAGTGCAGGCTTTAAAATGCAAATAATATTTATTTTACATCAATGTGAAAGGTTACATTGTGAAGATAGATTAGATGGAATTTTGGTGCAATCAAGCTAATGTTTGCTTGGCGGAAAATCCATTGTCATTTTGAGTCTGCCTAATTTGACTGTAGAATTTAAACTGGAAACTCAATCTTATGTAGCAATTCTAAACAATAGTTGCAGCCATTAGGCTGAACTGGATTTGTCCCATTATTCTCTGAACCATGTCCTATCCAGTCCTATTCATTTTGCTTATGAAAGACTGCATTTGTATGCAGAGCACAGAGAGGTCTATTCACAGTTAAAGGATTTTGTTTCTAGATTTAAACTTAATTCGCACCTGGGAAATTAAAGCATATTTTTTAATTGTCTACAGTGCAGTAAAAATAAGCACTGGTATTTAATTATGCCCTTAATAAATAGAATTAGTACTTTATCTTGATGCTAACCTGCAATGAATTGAAAAATTGTAATTCAATTTAACCACAATGCATTATTGCTTGGTCAAAAGCAACAAACAAGTATAGGAAAACCACAGTTAAATAAGCCCTGTTATCTCAGCATGACAGTTTCCCCCCATCCCCAGTATGTACCATGCTCCCAATGGCCTGTCTGTGATATCGTATGTTGCTGTGTGCGTGATGACATCACACATGCATGTGGTGGCCTTTACCTGGCCCCTGTCCTCCCTCTCGAATACAGGAATGTTCCGCACATGCTCTCACACCATTTGGCATGTGTTTATTGGCAGAGCAGGGTAAAATGTTCAAGGTGTCTGTTTGACTTGGACGAATTGTAATCTTTTAAACAAACAAACTTGCGGTCCAGGGCCAAGACTCAACACCCTGCTGGCAAGGTCCTGCAGAGAGCAATGCTATGAATGTTACCTCGCTTCCCACACAAACACATCGCACAGAGCCCCCTGTGCCTTGACTAGGGTCTATTTATTTGTGCAAGAGGTCCGCACATTAATATTTTTTCCTTTTGCATTTTTTATCACATTGGCTACAAATGGAAACAATCAAACAAATGAAATGTGCTCCTCCAGAGCAGATTTTGTTTGCGGTTATTGTTGTTCCAAAATGTTTATTGACTGTCCACTTCCACTCTCCCCGCTCAAACAACCCCCAACCCCCCAATTTCCTTCCCCACACATGGCTGGCCCTCGGCCCTTGCCTCCACTTGGCTCCGGCCGTTTTGGCTCGTTGGGTGCTGCTGACCCATGATGCTACCGTCCATCCGCTCCCCTGGCGTTTCCTACAGGGCCATCATGCATGGGCTATTGGCATGCACCCTGCCAAGGTGTGGCCCTTTTGTCACTCTGGGGCCGAGGAACTGTCCTTTGGAGGGTGATTTGTGGACTCTGAGGGCTTGTGTGTGCTGAAGCAAATGTCGGAGGACACTCAGGTCTCTCCACAGCCATGACCCACGTTTCTTCCTGCTGGTATCCCTCTCTCTCTCTGTTCTCTGTAACATTATCCCTGCAGCACCGTCCACCATGGAGTACTGCAAATTACTTCAACTTGTGCTTTTCATGGTCCCCAGGTCTGCGCCAAGGGCTGCTCTGCTTTAGATTTGTTATAAACTATTAGTGCATATGACCTGATAAGGGAGTGGCTAGCGCAGCGCAAACATCCGTCTCCGAATACATCCGTCATAGCCCACATGTGTTTACGGAAATGAGATCTTATTTTTTTTCATTCTGGACCGTCTTGACTCGAATATTTAGGTGCATCAGCTGGGCTGTGAGAGCACTTTAGGTTCAGCAAATCCCTGATAAATGTTCCAGAGTCATATGTTTTGTGTAAAGGAAGCACCATGTCCAAAAAAGTAAGTACAATAGTTTAGCTAATGTGTAAGTGATCTTGATGGAAACCCTTAAAGGCTTATTTGGCCTTAGCTGATTTGAATGAGGCATCGAGCATGCAGTGAGTGTCTGTTTGTGTTTATAACTGCTAATCCGAGTGACAATCACCAAAAGATGTTCTTTGTTTATACAAGGCACAGTGCACCCACTTACCCCTGTATATCATCCCGATCATCTTCAAAAGGTGACACTTGATCTATTTAATTGAATTTGCTTTTCATTTGGAGCTGGCAGTTCATCTTTGAGCGTCTTACCACAATCAAACAGTAACAGTGTGCGAGCTGGAGACGTCTGACCAAAGCACTATCAAGATCAAAGGAGATGGCAGCCCTTAAACATGCATTTCAAAAGTGGAATCTTCAGTCTGACGTGTTGGCTGGCTCCAGGACTGCAGTGGAAAGTTCCCATGAAAGAACTACTTTATGAGATTCTCCTCTTAAATAAGCCTGTGTATACGGTGAAACTGAGGGACAAAATGTGAGATGAAAGGAAAGAACACAATCCAAGAGCGTGAACAAGTGCTGAATCACACTGTCTTGTTTAAATCTTCAATATGTTCATATCAAGCTTCTATTATCTTGACTTATTGTGGGCTCTTTTAGCACCAACTGGCATTTAGCATGTAGCTGAGATCAGTATGATGTAATATATCCTGTACACGTTACATCTAATTCCAAATATGTTATATAATACAGTCTCTAATCTGATCTTATATATCGTAACTGGGTTTACTGAATGATAATAATGGTAACTACTTTTCTGAATACAAATAAAAAAAAACACTGAAGAATAGTTCAGCAAAAAACACTCATTTTTTCCACTTCTTTCCCAGATGTAGTCAATCAGCAAAGACATTTTTAGTGTCCACATGTTGCTTCTTTAGTTTAGAACTGCAGCTGCAAGGCTAATGTTTCTGACAAACACTAGAACTCGATAATCACCCAAATAGACGTTTTTGTAAAAATACATCACTAAAACCTCTCTTAACTTCCTTAAGTCACGTGTAGGAGTTGGTTCAGATATTTTAGTGTTGTTTAGAGCAAAAAAACAAATTGGATTATTTGGGTGACTGGGACAAGAGGATAAATAATTGTATTATTTTACTATCCTTTAATATCAATACTATTCATATTGTAGATAGGAATAAACGTTACATATGAATTACATTTAATGCAGTTACATCAAGTTTATATATTTAGAATAAATAGTAGACAAGAGAGAGAGAGACTCTGCAATAATTACAAGTCACACATTTTACACATTTATATAGACATAAGGTCGTAAAGAGGTCCAGTCCCTCAATTAATCAAAACCCAGAGCTTTGTGCAACAGCTGCAATGTTTAAAACTGTTTCTGCATGACATCGACCACAACATGAAGCCCCATCCTCAAGGGTCTGTGTGAACAGTGCAGGATAATTTGCGGACTTTACTCTGTGCTCTATTCTGTTGACACCTAATGTTAAAGGCCTGTTCAGAACCACTAAGCATAAGACACCACGAGACAGCCACTGAAGTGTTAAACACACTCACAGGAGCCAGTCTCTTCTCCTGCACACCCTCGCCCTCCCCATGGCTGTGGAACACTGTGCCAGGTCACTGCCTAGTAATGAGTGTGCATGGGCGCCATAACTCAGGGCAGATGCTTTGTCAGCATCAATTTCTTTAGGTACTACTCATGCGTTGCTCTCCAACACTTGTTCTTAAATTACTTGGGAAAAGTCTATGCCTGCTAGCTATGTTTGAGTGAAAGCATGGCATGTCAAGTGACTATGGATATGTCTTGATTGTGATATTGAAAATGGCTGTAATAGATGATCCCAGAAGATTAGATAACCATTGTTGAATATTGGCACAAGAAAGCCATTTAGTCTAGAAGGTCATTCTTTTTTTTCTCCATATTTTGTTTCTCCTCTGCATTTGATTAGCCCCATTTTTCCACAAAGGCCTGCCATACATTACGTGAAAGTTTGGAGAATGTTAATTTGTATGATTTACAGCATAAACACCTCATTGAGTTTTGTGCACTGCACTGGCTGGAGTTGGTTAGGCGCGTGTTGGGAGTTCCTCCATGAGCAACTTACATGCAGCGCTCAAGTGTGTAACAGACATGACAAACATAGAGGCCATCAAGATTAAGTGGAGTAAGAAAAGGCTGACAGCCGTAGTCTTCTTTATGGTCTGAAGCTTGGCTTGTGAGTAATACCTTAAGCTTTGTCAAACAAACAGCTGAATGGTGGTCTAGAGCGGTTCACCGTGCTGCTGTTGTGACTGAAGCGCTCAGGTCTGACACGCCAGTTCTTTTGTGCGAGTCTTTTCTTCTCACCTTTTGTAGCTGTCTTGCTAGACATTCCAGAGCACAACAAAACATCCACTTCCCAAATCGCAGTGCATTGTTTATTGAGGCCTTGCTGTGAGGCAGGCTTAGTGTACAGGGGCAGCCAAGGGAGAGAGAATCTGTCAAAGCACTCTGAAAAGAAAGATAACAAACACACTTCTTTCTTATATACTTTGCTTTGCTTTATTTCATGTTGTCGTTTTGTTAGCAAATTCACTATTATTTCATATAGTACAATAATGGCTATTTTCTACAAAAAAAAACAATGCATAAATAATTTAAATGTTGACATTAAAAAATAAATACACAGTTCGTTCTTTGTCGGAGTCTCTCTCAGGGTTGGAGAGGGTGTGGACCCCTCCACTGAGTATTCAGTCATTTGGAGGGCTTTCGCTTCATGAGACTAGACAGGTACAGTATGTACAATCAGGCTATGCATGACAGCTCTGCTTACATGACAAAAAAAAAGATCCCTTCCAGTTTCTATTTCAAACACACAATTGAAAAAGAAGAAAACATGGCCAGAACTATTTGGAAAACAGAGATTGGGGAGAAAATAGTGGACCTGAACAATGTGCGGAAGTGAGGGGAATATTCTTCATGACTTGTACTGAAGGCAAGGCTGCTGGACGTGGAGACAACAACGTCTGGATTCCAGAGTTCTCCTACTGTACATCCTGCGTAATGTCAACATTCCCATTCGGAGTTCAGTTCATAATTTCATTTTTTCTCATAGCTTTCGTAGGAATGTAAAATCCCCCATCAGGATGTTTGGGGAATTGATTGTTTTCTGGCCAGCTCCAGTCACTACATACATGCCTTTTTTCACGTTTCACATTTTTACCAGAGGAACTGATGCAAAGAGATTTCTGAATGGTAATTTCTTCTTTAAATGGACACCTTCTTTGCTTATATATATTCTGTGAAGGTGAAATAATCTCATAATGATTGGGTTGATTTAACAGACCGTTTTACATCCTGGATGGTGCTTTTTTTACCCTTCCATTAAAAGATTATAATTAGATAACGTTAACGCAAATGAGATACTGCAACTGTCCAAGAATTTCCAAATAGTTTCCAGGGAAAGAGGGTGTAAGAAAGCATTGTACCCCGAAGGTCTGAACAGTGTGGCAGATTCCTAAACACATATGGGCCCCCTTTTCTGCTATTCAAAAAAACAGGAACTGACCACATCGAGAGGAAATGGCTTTTTATGGCTCAAGTCCTAAACACAGAAATGGGACTTTTTAGTAATTGGGACAAGTCAGTGGAATACTGTTTTGCACTCCTGGCCCTACGATTATGGAGTGCTGACACAACTGTTCCCACTCTCCGTCACTGACAGACCGCTTGGCTCCAGCTGACAGCTCCTGTAACAGTTCTTCTGGAAAGGTAAAGGCTATGGGAGCTCTGGTGACTGGCTCGATATTCCCAGCCTGTCAGAGGAGCGCTGGAGTTAAAAATGCTGGATCCCAGTGACATGTCATCAACCGCACTGTCTCCTGGGCCTAGCAGCCCTGGGCAGCTGGATCATAGGTTGCTACACCATGCCCCAAAAGTGATGACTTCATTTCAGCTATGCAAACATTCACCTCGGCCACAAGTTCGAAGCACCGCTGGTGGTGGATTTGGTCATGCTTAAGGTGGTTAACTTTGGTGTCAATGTTCATCTCAACTATACTTTTAATGAACTTCAGCAAAGTGAACTGATTTTGGACTGGGTCAAAGAGGCCCTCCAAGGGAGCATCATAAACCATGGGTTTCGCTACACTAATCTCCCACAACAGCGTACCTCCTTTCAAGCAAAAGTCCAATAAAGTCCTCTGGAATTCTGTAATCAAACATCTGTGTTGCTTGGAATTATCGAGGCTCAAGGGGTCATGCAAACGGTTAGCCATCTTGAAACGCACTGGAGATTCAAAAACTGGCTGGATGGTTGCTTCAGTGATAAATGAGAATGGTCTTCAACCCTTCAGTCCATAAAACAAAATCCTTTTTGTTAAATCATCTTTACTTCGCTGGACTTGCATTTGGGCAGTATGCGATAATATGTGTGTGAGTATGTGTGTGTGTGTGTGTGTGTGTGTGTGTGTGAGTGTGTGTGTGTGTGTGTGTGTGTGTGAGAGAAGACAGTCTTTGTTTAAGCTCACATAGAGAGGGCCTCCTCCTCAGTAGGAGTTGCTGCTGATAGTTGGCTCTCTGCTCCGACCCCGTGCCTGTAGGACACGTGTGAGTTTCTTGTTGCGCCGCGTTTTTTGGGACGGTTCCTTGGCGTCTGATTGGTTGTGGTGGCGGGTGTAGCGCTTGCACTTGCAGGAGGTCACCATCCGGATTTTGTAGGTCCGGTTCTGGCCGTTGGGGCACTGCAGCTGGACGCGCTGGGTGCGGGAATGAGCTGGAATGCAGCGATAGTCGGACGAGTTGCTGCGCCACCACTTGCTCCGGACGATGGAGTTGGGCATGCGGTGAGCAGGCAGGCACTGGCCTGAACACACCAGCTCCTTCACTGGCTTGGCACTGCGGCAGGAGCCATCCGTGATGTAGCGGGTGGAACGCAGCTCCCGACAGCTCAGCTCAGACACTCCTAAACACACAGAGAAAGCGACAGAGAGAAAATGAGATCAGACTTGAGCGCCACACTCTGAGCTTCTGTCCTGTGCTGTGAATGTAGTTAAAACAAGAAAAACTGTGTGTTTTGTGGCTATATATTGCTAAACAGTGTGTAGTTGCTATTCAAGGGCTTTTATGTGACATACACTTTAGTTTCTCATTCCTAAAACTGCATCTTTTTTCATTTAGTTCTTGGCTCAGGCATCAAAAATCTATAATTGGTGCACAATCTTTACATTATGTGGAGGTTCCTTAAGCGGTGAAGAGGTTCTTGCATTTGCACACCTCATTTACAAAGGAAGTCTCCACTGAAAGGTTCATTAGGAAATCAAAAGGGCCTCATCTATAGTATCCCCTTATTCCACATTAATTGTTAACAGTGCGCATATTGAGTACTTCAAAGTACACTGTATTTCAATATGTTTTCATTTATAACTTTGATAAATGATTAGTCACTGATAAATAAGTCTGCAGTTAAAATGGTTAAGTTGTAGATGAATTGGTTCTTATAATCAAATTTGGATAAATCATTAGTCCAAGTAAACATCCCTGATAAGAGCTTGGACAAAATGTAATTTGGATGCAGAGTTGAGAGACTGTGTACGCTGACACCTCGGAGGGAAGCGCGAATTGATTTTGACATATTATTTACCATTTGTTTGGGGTTTTTTTCTTCGTTTAAATGCAACACTCAGCCAGACTTGAACTCTATCATGTCAGCTCGAGGCCTGGGTCCACAAGCTGTTCCTCATTTCAGCGTGGCTCCTCACTGAATTACAGCACAAGGCGCTGGAGGTGTCAGCTAATGCAGTGATAGTGTGGAAGGATCTGTTTCCTTCTGCAGCTCTCCTCACACACAACAACAAAGGATTTATGTGTGTGTGATAAGTTCAGGTTTTCCTTCCCTGCCTCTCACAGAACCTGATCTGTTTTATTAAGGCCCAGTCATAGCGCTCCCCTCGCTGTGAGAGTGGGAAGGAACTGGAGGACAGCCAGAAAAAGGTCAGCACATCCAGCATGACCCCAAAGTGTCCACTAGAGACCGCACACAAACACACACACACACGTATTTATCTGATATACATGCTATGATTCAGTTCACTTTATGATACTATTGAAACAGACTACAGACTATATATTTTGTTATATGGGTTTTGTTGCAGAACCTGTTTATGAATTCCGTTCATGTTGCGTTCTAACTGTAGTCACATGTTTGTGGAGTTCTGTATTTTCTGCAGAAGTGCATTTTTTAGTTGAAATTCTGTTACTCTCAGAATTCACTAAGTAGGCCTATTTATGCTACTTTATGCGAAAGCTCCAGCTACTGGAACTCCCAAATTGAAGCATTCAGTGAACGGAAGCCTGCTGACAATACTGACAGACATAATTCAGGTGAAAGCCCAGCTAACGGCTAAGGGCTGAATTTACTGCAGCGTTTAGCAGCCACAGGTGGGAGTCATTCACTAAAGCGGTGTTGCGTTTAAATAACAATTTTAAAATACCCTCAAGAAATATCTCCAATGACTCTGACATACTATTCTACTTGGAAACATGCTGGTACAATTAGATAGCTATGTAGACCTTGACTAATTGTATAAAAGTGCGGAAATGGCAGGAAAACACTGGCTTATCAGTGCATCACCTGCTTGGAACATACAGGCGCTGATTCCTCTCGCACTTTCATATCCTGCAGCACGATTCGGAAACATGCAATAGCGCTTAAAATCTAGCAAATGAAAACCCCTGCAGATCAAATGTATATGCTAGAAATGAAAAAGAATGCAGGTCGATCAGACTGTACAAAAGATCTCCTTCAAAATAGGGACTGCTAAACTGTTCTTAAATTCATCTTAAGTGTAACTGTCAAATGCTAGTTTTGGTTCAATAGGATGGAAGCTGTTAATATAACACACTATAGTCATCTCTATGAAATTAAAATGACTCCCTTTTATTGTTAGGAGTTTATTTCCCTCATTACAAAGAACCTAAAACTGACTCAGTCTTTATTACCCTCAGGAGCATTTAGACAGCAGTTGCCTTTACCCAAACCACACAACTAGATTTGATCATGGCTGTGGAGCACAAATAAAGGTTCCTAAATCGTTCCTGGCTCGGAAACGATTCAAGGAAAAATATTTATAGACACTTTACATTGTATGGAGATTCTCCAAACTTTTTATACTCACACATCTAATTTACAAACATGTGTCTGTCAACCTTTGACAGGTTCTCTTGGGAACCAAAAGTGGTACACTGCTCCGGAAGGTGCTCCATTAGTCACCTTTCAGATTGTAGAATATAAGCCTACAGACAGTCAGGGCCGAATTGGAATTGGAAATCATTTTAAGTCCAATCTTGTCAAATCATTTAAGCAAATACATTTCCAGCAAACCAAAGAAACTGAGTGGTGGCTAGAGTTCAGGCAAGGATTGAATTATTAAAATATTAATGAATATCAGTTGAAGTAGCCTAGAAAAAAAGTAAGTATTACTGCATACTCCACATCTTCTACAATCAAGAAAGGCAGGCTAAATTTCTCTGGTGCATTGAGAAGAAGAAGCCCTGAGCAGAAACTTGGTTAACAGGTAGTGTGTGTGTGTGTGTGTGGGTCAGGAGCTCTTACCGTATGCAGGGCTGTTAGCTGAGGCCCTCCTGCCCCCGTTCTTCGCCTGGTTCATGGTGCTATTAGTGAACTGCTGCCTTTGCTCGTCTGGTTGAGGTGTGTCCTCGGTGTATTCTCCGATCAGCTCTGTGGCATCGTTCTTCAAGGCTCCCCATGCCCCTGCCCCGCTCAGCCTGAACTGCAGCAGCAGCAGCAGCAGTGGCCACGACTGCACGATCACCACGGATACAGACACGTGCATTTCTTCACTGATCTCTCCTCTCAGGGCCGGTTTCACTAATCTCTCCCATCCGGCAGCAGCGCGTCCTCCTTAAGTACCTCCGAGAGAAGCCACGACAATTAAAGCGCCCGGCCAGAGTGGGAGGAGGGAGCGGCTCATTCAGAAAGTGATGGGGAGGAGGGGACACGCGCGCGCCTGTGTATGTGTGTGTGCGTGTCTGGGCATGTGTTGAGTTGGTCCCTCTTTTGGGTAATATTAAGAAAATATAAATATTTTGTATTTGTTGTGGAAGGTGGTAGGGTTTGGTTGCTCCTTATGAGTATTTTGTTTGTTTTGCATTTGCAACGAAAAGGCGGAAAAGATGTGGCACAGCAGTTTATATGGTAGTACCCCACAATGATAGTAATACTTGTGGTAGGGGTGGTGTTGCGGTGGCTAGAATGAGGCGTGTATTTAGGTCTTCATGGGGACCAACTGTGACCCTGATGGCAAGAACTAGTGACAGAGAGACACAAACACATGTCATGTTTGTGACATTTGGCTGGCCCTTCTCTTTTCCATCAAGAATGCTTTTATTAGAAAAAATAAAGTGAAAAAGTTTTCTTTTCTTCTCGTCCCTGAGGTTGAAGTTAAGGCTAAGGCTGAGAATGTTGTAGCACAGCGCCATTCGGCTACAGTCATACAGAGGTCAATGGAAATACCAAAAAGAATAAGAGAGTGAGTAAGGAACTAAGTAGAATAGTAGAAATAGTGTATTCCATGTCACATTGAATCTCCTCTATGCATTTCTCACGACTGTGATTTACACACGACTTACATGAAGTGTTGAAAGTCTGGAGAACAGGTTTCACTGACGCACGCTGCTTCATACTGCTTGTGTTGAAAACTTTTTTTTCCTCAAAAGTTTTTCCTCAAAAGTGTGAGGCTATATCATGTTTATTTACAATATTCGGTTACAGAGACATTTTAATGCAGTCTTTATCAGTTCTTCTATATAATTAACCCAGTCTGCAAGGTCCTTAATATATTATGATCTGCATGGGGGCTTCATTTATCTGTTAAATACTCTC
>JBBPCY010000109.1:34617209-34631947 GCA_037974405.1 Brachyalestes nurse | reverse complement strand
TGTGTGTGTGTGTGTGTGTGTGTGTGTGGCATCGTATGTTCATAGTGGTATGACACTGGCTCATTTGTATAAATGCTGCCCTCTTGAGGGAAGCCAGACACACAGATAATTCAGCAATGTCCCTCCAGAATGGCTCCCAGTGAAACCTGGCATACTATTCTGGTACATGGATTCAGATGGATCATGGGAATTTCCATGATATGTATTTGTTCCTTGTTTGAAGGAATACTCTTACAGTTTTCTACCAAATTCTATTACAAGAGTCAGCATGGTTTTCTGTTCCTTTCGACACTGTTTGTAGAATAAACTGGGTTGTACAGGTGCAGCATACAGAGAAAAGGTGAAACATGAAGTATTCCAAGAATGGCAAGAAGGGTTTACCAAAGTGAGGAAAAAAATGTCATGTGTGGGTCAGTTTGTGACTCCATTTGAAAGCAGACATTTTTGTGCCTAGGTCTCTCAGATGCATCACATTGTCTGATCATTTATGGAACTGAAGCCACCGCCACACTGAGGGAATGAAAGGGAAAGAGAGAGTGTTTGTGACTCCTCATCCGTCACCCCTGTCAGCACAACAGAAGGGAAAGATCACACTGTCCACCGCAGTTCCTCGCTGATTGCACCCTGCGTTCGCTCTCTGTCATTGACGGACTCTTTTTATACCTCCTCGGGTTTGTGCACTGAAAACGTAGGCTCCAGCTCTGTTTTGTCATGATAGCAGCTTAAGGATAAATAACACTCAGATGTGGTCCAGATTTTGCTACGGCCGCCAGTGAAGGATATTTTTATAGGAAAGCAGTAACACAATGTTAAAGTTGCATAAACAAAGTATTTAACTCCACAGGCTCGACGGTGAGAGGCCTTCAGAGGAATACACTACTAACAGACTTTCTTGGCCACACAGGGCTAGAGGAAGCCTTCTGATAAGAGTACACTGGGTCAAGTTCTGGCAGATGTGTTATTCTTACAAAAGATGTTTTTCAGACCTGCTGTGTCCTTTCTCTCATGTGGTGAAGATTTACATTCTGTTAAAAAAACATACGGTTACAGAATAATGCATACAGAATAACAGGTCCTAGCTGCAGAGAGTTTCCTTATATCATTGATTGTTTTTCTTTTCTTCTACTTTTCTAAGTGCCCTTACATAAACTGAAAATTTCTTAATTGTTTATCATCACCTTTTCTCTTTGTTTACAAGAGATGACAGCTATATGGGATGTGCATGAATAGTTGGATAGAATCATCTTTTTAATAATGTTACAAAAATAAGGATATAAGGATAACAGTTTCAGTTGTGTTTTGGTAACATTAATCCATTTAGCAATAATTTGCCCTTTGAAAGAACAAAAGTGCAAAGTGGCCTGCACCTGTGTCATTCACTAGATTGCATTGTTATCTCTTGCTATTCTGAAAGATAATTCCTACGTTATTTAATATTTTTAGTTACTATATACTCCTGTACAATACCATTATTGTATATGTGCAATAGTGTCCTCCTCAAAGCATATTGAGCTGTTAGTGCCAATTTAAAAAAATGCAGTAACTCCTCATGTGTCTCAGATAAGGCTTATGCTAACTTTTACCATCCCAGCTTGGCAGCGTCATGTGACTGAATGGAGACAAATTCTACAAAAATTGCACTAAACCCCTAGTTGCAGAATGAATACTGCATGTGGAATGGTTTACTTCATTTTCTTTTTCATTCCAGAAATCCAGAGGCCAATTTTTCATCTACATATATTGTACCCCCAAATCTGATTACACATTGTACATCTGCAACGCTTCACTGTTGTAAAAGATTAAGTAATGTATTATGTTTCGTCCAGGTTACACTGGTTAGAGCATGAGAGATCAGCTTCATTCCAGCTCAGTCATGTGTTTGGCTTGTACTATGTTACGAGCGCTTTGTAACTGAGGCCAAACGTATCAAAATCTGTGGGAGATTGAAAGGTTATCTGAAGTTGCATGCTTTCCCACTGTGAGACCCTTGGATTTTCAGCCTGAAAATAACACATCTGGACTCACCGAGCGCTCACTAACTTATTTAGAATTGACAAGGTGAAAAATCTGAAGTCAGCGTCATCTCTAAAGTAACATTCCTTGCCAACCTCCACCGCTCCAGCCATACTGCGTGTGCCTGATGTTTAAAGCAGCTCATTTGTGTTTGGAAATAATAGAAACCTCAGCTGTGGTTTCACTTAGAACTTTAGTAAACCTCACAGACCGCCGGGCCCATGTGTTAACCGCCCTGCTTCCTCACTCTCTACACAGCACACATGAACATTCCTGCCACAGGTGCTATTCATAGCAAGTTCCACTAATTAGCAAGCAAATTATTCCCTCCAAATGTGCAGCTCCTCTAACATTTAAATTTTTTTACAAGATTCTCTCACACGGTGTGTGCAGTGAAAACCTCATGTTTTCCCTAAAAGTGAGGTGACATGATGAACTGTGACCAAATTACACTCTGTGGGACTTGAGGTCAACTATATGAATTTTGAAACATGCATATATGAAACATGCTAAAGAGTTTGTCCCAAGAATCTTGCAACATTTCTTGTGTGTTCATTAGTATCTCTGGTTGCTTCTTGACGTTGTTACAGTCCAGATCACTTGTTCTGTACCAATCTGAGTCCAGAATTTTCAAGTGAGATATCACAGACCAACATTTCCCATGCCTTCAAATTCCCCTGTAATTGTTTTGGCATTGTCAGTTCTTTGCCGTGACCTATGTTTACTATTTGATGTTCTTCGTCACTGTTGTTCATTAAATGAAAAGACCTTTGCTTTATATGACTGTATTACACACTGACCATAATTTACACACACTGTGTTTGTTTAACCTTTGCTGGTGGAGGAAAGAGAGGATGCATAAAAGCATGTAGGGCAAACGGGCCAGGATGGAGGAGCTGTCAGAGCTATAATGGCCATATGTTTCATAAATGAAGTTCTCGGTGCGCTGCTCCAGTTTTATTAGCAGCATACTGGAGTGACAATTAGAATAGCGTGAGTGTCAGTGGAGTATGATTATCACACTCGACTGGAGCTCAGCACAAAATAGATTTCAGGTCAGCAGTGGGGTGCTGGAAGTGAAGGTCATAACCTTATTAACCAGGCAATGCTTTTTGTTCTACTGAACAAAAAACTTCTACTGAAGCTTGCTTTACATCCTCTGGAAAGGCACATACCACATGTAACTTGTATTGAGTACAGTTCTGTAGACTATCTATTATCTATTTAGATGCAAGTACAGTATTACAGAACTGGGGAAACCTTCCAGGCCATGGTCTGACCTCTTTTTTTCTGTGGGATTACAGATTGTTACACACACTACATCTCCAAATGTATTCAAATACCGCTTCTAATTAATGATTTCAACTTTAAGGTGCCCCCGTTACTGAAAAAGGTTCAGCATACTGTATATGATATTGTGCTGGCTATGTTTAAGGTGCTGCTTTTTTCGCGCAGATACTTTTTTCACACAGTAGAAGGTTTAGTTCATGCTTTTATAATGTTACTGCTTGATACTATAAATACTGCTCAGCATTATTTCTGAGCCATGTCAGTCCACATTACTGATATGGCTCAGTCCACAAGAGAATAAGCAACTGTGTTCTCTGGAGCGATGGAGCTCCATCCAATACCTTTAGTATGAGTTGGAGTGGAATTTCTGAATCAGAACTGAACATCTGAACTTTGAGGTGAACTACTCATTCAACATCAGCAGCTCACTAATTCCAACCTTTCCAGAAGAGCTGAGGCTCTTTTCTGCATCAAAGAAGGGGCGAAGTCGTTATTAGTACCCTCAATTTCAGAAGACTGCAAACTTTTGTACATACAGTGTATACGCTTGAATTCATCCTAGCAATTCCGTTACAGGAAAGACGAGGGTTTTTTTTAATGTTTACTCCTGCCAGGTCTACCTAGATCAAAATCTGCTTTTTGATCTGCAAACCATCATCAGATTCTGGGAGAAGATTAAATGCAATGCTTTGTGTTTACAGCAATGTAAGCTACAGTAAGTGACAAAAAATGAAGTGTCATTAAAAGGGGATGAAGGGGGGCCTGTGCTTAGATGTTTACATCGAGAAGAAAACTTTCATTAGTTACGTGTACGAATGGATGCCTGTGATCACATGGGACCACTCTTTCATTGGGTGTGATTTTTGTATAAAGTGTTTGCTAGTCCGACAGCTTGGGTATGACTGCAGCAGCGTGCGCGTAATCTTTTGCAGACTGCTTCTCACAAGATCAGAGGGGTCAATTGAAAACACGGCGAGTACACACTGACGTGTACTTTTGATGACAGGAAGGCACAACAGCACACTTGTGTGGAATGTCATAATTTCCCAGAATACTACAGGAAGGTGCGTTAATTAAGCATGAAAGTATAAACAGCTTCAGCTGCCGAACATGCGGAATTTACGTGGGTGCTTCGAGGGAGGAAAAAAAAAAAAGAAAAACAAGAAAGTGTTTCAAGAACAGATCCAAAAAGACTTCACAAGTTTGTTTTTTACGGGTTTAATAAAAGTAGATAACGAGCATTTGAAAATAATTTTGCTCTCTGGTCTCTTTTCCTATGAAGAGTAATCATATGCAGGGCTAATAAAAGGGGTCATGGAACTGTCATGTGAAGGTAGCTGATCACGGAGATGACCACCCACGCTGAGTCTTACAGCAGCCCAGAAACAGGTGGACAGAATTGGAGGGTGAGAATTCCTTACACAAGGAAAGTCTGTTCCACAGTATTGTGCCATCACAGCATTTTCTGCTTTGCTAAGTTTTTGTTTTTATTTTGCTTATTCACAGTTATATTTAGACCATGCATTTTCTGCTGTTAGTACAGTTTTATTAATGTACGCTGCAAAAAGTACTGCATTAAAATTTCTTGATTCGAACGTGCACATAATTTTCACTGAACTAAATCCATTACACCCATGCAATTGTTGCCTGAGGTAAGTAATTGAACAAATGATGTGCTATATTTTAGTAACTGGACCATAACAATATATGATTTCCATCCATTATGTGAACCATTTATCCTTAACCAGGATCGCATGGAGTGCTGGAGCCCATCCCAGTGGTCAGAAGGTGAAAGGTAAAGGAACACAATGGACAGGCTGACACTCTACCACAGGACAGATATCAGACTAACACACTCACACACATACTTAGAGTCAGTTTAGCATCTCCCATACACC
Organism: Brachyalestes nurse; assembly: GCA_037974405.1. Taxonomy (NCBI): domain Eukaryota; kingdom Metazoa; phylum Chordata; class Actinopteri; order Characiformes; family Alestidae; genus Brachyalestes; species Brachyalestes nurse. The sequence continues at coordinate 34,626,746 of JBBPCY010000109.1, read as the reverse complement.
TGATGTGCATGGACTGTGGAAACCCACGCATACACAGAAAGAACATCCCTCAGGGGCCCCGGCTGGGACCTGAACCCAGGATGCTCTCGCTGTGAAATGACACGGCTACCCACTGTGATATATATGACGTAATACATGCAATAATATAATAATGCATCAGCTTTTTCAGCACATATGTTTACTGTTAGTTCAGCATATTGTAAATGATACTGCGCTGGCTATGTTTAAGGTGCTGCTTTTTCACACACTTTTTTCACACAGTAGAAGGTTTTGTTCATGCTTTTATAATGTTACTGCTTGTTATATAAATATTGCTCAGCATTATTTCTGAGCCATGTCAGTCCACAGTGCTGATATGGCTCAGTCCACAAGAGAATAAGCAAAATAAAATAAGCATGTATTACAATTTAATAAGCAGCTTAAAGCTGTTAAATAATAATTATTTTATCACTAATGTTTATAACAAATGATAAATCCTCTTACCGTTCTAATATAACACATTCTCCAGCTTGGCTGTGCACATAAAGGCACCGAAATAAAACATGCATGCTGTCAATCACTGAGTCTGTATTTACCAGCTGGCTCTCACTCCTGGTTGTGGTAAGTGCCACAGTAACACAAGTTTTGTTTCATGTGGTTGTTTCATCTGTGGGTAAAGTGAGGTCATTATGTCTCTACAATAATAGGGCTATGCATTAGATAACTCTACATCACCGGCGTAGCCATGATTGACGTTTGCACGTCTGCGGCGTGCATGTTGGACTGTACAAATCAAACAAGAACTTTTGGAAGAATGACACTTCTGCCTAGGCCAGGGGTAGTTCAGAGCTGAGAGATTAAAAAAGAAAAAAAAATGCCAGAGCCTTTTGTTCCAAATGTAAGTGCTCCCACCAGTATCACAGACCAACTTGGGCCCTAAGGAGCCATGCGGCCATATTTGGCTGTTCCTGACATGACAGTTCCTTAATAAATGTCAGGCGCACTTGGCTAGGCCCAGCAGAATCGGCACAGTCCAGTAAAACAACAGAGCGCAGGGAGATGAAACGAGTAACACCACTGCGGGCACAGGCGCTTGGAAGAGGATCTGAAGGCCATCCATTCCAAGCCCTTTCTCTCCCATATTTCCCAATAATTAGTGCTGCTCTGCAGATGTTCCCCCCTCCTTCCCCTTTTACTTAAGTTTTCACAATGGGAGCGTGGCGAGGAATGGCACAAAAAAAAAACGGCGAACAAGAGGGAAACATCATGTGCTTCTCGTTTAACAGAGTCATTAGAGAAGGACGAAGAAGAAAGCAGACATCGTTCACGAGAAGTGCCATTAAAACCAACGTTTCTAGTAGATAGCTCTTAATTTGTATGCTCTTGTTGTTATTAAGAAATTTGGGCCTTCTCCTACATTACCCTTTTGGTATGCTGGCTGGAGAGACCCAATTTAAACACATTTGTAACACAAACCAGTTCAAAATCAGCCAATGATGTGTAATATTCAAAATATTATAATGACACTCATTATATTTCTTCACTTCTGATGTGAATGTCAGCCCGAGTGTGTGTGTGTTTGTGTTTGCCCCATGGGAGTAGGGAGTAAGGCCAATTATGACGCTCCCTCCTGTGCTGCTGGCAAAATGTGCTCCTATCACACTGAGCCCTGCTGAGCCCCAGCCCAAACATTTCCTCTGAGTCAACATCCTCACTACAGCCAGCTGCCATTGTGCAATGACAAACATTTTCAAGTGCTTACTGGCTAAAGGCATCTTAATTATATTTCAGCAGCACATAACTTCAGTCATGAGACGGCGGCCTTGCAGGGCTGTCAAACTACAGCGACAAGTCTGTGCATTACAGTAATTTTAACAGGTTTCCATAAACAAAATGCAGCTTATGCAATGATAATAAAATGTTTAATAAAACATTTTATTTCTGATTAATTATTATGGCAGCACAATGGTGCAGTGGGTGGAGGAGGTCCTGAGTTTGACTAAGTCAAAGATCTTTTCATTGTGGAGTATGCATGGGCGCCAAAACCATTTCAAAATCACCCCCCCCACACACACACCTTTTCCCTCCCAGACAACAGCCGAGACGTAGAGCGCTGCGCACGCAACCCCCATAACGACCAAACCATCTTTACATCTTCACCTCACAATTATTACTAATTTATGATACTGTTTGTTGGCACTCTCACTTACCTTGTTTGATGTGGACCAACCAAACCATTTCTTTAATCTGGTTCATTATGACAAGTGTGAACACTGCACCTGTGCTCACTAAATTGTGAATGGCAAAAATCACAGATTTCACAGGTGTGTTGCTAGGTCATGTTTAACTGGAGTTAGTGCAGTGCAGTGAGTGAAACACTGAATAGAAAAAGTTTTTTAAAATGTTGCATAACTGCCTCTTTTTGTCTGTTACAGCTTAGCAGACATTAGAAAAAAACACAATAATGATATATTCTGACAAAATTTCTTCTCATTATATTTTTGCCATATAGTTCACTCCTAGTGGGAATGCATGGTCCACATATATAAGGGAATTCAACATCAGCGCATGTCCAATCATCAGTACACAAGAAATGTCTACATAATCCATCTGTTTTAACATTTGACATTTTTATACTGGGATACATGTAGAGGTTAAGCATATGTATTTTTAAGCAGCGTAACATAAAAGCGGCCTTATAAAAGCCTTAGGTTTGTGTTGTCATTAACGACCCTTAACTGGTAAATCAGTGAAACACATGGCCTCTTGTGGCTTATTGCTTTATTTTTGGAACGTGGCTCAGCCAATCGTATTTTAAAACGTTACTATTCGTCTTATAAGTAGAAGCATAAGGAAGAAATCCTGAGGCTTGTTCTGCTCGGTGTGTTTCTCGCTGTGTCTGTAGTCGTTTATTTCCCCTTCAGATACAGTTCCTGCTGTCCAGTTTGTCTGGTGAGTGTGACAGGGAGGAGGCCCCGGTCTCTCTGAGGATCCTACAGCTGGACTGGGGTAATTGCAGCGTGCACAGGGCCATGGAGAGAGATTGGCCATAGTGTCAGGCCAATTGACTTGAACATTTTCAATGATCCTTGAGGACGCGTGAGGCCGGGGCAGTTCATCCTCCAGCGCCAGGTGTGCTGTGCAAGCGCTGTAATACCTCAAAGACTATTTGAATCAAATCATCAGGAAACTGTCCTCTGTGAATCGGTCATGGCACTGTATGACTTTAAGAGAATATTGAATGCATGCGCGTGTGTGTGCGGTATAGAGAGTGACTGGGTGTATAACTCACAGGACAAAGATTTATTGAAGCTTTTGTCTCCATCTGTTGGTCAAGAGGCACATCATAAACATCTGTGATAAAAGAACCTTGTGCAAACTGCATGAAGCTGTTCATTTAAAAAAAAGATTATATATGTGATTTCTGATAACAAAAGACATGCTGTTATATAATACAAAACTATAAACAATTGTAGCATCTTTCCTGAAGCCTACATTTTCTCCATTTTCCCGTCCATCATATACTGTCAAAAATGTTATATTTTTATCACTCTTTTAATGTTACAAATAAATGCATTTAATATTATTTAATACTATTTGCAGTGTAGCGCAAGATTCTCTCACTATAATACCCAGCTTAAATTTTACAAATACAACATAGTGGGTCTCCATGCAAAGCAAATATTGAAGTCTAGTTCATAAATGCATCTGTGGTACTAGCTAACACTAACCTTAACTGGCAGCTGTGGGAATAGACTGAAGAGATGATTGTATGAAATATCAACACGTCCTGCAAGCTAATGTCCCAGTCAGTGAAGAAAATGAGGAATGAAAAGAGGATGTGTATTACAAGAAGACAGCCTGGTTTAGGTTAATTCCTTTTCACCGTGTTGTTTGACCAGGGGTGGCCACCACAGTGAACTCATTTATTGATTCTTTTTTAATCATCTGACTCTGGCCATCTCACGTAATTACATGTTGTGGGCTTTGCTTAATGTATCCCCTGAGTTTCCAGAAACAATTAGGGGCTACAGTAAGAATTGTTTCAGCTGATATAATCAAAGGCCTTCAAGACCCACAGAAAAGAACTGGTTGCAAAACACAAGGAAAAATAATGCCTTAGTAATAGTGCATGGTCATGCGCTGTACATGAGAAATGAGCCCTTCTCATGCTCCTGTCTGCACAGCAGAAACCAAAGACTAAGAGCTCATTACTGTGGCATTGAGCAATAGGAGTCAATGCAACAAAGCTGACCGTTAATTAAGCTGTTGCTATACACGTGTTGTTCTCGTGCTTTGAAAAGAAGATGAAAGACAAAAACCTGGAAAGACGCTACATATAGGGTGAAGGAGCTTGATTAAAGGAATAGGCTAAATTGCTTAAGATGAATGCACCCAAATAATCTGCTTAACAGTTAGAGATTTTTTTTTCACCATTTATTGTTCAACATTAGAACAAAAAAGCATGTTCTCAAGATAGGAAAAATAACATTGCCATTTGAAATCAAGTGCACTTTAACATACAGTGTCGGTAATAGCTGTAAGCTTTGCTTCGTGGAGTGATTACACAAATCAAAAAATATAGAGTCAGTCTTCAGAGTAAGGCTTTATGGTGGGATGACAGGAGAGCACATGCTGTGTCCTTTTTTCCTCCTCCACAGCGTGTCACTCCGAGTTTAAATATGGAGGTTCGAACAGGTTTCGTACTTTAGGCCTGTGGAACAAACTGAACTAAACATAGACCATAGTGTGCCTCACTCTGAAAGTGTCAACAATTTGGCAGTGTGGAAATGTGTGCCAAGCCCACCTCAAGAATGCACAAGAGGAAATTTCCAGGAGCTTTAGTGCCGTCGTATTACGATACACTCGTGGGGTCTTGCATTTGACACGTTAAAGTAATAGCATGGCCATTCTGGAACAACAGGCAGCACATGGAAAAAAAATAACTGCATGTACTGAAACTATACATGTCAGTGTGTATGTTTGCTTATGGTGTGGGTGTGTCATTTGTGTTAGGAAGTTAACTTCTTAAAAGATGCAAAAGCACAGACAGAACACTCAACGCTTACACTTGTGCCGACTAAATCTGTACAACATATTAACTCTGGATTCATTAGCAAGGATCAGAGCAGGCCACGAAGAAGACAATCAAGTAAGCTCTTTACACATAGCGCAGCATTGCATCTTAGAAGTTTGGTTAACATAGACCATCTGAGGAGGTGATTTCACATCCTTAAAAGTAAAAAAACAATACAATACAAAACAATACATGATAAAAATGAGACATAAATACAAAATGATCAAGCAGCATTGCAATCACTGTTATATTACTATTGACATCATTAAGCCATACAGTAGACTATTACCAGTTTTACACATTTTAAAATACATTTCCATATTAAGAATTACTAAATAATCGATCAGGACATTCTGCACAAACCGCAGGGGTTTGCCAACAGCAGGTGGCAGTGTTTCTCTCCACTAATTCATTTATTGAAAATAGCGCACCATCAAGAGCTGGCAGCCAACAAGCAGTATCTTATCCTTCATTTTCAGTGAAGAGAAATTAATGTCTTAACATTTGTTTTAGATTAAAAGCCTTTTCATTTCAGCTGGTCATTCATGAGGAAGCCTAGGCTCTGCTTTTAGAAAGCAAGAAACTTTCAAACGGAATCCTAGGTTCTACTTTCATACAGTGGGCTCTTTCTACATTTTCAAGTTCAAATGAATCGGGGAAACGGGATATTTTCGCTCGCCACAATCCTCACGTCCTCACTGGTTCACTGTATGTTTCTTGTGACGGCACACAGGTTTCAGTAACTACAGTAGGTTAGGTTTTTACAAAGCCTAGGTCTCCAGATTACAATATAGGAATGTTTATAGTTTGTGTATTTTAAATACATATGTGTGCATATATATATAGACTTTGGGCCTCTCGGATTTAACATGTATGATTAAACTGAGGAAAACAGGACTTTAACAACAAAAAAAATAAGATTGGAAAAATGGTTGTGATAGATTATACTTTTAAAAAAGTATAATCCAGTGCTCATCTCCTCTGCTTCAGCAGAGTTCAGTCCAACCATAATGTTTTAGAAGTCTGTGACCGACTAGATCAGGTACATTAGCGTTAAGTGAGAAGTAGTGAGCTCCAGCTGGTTAAATATCCACCTGGGCTTCAATTGTGATGGAAAACAGATTGGTGAACATTACTATAAACCCTTCAAAAGAAGCTCTAAACGATCCTGGTAATTGTTAAACAATCCTCTTATGGGGATTACATATCAACATGATGCAAATCTTGGCTACAATAAGTTAGATATTTGTTAGATAACATATTGTATTTGTAATACCTATACAGCTTATAATACATTCATATATGTCAACGTCTAAATATGTATATACATGTATATATTTCTGTAAGCATATAAATATATAAATTGGAGTAATTGTAATAAATAGTGTTCTATGGTTTAATGTGGCCTAGTTTCTACAGTGGTTGGACTGATGAATACTCTTAATCATTAGGGAAAAAAACAGAATTACAGGTGAAGCCCCAGGGCTCCGGCTATGAGTTCAGTCAAATATGACAAGTGAGATGAACTCAGTGAAGTAACTATGCTCAGATTTCTGCTTTCTTTTGTGCACACGATCCATTTTTTAATTTAGAGGAACAGAGTAGGGCTGTTTTAGTAATGTTCAGCTCCTGCTAATAGGATATAGGTGCAATACCCAACTTAAGTAATTCTCTAGTATAACTATGTGAGTAATGACACTACATACACCACTGACCCTCATCTCTTCTTTACAATATGGCCTGATCTCAAGCATGACCTCATATTTTGATACTGTGTGGATAAAAGGCTTCTGATTTACATAAGCAAACACATCGACACAATGGCGAACAGAGACAAAAAGGCAGTTAATGTGGTTGGATAATTTTACAGCTTGACGGTGATCTTGTGAAGGACAAAATGGATTGGCAGTGAGCAACTGGCATATCAAAGCAGTGGGATTCTACAAAAAAAAAAACTGATAGGTCCAATGGGGCAAACAACTAGGTCACTGCTGCATAAATCTTTGCAAAGATTTAAACTAATGAACAATGCTTACTTAAGTATGCAGGTATGGGCTGCGTTCATGGTGAGATGAGCACATGGCTATTCTGAACAATATGGAATGTTAACCTACTTCTTCACCCAAGTCACCTTTGGTGGTTGGGACATTTTGCTGATATAACATGTTTTGTAAGACAAACGTAAAGCTTTTCGTTTAAAAAGCAAGCCCAATACGAACACAAAATAGAATACCCTGTCAGTAGTCTGAAATCTCAGTTTTAGAATTTCTTTATACGGGTAGTATCTGTTGCAATAAACGAATGTGGTTTGCAGCAAACAAGACCATTAATTCAGCAGAGTAAAAGTGTCATTTTGGTGCTTTTTCACTGAGGTGAGTTCCTAAATTCCTCCACATACAAATTGGAATGGGATCGATAAATTGTGAGATTCCCGGCAGTGGGAGACTATGGAATGGCTGTGCTCTAATCTACACTCTCTTAATGTAACTGGGCTGTAGAGCTCCAAAAAGGGAAGATACAAGACTTACAAACAGGTGGTAATAGGAATGGTTTAGGCCACATACTGTAACAGGTCAAAAAGTGACACTCATTACTGTGAGAATTGGTGATGAAATTAAAAAAGGCAGAGAGGTTATAGATTAAACCACTGAACACTCTCCTCTCACCTTTTGGCCTCACTTCTGCAACATCAGTGCTCAGGAGGGCAGGTCACTCAGAATTTTAATCTGAAAATTCATAAACCGTTCAACCAACACTTTGTGCAAGTGTTTGTGTGTGTGTATATGTGTGTGTCCATGCTCATCATCAGTTAGTGCTTAACAGTGTTCAACTATTATGCCCACACTGACCACTTGGTGAATACACTTCTGTTCAAAAGTTTGGAATCAATATTATTTTAATCATTAAACTAATTTGTTAATACAATGATTATAATATGCTAATCTAGGACAGCTTCATTGGTGTGTGATGTGATGCAGTGACTAATGGGCTGGACATTTCATTAAAAACATTAATCCACTCATTTTCTGTAACCACTTAATCCTTACTAGGTGTGAGGCAACAGCCCTACCTGCTGTACCACCGTGGGGCCTATTCCAGCAAAAACTACCAATTAAAATGTTTGGCAACTCAATTGATTGGAAAGAGAAGAAGTCAAATCTCTTAGCTTTTGCATTTTTTCTACTGGCAAAGTAGGTAAAAATACAAGTTCAAACCCAGTAATACTTGGATAAAGTACAAAACTTCAAAAATAATATCTAATAGAGTAATGAAGTACAACTATGTATTTCCATCCACTACAGGTTTTTTTAAAAAAAAAAAAGCAATTTTGATGTATTCAAAGTGAACAGACCTGTAAATGATGCTAAAATGGCTGAGAAAGCTGTACATTAACAAGAATGATTTATAATAATATGAAGAGCCAAAATGGCTCGTACTTGAAGGGTGGAGATCTTGAGTCATATAACTTGCCAAAAATGTACCTTAATTATCATTTAATAACATCTAGTTGTTCCTAAAATATTTAAAATATTGCATAAACATGTAAAAAATACCATTTGGTGTCCAGTCCATAATATTTCAATCTTGCCTGTATTACTGCATAAAAAATAAGAACAATTAATCTGGTGTGTGATTCCAAATTTCTGAACGGTAATGTATGCATTTGACAATTAATTCCTCTGTGTGTGTGTGTGTGTAGGTGCTGGCCTGGTAAGATCTTCCCCCAGACGGACTCTGGAGCCTGAGGAGGGAGAGAGTATGGTGTTGGCTCTCTATCATTTGCTCTTCAGCTTGCCCTCCTTGGCTAGCTTCTCGTTGAGCTGGCACAGCTGTCGTAGGAAACCGTCATTGGGCCCGATTTCTCTCTTGTGCCGTACTGTGGATGTGGCCACCCGTACGTCCATCTTGTGTCGTAGCATGAGGTAAGCGATGACGAGAGTCGGGGAGCGGCTGTAGCCTTCTCGGCAGTGAACATACACCTTTCCTAACATGAGAACAGAAGGGAGGAGGAGGCTGAGTGTGCAGCCCTGCCCTGAACCAGTGTACAAATACATGACAGGGTGCCTAGCATCATAAGCCAAGCACCAAGCTCACACAATACATCTCTAAATATACAATGTTATATCTATATATATATATATATATATATTAGGGCTGAGCAATTAATCGAAATCGTATCGAAATTGCATCGAAATCGCAATGTGAATATGTGCATTTTTTTAAAACGCCTTACAGCAAGATTTTTTCTGCGCTCCCAACTTTTCCCACGGTATGCTATTTGAACCAATCACAACACAGCGCGCCTAAACAGAGTGCGAGAACAGGAGACTGAGCTAAACAACTGCAGAAACGGGGATGATGAGTTCAGCACAGGAGGACTTGGTGCTCAAAAAAAAGTCAACGTCTGTGGTGTGGGATTACTTTGGATACAGGAAAGATGATGTATCACAGAGCCAGGTCATTTGTAAGACCTGTCAGTC
>JBBPCY010000109.1:34596704-34612603 GCA_037974405.1 Brachyalestes nurse | reverse complement strand
ATACATCTCAACAAAATTCCCGTTTTCAGTTTCCATCAAAAGGCTCTAAAGCACTTACCGTGGATATGCTGGTAGTAGTTTGGGCAACGAACTTACTCGCCGTCAAGAGTGTCTGTTGGAAATGAAGACCAGTGCCATGATATGAAAAGGGGTTGGCCAGTGACGCGTTTGAAAAGCCCGCCAAGGTTTGAGGTAGAAAAGCTAGTGGGCGGGGATTGCGGTGCGCCCGTCGTAGTGATAGGACGTTCAGTTCTTTTCAGAGACTCGGCTCTTGTGGCACGGCTCCCAAGGAAGAAAGTTTTCAAAAAAAAAAAAAAAAAGATTTCTGAAGCAGTTAATGACATCAGTATTTTTTTCGCCAAACATGTACATCTGAACAGCTGGTACGCATGTTTATGACCACTAGACCTGATCCAGATAAGTAGCTTCAAAGGCGAGCTGCGGCTGAAACTCCGAGACCACGGTGTCGCCTGATGCCCGTGGCCGGGAGAAGAGACAGCGCAAGCGGCGCGCAAGGAAGCAGAAGCGCTGCAAGGGAGCGTCCATCTTCCTTGCCAGCGTTTGCTCCCTGGACAATAAACTTTACTAGACTCGACTCCAGGAAACCACACAGCGAGTTTAGGAACTATTCTAAATGTACTACACAGGAATTAAATGTCATCTTATTTGCTTCTCTGATTGCTCTTAGATGTCTCCTCCTCCATTGGAAATCCCACAAACCCCCAACAGAGCATATGTGGTTGTCATTCCTCAAACTGGAAAAGATAAAACTCTCTTTAAGAGGGTCAACTGAGAAGTTCTACACTACATGGCAGCCTTTTCTAACTTATTTCTACAAAATATCAATAACCCCCCATTATTTCATCCCAAGAAGAAGACATTTAAATAGGAAGAAACTGGCATAACCCATTTTTATTATTTATTTATTTATTTATTTTCTTCTCTGCTGTAGCACGTTTAATGAGAAACAGACCAGTGTGAAGGTGGGTGGGATGTGGTAGGGTGGTCCCCCGTTTTTTGTTTATTTTTTTTATTCATTCATTTGTTTATTTTGTGTTATTATTATTATCATTTCTGTCTTGTTTAAAAGAAAACAATTATCATTATTATTATCATATTATTATTCTACAATAATTTCTGATGTTAACTGAGTTAAAATGTAAAACTGGACACCACTATTCTTACACTGAGATGACATGTAAAGTGAACTATAAAAAATCCAAACAAAAAACAAAGCAATTGAATGTAAAGAAATTGAATATATCACAAATGTGAATTTAAGTGAACAGTAATGGGATATTGGCAAGGCTTATTTTATATACCTCGGAAAATATAAGTAATGTATTGCTTTGTATCATATATGATTTAGCACATGCACTGTATGTGCTTTATTTAGAAGCCCAGTAGTACAGCACAATCACTTTTCTATGTCATGTTCCTGGAAACATTGATCTAGTTTACATTAACTCTGTCTTCAGGTGTCTAGAAAAGATTTGTGAGTGGGAAACATTAAGTTACCTGATAATGTTAGAAGGAAAACGTTGAATGCTGCTTAGGTTTAGTTAAGTTTGTAATTGTAGTCATTTTTTCCATGAGTAACAAGGTGAGACGTGTTTACAGACTAAGATGTAACTGACACGGGCTCTGATTCATTGGAGTCACAGACATTGCTCTCCCTCGCCAGTAGGTGGATCTGTAGGACTATGAATAGAGTTGAGACAGAGAGACTCGGAGCACTTCAAACTTTAATCTGGAAACTAAAACTCGTTAAGCATGAGCCCCAAATACATGTGATACGGAAGTCCTCACTTCCACCCTCTTTCTGCAAAGACAGGGTTGACATTTCTCATCTTCTTTCACCTCCATGCGAGGAGCAAGTTCGTCCTCACTGCTCCACTCAGACAGGAAATATGAGGACTGTTTTTCTGGGACTCTTTTTTTTACTTAAAGGCCAGCTATGCGTATTAGCGGAGCAGCACCTCTTTAATGGAGATATTAGAGACTTTGTTGTTGGAAACGGGAAAGTGTTCGTGGTCACAGACTATCAGCTCCTCCAGATGCGGCTCGATCTGACAGAGGAAAAACACAAGGACATATCTAATCACACTCATCCCAACAGAGTGAATATTTTACTGCCTTTCGAGGCCAATGAGACCCTGATCACCTGTGGAACTGCTGCCGAAGACTACTGTGAAGTCCTCGATATAAATGACATAACCAGAACCATCTACTGGGAGAGAAAGGTCTCGGTTGGACCACCTGTTAACAGATCATCTGTTGCTTTTCTTGTAGATTTTAAGAATGCAAATGCAGAAACAGCTACATATATGTTGGTTGCCAAAGAGACTCCAGAAAGTCATAAAGATGAAAAAGTAACGTTGCGGAGCACCCTGCACTCTCAGCCTGGAGAAATTTTCTCTAAAGTAGACTCCACTCCTGCCCAAGGCGGCATTGATACCAAAAGAGATGTTGAGTGGATTGACGGGTTCCAAACATCTCCCTCTCACTCGTACCTGCTGGTGAACGTTAAGTCTGAGGAAGATCCAGCTGTGGTGGTCTTAAGGATGAGAAACAATAAGAGTAAAACAGAAATGGTCAGATCTCTGAAGGGTGCACGGTTACAGTGCTGTGATGATAAAGCTCGTAGAAAGCTCCTGTCCTCCTCTGCTGTTGTCTCCCCTGGCTCTCCTCTTCTCTGGGTGGGAATATTCACTGCACAGAAAGCACACGACCCCGAGAACACCGCTCTGGCCATTTACGACCTCAGCCAGATCCCAGACCAAGTGCCTTCAAATTTCAGCTGCAAACCAGATTGTTATGCTCAGGTTGGAAACAATCAGTAAATTAATATCAGTTTTATTTCATATTTCACCTTGTGCCTTCCCAGATATCAGCCATCCAGCAGCCTGGAAACTTAATAAGTCTGACATACCACTGACTGTGTTCTGCATATGTTTGAGCCTTGGACCAAAATTAGTCATGAATCTTAATCTGAATTTCTTCTGAATATCACTGACATCACTATTAAATATTGCTGGACTTTGTGTGAGTGGGAGGCATTTTGTCTAAAACTCTGCTAATCTACTAGTGAACCACAGAAAACAAAGAACATAAAGTCACCAGTGGGCCACCAGCTTTGCTGTCAGTAGGGCAACAGGAGCTTAAACAGTCTCTATGTGGCCTGCTTACTTTCTGAGATGTTTCCTTCAGCATCTAGATTCAGATGATATAAACTGTATCTTATTCCTAAATATGTTTTTTCTGTGCAGAACGGTGATAAAGGTCTGAATCCACATTCTGTGGTGTTCAAACACAGTTCAATGACGTCTGTAGCAGCAGAAAAGATCGAATCCTGGACTGTGCTCTACGTCGGAACTGCAAACGGTCAACTGATAAAGGTCTGTTTCTGTTCCTGTCTTTTATCACTCAAGAAAATGTTGTTGATGTAAATTAAGCATCAAAAGCGAATTGACAGTTAATTGTGTTTCCACTCCTTGTTGAAATTTTTAGTCTGATAAAAATGAATAAATTAGTGTGTGAATGTTAGTTACAGGTCAGTTCCATTAAGTAGTTATCATCTAAAAATAAAATATTAAACCATTTCTTTGCACAAATTTGTTCAATAGTTTTACTATGATTTTATTTTCTGTCACTGTAATCTGTCCGTTTAAACTTTACACGTTTCTGTTATCAGATCATTTCACCAAGCTTCTAATGCTGTATAAGCAAATGTAGTGCTTTCTGTTGTCTTTATTATTTGTTTTTTTTGGCAGTTATTTTAGCTGGATATTGTCGTATGAAAAAGGTTGGTAACGACTCTTAAAACTAGCTTTTAATATGTCATGCCTTATAGAAACGGTAGTATTTCAGCAGTGACAACTGCTGGATTAACAGAAAATATGCAATATGTATCATAACAAAATCAGACAGATGCATAAACTTGGGCACCCCAACAGAGATATTATATCAAAACTTAGTTGAGCCTCCTTTTGCAAATATAACAGCCTCTAGAAGCCTCCTATGGCCTTTGAAGTGTGTCTTGATTTTGGATGGAGGTATTTTTGACCATTCTTCCAAACAAAATCTTTTCAGTTCAGTTACATTTGATGGCTGCCAAGCATGGACAGCCTGCTTCACATCATCCCAAAGATTTTTGATGATATTCAAGTCAGGGGACTGTGACGGCAATTCCAGAACATTGTACTACTCCCTGTGCATGAATGCCTTTGTAGATTTCGATCTGTGTTTTGAGTCATTGTTGGAATTGTTGGAGTATCCAACCCCTGCATAAATTTAACTTTGTGACTGATGCTTGAACATTATACTGAATAATTCGTTGATATTTGGTTGAATTCATCTGACCCTCGCCTTTTGCAAGGGCCCTGAACTAGCCACACAGTCCCACAGCGTGATGGAACCTCCACCAAATTTGACAGCAGGTAGCAGGCGCTTTTCTTGGTATGCGGTTGTTCTTCTTCCGCCATGCAAAGCGCTTTTTGTTATAATTCAATTTTTGTCTCATCAGTCCAAAGCACTTTGTTCCAAAATAAATCTGGCTTGTCTAAATGAAATTTTGCATACAGCAAGCAACTCTGTTTGTGGCGTGAGTGCCGAAAGGGCTTCTTTCTCATCACCCTGTCATACAGATGTTCTTTGTGCAAATTGCGCTGAATTGTAGAACAATGTACTGATACACCATCTGCAGCAAGATATTCTTGCAGGTCTTTGGAGGTGATCTGTGGTTTGTCTGTAGCCATTCTCACAGTCCCCTGGATATGCTGCTCCCATATTTTTCTTGGCCTGCCAGACCTGGGTTTAACAGCAACAGAGCCTGTGGCCTTCTATGTCCTGTTTGCATTCCTTGAAACTGACAGTTTAAACCTCTGAGATAGTTTTTTGTAGCCTTCCCCTAAACCATGGTACTGAACAACTGGCCACCTTAAATACCTTTTCTCATGATTGGACATACCTGTCTGTGGTGTTCAAGGTCTAACAAACTAATCCAACCAATTTGGAGTAATCAGTATTGAGCAGTTACATGCATTCAAATCAGCAAAATTACTAGGATACCCAACATTTTTGCACAGCCAGTTGTTTTAAATACTGCTTCACTAAAAATCTTTGTCTGGAAAACACCCAGGTACCCAGTTGTTCCTATGAAATGAAAAACATACCACTGTTATCTTTTTTGTTGAAAGTAGAGTCAATTATTATGCAGGCTAAGAGGGGATCCCAAACATTTTCATATCACTGTAATCGGTTCCTTTTGACCAATGACCAGAGATCCCTGCTAACCATTTTATATCATGATTTCTTAATCTTTGTTCCAACATGTGTTTCCAGATTGTGCTGGACAAGGATTTTAATTCTGGCTGTGCAACAGTGCTGTACCAATCTAATGATGACAGGACGATGTTTCCCAGAATGTACATTATGGATCATAAATACATCTACATGGCTTTAAGAAATCAAGTGAGTCTTAAACCTTTGCACTCATCATCTTAAACGTAAGAATAATTAAAGGTTTATAGCCAAGGTCTTTAGATCTTAAAATCAGTTTCTGGTCCTGTTTTTTATCACTGCTACTGAATTTTTGATGTAACATCTGCTTTCAATCAGTGATATTTTCAGTAATTAGGCTCAGTGTCCAGTGTTGGTGTACACAATCAGTTTTAGAAGGAACTGCACAGCTAGCTTTGCCCAGTTTGTAGGAGTACTGATGGGGCAATGTGTGACTGTTAACCACGTTAATTTCAGGAAATAGATGTAACAATGTGATTTGCAACTTTTTATTGTAAAATATATTGGTCGCATATGTGTGTGTCTTGTAGATTATGCGGGTGGCAGTGAATCAGTGTGATAATTACAACACCTTTAGAGAATGCATGGCCTCTCGGGACCCTTTCTGTGGCTGGTGTGTGGACTCAAGCAAGTAGGTTCCTCCTCAAATCTTAAATATCTTTCATATTCAAAATGCCATGTTTAATTTGACAATTCAACCAAAATATATAATTCACACCTTTTGGGGTGACCTTTTTCAATTTCCTAAAGACTAGGAACACCCATTTTTGGCATTGTATTTTGAAGATGAGAGGACCTTTTTGAAAACTGGTTTAAAGTGATTTTTTTACAATCAGGCTGTTTTTATTTATTTTTTCATAAACTGGCAATGCAAAAGAGAAAATTGATACTGAGTATGTCTACTTACACTGGGGATACTATTCCTGAGCAGAATAAGATTTGTCAGCTGAACGGGGCTTTGCAGGTAATTGTTTATGTAGTTGACCTGAAGCCTGGAAACTACACTCATGCTTTGAATTGGCCTTAATGTATTTATTTGCTGAAAGCTAACATGGCCTCTTGTCCCAAGGAGGCTTGGACTGACACCTGTGGCTTTTAGTTTGTCATAGTGACACAATGGAGTGTGGGACATCATCTTAACTGATACTGCAATATAATCCCTCTTCAGTCACCTATTTACTAATCTGTCAGTGCCAGTTCTGCTCAAGCTACCTGTATCTCAGTTTGTAGCAGTCACAATATCTATGTCAACATTTTGTTGTGAATATTAAATACTGTGCTACTCCTCATTAAAGATTTTAATTTTGCTGTTTTATTCAGAAAAGACTTGCATTCATGATAATTGGTATTGCGGGAAGTCATAGTTGTTGTAGTTACAAGCATAGGAACATTCAGAACATTACATCCAGTGACAGCTGGATTTTTAGTAGCCTTTCTCACCAGTTGACGTCTTGCTTTGATTAGGGCTACACGATTTGGGAAAAAAGACATATTGCAATTATTGAGAACAAAAGGGCACTTGCTTGTATATCAATGAAAAGTCACATACAAATGACTAATAGTGAAATGTTTCATTTCAAAGTGAAACATACAAACCACTTATAACAACTTGAAATGCCCAGTGCTTTCAAAATACAATATTCTACTAAATTAAATAATCACAAAAAACTCTTTACATTACTGCAAATGTTATTTTCCTAATACTGCAGTTTTTTAAAACAGTGCTGGATTTTGACATTTCCATGGTGTATTGTGGATGGGAAGCAACAACAAGCATTCTTTATTTTGATGTGTTTTCCAAATGCTGCCTTTACGGCGTGAACATAAACCAAACTGAACACAAAGTCCTTCTTCTCCAGGCACTAGCATGTGCGTTCTCTCTCAGTTCTCCTGTCACAGAGCTCCAGGTGCTCCCGCACTCTCACGCTTGTGGGCATAAACAGGAACAGACACACACAGAGACACCAGTCACTCAGCCTCTCTAAACAAAAGTCCAGAGGCCCCAGCCTCTTTCTCAGGTCAAGCAAACTCTCTGCTGTTTAGACAGGGCTGCGGGGTTAGCCAGCTCTGGGTGAGAACCTTCCCAGGAGCGATGCGGTTTCTTTTCTTCTCTGACTCTCAAAGTTCTTTTCTCTGTACACAAAACTCCCAAACCATGAGGTTGACCCAGTACTGAGTGACTGGATTAGCCGGGCTAAAAACTCACACTCGCACGCATCCAGCCAGTCACATGACGCCACTACTCAGTGACAGATACGATTAACATTAACCACAGATAGACCTGTGGTTGGTTACCTAGCAACCCCACTCTCGAAGCCGCACGAGGGCATCACCGGGGCCCCGCAGGTACCCTACTCTGTGGATCCCAAGGAGGTCTGCCCTGAGGGCGAGGAGCCGGGCGGTCCAGTCACCGTCTGTGAAAATCAGAGATTAATTCCTGACTCAGAATGTCGCTGGCCGGGACCCAGCTCCTCTCCTCAGGACCGTACCCTTCCCAATCTACGAGGTACTGGAGAACCCCTGGCATCTCAGAGAGTCCAGGAACTGTTTCACCCGGTAAGCTGGGGTGCCCTCAATCTCAGTGGCACTGGGGAGCGTTGGTTCCACCTCTCCTCCATCCAACAGACCCGCCACCGCTGGCTTAAGCTGTGAAATATGAAAGACAGGGTGAACCCACATGTGAGATGGTAATTTGAGTTTAAATGAGACAGGGTTTACCTGTCTTTCTATCTCATAAGGACCCACGAATTTAGGTGACAGCTTACCTGATGGCGTCTTCATTCTGAGGTCCCGAACGGAGAGCCAAACTCTATCTCCAACCCGGTACACGGGCGTGTTCCTCCTACGCCGATCCGCGAATTCCTGAAATCGCCTTACCGCTCTGCTGATGGAAGTGTGTGCCTGCTCCCATACCTGCTCGTCCCGGCGGAACCAACCATCCACTTCGGGTATATCGGATGAGGCTCCGTCCCACAGGCAAAGTGGGGGTTGGTGCCCCAGCACACACTCAAACGGCGTTAGGCCGGTCGCAGTGGCGCAGAGAGTTTCGGGCATACTCTGCCCAGTCGTGCTGCTGCCCATGGCAGTATGCCAGTATGCCACTCGGGCTACCACCCCGAGTCAAATGGTCAGACTGAACGGTCAGTGCAGCAGCTGAGTAATTTCCCCCGGGCGTGGTCCCCAATTTTTTCAAAAACACGTCAGAGAGGATGTCCTCCGGGAGGCCACAGGGCAGAAACACAACCTGTAAGAGGGCTTCTGCTACCTCTAGGGCACTGGGTAGAGACTTGAACAGGAGAAATTTTCCCCCCTTCAGAAAAACAGTCCACGACCACTAAAACCACAGTGTATCCTTTAGACTTTGACAAAGTCCACAGCTATGTGCGACCATGGCCTCTGTGGTATTGGCAGGGGCAGTAATTTACCAGCAGGTAGCTGACGCGGCATTCTTGAGACAGCGCAGACCGAGCAGGACTTTACAGCCTTCTCAACATCTGTTCGCAAGGACGGCCACCAGTACCTACGTATCACAACCTGTAGGGTCCGATGGATACCAGGGTGTCCTGCGGCAGGTGAATTATGCGGCCATTCTAACACACGTTCATGCATCATCTCGGGCACAAACACCTTGCCCTCAGGCACCTCGGTAGGAACAGTCCACCCGTTATTCAGGCTCTCGATTTCAGTGTCTACGTCCCAAACAATGGGAGACACTATAAGTTCAGACAGGATGATTGGTTCGTATGACTGTGAGTCCTCTGGCATCTCGTAACGACTAGACAGAGCATCTGCCTTGACGTTACTCGATCCAGGCCTGTAATTAAGTTTTTGTGGGCTGTGAACATGGTAAATGGGTAACGGGCCCCTTCCAAACAGTGACGCCACTCCTTGGTCTGGAAAATTAAGGTCGCCTTCAACCTTTCCTGAAACCCCTTGTAATCCAGGACTTGATTTCCACCTGCCGCCCACACCGCCACAGCCCAGTCCAAGGCACGCCCTGTCAAGTGCTGAGTGATCACCGATGTCTTCTTTGCAGGAGTGATTTCAGGAAATACTGAGAAATAGAGGTCACAGCCAAGTAAGAAGGTCTTACAGGATGCAGGATTTCCATCATATCTTACAGGCAGTGAGACGTGGCGAGGAACCTTCACGAAGGATTTCGTGGTTTGAATTGCTGTCATAACCTGTTTCATCATTTCTGTCAGCTACACGAGCTGATTCCAATCCAGGCTCATCCTACTCACCTGTGTTGCCAGGCTCCCAACCACCACTCACACACATGACGTCACTCATACCTGTCCAGGGCTGCGTGCCACCCAAAACTCTGGCAACTGGCTTCGTTGAACGCATTTCCTCGGACGTGACAGACATCAATATTTCAAAAGCTTGTGGCTTAAAAGGGATGTAAGATGTAAATGTAAATTTGAAAAATGTTGGGTATGACCAAAGTTTATGTGGGGTATAAATATACTCATCTAATGTGCATATTATGACGTCATTATGACGTTTATACACCAACAGGCTCATCAAAGCGTTTGATCCAATTCTGATATACTTCCTTGTTTCTCAAATAAACCCAGGCACCATTATCATTGCTATTTCCAGCCCTATTCAGATCCAGATCACCCCTGCTGCTTCTCCTACGTCTCCTAGCTCTCAAGCTCTCACACACACACACCACGGCCGCGTGTAGCAGAGACTCCCACCCCTTTGGAGTGCTGGATGGAGAGAGCTAGTGCTACGGCTACTTCCAGCCCTATTTCCAGCCCCTCTCCTGCTGCCTCTACCTCGACTAACACCTCTCCTACAGACACTACGACCACATTCACCACTGCCACCCACATTCCCATTGGGCAAAGTGTTGAAAACACTTGTTTGTGCTTCGTGAACACTCTCGGCTTGCATGGCGGCAGCTCTGCATTGCAAAGCTGTACCGGGAGACTGACTGTCATTTCCAAAAGGCAAATATTCCCCTTCAGAGTCAGAATCAGCGAATAACATTCGCAAGACATCATGGGACAACTTTTTATTAGCCATTTGGTGTTTTTCTCTCACAAATCTTACCCGCTTACTCGCACGATATGAACTGAACAGCACCCTTTGGCTGCTCCCACACGAGTGCCTCAAGACTCGGTTCTACTGCTGTTTACTCGAAACAGGAAGATGACATATTTTTGGTCTTGAATCGAGGTACTACATGTCTGCCAACTAGTGGTAGGGAATACAAATGCTATATTACATGATATTTGTAACTATATTTTATTCATGATGATGTCTTGTTGCAATTCTGCAACTTAGGCGCTCAGAGGGTTAAATCACAGCTTTTTGTGTTCATGTAATCGCACAGACTGACATCACAATTGCGACTGCAATTAGATTAATCGTGCAGCTATAACATTGTCTCAGGGAGATTTATATGTGGAGAAAGTTCTTTCTTAAAAGTTTATTTTTCCTTTTGAGTCCTGAGAAAATACAGGCCAGTCTTGAGTCCTAACTTTGCATCCTAAACAATTCAGCATGTGTTCTTTAGCAAATTCAGTACCATTTGCACATGAGTAATGGTAACAGTAATATATCCCTGCAAGTTAAAGTGTAGAATATGGTAAATTGACATGAAATTTTAATTGTTTGTTTTATTTGTTTAACCTCCCAAAATACCTAAATCCCTGGTATACAACCCTGTATCTAGAAATGTTGGGGCAGTGTTTAAAATGTAAATAAAAAACAGAATATTTCAAAACAGTCAGGGCTAGGGCATTCTTACCACTCTGTTGCATCACCTCTTGTTTAACAACACTCTATAAACGTTTGGCAGTGAAGGAATTTTAAATGTTCTTGCCTTATATTGGATTTCACTTATATTGGATTCCTCCGCCTGTCATACACCCACCCATCAGACTCTATAACTCCTCCCTCTGTCACACATCCACACAACAATCTGTGCAATAGCCTGTTGCTTCTTCTTGTATATTTTTTACCGGGTTAGATACCTATCATTATGTGAAGAACTAAGTGCATTATTTTTGCTATGATGTGCAACATTTTATGTGCAATAGTCTTCATGTGTAATATTACTACTAGGGTCAATATTACTTTTTCATTACTTAATATCACTGCTGATTGCTGCTGAAGAACTACCCCTTGTGTCTGTAGTTTTTCACTCAACTGTGTTACTTACATATTGTATTTATACCAAGCATTTCTGTATGTAGCATAGGGTGTTCATAGTCAGCTTTTTTCTTCCTACAGATTTTTCATTTAGATTTCATTTAGACTTATATTATATTGTTACTGTGTCTCTGTGTGTTGTGGCAGTCATTATATAAGCAATTTCCTGAGAATCTGAGAATCAAATTGTATCAGTCCATCTTAAACTAGCTTTGCTCCAGAGAAGGTGTTGGCGTTTCTGGACTATATGGTTTCTTCTTTGGATAGTTTTATCTTGCATTTGTGGATGCAGCAACAAACCTTTAACAGACAATGAAAGTATTGCTGAGATCTTGTAGAGATTCCCTCTAAAATATCATGTTTAAGGGCCCAAAAATCACAGCTATCTAGTACTGTTTATTTGGCCTTGCCTCCTGGGTAAGTGAATCTTTTAACTCAGAAACTTTTAATGTTCCAATGTTGCAATTTTCAGTACATTTTTCTTAAATTGTTGCCCTATTTGCCCATGCACTCTTTCATGGAGTGGTAAACCCCTCAGCATCTTTTCTTCTTCCTCTCTGGCATGCTCTTTTCATATTCAATCATGTTACTGACCTGTTGCCAATTAACCAAATTAGCTGTGAAATGGTCTCGCAGGAAATTTCTTTGTGCATTTTACAATTTTCCTTGTCTTTTTTTACCCCTGTCCAAACATTTTTGAAAACTTTGTTGCTGCCATTAAATAAGCATGTATTTTTCAGAAATGAAATAAAATTTCTCAATTTAATGTATTCTTCTATATTCAATAAAACATGTGTTTGAAGATCACCATCTGTTTTTTTACAGTTTATACAGTGTAAACATTTCCTTTTTCGGAAATGGAATTATATGTATGACCATGACCGACACAATGGTGTTAACAAATAACAAGATTAGTAGGTACAACTTTAAAATGAACTAAAAATTAAGGATTTTTAAAGTACTGAACCTTCAACCACCTCCTAGAGGATTTCTCTGCTTGCTGAGTGATAAACTTAGCTGACTAGCAGCTCAGCTTGCAAGTATTTCTCAGCCCTGCCCATCCCATTTTTAACACATTGAAATAAATGTTTATATACTGCCAGTTTACTGCCTTTTCAAATGACACGCAACAGGAACGCAACTTAGCTGGACAGCCTACTAGACAATAGAACTAAATAGATAATAGAACTAAAAGTATTATCGAGACCTTCTTGATACCAGAAGGAAATATGTCGTGTGACAAAAGGAAAACCCATTATGTTTTTTGATTCATAAAACCTAAAGATTAAAGTATGAACCAGCTGGGAGCACTGTAATTCCCATTAAGCCTATTTTCAAACAGAAAACCTGGTTTGGATCTTTATTAACTTATAATGACAAGATAGTATTTGTATTTTTGCAGAGCTTTGCAATGGGTCTTATAAGTTACAAGTATGATATATAAATTACCTACATTATGGTCGCTGACCCTATGGGACAATAATAAAGGACAGTTTTCCACAGTATATCTGTCTTTATTGCACAGTAATTCCGACGATTCCTATTTTCAGCCACAAGAGGGCAGTGCTCTTCCACTGAACTTGCACTGCTCCATGACCTGCAGTCTGTCTTTACCGTCCAAGTATGGAAAGTACTCTCTTTAAAAGTGTTGATTAAAAAGCTTAATATTGCTGAACACCACGGAGCTTTGTTTTAGTCCTGTTTTGTCACTGTAATAGTAGCAGTTTGTGTCTCAGGAGCTGTTTTTACCCATCCATAAGATCTGGCGTCTCACGGTGTGTAGAAAAAGACTGAGCACAAGATCTGGTGTGAAGAAATGTATGACAAATTTCCTGTGTTATTACTGTGGTTTTCAACATGTGTTTTTTACACACTTCACGTGTCTTGTATGTGTGAGAATACAAAAAAATATATATAGATCGATAGATAGCCACAACACACAAGACACAGAGACACAAGAACAATATAAAATAAAATAAGTCTAAATAAAATCTAAAGAAAAATCTGTAGAAAGAAAACAACCACAATATGAATGGACTATGCTACACACAGAAATGCTTGATGTAATATCTGTCTATAAGTAACGCAGATGACTGAAAAACTATTGACACAATTAGTAGTTTGGAATAAGTTATTGCACTTTTAGAAAATCAGTAGTAATTATGTACAATTAAGTAATGTTAAGTAATGAAAAGTAATATTGACCAAGTAGTAATATTGCACATGAAGACTATTGCACGTAAGATATTGCAAGTAATTAAGTGATTTGGCACCCATTTAGAGAACAACATATGACAATGCACATAATAATGTTTTAGCACCTGTTAAGAACACTGCACAGTATTGCACATAGTAGACTGTCACACATCATAGCAAAAATAATGTGCATAGTCTTTCACACAATGATAGTATTTTAGCCCATAATAAATATACAGCAAGAAGCAGCAGGCTATTGCACATATTATTGTGTGGATGTGTGACAGAGGGAGGAGTTATAGAGTTTTTATAGAGAATTTTCTGTGGCGTTCGGTGGAGCAATTTATGCTGGTCAGTCTGCGGCTAAAAGTACTTCTCTGTTCAGTCACCACACTGTTGATTGTGTGATCTACATTGTCCATGATGGACTGAAGTCTGGACGATGTCTTCTTTTCAACCACAGTTTCCATGTTGTCCAGTTCCTCACCAATCACATATATAAATAAAGTACGTGTATTTGTCATACATGAACTTACCACAGCACACACAGTGTGAAGATCTTCTCTGAATTTAACCCATTTACCCAAGTGAACACAGCGCCCGGGGAGCAGTGTGGGGATGGTACCTCAGTGGTGCCACCAGCAATTCTGGAATTCAAACCCACAAACTAAGCCCTAAGCACCAGGCCACCAGCTGCCCCAGTGTGTGTGTGTGTGTGTGTGTGTGTGTGTGTGTGTGTGTGTGTGTGTGTGTGTGTGTGTTTGTTTGTTTGTTTGTTTGTTTGTTAGTTAATTAGTTACTTTTGTATATAAGGTACCTTTATTCCAAGTGTGGTTGGTCATAATAATAATAATAATAATAATAACGATTTTGGGTAGCATCCATTTTTATTAGGTACATTTGTCTCCAGTTAGTTCCAGTTCAAAACTAAAGAATTTCAGAGAGAACACGTCTTGGCTGATTGATTATATTTAGGGTTGGAAGCTGCTCATCTTCGATTTTTCAATCCATCATCTTTAAACTCTGGCACAACATGGAGCAATCTATGGCCTTTACGGATAAAAAATATGACAAATTTCTGAAGCCAGCAGAACACAACAGAAAGACATTTAACCTGCTGTGTTTGCCAAAATGAATTCACTCTTTTATGCAACACATTTATGATTGTGTTTTAATATAGTTGAGAAATGGCTTACACTTTCAGTCAATACACATTGTGGAAAGATTTCACTCAGGGCCTTTAATCCAGCTGGTCTGTTATGTAACTGAATTGGCAGGTCACACAGTTCAATAGCTGACTTTGTGCACAGAAGTGATCGATGGAAAGAGAGTGATTAGCACCGTGCTGATGTCTGCTATCACACTGTGTCAGTGCCTGCTCTCCTGTTGCATAAGGCCCCCATGACTTATGAGGCCCCTCCCACATGTCATTTGCATCAGCAAGGTTGATTGCATTGCCTGCATGTTGAGAAGGCTCTGTGGAGTTAATGAAAGAGCATTCTAAATGTCAAGTTTGCACACTCATGAATTACCTCAGCAGCGGATGAGTTGTGCTGTCACCACATTTGACACATAAAGGCAGCCACTGTTCATCATTTTCCGTTGCCATAGTGATGCAAAGAGATATCTTACAGCACCATGGCAACAGGCCCATCAAGACCATACCTACCACCTTTCATTTTCTTTCGGTCACTTATGTTTCTGCATGTTTTTGGAAAAAACGTATGGAATTTTTAAACCTGCCTTCCTTTTTCCCGTCCTCTTTCTTTCACTCAGAGTTTGCAAGCTGGTCTTTTATCTGTGGATGATAAAAAATCCTTTAGAAAGCCACCATGATGTTGCACTGAAAAGTTTCCAGGATGTTTTTTTTTATATTCTTCTTTGTTGTTCTTCTTCTTCTATCTTCTACTTCTTCTTTGTTCTCTTCTTTTTATTATTATTATTATTATTACTAGTAGCAGTAGTATAAATTAGTATTTAGTATTATATTAGATGGATGGTCAGACAGATATATATATATTTATCCTCCTGAGACCCAGCCTATTCATTTCTGTCCTTTATAGTGGACATATTGTTCACCTGTATCTTCGTTCAGTATTTGGAGTTACCCCATCAAGCCCTGTACCATTCTGTAGAGGACATCCTGGGCTTTCCAGGGATGTGTCATGTGATGGGTTTGCATGCTGGGAACAAGGACTGCAATGGCAAGACATACATGAGGGGCACCAAATGCA
>JBBPCY010000109.1:34531822-34596604 GCA_037974405.1 Brachyalestes nurse | reverse complement strand
GGGGTCTTTAATATTCCAGTCTAGAAAAGGGGGGCCCTGCAGAGAAAGTTTGGGAACCACTGGATTAAATGTACAAAACAGACTAAAGACTGAAATCCTCAGAAAAAAAATATCTGGGTCCTTTGAAAACCTGTAGATATATTTGCTTCTCGACAGACAGGAACAGCACAACATTCAATGGTTTTCCGTAATTCCTTAGCTACAGTAACTGCTACGACAGCGTTCTGTTTTATTTTCATGGAATTTGAATGGAAAGGCTTCACAGGCAGATGTGTTGTTGTGACATCATAACAATGGGTTTTCTTGCAGAATAATTTCCTGGACAAAGGAAGGGGATTGTACATTTAGACACTGTCATTTGTCAAAATCTTGCAAAGAAAATGATTTGGGCCCTTTAAACTGGCACAGCTATATGGCTTACAGGCAATTTATCCCTTCTGTGGGATGTTTTTCAGCGTTTATTTGATGTCAGTGGACATGCAGTGGATTGCATTTAATGAGGAGCATGTCATGTGCAGGACATGTTGAGGCAGGGGGAGGGCGGGGGACGCCACACAACTAACGGCAGGCTACCCCACGGCACATTCTTCAGACTGAGAGCAGCCGGAGCCCCTGGCTGGGCTGTCTCTCTCACACACATACACTCTATACAGAGCAAAACTGTGATAGCAAAGTGAACTTTATAAAAATATAGAGTTTTAATATATTCTGTTTTCTATTTTACATTTATTAACAAATCTTAGATCATGCTAGGCCTTCTTGAAGCCCTTCTAGCATATGGACAATCACACCACTGTCGAGGAATGTTCTTGACAGGCAGGATTACTTCACCTTCCAGATTCGTACCACATTTGACCTGAAACTCAGAATTAACAAGCTGACCTCTTCAAGTGGCCATGGTCTTTCCCAATTATCTCCTGTTAGCCAAAGGGTGCATTTTTTTAGCTCGGCATGACAACGGCATTCCTTATTTGAGTTGTTTACATTTACATATGCGAGAGCTTAATATAAAATATTATTAGTAATTTGACAGTCGTCTCTGTTGTCATGTGGTTGGAAATAGGCATTTATTACAAAGATCTCTAGATTCCAATTAAGTATTCAGAATCCGATTGAAATCAGCTTGCTTATATAGATTTGGAACGTTGTGAGTAATTACTCAGCTCTTAGAATTCATTATAATGAGAATGAAGTTCTAATCCAAATCTTCAAGTGAACATGACCATGCCTCTGTAGTTTTAGAGTTTCTGTCGTTATTGCATGTTTTGCTCATATAACATCCACATGTCTACAACTGTACTACTGCTGTTTAAGAATTTTCATTCATTTTTCACGGGTTTATCTGGATACGATCCAGGCAAGAAACACATGTAGATGCAAGATGTGAAATGCCCCATAGACCCACCTCCTGTCCTTTCACTGTTACTGTTGAAGCAAAAGGTCATTATATAATTCATTAAATACTTAAGATTGGACACACTAATAGTTGACAGAGCTTTCATCTGTTTCAACGAGAAATTTACAATAAGCTTTTTTAAGTTCACAGGTAACTCAAAACTGAAGCTTCATCTTTCACTTCATTTCACTTAAACTCTCTGACATGTTGCTTTCCAGTTCATGGAGGGTCATCAGGGTTACCAAACTAAGAGGCAGGGCCAACAACCTCAAAACAGACCTGCTCTAATTCATCTTTTTCAACGTCTACTCCCTTCAAATCCTCACAGGGACCACTAATAAGCATAATTACTGATTCACACCTATGAGCATTATTTCACCAAGTCATCCAGAAACTCATTTTACTGCTCTGCCACATTTAATCACATGCTCTGCCAACCCCATAACCAGATGTTTCATCAGGTAGCACGGAAGACCGAAAGATGCTGGATGACAATCATCAGACACTTCCTTATGTCTCTGAGGAAGTTGGTTGACGTCATCGCCCTCAAGCATTTTGGGTGGTACGATGAGTAGGAATGTTTAGACCCTTCATAAAGTGTATGCCCAGAAGAAGAACATTAGATTATGAGGTATTTTGTTTAGAAGTCCTTCCTTTGGTTTGGTATATCAACTTAAAATGATGGCTTCAGTGTCACTGCTGTGCTCAGAATGATCCACAACTGGTGGTCCTGTGGAGGTCCTGACTATTGCTGAACTGAGTAAAGGGAAAGGTAGAGTAAGTGGAGCTGATAAAACGGACAATGAGTGTACAGTAGGTGTAACCCATGAAGTTGGGGGGGGCGGGGCTTGGGGCCGGGCACCAATGACTCAGCCCCTTGCCAAAACAATAACACAAGACATGCTGATAGGAGCTTGAAGAGCACGGTAAATGGAGTGGCTTGTTCAGGTTTTAGATTTATGGTGTGCAAAATAAAACGTTTTAGACCCTAAAACAGGAGTATGAGTTATACATCACTACATAATCTGTGCTTGGGGGGGCTGGGGGGGTGTGGAACGGATCCCCATCTATACCCATGCCTTGGACTAAAGTAATGGGACACCGCGGCAAGGTGAGCGGTTTTCAGGGGTTATTATGGCAAACGTTGGAAAGAGTGCGAGATATTAATAAATAATTCCATGAAATCTACATTGTTTACAAGTTATGACTCGCGAGTCACAACACCTAAGTCCGAGTCAAGTCTCAAGTCTTTGAGGGCAAGTCTCAAGTCAAGTCACAAGTCTTTCTTTGTGCAACTTAAGTGCGACTCGAGTCCCCATCTCTGGCTTATGGCTGCATTTGATTTGTTATTTTGTCTCAGGTTTAATCTTAAAATAATCCACTGAAAACACATATGTTATAGTAGCAGAAAAAGACAATAACAATTCATAGTTTGTTTTGGGTTGTAGCCTGATAATTTTATTTTGGCCAAAAGTTCTACTCTTTAATTTATGACAAATCCGATGTAGCTGAAAAACTTTAGATCTGTGCGTCTTGATTCATGTTAGGCCTTTAAGTTGGCCCTGTTAAGTTCAAAACTGGGTCCTAGGTGGTCTGCCTGTCTCAAGCTTTAATAAATAGAGTGTGAGCTGTGGTCCTCCTGGCTCTGGCTGTCAGACTCACTGATCCGGAGCAGGGACAGAAGAAATATCACATGACCCTGCAAAACAGAGCACTCCTTCTACTGAGAGAGAAAGAGAGAGAGAGAGAGAGAGAGAGAGAGAGAGAGAGAGAGAGTAATTAAAACAGAAGGAAAAAGAAAGTGCTTCTCATAAACTGACATGTTACAGGGTGTGTAAAAACAGTCTGTTAAAAGACAAGCACCAATAAAAGTTGAAAATAGATTTAATAGCCAGAGATATAAATGCCTCGAATTACAAAGAAAGGTAAAAAAAATCTAACACATACACACATATACTAGTTGAAAATGTATTTAGAGGGAATTTTTCATCCAAACCCACAAAAGAAAGGAAATTCCTTTGTTCAGTTTAACAGGTGATTCATGTGCTTTATGTAACCTCACTCAAAATGTGCCATAGGAAGATGCCAATAAAATTCACTATGTGTAATTATGCTTAAGTATGATCAGGTGAGGCAGACACATCTGAAGCTGCCTCCAGGCCTTACATTTAGGGTTAATTACATGCAAAGTACTTTGTAACCGCAAACAAGTTCAACCACAGGCAAAATGCTTCATAGGCGAGAATATAGAAGCCCTCCACTTTCGGCCCACTTTAAGCCCATTATCATCCCTGCAATAACTTGCAGGTATTTCCTGAGCACTCAGGATTTTTTTGTATGTAGGTAGAACTTTTGATTAGTGTTTGGAAGAATGTGTGGCACAACGCTTTCAAATTGCAGATTAGCCTGAAGTAAATTTTTTTTCTCCTTTGTCTTTTGTTTCATGAATGGAAAAATGATTCATTATACTGTGACCTTATTAAAGGGAGAGTTTGGGGAAAAATTATAGCGATTTAGCTTATACTTTCTTGACAACAAGAAGTTAAATGTTGATACTAATAAGATATAACATTTGAACTAAAATCCAACTTGAAAATGTCAAAATTTGAATTTGAAGAAGGTCATTTTAATTGTAATATCTGTTGAATTCATAGATTTATTTTTAATGGAAGATTTTTGTAACTAAGAATTTAATTATAATGTGATTTTTTTTTTTTACTTTTTGAGGGCTAAGCAGTGAAGCTGCGGAGGCACCCATTGTACTCCTTCCGTTTGTACTCCTTCTTCTTTTTCTTCTTCATCTAGCTAGGGTTTCTATGGCAGCCTCTAGAACTGTTTAGTAAAAAGTGGGCTCAGTCTTGTGAGTTTCATGTTTGCACCTTAAGCACTGTAACACCACCAGTCGGTCAAAGTTGGATGCGCATGTGGGCAATTCACTTTGGAACCGGATCTGCGATTTTCAAAAATGAGTTGCCGTTGGATTTGTGAGGTCAAGCCATGGTTTAAATTTTGGCCATATTAGATTTTTGCTCCATTGGATTTTATGGAGAAGTTTTAACAGGGTGCAAATTTTCTCCAGTCTCCCCAAATTTGGCACAGATGAAGCTTCACAAAAGTTACAAAAGAATTTCTCTGTCACAGCCCCTGAAATTGAGTGGTGAGATGTGAAACAGTCAGTCAAGTCTTAACTCTGCAAGGGTTTGATGTATTAAAACCAGACTTGGTGTCAGCATTTAGTAGCCACAGAAATAACATTATCATGTCTGACTTTGATCCTGTAGACGCTAAAACTCTTGACTCTACCTACAACCTTGTTAAAAAGTGTTTTTAGTAGCTTAGCGCAGTACCTGTTGTGCATCAGGCATTTTTCCAGCATTGTAGAAAATCTGCACTGTTATTAAACCCCTCATGAAGAAGCGTAAGTTGGTCACTTTAGCCCTTAACAGTTACAGCTCTATCTCTAATTTTCCCTTTATGAGGAAAAGAAAGTATGGTAACTGAGAACATAGTTTTTAATCAAATCAGTAACTATTTAAACACAAATTTGACAACTCAGGTTTCCATCAACATCATAGTACAGACACTGCTCTTGTTAAGGTAAATGACATTCTGATGGAGCAGTTTTGCATCATTTGATGTTTAGGGGGCGCTGCAATAAGGAAAAACATGTACAATGCAAAATATACTGATTTTCAGACAAGGTTTAAATGTCTCATATGGACTTCCTTATGTGGTTTCTGACATCATTTGATATGCTGTTACATATTTAAAGATGAAACTATAGACAAATTATAAGCTTTAGGATGCCTACAGTGTTTAGTTCTGTCCATTTATATAGATAACAGTTTGTCATATAGCATGATAAATGTCGTTTGAGGCAAGAGTGTTATGATTTCCATAACTTGCTATATATATTTGCTTTGTAGGTCCATAGAAGCAAACTTCAGACACCGAACGTGTACTGATGGGGCAAGACAATTGTGGTAAGACAAAAATCTGAATTCCAGCACAATCAGAGACATTGTTTTTTAGTTTAGTGTGGTCTACTTATCATCCACAACGTCAAGGCACTATTGACTGTAGGCACAAAAATATCAGCAATGCCTCTCTAGCAGTTTACCTGGAAGCTGTTACATCCAAAAGCGATGATGTCATGCATTCTTGGAAAGCCATCATAAATTCATCCCCGTGCATATGGCAAACGGCAGGCGGCATGATTGACACCAAAGCCCAGAATCGTGCAAAGAGGATCAGCAAGAGAGATGTTAATTTTTTCAAGGTGTGGTCTCTTTATTGTACGCCATTAATTTATGGTCCTTATAGAAAAGCTGTTCTTTAAATTTATGGGGCGTTCCATTCCCATGTAAATAAAACAGGTGTACTACCCCGCGAATTACTATCTGCTCGTAGTCATTTGACCTGCTTAGTCATTTTCTTCTTTCAATTTGTTGGTTTGGAAGTGGATAACAATTGGAAGTTCTACCACAGCTGGAAAGTAGGCTTAAGAATATGTGACATATGTGCTGCAGCTGGATTTCGTGGTGTGTTTTCAACCCAGAATACCTGGAAACAGGTAAAAGAAATCACAGGAACACAGGGAGGCTTAAAGAGAGTTGTTTTTCTTTGCATTATTAAATAGTTAAAAGTAGTTTGATGTAAAATGCCCCATTCTAAAGAAACCCAGTCAGAATTGTATACAGTAGGGGTGACAGGAACTGAACGTACCAAAAACTACATCAGAAAACTGTTACACTAATGGTCCCAAATGAAGCCTGAGGTTTAGGTTTTAGACTAAAACATATTTTTAAAAGCCATTTGTGGCAGGTTGTTACAAAACCAAATCCATGAAAAAAATATAAATCTTGTATTATTCCATATGTTCTTTATAAAGTAAATAAAATAACCTTTATTGTCACTGTACAGTAACAGGAAAAACGTGCTGAAGGTGATGTTTAGCAGGGTTGGGTATCGAGAAACGGTGCTTAATTGGTAGTGGTTACTGACTGCTTAGAACTGAAATATCAACAAACTGTGCTGCTAGTTCATTTACCTAGTGTTCCAAACTTTCCCTAAGCTCAGATATGATTAATATTGTACCCTTTACAACAGGCTTTTTGGAACTGGAACTCTTATGTGAAACTGATCCTTAAATTCTACACCATTAATTCATGTCACTTACAATTCCTGAAAGTGAACAGAGGTCTTCACAGATTTCACATGCTGCAATATTCAAATAAGCTTCTTTCAAGTTACTCAAAAAATGTTATTTATTTTGATAATAAACAATGTATAGAAACTATCCTATTCATGTATTGCAAGGCATACCAATTTTGGTCAACTACTAGTATTTTACCCACCTTGAGAAGTCCTACTAAGAGATACACCAAGTCATGTCTGTTAGCAATGATTGATGTAATCCTCATTAGTGCAGCTGAGATGTTGTCGCCATTAATTGTGTGCAGTGTGCTCACTATCTGTTCTGGATAGACATGAGACATTTAAGGTTAGGTCAGCAAGTCAATCCCTTTGATCCACAGTCCCCACAGATGCCCTGAAGCTGTTAACCTCCTTCAACAGGAGCTCAGCTCTAGGGCTCAGAGCAAGGTCAGGCTCAGGCGTCATGTCAACATCACCCCGTAGCAGAGAATTTTGATCTTTTGAGTTCATTCTGGGTGACAGCGTGGAGCAATGGTAAACATAGCAGCAAAATTAACAAAGCAAGGTCTGTTAGCGGGCTACCTGTGAGACCAGGCATGTCATCACAAAACAATTAAGACCACTCTTTTCTAGGCTTGGGCAGACGGTAAGGAGACATAGAACACTTTTTTAAAATAACGTCGTTTTGTGATGGTGTTGTTTAAGCTGTGCCTTGTCAGTTAATTGAGAAAGTTGTTTAGCAATTGATTATCAATTAAAAAAGACGGATTACTTAAAAACATACTAAAAGAAACATGATTTACATGATGCAAGTTATCAGTCTGGCAAATTGCAGTACACCATAGAAAGTCCTGGGTTACTGTAGTCTCAGCCACTTTGTGTATGTATGAAATCTATGGCCCTGTTCATACTTTCATTAGCTAAGCATCACAAAATGCTTGTTCACACCTGGAATTTGGGATTGGATTTCTTTCATAATTTTTCTTGGAGGAGATGTTTCGTGCCTATGTGGTGAAGGTGGTTTGAGTGTTGGGGTCACAATGCACCTCGAAGAAACAATGCACCCCATTTAGCGCCGGCCATTTATGACCATCCAAGATGCATGTTAATAGCAGGTATAAACAAGGCCTAATGTAATCTAAGCTGTCCACAGCTATAGGTATTTTGTCAGCTCCATTCTGATTGACGTTTTGTATGTCCATGGGCATGTTTGTAATTTGAACAAAAAAACTTAAGCAAGCAGTTGTCTGCTCTGCGCGGTGTGGTGACGTGAGTTATATAGTTATACAGATTTCAGTCGCTGGACTGAAAAAGCTTTTGAAGTTCACAGCATGAAGGCCTACTCTTGTTATTCAACACCATAAAAACTCTCTTTTCTTCACTCAGGGTCGATCTGAGGAGACTGGGCTCCACTTTTGAGTCTTGGTTCCTCCCAAGGTTTCTTCCTCCAGCTGAGGGAGTTTTTCCTCACCTAATAAAGTTGTATTGACTTGAATGGAGAAGAAACAACGTGCCTCCAGTACCATGGTGCAACACAAGAACAGGACAGAACAGAACAACAAAACAACTGGACAAGACAAGACAACATTAAGTGCAATTCGACAACAGCTACAGTCTGGATGAATGCAATATTTTGTCAGTTACTGTATTTTAGCAGCAGAATTGTGTGCAAAAATGCAGAAAAGAAGTTACATGTGCAAAAAGTTAAACAGCAATAAATATAGCAGCAACAGGGCAGAGAATGTGCATTGTAATAAATAAAAGCATATTTGCACAGGAAATTCAAATCTGAGTTGTTGGGGAAGGTGGTGTTTTTGAGTATGCTAAGGAACCTTTTGTCAGATGGAAGGAGGGAGAAGAGAATGTGTGAGGTGTGAGTGGGGCCATCCACAAGGCTGGTGGCTTTGCGGATGAAGTTCGTGATGTAAAGAGAGAGAAAGACCCCAATGATCTTCTCGGCTGTCCTCACAATCCTCTGTAGGCTCTCGCGATCTGAAATGTTACAGTTCCCGTACCAGGCTGTGATGCACCTGCAGAGAATGCTCTCTATAGTCTCTGCAGAACATGGCGTGGATTGGGGGTGTAAGGTGCACTCTCCTCCGTCTCCGCAAGGAGTAGAGATTCTGCTGGGCTTTCTTGGTGATGGAGCTGGTGTTGAGTTTCCACGTGAGGTTCTCCATGATGTGAACACCAAGGAACTTGGTCCTCTGGACGATCTCTCCGATGTTCAGTGGGAAGTAATCAAGTTTCCCCTCCAAAAGTCACCAACTATCTCTGTTGTTTTATCCACATTCAGAGACAAGTTATTGACGCTGCACCAGTTCGTTAGCTCTGGCACCTCCTCACTCTTCCTGCTGATTAAAACCATCACAGTTGTATCATCGACGAACTTGATGATGTAGTTCGAGCTGTGCATTGCTGTAGTCAGGGGTCAGCAGCGTGAAAAGCAGAGGGCTGAGCACACAGCCCTGCCATGGGGGGGGTCCCTGTGTTCAACATGGTGGTACTGGAGATGTTGCTCCACCTTTTTGACTGACTGTGGTCTCCCAGTCAGGAAGTCCAGGATCCAGTTGCAGAGGGAGGTGTTTAAGCCCATCAGTCTCAGCTTCCCAATCAGAATGACGAATGATGATACTGAATGTTTAACTACTAAGTCAGTGAACAGCATTCTCACAAAAGTGTCCTTTTTGGCCAGATGGATAAGTGTTCTTTTAGGCCAGATGAAGGGTGGTGGTGATGGCATCATACCTAGAATGGTTGGGATGGTATGCAAACTGCAAATGGTGAAATGAGGGGGGCATTTGTGACTTGATGTGCCTCATGATGAGCCTCTTGAAGCATTTTATGATGGTGTGTGTAATTGCAACAGGACGATAGTCATTGAGGCTAGACACTGATGATTTATTTGGATAATATGTTGACGGATTTCTGAAATAATTTTTTCTGTTGTTTTCTTCAGTCCATGACAACATTTCCGCATGACATTTGACATAATGAATGAAATTTTAATTTCGGGCTGGTAAATATTTAATATTAGGGCTGGTAAAGTTAACTGCAATTAAAAGTGCGATTAATCGCGAGTTAACTATGGCAAACATGAGATTAATCGTGATTAAATATTGTAATCTACAGACAGCTACTGTGTTGGTGTTACGTCAGTGTTGTTGACTGAATACAAAGTAAGCCTCCCGGTGTTATGCCGAAAAAGGCATGCCTGCCGTAGAATGCATCCGCCTCTCGGGAGCGCGCAGTTATATATTTTTGTTATGCAAAATTTGGCCAAAATGTGCCAATATTTGATTTTAAAAAATAGTAAATCCCACCCTTCTAATGTAAAAACTTTCTATGAGGCATCAAACATTTTTAGATATCTGGTTCCTATCACCAACATTGTTGGCAGTTCAATGAAGCATTTTACCTCAAACCAACCAAATGACTTTCTTCAAACCTTAACTATTCAATTATGTAGAAATATAGAAAAACTGTGAAATCTCCCTTTAAGTGAGATACCCCTGGTTTTTTTGGTATGCGTTTTGTATGTGAAAATCACCTGCTCAAAAGTTACACTGGTTAATTACATGACTATGTTCACTATGGTGATGCTGGTTAATTACATTGCAGGTCTAATTATGCTTTTCCTTACAGAAAAGAAAGTGGTTCCTGGGCGTAGTAAACTATAACCTCAGATCCCCACAACCCAGGTCGAAGTCTGGCCTGCTTGACTAAAGGCAATATGGTGCACCAGAAAAATCTGCTAGTTTCACAGATATAATTTGAAATGACTATGGTGCTGTGGCAGGTACAACATAAGGCTTGGGAGAAAATGGAATAACAAATGAAAACATGTTCTTTAAATTGTTTAAAGTACCTTCTTCTACCTGAAATAAGCAACAAACAAGAACACATATTGTTTTGAAGGAGAAAGAATTTTTCACATCGTGTGAGTTCTGTATTTTTACAATGGAAGGAAATTGATTGGCTAATTAACCAACCTATTAGCTTTTTTCAAATGTATGTGATGCTTGGCAGGTTAAACAATACAGTTCTATAGTAGTATTTTTCAAACAACTCTTTTGCCTCTGACTCAATTAAATGTGATTAAATATAACTATATATAACCTAATAATTATATGACTAACTAAATTACAGGGAACATAAGAGCTGTCTCAGAAGACACTGGGTGGGGGTTCAGACAGACCCTAAGGCGACTTCTCCCAGCTGCAGTCTTGGCAGTGGAAGTGGGTGTCTCATATCAGTCCTCTGTGCACCAGGGTCAAGAAGGGGGTCAGATGGGAGGCCCTCTTTCAGCCTCCTGAAGGTTGTGGATTAATGGATTAGCCATTGCCAGGCAGTACCTTGTATACTCTGCTGTTCCTGTTCGGTTTACACTGGACCCGAAACACCATTTGCAACAACAAGTGCAGTATTTAGTCTGAGGAACACTGATAACTTTGTTTTTTCTTAATCACTATGGTGATGCTGGCCTTAGAAAGTTTCATGTGCTGTGTTTGGATGACTCAAGGTGTTCACATGGCCAAAAGAATGGAAATCATTTTGGTGGAAAATAATACGTGTGAATCTCAACCCATGTCATGTCATAGGTTCCCTAATGTGTTTTTAGTTTATTACAAGGCATTCTACCATGAAGCTGTAAAAAAATAAGAAGACATTTTGTCCTGGATGAAGAACAGAGCTGTAGAATGTGATAGAATGACTGAGAAAGGTATATAACATTGAGAATAATGGTATAATAAATAAACAGCTTCACAATGTTGTTGCACCCTCAGCTAAGCAAGAACAAGATGTCATTTATTTTGCGTCTGCAACCACCCATAGTAACAGCTAGACTTCTCCCACATCAAAACGTAGCAGCAGAAAATGGGATTCTGGCACCCATGCCAGAATGTATGCAAACCATTACATCGTCTTTGTTTAATCACTTTAAAAGGGTCTAATGTAAACACACCTTTTTCATTACTGAAGAGCTAATATGGTAATTAGTTTTGATACATTTTTCTCCATTCTTGTTTTTTAAATATTACAATATTTATGGCTAAAAACTAAAATATCACCAAATGGCTTTTTCCTCAGTGTTGTTCATCCCTAAAGGACAGTGGTCCCTAACCCAATCAAACTGAATGAGCAGTACATCCAAATCAAAAAGACTTTATTGAGTCCAGGGAAGTCTTGTCCTTCATTCGACAAAATGACAGCTACTTACAGCACTCACAGTTTTCAGACTCCAAAAAAGATGAATCATCTGCTTGAACATACAGTCAAATGAAAAGGTTTGAACACCAAATTACATGTTTTGTTAATTTTCTAAGTGAACATAAGTACAGATTCTCTACACTGAAATGTGGAAACAAATATATAAAACAAAATATAAAAATGTATCATGACTTTTGCTTTTTTCTCCTATGTCAAATTGTGCGCAAGAATGCTCTCTGTAGAACATGAGGACAGTTTGAAAACACAGTTTGACTTGAGACACCCAAACTGT
Organism: Brachyalestes nurse; assembly: GCA_037974405.1. NCBI lineage: Eukaryota > Metazoa > Chordata > Actinopteri > Characiformes > Alestidae > Brachyalestes > Brachyalestes nurse. Next base: position 34,584,548 of record JBBPCY010000109.1, on the reverse strand, counting down.
GTGCATTCAGGGGACATTTACTTCAGTTTATGCATTTCTTATTTTGGTCCTAATATCCTGCCAGCGTAGCGGCTGAAATGGAGCTTCCTCGGAGAAAAAGCATAAACTGTCTGCTAAATGGCCACTACTTACATAAGTTACCTGTTGGAATAAATTCATGGCCAATGGATGAAATAGCCACCTGGATGAGGTGCTGCCTAAACAAATATTTACATGTGGTTTGGAGCCAGAGACCTTGAGCCACTGAGTCAATCTGTGCTGCCCTCACAGCTCAGAACAGGATACATGTACAGTGAGGTTTCACTGCACATTCAGTCATCACCAAGAGAACGATGAATAAAGAGTAGGAAAGAGCTTAACTGAAAATTCATGGGAATACATTGCTTTTGGAAATGAGATCCTACAGTATGGTGCACCTTTGGTGACTCCATAAAACCCATCTGTGTGTTTTCTTATGGCTTGAATCGTTTCATGGGTTTTTGTAATTGACAGAAACTCAGCATTCACATTAGTTGTATTCACTACAGATGTTGTGGCCTCTTTATAATAGTGAAAATGTCATGGTCTGGAAAAGTTCACTGAAATGAAGTTTTTTTTGCCCATAATAACAAATTAACAGTTGCTGAAACGAGGGATGTTTTTGAAAGACATTCAAAGTTACTTTGAAAGACCACTTTAAAGCACTGTTGCATGTGTTGTAAGAGGCCTTATACTGGGAAACACTTTTCTCATGACATAACTGTTATTTTGGGATGGATGCTAAGTGGGTTGCTGGCTGTTAAGCTAGTTTGCCAGATATCCACTAAGCGTGTAACAATGCCTGAAAGTATTGTGATATCAGTGCAAAAATGTGATTATATGCATCACAGACATGTTACATCATTAGAACTGAATAGTCTGTTCATCAGTCATCCAAATTTCATTTTACACATTGTAAAAATATTGAATTGTTTTCAGTTCTGTATCATTGACCAAAATAAAATGTGAGTTCACTGTATCATTACTTCTCTACTAGCTACTGTTGGGAGACTTAATATCATATTGCAATTTTCAGAAAGGACTCAAAAGAGAAATGACCATAAGTAAAATTGTATGACCAACTTTACTGGGTATCCCAGTAACTGCTTTCATTTAACCACTAAACACATTTGTGAGATTCATTTACGGCATTTAGAAGGTGCTTTTATCCAAAGCAACTTCCATTCCTGAACTACAGAGGACAGTCTCCCTAGAGCAACTTGGGATTAAGGGTCTTGCTCAGGAACCCAGTGGTGGTATGGTAGGATTTGAACCCATGACCTCTTGGTCCAGAGACAAGTATCCTACCCACTAGGCCACCACCACCCCAGATTCAATATCTCTGCAGTCAGTCTTCAACTGAAAACATGTTTTTATCCTCACTGTAGCTGTTGTTAATCATACTGAACGTGGTGTTGTCTTGTTTAGTTATTATTGTTGCTCTTGTGTTCTTTTTTTAGCTCTTTGTCCTGTTTGCACTTGTGGTCTTGTGTTCTGTTTTGTTCTGTTCTGTCCTTGTGTTGCACCATGGTCCTGGAGGAACATTGTTTCGTTTTTACTATGTACTGTGTGTATATGGCAGAAATGACAAAGAAAACCTACTTGATGTTTGTTAAAGAAATAGATGGTTTCATGACTGATTGAGATAAGCATTATATCACTAGTACTAGCCAACAGCATGTATGGCAGCTGAGAGAGCAGTCAGATTACTGGCACTGCTCATTCTTGACAACTGGGTGAGGTTATAAGCATTTTTGCACTGCACCTGCACTGATATGTACATCTGGTCTTCAATGCCCATACATGTTAAAATAATTCATAATTAATAAAATAGTATCACAATTAGTCAAATACAATATCAATTCAGCTACAGATTCTAATGGAGTGGTGTGCAGCCTAGGCAGCTGGTGGCCTAGTGGTTAGGGTGTTGCCCTTGCAGTCCGAAGGTTGTAGGTTTGAATCCCAGGATTGCTAGTGGCAGCTCTGAGGTACTCTTGAGCAAGATTCTGTCCTCAGGCACTGTGTTCCTGGCTGCCCACTGTTTCACTTGGGTGAATGGATTAAATGCAGAGAGAGTATTTTCTGCTGTTCACACTGGGTGCTGTGGTGTGTTCACATGACAAATGGTTCAATTACTTAAAGCAACTGGCCCTACATGGAGGGTGATCTGAAGAATCGCCCCATTATTTTTTGACACATTGTTTGATTGCATAAATGGAGTCATATGGAATGCTAACATAAGCCTGGAACAATTTGTGTCAAGGAATTTTTTTCAGTGCTGGACCTGGCAGCAGTTTGAGTTAATCATGCTGAGGATTCCCAGTGGATGTAATTATACAATTTCTGTTTTTTACATTAAAAAAATATATTACATTTTATGACATAAATATTATTAACATATTATTAAATCTGCGATGCTGATTTTAAAATGTATTTTTGCACTACCATGTGTATTCGTACCCAACAGTCTTTAAAGTTAAGCTTCCCAACTGAAGTAATTTTTCATTTTCCAGCATAATTAGTCCAGCTTAGACACAAATAGTCCATTCTGTACTTTACTGCACTTTCACACAAATGCCTCCTGTATCCCAGTACCTAGCACCTTTTATTGGAAGCAAATGTATTTCTCCCATTTTCAGCTCCTGAAAAATGCTTCATGTGTGCAAGTTCACCACATAGTCTATGTTTCCCATGAAGAGAGGCATTGTAAGGCATGGACCCCGAAAACCCTTCATGGATCTCAGAAATGTCATTCTAAGAGCCTTTCAGGCTGAAAGTTGTGTTTTGACGTAATAATAGTCTGGCTGTATTTTTCAGCAATGGCAAGACTTCCATGGACCAACAGTGTCGGATGAATGACACTGAGATATGTGCTCTGTGCTCTGTTCCACTTCCAAGGTAAATCTCAAAGTTTGATCGTATTCAGATCATGTATGGAATAGGGAAGCTTGGGGTGTCTAGCTAGTCTGCTAGTCTAGCTACTGAGTTGTAGACAAATAAATACAACAGAGCTAGCATAAATGTAACAAAAACATCTGTTGTCCAACAAGACAGCTTCGTCAAAGACATAATTTAGCTTTCGGATACCTATAGAGTGCAGTATATCCACATATGAAAATAAGAAGAAGGAAACAATAAAGGCAAAGTGTTTGGCTAGCATACTGGCTAAAGCTACATCAATCAGCCACAGCTTTAAAACGACTGACAGATGAAAATTATTATTTTCTTACCAGGTCACCTGTCAAGGTATGGGATATATTAGGCAGCAAGTGAATAGTCAGTCCTTGAAGTTAACATATTGGAAGCAAAGAAAACTGGCATGTGTAAGGCCTGGGCGGACGAAGACCATGAAGCAATGGGAAGAAGGTGGTCTGGTCTGATAAATCATTTTCTTTCACATAATGTGGACCTCCTGGTGAACGTGCATTGCCTACCTGGGGAAGCGGTGGAACCAGTGAACTATGGCATGTACTGTAGATATTACTTTGACATACCAAAATACTATTGCAAGTCAATGGCACTAATATCAGTGGCCTCTTTCAGGAGGATACTATGTCCTGCCACTCTGTAAATATTATTTAAGAAGGATTTGAACAAAGAGTTCAAGGTGTTGGCATGTCCCCCAAACTCCCCAGATCTCGGTCCAATCAAGCATCTGATTCATTTCTGCTGTTTTGATGATTTGAAGACAGTAATCACTGTTATACAGCTGCAATAAGACATTTGCCTTCCTAGCAGTAAGATAAGCTATTTAGTTTCTTTCTGCATTCACCAGCTTAGAAATTCACCCAAAAGCAAGTTCCTCCCACCTAGATTATGATGTGTGTGTGTGTGTGTGTGTTTGTGTGAACATGGAGCTAAAGCCTGACCCACTATCAGGAATACATCTGTGGTCTAGGGCACAGATAGCTGTAGTTCTGGCTCTTTTAAAGAACTACACCAAGTTATACCACATCCTTAAGAATCTGTAACATATGTGGAATGGTGCATGAAGAAAATCTTTCACTTCCTAATGTCAAAACTCAAAAATAAGAGACATGTCAAGGAAAAAGCTCTCTTCCTGTTGGCACACATCAAAGGGTTCAAAGTAAGTTTCCACAACATACAAAGGTTATATCTAAGTATATACAGACCTTTTCACATCATATTTCCTAAACACCTTGACGGCATTGGCACTGTGGTCTTAGACATTTACTCCTAGAAGTGTATGACCATTATAACGGTCATTTTCCTACACACTGAAATAATTATTTGTGTATCTACATCATTATTTGACTAATAAGTTATACAGGTATGCAAATTACATTCACATTTTTACATTAAAAAATGATAAACATAGTAAAAACGAGGAAAAAGAATGAGTTAAAAGTGAAAAATAATTAAACAAAACATAATAAGAGGTGTTTCAGTATGCATGTGCCAATAAAGAGGGTTAGGTAGGGTTTTTTATTTCTGTTCTCTGCTCTCATGTGTAAGTCTTGTAGCTCTGGAAGTTCATAATCCCTCCTGCATGCTTAGTGACTTTAAGAGCCAGCTGTCTCCAGAAAGAAACTAATCCTTCTCACAGCAGATCTCGCTTCCAAAAGCCATGTCTATGATCACGAAAGACCTGGAATTGAATTCAGCCAGTATAAAACCCCACCTTGACATGTGTGACACGATTACTGCTGTCCAATTAATCCGTGAGTAGATCTGACGCAACACGTTAAAGTATCTCTTATTTGTAGCATCAGAGATGTATGTAGATGAGAAATGGCTTAATACCAGCTTTTATTACTCCTTTCAGTCAAAAATAAGTATAGATACATCTGTGCACATAACATAGTTCACCAGTCTATTAGCTCCTAATTTCACCAATTGACTTTCTTGGACCACTTTTGGTGGATAGTGACTACTACATATTAAGAACACCCCACAAAACCTGATGTTTTGGAAATGTTCTGACCCAGTCGTCTAGCCATTACAACTTAGTCCTTGTCAAAGTCACCCAGATTCCAACACTTGCCCAGTTTTCCTGCTTCCAACATATCGACTTCAAGAATGGACTGTTCATTTGGTATCTAACATATCCCACCTTTTGAGAGGTGTCACTGTTACGAAATAATCAATTCACATCACCTGTCACCACAACTGTGAGTGATTTTAATGTTGTGGCTGATCTGTGTCTGGTTTGACGGTTACATAGGAAAATAATGGACTTCATGTCATTCACAGTCCCAAAAAGCTCATTGTGTTTTTGAATTATTTTTAATTAGCATTCTATTAATTTTGGTCTAATAGTTAAAGTACAGAAATCTTAAAAGTACAAAAACTTTAGCCACATATTTACCCTTTAGACCATTTCAAAATGCCTACTAGACCTTTTAGTTTGTGAAAATTTACAATGGAGGAACTATATAATGCTCAAAAATACTGACCTCTTTAACAAGTTAAGAACAGTTTTTCCTTCAAGCTGCCATTGTGCAGATGTGAGGTTTTGTGCCAAAAGCAACAACAAAATGGCTACAAAAAAATACGACTCCACATAGTGTGGATTTATTTTTCGTTCCAATTCCACCAAGTCAGAAATGTTTTTGGTGAAAGGAACCAGACATCCGAAGCATTTAATGGTTCTCAAAGGTCGCAGAAAGTTATGACAAAGAAAGGTTATGAATATGGTGTCTGAGACATTGTTTTAACTTGATCTTGTTTTAACTTGATTTAAAGTATATTAAGTATATTACAGAAAGGTACCTAATAATTAATTTTTTTTAGATTTTCCAGTATTCAACCATTATCAAGATAATAGAAAATGCCTGCATTTACATTATAGAATTCCCTTGATGTCACTAAGTTTCTCTACCATTTCGCATTTGAACTGTGCAGTATTTTTGAAAAATACTTCCATATTAAATAAATGTGTACCTCAAGAACCTCTGCGTCACAAAAAGATCAGAATCAGAATCAAAACACTTTACTGATCATGGAGGAATCCTGGGTATAAATAATATAGAAAAATCTTGAAAACGGTTTATATACATCATGCCAATGCAAAAGTGTATAAACCTGAGCTCCTAAAGTCCAGCAGAGCTGGAGAATGGCAGTAACCAGAGCAAGTTTGCAAACACTGTTTTCAGTGCTCTCTTGAGGCCAGGACTTCGTCCTCACCCCACAGTACTGGCTCTTTCTCAACAGAGCTCAAAGGAAGGGTTGATAATGAGGACCGGAAACAGCAAGGAGGCTTGCCTGCCACATCCGGAAGGAGCCGGAGGAGCTGGGCTGCAGCCTGAAGCCTCACTGGAACAAGGTGCACACTGTGAGTTCCAAGCTTGCTAGTGGACTCATGTTACCCCAATGGGGGGGGGGACAGTGGGAGGGGTTGAAGGCTTCACAGAGCAACACAGTTTTGAGTCGTGAGAGGGGAGGGAAGGCTAATGAAGACCAGGTTGAGAGCATGCCTCTTTGAGATGAGTTATCAGATTAGCTCCATCTGCCCTCCTTCAAAACTCACAAATATCCTCAAATCCCTCTTAATACGGCTGTTTCATTGTTTGTTAAAAGAAAAGATACATGGTGCTATCTCTGCTCTAGTGGGTTTTTTTTTCAACTGAATCAATATATTCTTCACTGAGCCAAAAAGAGCTCTCTATAAGAGAATCATATGATGCCATTAGAGACATACTGTTGGTCTACTATATGTTTTCAATGGAAGGTTCTTTAAGTATTCATTTTGTAAGTACTGTATGATGTGTGATGTGTGAAGAGCCATGTTAAAGCACATTTTTTACCCTAAAACCACCAGGTAGAAAAACATTTAGGAACCTTTGTTTGCCAAACCTTGATTTCTAGAAGTACCAGAGGAGGCGATTAAGGAAAATAAAGCCTAATCTCAGTAGAGGCAAATCTTCACATTACTGTTTTTCAAGACTTGGTTCATTCAATAAGGTGATGGAGGAAATTGCTTTTTCTTTGCACTGTTTTTCTTTAATGGTCCCACACAAATTGCTACCAACCCAAATGGAGTCTAGTTGTTTGAGAAAACAGTAGTCTCATTATTCGTCCACATGAGAAGTCCCAAGTGACACTGTCAACATGCCTTAGCATTGAGTAAACAACTTCTATCAAAGTTTGACTATGCCCTGCTGCTCTCTCATCATTTTTTGTACTCCAGAAGCATTAAGACAAGCAGAGGTTCTAACCTCTTTCTGTCCATGGAAAAAATCAGTATTTTTTTTTAGTTTTTTTTACTAGTGCAGTGTGTAGTCGAGCAACATCAGAAAATCAGTATCACAAGCTTCAATATGTAACAAACAAAAAAAATCACAAGCTTCAATACGTAACAAAAAATATGTAACAATCGGCCCGTGCTGCTCTATCAGTATCGAGTGGGTTGGAGGTAGTAGCCTACTGAGTAAAACACTTGTTTGTGAACCTGCTGACCACAAAGTTGCAGGTTCAAACCCCACATTCCGCCATTGTGTCCTTGAGCAAGACAACCCTCAGGTGCTCCAGGAGTACTGTCTCTGTGACTAATGATTGTAAGTCGCTCTGGATAAGGGCATCTGCCAAATGGCACCTCACCTTTACCTCAATTAAATGGACAGAAATGCTTGCTTGAAGCATGTGTTTAGTAATATTTGCATTTTGACGACTTCACCTTGTAAATCAGAGGATCCCAGACATTAAGGAGAAAATGTATCAGCCAGAGTATGGATACATTTTTTTTTTCACATGATTAATTTTTCCATAGTTAAAACAGTCCTACAAGTCTGTTATTTAGGTGCACACTGGCTACAAAATGGTACATGACTTCAGCGGTCTATGACATTTCGAGTAAGTGTGAGTGTACAGTGTACAATAAACATAAAAAATCACTATGCTGACTTTTAGAAAGCTGGGGTAACATGTTTCCAAGACACACCCTCTCACACGCACTGATGGAAGAAAATACGTTCACACTTTGGTGACGACCAGTATTTGAAAAGCTAAATCAAACACATACAGAAGCCTTCATGACAACTGCTGTGTGATGGAATAATCCTTCGTAAATGCCCATGTTGGTTCATGTCAAATGCCCAAGGGTTTCATGTAGCCTCATGAATACTGGCCTTCAGCGAAATGCTGTTAAAAATATTCTCACAGAATTACAGCATTAGTGAGTGAATGAATTTCCCAGCAATTTCTTATGGATGACGCATTAACAATTATATGTGTCAGCAGTTGTTTGTGCATTTCAGGATCATTCGTGCCTCTGTTTCAGCACCTTGGACAGTCCTAATGCATCAAGCACATTTACATTGACCTAGAATCAACCGACCTACAGATTAGCAACTTAACCATATAAAGTAGCTTTAATTAATTGTTTCGCGGAGATCTCTTATCAGCCCTGCACTGTAGACCCATCTGTTCTGTTGGTAAGACATTAATTGGATCAGGAACGTGCATGTTACCGTTGGATCCTGACTTCAGTTGGATCCTGACTCCAGCACTTCGTTGGTGTCAAAAGAAGACATGATTTGCGCATGAAGAGTTGTAGTGACTCAACACAGCCAAGGATTCAGACATTAAGAGGCTTCATAAAAGGATTTATTAAAGGATAGATGCCCAATGGAGACTATGGACATAAGACTGACACTGAAACACCCAGTGAAGATTATACCATGGCGGAATAACAATTTTAGCATTGTGGAAAAGGAAGCTCCTCTTTCTGAGCAAGCAGAGATCTTCACTGGAGTCTATCTGCTGGTATTAGGTAAGCACAGCTCTGTAGTGCAGTGATTTTGTCTGACAAACTAAATGGCTTTACACTATTATGTACAGTAACTCTTTAGCTGAAAATAAAATAGTGCTCTGTAAATAATATGCATGGTGATACAATACATATTTCAATATCCTTATTGCATTATCATAGGTCACAGTCATTTTCTTGAGGACACAGAATGTACAGCAAATTAGTGCCAAGCAATACATCATCTATCTCAGTATAATATAAGATTGCAACACTGTGTTATTTCTGTTCAGTTCAACAATTTGTACACATTATATGAAATATTATGGCCATTACATCCAAATGATATAATGCCTCCAAAATAGCAGAGTCTCAGGTGCTCACAGTTTTTGAAAGAATGGTTTAAAAATGAAAATGAACTGTGGTAAACATGGTTTCTGTTTGGTTGATGCCTACAGTACTGCATTCCCACAAATAAAACCTTTTTCAACAAAGCTGTGTCAGGTTTAGAGGACATTCTTTTAGCCTAGAGTATGAATAGAGTATGAAGCATCACTTGTATTAATACTAACTTAGGCACTTTATTAATCTTACCTTAAATATCAACTGATATCATGATAATGTTATTTGCAATACTTTGCAAATATCATGGGATTACAAAGATTACTAATGCTTTACTATCTACCCTGTAGTTGGTACCATGTGACTTTTGGATCAATAATCTGTGACTAGGAGCAGGTAGGGCTAAGCTTGTTACTCTTTGCACCTCAAGCTGTTTGTGCTTCATCAGCATGTCCACAAAGTGACCATTAGTTGATAAGTGATGCGATTCAGTTTGCCATAATGAAAATATATAAATACACACGTCTCCCTAAAACAAGCACAAATAGGTCTGTATTACAGTCAAACCCTCTTAAAGTTTAGGTGAAACCTGATTTATATAAATAGCTTGTCTATAACCTTTCTGAGGTTGCTTCTTGAGGTCCAGTCATTAAACACTGAGTTTTCATTTCATGTCTTGTGTTCCAGGTTTGCTTTCATGGGTTGGGAACATTACTGTGATATTAGTCCTCTACAGACAGAGACTTGCACTTCATCCTACAGATTTACTGACGTTAAACCTGGCCTTCTCTGATGTGGGCATAGCCATGTTTGGATACTCCAGAGGCATTGTGGAAATATTCAACATTTTTAGAGATGAGGGATATGTCATCAAATGGATCTGGACTTGCCAAGTAAGAAATGGTTGTTTTTTTGTCCTGTTTTTAAATACAATATAAAAAACAGTAGTTTTCATTTTGTCTTTTGTATTGTTGTCTATCTTTTGTTTTAGGTTAGTTAATTTTATGCATGTACTCATGGGAATTTATTTTGAATCAACAATGCTTTAGTTTTAATTTCATGAGATTCTCTTATATGTGATAATAGGCAAAATCATGGTTTAGTATTTGACATTAGACGTTTTAATCTGCAAAAACATTGTCATCAGGAAAACCTCTGCATGAGCATATATCTGCCTATAGCACATTAGCCCTGCCTATTCACAGCGAAGTTATAAAGAGTGTTTCAAACCAGACTGTTTTTTGAATAAGACACTGTACAGAACAGAACTCATTAAATGAATCAGAACAGCCTCTTTAATTGTAATGGATAAATAGATATTGGAAGACTGTAAGTCAACATGAACAAAAATAAATGTTATTAGTGGAACAAAGGAAAACAAGCAAAATGCAAGAAACACCTAGGATATAGGACCATTAATCTGACTGAAAATGGGAATGTATATTCCATTAAAATACTTACAATTATTTTAAAATGTGCTTAGTATAATTGGTAAAGTAGTCATTTATTTACCTGTAAAATGTTTTAATTGCAATATGAATTTGAATAAAACTATTACTGTAATAATCTTGGTTTGAAATGGCAAAGAAGACATTTGTAGGTCTGTTGAATATCATAATTGCAATATTGATAAGATTAATTGGAATAAAACCGTTATACAGTATGTATCAAACATGACTTCAAAAAGTTCATACACTATATGGACAAAAGTATTGGGATGACTGACCATTGCACCAACAGGGACACAATATATATAAAATACAATATATAAACTATAAATGAATATATAAAATACAAAATACTATTGGAGGACACACCAGGGAGACTGTAACAGTACAGTATTATTGTAATATACATATGCTATTATACAGTCTTACAGTAATAAATGGTATATAGTTATACGCACAATTAAAAATATACAGCTGCATTAAAGTCTATATATTTAATGACATTGCATTCAAATATATATATTTTAATATGGAGTTTGTCCCTGCTATAACAGCTATACCAGCTTCCACTCTTCTTGGAAGGCTTTCCACAAGATTTTAGAGTTTTTCTGTGAAAATTTGTGACCTTTCATTCTGTAGAGCATTTTTGAGGTCAGGCACTGATGTTGGACGAGAAGTCTCCGTTCCACACAGTCTCCGTTCCAGTTTAACCCAGAGGTGTTGGATGGGATGGAGCCCAAATTTACCCGACCGGCCCAAATTTACCATCGGCCCACCGGGCAAATGCCCAGTATGCCCGATGGCAGTCATAGTATAGTAGTATAGTAGTTGGCCATACATCCATATATAGAAAACTGTAGCATTTCTGGCTCGCAGAATGTGCTGAAAGGCAAAACTTCATAAACATCATGATAACCATAATAAGCTATTATTATTTTTGCCAAATGTTTATAAGGAGCATTTCAAATGCTGGCTTTGAGCAAGAAATGTTGGTTTTGGCCAAGTGGGCAGAAAGCTTGGCAAGTAAATATGCTTGACCTTCTCACTGGCGTTCAGCAAAAGTATTCCAACTGGTAAAAGTAAATATTTCTGTGATTTTGTCAGGGACAGAGTGAGTCCCTATGCATTTCAAAGCAAAGAAGCGTAGGCCAGCGTTATGTGTGAGCGAAAGCTCAGAGGTCAGTTCTGTCATTTAAAGCACAATATGGCACTGAACTGGAAAGTAAGGCCTTTGACTACAGGGCTTCCTCCATGTCAAACACTGACCTGCTCAGCCTCTCCTTCACAGTCTCACAGTTACAGTTCACTCTATGTACAGACATTCACCTTGAACATCAACCTTAAAGTCACAGGTTATCAAAAATCTATGCATTTTTTTACTCATGTTTTTTTTTTTACTCATGTTTTTTACTCATGTTTGGACATGTTTGGTCTCAAAATTCTTCTTTTGTGTAGAGCTGCAACTGCAAGGCTGACGTTGCAAACAAACACTACAAATTCAATAGCCCAGCATATCTGTGTAAAACTTCAAACTATCCACTCAAACTGCCTTTAGATCTTCATTAAAGTTGAGCAGACCTGTGGATATGTTTTAGTATGTCTGACTGTGAGCTGTTAAAATAAGCAAACCTTAAGCTGCCATTTTAGACTGCACCAAGGCTGGGAAATTAGAAGCCTGTGTGTGACCTTGAATGCTAAATTATTACAAAAAATATAATTTACTAATTTTGTATCATAAATATTAACGTAAATTCAGCTACAATACCATATAGTTATCAAAAATAACTATAAATTTTTTGGTACTGTGGAGAGAAACACAAAGAAACCACATCTTGCAATGGTGAATTACAGTTGTACTCAGAGGAGGGAGGTTTGAAAGTAGCCAATCCGAGAACGTTATTTATTTCTCCTTGCTGCTGATTGGCCGCTGACCTTTGACGCATCGCTCGCACCTGCAGTCCCGAATTTCCCCCTTGGAGCCTTTCCAGTGTTCTTGTGTTTTTTCGTTTTGGTTGTTCTTAAAGCCCCGTTTTTTTTGTAATTTAAATGAATTCCTGTATTTACCTGCTTATACCAAAGAAAACGACGGTGCATACCACTGCAGGAGTTCAGTGTACACTGTACAGTATGGATACAGGTTTACCTTTACATTTTCTTTAAGGGTAATGAGTTTTTAAATGAAATTAAAGTGTTTTGGGAGCATATTTAGGGTTTACACTATAAAAATAGGCATTTTCAGGCATTTTTTCACAAACAACCACAAAGATTCTTAACACAGATCTTAGATTGAAAGCTAGCTTGCTATTTGTGGTGATTAAAGATAGCTAGTTAGAGATTCACTGTTGCTGACAATTTTATACATAATTCTGTATAAGTTGGCTTCTTGAAACTGTAAGAGTTTATCATTTGACAAAATCAAGCTCTATAAAACAACAATAATGCTAATGCTAATGAACTTAGGCCTCTACCTCTTCAATACGACAGCCATGATTGACAAGACGTGGCATATTATGAAATAGTTTACATTGTCTTCATACTTGGCTTGGAATTTGCACTACTAATTTTTTATGCTTCAGGCGAGCAGGCTGCACTGGCCCCTATGTGACTGTTCCACATGTGGAGGCTTAGAAAAACACACTTGTGAAACAATAACAGGCCAACACCCTGCTTTTTCAGATGTAGGGAGATAAGTAAACCTATAGAGGCTATATATTTCTCTGGCTTGGTGAACACATCTTTGTTTCAGACTGTACAGACGCCATGAGCTCATCATTCAAGCTTCCTCGTGTCCTGGGGAAAAGGGGAAATAGTGGGCTCAGAACTGAACCTCATTCCATTGAAGAAGCCCAGAGGGAGTATAGTGTATAGTACGGGTGTCCAATTCCGGTTCTAGAGAGTCACTCCAGTGTTGTTGCTAGTGTCAATGGTAGCAGAACCTGGGGTTGAAATTTGGTCATTGATATTGTTCAGTTTTGATCTTTTAGATGCAAATGCAAACAGTGTAAACCCTGAACACTTACAGAAAGAGATGCACGAGTCTGTTTGCTACAGACCCACACTGAGACACCTCAGCAAAAAAAATAAAGCAAATAAACCTCATTGATACCATGCTGCCATATCATGTTCTTGAAGTTTATTTTCAGGGACCTTTCTCAAATTTTAATGCTGAGGCTTTCCGAGTGCTAGTAATTTATTCAATTGAATCAGGTGCCATTTGACAGGGAGGTAACCAAACTGTGCTCTAAGACCAGAACTAAAGTCAAGCGAGATATAGAGCAGAGAATGAAGCAAGTGAGTGAGTGAGAACCAGAGAGAAAGGGGGTGGGAGCAAATCAGGGATGTGAGGGAGCTTTAAGAAATAATGGCATCAGCGTGACAGGACATGAATAGGTGTATGCAGCCCTGACTTCATCACGTTCGCATTCCACCTGCATCTCCATGCACTCCAGGAGGACAGGACAGGAGGAAGCGGGGCTGCGCTACTGTTTTTTATTTAAAAAACTTGCAATGTATGTATGTTTGAGGGTGTATACAATCAAATGATTTAAAAAAAAACTTTAGAGGAAAGTTGTCGGAGAATTCCCATTCTGCTTCACATCTCAGTACTCGATTGTCAAGAAATCTGGGAGCCTTATCTTTAGTGGCTTGCCTTATTTTAAGTGAAATCTCTATCTAAAGTCTTTAAGGCCAAGTTCATTTATGAACTACCATCTGAATGTGTGAAAGTTGTCAGTTTATTAGAAACTCCTACCATGTAGGTTTACAATTACAGGTAGGAGCTCATCTGTTTTTGAACTTAACAGTGCCCCTGTGCCACATCCATCAGTGGAAAAGAACCACAATATGACAAACACTGGCTGAGTGATTTGGTTGGTGGACCATTCACATACCAGATAGTGGCATGTCCAGTCAAAGGTAGTTGGTAGAGTGTTCAGAAACTAACCACTGATGAAGGGTTAAGGGATAACTCATATTATACGTGCAAAAAGGTGAGTTTTAGTATCTATCCATATCCCAAAGGTGTACCATCAAGGTAGGTACTACAGCAAGACCTGATCATTTGTTTGATCAAGTTCAAGTTGGTCAAGTTTAAATGTGGGGTTTATGGGTCATGTCCTTATTACAATTAATATTTTGCTTCTCTTGCATGGGAAGAGCCTGTGAAAAGTGGGTGGGGATACATCATGTGTGGGACTTCCTTCAACAGCAGTGAACACATCAGTTACACAGGGGTATGAGCCTCAAAAAAAGTGCTGAAAGAATGATTGGCACAAAAATCACACTCTTTAAACTCTTGGGTTTAAGTGTACTTAAGTAAGAAGACACAGTGTAAAATATGCTGTGATGCTGCCAAAATTTGCATGTGCAGACCTTGTACTTGTTCACACGAAGACTGTTTTCTTAGCCTGAATGGAATAACGCGCTAGAGAATGTTTGATAGAAAATAACTTAATTCATTAACAATGCATTCTCTTCATCACTGAGCTCACACTGTCTGTTTTGTCTTGCTGACAGTTTGCATGATAAGCTGCAGTGTTAGTAAGTAAAAAAAAACAAAACAAAACATTGCAATCAGGCACATTGTAAGTGAAAATTGTGGACCACAAGCTTAATGTGTGCATACCAATGATACAGTAATCAATATTAATTCTGTATAAATAATATATATTGGTAATGAATAAGTAACTAATGCAAACGAAACACATTAACTTGTGTGGTGTTTTTATATTTATCCTAGATATCATAATAACACACAGTTCATATGTTTAGTCTATGTTTAGCAGATGAACTAGCTTTTTATAAGAGGCAGTCTGTTTATTGGTAGTATATAATTGGTAGTAAGTGTCATTAATACTGGACTGGCATGCTGGCGGAGGGCCATTAAGACTATTACCATTTAAAGAAGCTCAAGAGGTTATTAGGGCTTGTGACACATGCTGTGGTATGAGGTAAATACATGGACACACACACACACACACACACACACTTAGTTCACTTGGTGAACATATACTAGGGGATTTCCTAACAAAGCATGCCAATAGGGAGGATGGAACTGTAATACCTCAGTTGGAATGCCCTTTGCCCTACTTAGCAAGTATGCAATCTGATTCTCTATACTTATCATGTGTCTGTCTGTCTCTCTGTCTGTCTTTTATGCACCCCTTTTAGGTGAATGGTTTTCTGACCCTACTCTTTGGTCTGGCCAGTATGAACACTCTGACTGTCATTAGTATTACCAGATACATTAAAGGATGCCACTCAAACAAAGGTAAACAAAAAATCAGTAGAAAAACTGTTATTGTGCATTAAAGCTAATTTCAATTGATGTTTTACAATCACTTAAGAAAAGCTAATTAAAGGGCACATTTAAGGAAAAAATGACAGTATGTAAACACTGTAAACACATCAAAACATACTATGTAATCTCCACTCTAAACAGTCCAAAAATGGAAAATGCTGTTTTGAATGAATTTGTTTTTGTGATGTCATGAAAAATGACGCATTCAAATATATTTGTCTATGACTGCAGTTGAACTGTTTTTTCCTAAAACAGTTCAACTGCAGTCATGGCGAAGTTACAGTTGTTTCAGCCTTGACTGCTTTTTAAAAAGGCATAATACAGGTCACTCACTCATAACAGAGTTCATTTATAAATATTAGACTTAACACCATTGATTATTTTAACTATTTCTCCTTAACCAGGGTCACAGTGGGGGCTGGAGCCTATCCTGGTGGTTTTAGAGTGAAAGGCCAAGAAACGCCCTAGACAGGATGCCAGGCCACCACAGGAAATGCTAATATTAAATATGAAAATGACCGTTTTTAGTACATAAAAGGACATAACCTTCATGAATGGATCTCAAGAAAAAGAAAATACAATCTAAGAAAAATGTAGGATATGTACCCTCTAGCATGTAATTTAACATGCCTTTTAAAATGAACATACTAATTTTGCTCATAGTTTTACAACCGCATCAGGAAATCCAAATGACAAGTGTAATTTGAGGTAAAAAAGATTCACTTTCAAAGCTCTACTTACCTTTGGCTCAAATCTTGAGTCTTGAGAAATTTGGTTTCTTCCACAGCTTAGTTAATGACACAGATACAGAATACCTGCTATATATGAAATAGCATTTATGAAATAAGTGATCAGTCAATAATGTGGAACGAGGGGAAAAAACAACAGATTTTTGTTTCTCCTCCTCAGACACAGAGCAATTTGTGCCTTGTCAACAGTCCTCCTTTTCACTGGCAAAAGTCTGCGCAGGCAGTTGTGCCGAGAAAGGGCTTGTTGTTCCTAAAATGCCACAGAGTGACATTCATAACTGGGCAAGAATGCCTTTTCACTTTGTTTTGACAAATGATAGCATTGGTGAGTTTAAGATTTTTCACTTTGTTTTGACAGACGAGTTTCTTGTGTGTGGCAACAAGAAAGTAGCGTTATACCGTGGGAACAATCCTGTCTCATTTAGGGTAGAAGCAGATTCTCAGATATTATATTATATATATTCTCATATATTATATATATTCTCACATATTATACAGATTCTCAGATATTATATATATATTAGAAATAGCCACCTTATTTCTACACTCCCTGGCCATTTGATTAGAAACCCCATCCATAGGTGCACTTTGGAGTTTACAGTGACTGACTATAGCCCAACTGTAGCAAAACAATTTTTTAAAAATCCATCTATCCTGTTTATCAGTGTAAAGCGTCTGCTGACCAGATGTTCAGGTTGTGGACCACTCTCAGCACATCAATGACACCAACAAGATAGTTGTATTTTAGTATTGTTGTGCTGGTCCAAGTGTATCAGCATTATTACTGTATGGCAAGAGTACAGTCAAATGCCTCAAATGGCTTATTTTTTATTTATTTACAAGTACAAATAAGTAGGCTACATATCCTCTAAAGAGAAAAACATTTGAATCAGGGGTTGACACAATTATTTTGCTGTAGTACTGTAATGAGTACCTATATTAATGAATTGGAACGCACCCAAATTCAAAATTTTTCACCTTACTTTGGGCGCAAACGCCCCCCCAGCGTGTCTGCTTTCTCGCCACTAACTGGTCGAAATGAGGAAGGCAGGCTGGCAGAGTCACTCGAGTTTTTTCCTCACAGCATGACAAAAAGTTTATCCTGGACCACAGGGGCAGATCTCTCCTCTCTGGACTGGAGAACGGGTCTTGTGTCGGGGCGGGCTGTGAAGTCGAGGGGGTGGGGCGGGGCGGGGCATGCAGTGACAGAAGCGCTGAGATCAGACCTGCTCCACGGACCGGCTGGAACCCTATTTTAAAACGTCATTATGATTTTTTATGATTTTTTAAGGTTTTCCTTTCCTGAGTGGTGGTACCTAGAGATCCAGTATGAATTTACAGATATATATATATATCTGTGTGTACATAAGTACCCTGGAACACACACAGGCAATAATAATATTGCTGCTTGCGGTCTCCTGCTAAACAGTCCTGTAATATGACGATGCTGCAGGCACTCATTACCTACATCCTTGCCCTACACCAGGGTTGTTAAACTCCAGTCCTGGAGGGCAGTGTTCCAGCGGATTTTGGTGATTTCCCTGCTCAGAAACACCTGATTCACCTCACCAGTGTTTCAGGAGGAGAACCACCAAACTGTGCTGGAAACCGGCCCTCCAGGACCGGAGTTTGACATCCCTGCCCTACACTATAAACTTAAGCAATTCCCTTTTTTATTCTCACTGAGGCCCTCAAAGCAGGCTAATGAATGTTGACAGGTGTAACAAAAAAAACATCAAACCCAGTCCTACGGTGAATAAGTGGCATTCATATACGCATTTAAATTAAGATATAAATGCTTGGTATTAACATGAAACCCTGCAAACCCATGATGTCTTTTGAATCACTATCCACGACTGTCACATGGCCCTCACATGTATTTTTTGGAAAATTAACAAAGTAGACTGTGTTGGTTTTTTTGCCCGAGGCCCTGCAATGCAAAGGATAACATCATCACCTATCACCCAGAGTCAGCACACTTTCATGGCGTAATGATGAAGTACATGGAACACACAGGGCTTACTCATCATGGATCACTTGTGCGCGGGTGCGGATGTTACAAGAAGTGACTTTGTTCTCAGGACAGGCTTTTTGAGGCCTGAGGCTGAAACAGATACAAATGTAAAGGGCGGGTGGACCAATCTTAACACATTTCGCACATTGTGTTGTATGCTCACACACCCACGCAGCTGAGGCCTGAAACCACTGTGCCTGCTGCTCTGTTACACACCGCGTGCGAACCCAGCGCCGCATACCTCGCTGTAAATGGCGTGATCTTGGGTAATAATTGCTGTTCTTCCTCTTCATGGTTGCTTGTTTGTTTGCCGGCTCTGATTTCAGCCTCGTTCAGGGCATGTAGGTGTGTGTATGTGTGAGTAAGTATAAACATATTACCGTATCAGAATGTAACATCAAAAGGTTTCCCATAAAAGGACCACCTACTTAGTAATTCACTAAAGTACGGGGCCTCGATGACACAGTTGTGGTGGAACGTTTATGTGGTATACTTTTTTAAAGGGGGTTCCTTAGTAAAGCCAGTGATTACATATAGAGCCATGACTCAAATATCCATTTGAATACTTAAGAGGAGTAATAACT
This sequence comes from Brachyalestes nurse, assembly GCA_037974405.1. Taxonomy (NCBI): domain Eukaryota; kingdom Metazoa; phylum Chordata; class Actinopteri; order Characiformes; family Alestidae; genus Brachyalestes; species Brachyalestes nurse. The sequence goes on along the minus strand of JBBPCY010000109.1, from coordinate 34,565,387 downwards.
GAGGTGACTGAAGCTCTTTCCAGTCTAACATTCTATACGTTTCTGTCCCTACCTTGCATTTCTTGTGAAGTTTTCACACCCCTCCATCTCCTCCCTGTTCCTCAGACCTCTCCCAGAACTGTATCTGTTTATTGAGGGGTGCCTGGCCTTTTAGATCAAGCAGGAGTTGCCTATATATTTATATAAAGTAATATATAAACTATATATTATATATAGACATTCTGAAAAAAAGAGCAGCAAAAGGGTCCCACCATTGTCACAAATCAAATAACTCCTTTTGAACCCTATAGTGCTCTAACTAAAGCTCTGTGTCTCACTGCAATAGTCAAATGTTATCATTTGTATTGTATGTTTACTTGAATTAATATGAAAGAGAGAGGAGTATATTTATGTCTAAACTAGCACTGGGAGGCAGGACTGTGTTGTACCAACCCCATTTCCAGCACTTGCAACTGGGGAAATTACACATTAGTTCAGTACAGCAGTTATATTGAGCATGAGGGCTATTGCTGTCCCTGTAGTCATCTTCTGTGTACCCGAAGCTCCATGTGAACTTGCCTTTATGTATTTTCTGCCTCTGGTAGTGAACGCACTCCTCCTCCGGTGACTCCAGTAATGAGCACTCTGCTCTGCAACTTGCTCTGTCATTTCTGGGAAAAGACTCTGACTACGCTAATACGGTTCCTCCCCCACGTTTTGGCGATGATCTGGTAAACAGCAGCAGTGCATGGGCATGCAAGCCCTCAACCACCCACAGCCACATGCTGTTCTCTACAGAGGCCCACACACACACACACACACAGTCAGAGTCGAAAGCCGGGAGAGGGAAAGGGGAGGACGCCACAGATATTACTGTATACAGTTTTTAAATGAGAAATCAAGAACACAAAACAATCGAAAAGAATACCAAACACAAAACTCCAGCTCAAACCCAAACACAGAACAGGCTAAACAAAACAGGGTAACACGGTGAACACACGAGACCCGTGCTCCTCAAACGAACAAAAATTGACTCAGGCTTTGAGCTTCACAAAGCTCACACGGCCAGGAAACGTGGTTAAAAGGGAGGAACACGGGCCTGAAAGACAAAACAGAAAAAACAAGTCATTAAACATGAAAATACAAGACAAGGCAAGAAGACAAGATTATCAAGAACAGGTAAAGACAAAAGACAAGATCAAGGCAACCAACATTCACTGACTGAAGACAAAATAGACAAATACAGACTAAAAGGAACTGGGATCGGCTGGGGCCTTAAATAGGGGAATAAACAAGGAACAGGTGACCACAAGAGAAACGAGGAACAGGTGAAACTAATAAACGGGACGCGATATAAACGGAGTAGACACACTAGGTAGGGGACAAGGGAGCCAACGTAAACTGGACACAATTATGGGGACAGAGAGGAAAGAAAGGAAGGACAACTAATACTCGGGAGACGGGAAACGGGATCTATGGGGTGAGGACGAGGTGGCCGTCACAACGCGTTTCGTTGTCCTTGCAAGCAATAAGCTTGTTTTGATCAAATTGAACGTGTTCTTGGGTAAATATATATATATATGTATATATCCTCCTGAGACCCGAAGAAAAAAAATGTCTTACAATTTCTTTTCTTTTGTGATTTTCTATCTACTTATAATTGAAGTTAATGTAACAACATGAAATACCCAATATCTGTGGGTAGGAGTAACCTCACAGGAGCACTTTATTGGTTCAGCAGCTAAAGGGGATGGTTTATAGAAGATGAGTGTCCACCATTTAGCCTTGAATGAATCTGGTTTGACAATAAAAGACAGCATTCTTAATTGCTAGCATCACTGTTGTTTATGACAGTTTCCCAGCTGTCTGTAGTGTGGGTTAGTGTTTACTATACACAAAAGCAGTGGTGTTTTCTTGTATTTGTTTTTGTACACACCCTTCACCTGACGGCTCACCTGCTTTGATTTAGCTGTAACACTGTGCTACATGGCACTTATAAGACACTGGTATGTTCGCTGAGGCTGTGTGTGTGGCCTTTTTTTTTCTCCTGAGATGTTTTGGTATAAAAAGAAGCCTGCGGCGCCTCATGAGCTGCAAAGATCCCTGTAATTTGCATTTTGGTTCCCTGAGCAGTAATGTATGCATGAGCTCACACAGAATAGCCTGTATTGAATCAACGGAGTCGCGTAAAAAGTTAATTGCATTCTCTCTAAGTGGTCTGTGTTCTGTTGTGAGCTAAAAGGAAATTTTAAAGGATTGGAAAATGGCTGGAAAAAAATAATCAATTGTCAATAGCTTTTGCTGAACAGTAGAGGTCAGTCTTCCCTATATCTTGCACAGAGAGCTCAGCCTGCACTCAAGTTGTCCCTTCAAGTTTGAGATAAATAAATTTGTGATCTACCCTTTCTGTGCATTTTTTACATATATAAGGTACAGCGTAACAACCAGCATGCTACAGAAACTGACACTGGCCTGTTTTATTACTTGTCTATGCTATTCCGTTCAGCACAAGTCCCTCTACTGGAGCAATATTTGTCAAATGACCTTCCAGGACAACACAGGCCTCCTGAGACAACGTCTCAACAATAGTGACTCATGCATAATATAACCATCTGCTAGCCCCAGTACCAAGCTCAGCATAACATGTAGATTGAGAGTGAACCTGACTTTGCAGAAGTACACGGAATGTAAGAGACACAAGGTGGGAGTGGTAGACTGACCTCCTTGACCACTGCGGCTCCGTTGTGGGGGTTAAAGCCCAGCCATCTGAGTCTTACAGTTGAGAAATGAGGTCATGACACTTCATGTTTGTCACTAAAATGAGGTCATCTGTCCAGAGGCAGCTCTGTTAAGCCTTTTTGTTTGTTTTCATAGAAACAGACCTCACGTTCAAACTGTTTATCCACAGGCCAAGGCATGTTTAAACGTTTTATTAGTTGACAGGCAGTTTTCAGAGCTGAATGCCCTCGGCCTTGGAGGACTCATGTAATTTGAAAAGACATATGCATCACATTAATGAAGCCACAGACTGGCTTATCTTGTAAAAGAAGCTGAGAAAGCATAGTAGACATTCTTAGAATTCATGGGTCTACCTTGCGTGAAGTAATGAGTATGAAAACAATCTAGGTGTGGCTATAGGTAAATGGTTTTTTGGATGATGTTTTGAATAGGTTTCCAACTCGTGGAGTGAAACTGGTTTCATCTTGGCTTTGGTTAGATCAGATAAGCTGTTTTTGTAGTGCAAGACTGTGCTATTTTCCTCCATCCTGTAAGTCTTGGTGCACTCCCTCAACCCCTCCCCTTACGACTGGTGCACCTTAAAGCAGCAGCTAGTCCTCCAGTTAGCAATGCAGACCAGTGTCATAGGAAATGTAAAGCTTTTCAGTCTTGAATCCCTACCTCATAATATAGGATGTCTTGCTACAATACACGTAGTAGAGATTCTTCTTTACAACTTTACAATCTCCACTTTTAACTAAATATTCTAAAATTCTTCTTTGGAATGATGGAGTAAAAAAGAATCACTTTTGGTCTCCAAAAGAATATTTTTGGATAGTTCTTTATGGTAATGTGTGAGTGTGTACAATTGTTTTAGAAGTTTCACATGATGTAAAGGCCCTATACATACACAAAAGTACTAGGACACCTGGCCATTACACACATTGCATTTTAATTTGTAAAATGGAGTTGTTTTCCTAAAACATTAATTATAATATTCAAGAACCATTTAGGAATCTTTGTTTTCAACATTGTTCCCCATCAAGCTGTGGAATAACAAAAAACACAACCAATAGGGTTGTTTCTTTTGGCAAGAGAGCCAATATTGTTGTAATGTATATTCATTCATGTAGTGCCATTAATGTATTGTCATTGTCACTAACATAGTGCCTGTTGTCATTTATGCAGCTAACTCAACACATTCATATATTCATGTTATCATTTACCAGATTTCAAAACAGAAACAGCTGGATTTGTTGGTTACACTATTTTGAGAGTCAACTATACGAGCATTGTAGACGCTTTGTAGGAATTAAATATTTTTAAATGTACCTGCAGTTTTAATTGGATGTAATTTGTGTTAAATGCAACCTAACCCCAACCCTAACTTCCACCCGCAAATGGCCCCTAGGCCTCATATTGATGACAATCAAGAGACCAAGTTTCACCAGATACTGATGAAATTACGTCAGTTGACGCATGCAGCCGTTTTAGCCGCCATTCTAGTGTTAAAGTCACATTTAGTGTAATTGTCAGACATCTTTTATGGACAAAAGTAATGGTAGCGCTGTAAGTGTCGGCTGGCTTTTGCGGGGGGTCAGGTGTCCCATTACTTTTGTCCATATTAAATAGCACAACACTCACCAAACTTTCAAAATAAAAGGATTTTTAAACACTTGCGTTAACGCACAATAATATCAGCTTTAAGTAAATAATGCGTTAACACGATAATAACAAGTTAACTTCCCTAATATATATATATATACAGTATATATATATATATATATATAATTTTATTTATAAATTGTTAATGTGTATTGTTAACAATGTATATAATTGTTAACAATGTATATAATTGTTAATGTGTTATGGTAGCAATTACCATTATTTTTGCTAGGTTTATAATTATAAAGAATTGGTGAGTATAGACTATAGAATTTATTTTTGCACTTTCTCCACTTTCACCCTTCAATACAGGTTCAATTATTAACATAATACACACAGGGTGAGAAGCTAGTCATTGCATTATTAACAACAGCACTTAAGGCACATGTTTTTGAGGCAACTTTTCTCATCCATTCAAGCAAGGCTGAGTTTTGTCTTGTTTGACAACAGATAGTGAGACAAAGCATTTCTCACACAGGCAAACAAACATCCACAGAACGATCAGTGATAAGGTTGTTGGTGAAGGTTGTGGCATGTTGTTGCTGAGCAATATAGTCACACGCCCTATATAATCAATCACATAAATCTCATTAGCATTAGATTTGTTTGCTTAAGAGATCAAGTGTAATTTACCATGCTGAATTCACCCCAGCTGTGTCAATGAAACCTCTCAGCGGCCTCGTTTCTAACTCTGATAATGAGGGTTGTCGCATTAGATCTCTGTTTCCTTGTTCAAAAGGAAGGAACTATTTAAAGTGTACAGTCCACAAGTACACTGTTTGACTAAACTATTTTCTTGTCATAATATTAAACCATCAAGAGTTTTTAATCTCAGTCTTTCAAAAGTTGCATTCCAAATTAGACAGATAAACAACATTGTCCTTGATAAGACATAAATAAACTGGTCTCCGAAAGGGTCAATGCTTTTGTTATATTCCTTTCGGCTTCAGCATTACGAGACAGGCCCCATCTGCAGACCCTTGGTTTCCACATCATGAGTTCACTGGCCCCGAACACTCTGAGAGCTGTTCCTCATGGTGCTGTTATGTAATTTGAACACAGAGCTTATATTTCATCTCACTGAGGGGACTTTGTGTAGCGGACAAAGTCAAATGGAGATCAGAAATGTGCATTTATTTTGGTGACTTTTTTGCCCACATGCTGGGGCAGAGCTGATCTTTAAAGCTTGACTTTTGACTAAAGCCTTTCTTTATCTCCTTTCTGACCTGACTACAGCTTGGATGATGCAGTAATTATCTTATTGCAGGCCCCATTTCAGTAAACTACAATTATGTGTTTTTTGTGGTCTGCCTTGTTCCAAATGTTGGACCAGAAATGACCAACAGTCATTTCAGTCAGAGCAGCTGAGGAGAGAGGTATCACTGACCTTATGAAACAACAAAGAACCAAACAAAACACTTCTGTTTTTCGTGATGGATAAACCCTGCGGACTGGGTGTCATTTGATTTCACTTAATTGGGTTTGATACAAGCCTAGGCGGGCAAATGAATATCAAATTGAGGTTAAGATTGTTAGCTTAGCCGGAGGTCTTAGAATGGCTTAGTGTGCCTCTGTGAAAGATTACCAGACTCTCCCATGTAGACACAACAGCAAAACAAACCCAGGAGTCTTGAACAGATTACAGACATTTTGATACCTGTTCTCACAGCACTAAAACCACTCTGAAAGGGACAGTATTGTTGTTAAGGGGTTCAGGACAAGGTTAGTTCCATGAATAGCTGAAGGCAATGGGCTGTGTCTGTGTCGTGCTGGCAAAGTTGAATCAGGATGAAGATGTTACCCAAAATGGAAGAAAATGGAGCGGTGTGGTGTTTCTCCTAACTCCAGTATACTTGCGGTCTGTGGTCGGACTGCTCTAAAGCCAAGTCTTGGCATACATTCTAAACTCACAACAGTAACCTGAACAGACTTACTGAGCTAATGACCAACCCAGACAAGTTCTTATATAACCATATTTAAACCAAGACAAAGGGCAGTTCAGTCTCTTTATCCTTGACTGGGTCACATACAAAGGTCTCAATAGTAAATACATAATCCTTTATAATTTGACAGATTTTGATCTTTTGTTGTTGTTGTTGTTGTTTTATTATTATTATTTGCCTGTGGTATATACAGTGCCCAAGTTTCTTTACAGCATTTTTTCAGTTGTTATTGTGGGTTGCATGGTGTTAAGTTTAGCAAAGTAAAAATCCCATGACATTCCTCTTCATAGATTTATTGTAGGGGTAGCATGTTACTTACTGTTCTTGTCAATAAATGAATCTCCCTGATGCATGCATAAAAGAGAGGATAGAGCAATTGCTGTTTGCTCTTGCATCCAGTTGAGTTTTAATACACAAACGTTTAACTCTTCGTATCTCCATCCATTATTTAACCAGAGTCGTGGGGAGTGGTGGAGCCTATCCCAGTGGTCAGAGGGTAAAGGCAGAGAAACACCCTGTACAGGTCGCCACTCTATCACAGGGCAGACACACAGATAAACACGCCCACACACTGACATGCATATGCCCTCTGTGGAGTACCTGAAAACTGGAGTGTCTGATGGAAACCAGGGGAGAACATGCAAACTCCATACAAAATGGACCTTCAGCCACACAGCCAGATCGAATCGAATCCAGAACTGTCTTCCTGTGAAGAAACAGTGCTGTGCCACTCCTGTTCATAACTGTGACGGATAATTTGTATATTTTGAATAATTAAACAAACACTTCAGCATTTTTCAATATCATCTGTTTACCTCATCTGTAGTGTATAGTCAATCACCACTGACAATAATTTCTCTATACTTTTTGATTTTAAAAAAATTGTTATGTTACAACAGATAGAGATAGAGATTGGGTTGAAAATACTGGAGTGTTCCTTTGTAATTTTGGGGAAATTGATATATACATACAGTAAATACAATGTAAAAACATCTATTCTGATGAAATGCTGCCAGGGTCTTGCCACTAAATTATGTTGTAATGCCTGTTATTTTGTCTATTCAGTAGGCCTATCCAATTCTCTGGCTTCTGTGTGGGAGAGAAAGTTCCAGTGCATGTGCTAACCTTGAGACAGCCCAGCCCTGGCGTGCCTAAGAGTGGTAGCTATCTTTAGCTTTTGGTGGGTGCTTTCTAGTGGCCTCTGCCATCGCTGTGTCTCAGGGCTGCCCGCTTGCTCGCCTGCCACACACTACTGTTACTGGGCAGATTAGTTAGGAGCCTACTTCTGAGAAACACGTGTCACATGTTTTTGTTTGAGAGTGAATGACTCGGCACTCAGCTGCCCTTGATTTCAGCCAGAAGGGAGTTGTCAGCTGGAGGTAATGCACACACGCCTCCGCACTGCTGGGCTCTGCTCATCCTCAGCCACGGCACATGCACACTTCTGCCTGAGTGCTGCTGGATTCCACCACGAAATGCAAGATCATAACATAAGAGCTGTGTTGTCAAGTCAGCAATCATTGTATTTACTGGTTAATGTTCTCTGTGTTTCTCTCTGTGTATGTGTGTGCGTATATGTTTGTGTGTGAGTGTGTGTGTGTGTTTGTGTGTGTGTGTGAGAAAGTGAGAGAGATTAGTGTTTTTCCTATACATACATTTTTAAAAAGTATTTTAGAAGACTATGCCCTACTCAATATGAAGTACATTGATTCTAGGCCTTATTCACAATGTGATGCACTGTCTCTGAACCTGTGTTCTATCCACAGATTAGTGCACTATGTCTGAAATTATACCCTGTTCACTGTATAGTGGAACACGATGGAAAGTATCCCCTTTATGATAATGTGCACTATGTTTAAATCTGTCCTATTCACTACATAGAACAGTGTGTTTAAAACTGCATCCTATTCAGTATATAGTTCACTGTCTGACACTATGTTCAATATACTATACAGTGGACTCCACTACATAGTCCACTATAACACTAAAACCATTACTTATTCACTCTATAATGTATTATACTGTACAATATACTTTAATGACTCTATTCTCAGAATAAAACTGAAAATAATGGGAATAAAGAATATCCAGTGCATTCCAGTGTTTTTCCACAATGCACTGTAGTAGCTAGTGTACAGCCAATATATTGTAGTCAACACAGACTACTTTTAATGCCTGTATCATTTGATCACTGTATCCTTTAGTATAGGAATGTTCCTATAATATAATGTTCTATATATAGTATTCATATAGCTTCCTGATACGGGAAAACACATACACAAACAGCAAAAGTCAATGTTTGATTGGGAAAGATAGATGAAACTGGTACATTTAGCTAATCTAAAGTCAATAAGCCAGTAAGCTTTGTCTGGCAGGAAAGTGTCTCTTCCCACACAGGGCAGGCATGCATTAGCTTAACCGTGATTTGCAGGATCAAATGGGGTCGGTCTGTCCTGCCAAAAGAAGCCATGCTTAGGCTTCTGAAGAGGATCCCTAGGGTTATCCACATTCTGCAGGGAAGCCTTGTTCCACAGAAGAGGTTAGGTCAGGGTCAGAACACTTAGTAAAGATATTTTTTCGTGGACTTTTAGCCACAGCAAAGCTCTTATGTTACCTACATTCTTCAAAAAAGGTGTCAAAAGGGTTCATGACATGATCCTATAGAAAAAAACATAAAACCACATTTAAAGATTCCATGAAGAAACCTTAAACAGGTACAGAACTGTTACATCGTGTAATGTAATAATAAAAATTATGTATAAAGTTCTTCACACTCAGAAATCTCTTTTCTATACATGGTCTATCAGGGAACCAAAAATGTTCAACATAAAAACAAAACTGTTGCAGTTTTTGAAACCTCTCAAATCTATACATTCTGAAAATTAGTGTTTCAGTGCAAGATTAACGTAAAAAGAATAAGCTACTAAGCTTATTCTACTTATTCTAAGAAATCTTACTAAGTAAATATTACATACACCATTGACAGATATTGTTCCTTATTATATATTCCATGATATATATTTCCACTGTATTTTATTTCGTTATGGAGAGAACCCTTTGTAGAACAGAGAGTGTAGTTTTTAAGATTGTATGTTTTCATGTGTGTCTTAAGCGTACATACATGCGTGCCATTGTCTTGCATGTGAACGGGAAAGTGTTTAGAAGTTGGCCCAAATTGTTTACTAACTCATGTATTTTCTCTATAAAGTCTTAAAGCGCTTTTGAATAATTAAACCCTCTTGATTGAATTTGATTGTTTATAGCAGAGAGCATTCATAATTAAGCTCCAAAGACTCTTAGTGTAAATAATTCATCTGCAGCACAACCCCTCACTGGTCTGCAAGAGTGGAGCACAAGTATGGAAGGTCTGCTGACTTTGAAGAGGAGAGTGTATCTCAGAGAGAGATCGGGAGAGAGAGAGAGAGAGAGAGAGAGTGTGTATGTATGTGTGCCTCCATCGTGTTTTCTCTGCAATGCAGTAAAGTGTGTAAGGCTGCCTGGGGAGTCCAGCTGCAAGCTTTAGAGCTCTTCCTCTTTCTCCTCTTTTTACACTGTGCCATACGGTCCTGCGCTTTTACCTCAGTAATATCTCACAGTCCCCAGCGTCCTCTATATTCACCTCTCTGACAGCACCACCCCTGCGACAAAGCTGCGAGCTGTCAGCCCAGTCACACACAGCCAGTGTCAGTGTGACTTTGTGTTTGCCCATCAGCCTGTGCAAGCACACTGAAATACAGTAACTCATTTGAAGCTGTGGTACTTTGATTCAGGCCGTGATTAACGATCATGTCTTCTAATCGTAAAGCCATCGTTCTCTGATAGCGGCCCGCCCCCTTGGCGGAGGATGTTCTTGCTAGCTCAGGTGCTGCATACATTAATGCTGACCTACATACTGTACAGGACTGTATCAGCAGTCGAGTTGTGGGATGAAAGAGGCAGATAGCCATCAACTCCTACACACTAGTCAAGTAGGCGTTTAGTGAGTGTAACTGAGTGTAAAGAGGCTGTATTCATATTGCAGTGTTTTTCGTTCTAATACACATGGAAACAAAATTATGTTCATGTGCATCTGTATAATAATAATAATAATATTGTAGCTTTCATAATAATACTAGTAACAATAATAATAATAATAATAATAATAATATGGTAGCTATAATAACAATAATAATAATCATCATCGTCATCATCATCATAGCTTTCTGTAGGACCTTTGGTACATAGGCACAGAGCACAGTTTAGTAAAAACAATGCAGTACCACAGTGACTTGTGTGTGACAACGAGTATTAATTGAAACATCTCCTCTTGTCTGCTGTTGTGGAGATGTTAAAAAGGAACTATGTTTTGTTCCACACTCTGCAGTGATAAAAAGACTAGAATAACAAAGCTTGGCTTGACTTGATTTGAAGTATAAGCCTGCATCTCAGTGCAATTCACTCTGTTTAGCATTCACTTTCAGGATTTTGTTGTTAATTGGGCCCTTTTTGCATTCATTTTGCAGCCAGTTCCGTAATTACTGTCACCCATGGTAAAAAGGGGTGTGAAAGGTCATGGGAAAAAATATCTTTGTGGTTAAGTAGCTCAATTTCACAGTGAAAATATGAGAACATAATTAAACTAATTTAAGTGCATTATAATTATATGCAATCCCCTTTCAACAGCAAATCTGTGATAGAAAAATACTGAAACCATTCTTCATTGCACAATTTCTCTTAATCCTGCATGGTTGTAGACTCCTCTTCAGCTCACCCACGGCTTTTCAGTGGGATTTGGGTCAGGGGGCCAGTACGGTGCATGTCAAAAGCTTGATTCTGTGGTCATTAAACCATTTCTGTGTGGATTTAGAAATATGTTTTTGGATAACTGTCCTGCTGAAAGATCTGACATGGTTTTATTTTTTGGCAGAGAAAGTTAGATTTTCATTTAAAACCCTCATGTACTTCTTGGGATCCATGGTGCCATGTATACTAAGTAAATTCCCGGGCCTTTGCAGCAGATACAGTTTCATAGATCCTTCACCATATTTAACCCATAGAACCTTCAGAGTATTTTGCCCATTTCTGCATTACTTGTTCTTTTCTAAAATGTTAAACATGTCTGATGTACATGTGTCTTTGTACATGTCCTTGTTTCAACGCAACCTAGCCAGTGATGATAAAAAACTGGGGATGCACTTCTTTTCTGTATAACCATTCTTGTCCGCATACCAAAGCCATTTTGAGTGTTTTCTGTTTACAAAACAACTATTTTTGTCCCATATGACTATACAACAAATTGTAAAAATGAATATTTTTACGAGAGTAGGTATTTTGTTATAGACAATGCCTGATTTTCAAAGAAATATCTAATTTATTTTTTGTTCTCTTACCTCATGCTACTACATGACCAAAGTTGCTTTTCCACTGCATGGGACCAGCTCGTCTTGACTCCACCCAAACTTTTTGTTTTTCTATTAGGCAAATGTAGTAAGTATCTGACCATTTTTGTAATCTGTCATGGTTCCAAAGTGAGCCAAGTAGGAACCAAACCATGATGTAAAAACGCTGCAGACCACTGATTGAACAACTGCCACGGGATATCCTTCAGTATTCTCCATTGCTACTGTGTTTTTTATGTTAAAGCTGACATTGACACTTTGCTGCATTGCTAAGTGCAGTTGAAAACAAACAAGTAAAGTGGCCCCTTGTAGTCACACAACAGCATAGCACACAGTGTGAACAATTTAACCCATTCACCAAGTGAAGCAGTGGGCTGCCACCGAAAGCGCCACGGGGGAGCAGTGTGTAAGGATGGTATCTTGATCCTCAGTGGTGTAATTACCAGAGATTCAAAACCACAACCTTCTGATTTCAGGGCGAATTCCCTAACCACTAGGCCACCAGCTGCCCCAGGTACCAGGTACTAAAAAGCTGAGTAGAGTTAAACTGAGCTGGTATCATGCAATGGAAAAAACTTACGGGAATTTGCCCACTATGTCTCCTTCATTTATTCCCCAGTGAAAAAGAACGCTCAGATGGGCTAAGTCTTCTAAAAGAGCTAAGAGGGTACCGTTTTTGTTCAGAATCATTTCTTGGGTGCTCATTATTGTAACGTTTTTATTAATTTTATGTTTTGAAGTATTTATACCAATTTTAATCCAATTACATTAGATTTTTCCATATTTTCCCTGTGAAATTGGGCTAATTAACAAAAAAGACATTTTCCGGCTTCTTTTCAAAGGGTGCCAATAGTTATAAAGCTTACTGTATTATGTAAACAGTATTATGAAGATGAACAACAAAAGGTGCTCATCCTCTGAAGTCTTATAACTGGAAATAAAGTGCCACTGTGTTTGTTTGTGCATGTGAGTCTCTCTGCTGTTTTCCATGTCAGCTTAATGAGATTCTCATAAAGGAAAGGAGCAGGGGAGGAGAACAGTGCCCACAGGCACAGCTTACTCCGCACGTATGGGCAGCCAGCCACCATAAATGGATCATACACATGGACACACTCACACACACATCATTATCATCATCATGAGGCCACTATCACCCTGCATTTCTGTGGAACCTCACTGCCATGCAGGATTTATAGGAAGGGCTGACCTATACCCTTCTGACTGACATTATCAATGACTTTCTGCCCGTGCTCTGATTTGCCTTGTTCAGTGGAATTGAAACATATTTTGAGAGCTCATCACCTGTCACAGATAGAAAGGAGGGTCAAATAGCAACCATTCTAAGAATGCCTTCAGTATTTCTAATGATATGAAAAGAAATGACATTTAGTTTATACAAACTGTGCCATATAAATTTAGGACTCAGGACTTCTTTAAGTTTTCTTCATTAAGTTTTCTCATTCAGTTGTTTCCAGTCATTTGATTCTTCTATGCTAAAGTTGTGTGAACTGAAATTTAATGTGCCCTCATATTTCTAAAGTGCCTCCAAAGGGTATACATGCAAATGAAAATCCCAAAAGTAAAATTAAACCCAACTTTGAAAGCCACTGGAAGCCAGTTTAGCACTTTAGGGGTTATGTGAACAGTGTTGTTTTTTCTCTGTGGCATTCTCTCACTGGGAACTGGGACATCTTTTTACACTCTGTACAAAATATTCTCCTTGATGTTGAGGATGTGAACTTGAATAATATCTGAAGCACATTTTCAATGGGCACAGTAAAACTACACACACTCTGGCCCACTTAAAACAAGTCGTGCAGCTGCTCCCGCAAATGAAACAATTACGTGAGTCATGAGGGCTTTCAGACTTTCACTTGTGGGCTCTTGTTAAAGGAGGCTGAGATTAGTTTAACCCCAAAAATGGTAATGAGCAGCAGACAGTTGAGAGAGTCCACTGGTTTGTGTCTAATGGAGAGCATTAAGGCCAAGTGATGAAGAAATGGAAAAAGTATTCGTTGTCATCTGTGCTTTCCTGCTCCTTGTATAAAACCTTTTGCCGTCTTTGGGAGGGACCTGTGCTTAGGAAACGTGAATGTGACGCATCGTCATTACTTGGGAATTACATACGGTCATAGTGTTTCACTGATTCTCTGCAGATGGCAACTGAAAGGCTTTGGATCCATAGTGTGATGTCAACTCCCTCAAGACTGAACCAAGGCAGATGAAATCTGGTTCAGGGCTCATCAACAGAGCAAACAAAATGGTGGACCAAGAAATAAAGGCTACAAAGGCTCTTGAAAGGACAGGACACTACTGTGATGAACAAAGGCAGCTCTATGGAGGTGTCCGTTTGGGGCCAGGGAGTAAATACCACATCAGCTCCGCATGGGCGGTTCCCTGCAGTCGTGTGAGGAACCCTGCATGGTTCCCAGCCTAAGGCTCAAAGCTGACCCACACAGCACATGATTAACAGCTACCTGAACACTCACCTGGAGAGGCTGCCAGCTGCTTGTGTGAAAAGGTTATGGGTGCCAGGCTTGAAGGGTGGTTCTTTTTCTAAGCCAAGTCTTTAAAAAGGGCGAGAGTGTGAATACCATGAAGTGGAGAGTTCAGCAAAAACACGCCCTATTCAGGTCAGAAAATAATACAGTCTCTTAAAAGAAAGGCTCTAGCTCATTGGTTTTACACAGTCGTGCCCTGAATCCCTTGCAGTTGAAAGAATATTGCAGTGTTTTTCAAGCCTATTTCTGATATATCTATAATACATGGGGTGAGTATATGGTCAATCATTTTTCTCTACTTCCCTGTACTTAGAAAAGAACAGAAAACACTATTTTACAAAAGCCATTGAACAGGTGTAGAAACACTTTCCCATTGTCTTCTACTATTAGTGTGCAGGGGCACATTGTCGTGCCGTTCTATCACTACAGAGAAAAAGTCAGCAAATAAGCCACAAGGCTGTCTTTCCACAAAAAGTATTATAAACACTCAGTTTACCCAAGGTGTCCAGGCAGGTAACTGCTCTCTGAACCCAGCAGTGGCTGAAAGAGGACATAACGCACATATGTATTAGCAGACATGTCCCTGCTACACTTTGTACAGTACCTGAGTACAGTTTCCACAGTTGACAAATCACTTTGTCTTAAGTTTCAAAAATGGCTTTCTCAAACCTGAAACCTGCAGAAATACTTGCTTCCAAACTGATATAGTATAAAAGCAAGCTGCCTGCCATGCTGCCTGACTGCTTAAATGCCCTATTGTGATGCCTGTCAGCTAGCAATATAGCTAGTGTCAAATTATTAAATAATAAATGTGACCTGTGTGTTTTAAGTCAAACGATTTTCTATTCAAGAGTGCAAATTTTTGGTAACTGATCATATTCTACAGAGATTAGAATGGAGAACGGCACAGTGTTCTGCCAAAAATAAAATAAATTCAGGACATCTGTTAAACCTCTGTATTCATTAACCTCGTATTTGAACATCTACAAGACTTGTGTGATTTGTATTGTAAGGGTGCTAGAACAGAAGAAGAGTGCCCTTGTAGGGTTGTTGGATGACAGGCTAATGTTCTAATAAAGAGGGCCTCTTAATACATGCATTTGGGCAGATACACTGCATGAGCACCCACACTCACGTGAGCTTGGCTTCACATGTGCATTACTCTCTCTCTCTCTCACTCTCACTCTCTCTCTCTCTCTCTCGCTCTCACTCCCTCTCTTTCTCTCTCTCTCTCACGCTCTCTCACTCTCTCTTTCTCTTTCTCTCTCTCTCTCTCTCTCTCTCTCACTCTCTCTCTCAACATGGCCCCACTCAGTCGCTTCCATGGCTGGTTGAGCAATAAAGGCAGATTTGTTACAGTGTACAGTAAGCTTGCAAGGCCATGGCACTCACTGCATGGGCGGAAAAGATGGGCTGCCAAAAAGAAAGGGGTGTTCCACATGGAGCATTCTAGCAGCAAGAGCAATGCGAGAGAACAAGAGATCACCCACCCACACCAAAAACTGCTCTACTATCAGATAATAAACAACGACTAGAGGGAGAAGCACCCTGAGCGTGGGCAGACAGGCTACGAGTGGAGTAATAGATTTATTTCATCTCCAAGAAACACAAATAGACTCCTTGTTTTTCTACTGAGCCAGCCTGATAGTCTTTACTCACAGTGCCAATTATCAGCGCTGATCTGAGGTCCCACATGACACAGTTCCACAGTTATTACACTCACACATATTTTACTATTCACCCAATATTACTACACTAACAAAAGCTGTGCATTGAATTTGCTTGATTCAAATGTGTATACTATAGACACATGACTAAAATACATAATTATCTTTATTTCCAGAGATAAACTGAAAGACTAATCCTTTCAGTCTTTTGTCTTGTTTCAGTATAGGTTCATGTAGTACAGTGCAAAGCCATATAATAAAATGAGCTATAAAGCCATTTATTCAGGCAGCTGCTGAATTATTTGAATAAATCCATGCAGTGGCTGGAATGCAGAAAAATTCATAAAGTTTGGAACCTGTTAATCCAACTGTATTCTAGTAATCAGCTTATTAATAACTTTTAATAACTATTAATAACATTTTGTACATAATACTTTACTTATGTTCATTTGTAATTATTCAAATGTTTTTTTTTTCAGACAAAAACACGCTCACTGCTGAGATAAACAGTTTTAAGCGAATTTATTTTTACACTGTTTTATCTAAAAGCTTTGTTGCAAGCATTACTGTGGTCCATCACTCTAATATCAGAAATATGTTGTCTTTCATAACATTGCTGTTACAACAAAACCTCCATTTCCATTTTCCTTTTAACTTTTTGATATTGTCCTTGACATTGTGTGAAAGTTTTATATAATGTCAGTTATCTATTTTTTTCTTTTTGTGTATGATTATCACTTTGGAGATACATTGATATAACACAGCAGAGGTCCTCTTTATTGTTTAACAGCTCAGTGGAAGTGTGGCTAAGCAGAAAGCTACGCTAAGCCATAATGAGGTTACTTCATTAAGGCTTTTGAAGACCTGCTGAGTCAAAAGATTCTCAGTTTTATTACCCTACCTCCACCCCCACCCCTCTCCAAAATCGAGTTGGGGTCATTACCTTAATGAAACCAGTATTTGGTGCTGAGATTTTGCAGATTTTACAGTTTCACTGATGTCCAATGAAAGTACTCTGACTCTAGTGAACGTGTAGTCCTTTATGTTTTTATCTTATCAATTTGTATCCTTTTTTAAGCATTCATGAAAATTTTAATATACACAATTTCTGCACACCTAAAGAATTCTCAGAGACTGAACCTAGCTGTTTTGAAACCAATGGTGGTGTCTGTTGTTTTTACTCCATACGATCGCGCCTCCCCCTCAACAACGGCAACAAAATGTTTAAAAATAGTGGCAAATCAGCTGGAATCAGCTGGCGAGCATTTTCAGGGCCAGACTCTGACTAAGCTCAGGGATTGGGAAGCATCTCATATTCACCACAGTGCATTAATCCCCCCCAAGAGATGCCTGGGCAGATGGGATGCTGGGTAATCCTGGCATGAGGTCACGAGACCTGGTAGAAAAACACTGCAGATAAAGCCACACAAATGTTCAAAACACTTTGCTTGCCTGGGCTTGTCAGAAAGTGGGCATGGGCATCCTCAAGGACAGAAATGAACAAAGGCCCCCTTTTAAAAAAAACGCTGATTTGAATGCAAGGTGAAATGAAAACAACCACACCTACCAAACGTTCTATTTTTAGGAAACCTGGGGGAACAAGGCATATATTTCAAAGATGGTGTTGTGGATTGGGGGAGGAGGTCTTAAATTAGAGTGTAAAACATTGAAATTGTTATGGGATTATGGTGTAGCCATCTATCTCCAGCTGTATTGATTGTCCACAGTCAGAGGGCAGTAAATCACTGCACACCAAGGATATGGAAGAAGAATCCTTCTTTTTGAATACATCCTACTTTTTGAATACAATTCATATTTAATAGAAATGGAAATACTAATTCGTGAGAAGCCCCCTGAACAATGAATGCAGTACAAATCCATACAGTATATCAATCTGTACATCAACCATTAAATATTTAATAGGAAAATGAGATTTAAACGATTACATTAATGAAGGAAATCTGGTACATTCAGAACACTCTTACTGAATCATGAGTTTTTAACTTGGCTACTTGTTTTCTATAAAGCAGGCAGCAATTCTGGACAGATCCACTGATCAAAGAGTAAACCCATGCATTTGATCAAGAATGGTTTTACTCAAATCCGATCGAGCTCCAGTCTGTCATTAAAGCCTATTTACAGCTAGAATGTGGCAGCGCCTTGGCTAGCATGGCATTGGGGTGTTGTCCTGAGTCTCCAGGGATAGTAAGACTGCACTGCAGTGTGCTTCTCTGCAAAAACCTTTGAATAAGCACACAGATTTATGACCCACGCTCTCTGGCTCTGGGACTCTCGCTGATTGCCCCTCTCTGTCCGTCTCCAGCCCCCCAGACCAAACTCTCATTTCAGCTGCCTTGGCAGCTTTATGGGCCTGAGGAAAATAATGCTGGGTAGACAAATCCCCGCCTTGTGACATCGACCACTGAGCGATAAACACACTGACATCACACACACTGAGAGCCTTTATTACACACACACAAGCACACACACACACACACACAGGCAGAACGCCTGAGCCTCACTGCTTTCAGCAGAATCATCTTAAAGCTTTCAGATTTTCAGAAACTGAGATTAGCAATTAGCTGTCAGTTCACTTCCAATATATCCTTAAAAATAGTGATTCTCCAAAGGTTCTTGGATAAAATCACGGGTTATTTATAGAACCTTGACAATGGGAAGAACCATTTTAATGCTTAAATGGTTCTTTGTATGGTTAAATGTTTTGCTCTCCATTTAAATTTGTTTAAATGTTTCTGCTGTTGTTGCAATACAAAGAACCTCACTGTTAGAAGACAAATACTTTGTGGAACCCTTTTTGCTTGCTGCTTGCTGCAGTTTTTAGCACTGACCTGCACTGTCCAGTGTCCTCCTCTGTCCCTTCCGTCACCCCACATGAAATGCACACAGAGCCACAAAGGCAATTAAAAGCTCTTGGAGAGCTCTTAGAGGTCACCCATGGTTACAAGCTCGCAGTTAGTTACTGTGGCAATAAATAAAAATGTCTAGGCCATTTTGACCGAGTAGCCAGCAATTCTGCAGAAGGGGTCTCCCCCGGTACCTATGCCCCCCTTGTAATGTGTGGAATTGTCGCCTGAATTAGGGCAAGACCGCATCCTGGGACAACAGCTTCTGATGCTTTTGTTCTCTAATCTTCAACAGTTATGATAGAGCACTTAGCAGCTGTTCCCAATTATCAGCTTTTGTTTTGTCTAGAAACATTAATTCTGTTAACATTTCCAATTTAGACTATTGTGCAGAAAAGGGAGTTTGAAGGAAGCCTGTGAAGAAGAGTACATTGTTATAACATTATGAGGCTCCACGCTCTATGAATGAAGCAGAACTGAAATATATTGATGTGAGAGCTGGGAATACCAGGGGAACCCACTCTAGCTTGCATGCAACTTGATTTGAAGCCTGCACCTGACAGCTTGTGATTCCCTAGCTTAATCCTTCATAATCCTTCAGGCTCTTTCCCTTTTGTTTTTATTCTAGTCCTCATGATAGTGCCAACTAATTCCTTTTAACTGCAATAGCAGAGAAAGTGGGAAACATACAAGGAGAGACTCTCTGGTGTCTCATTCTGGTTCCACATTACACAGATTCCCTCGTTTTGTTGCACGCAAATGAATGTGCTTGTCAGTGCCCTGTTTTTGGTCCATTTTACGGCCTTCATCCTTCTATCTCTGCAGGAAGTGTGAAGGCTTCAGAGCAACCCCAGCTCCCATTGCTAATACACAAAGCCCTCACTATATAGCAATTAGTCAGTGTTATCAGGGTTGAGCTGTTAAAATTCCATGGCAAAAGCATCTGGGAAGTGTTTACACAATGTTTGTAATGGTCAGATTGCTGGGTGTTCCATGTTGGATGCTGGACAGAGCAGGTCAGGCTGGGCACGCATGAGTGGAAATACTCCCCAGGGCTCTTTCGGTGTGAGCAAAGCACATTACTGTTCTACCAATACTTCATCTCATCTCCACTCAACTCAACATTTCTCATCCTGTCTATGCTAGACTGACCTGAGGGAACATCAACAATTTAGAGTGTTTTGGAGTGCCTCTTTGTTACATAACTTTTGCACTCATGTTTGGAAGAGTTGTTAAAGAGTATTCTTTAGCTCTTTTAGGACAGAGTTATCTATTGTCCTAAAAATATACAGTTGCATAACAACGATGTTATATCAACTGCATTTTTTACACCATTTGTAACTGTCTGCTGCCCTTCACACCATGTGGACGTTTCATAATGAACAGAAATGGTCCAAAATGCATTAGCATTACATTAACATGCAATACAGTTTCTGTCCTGATTCTGTAAAGTTACCTGTTTTGTGACAAAATGTGTTCTATGGTGGAATTTGGAATGAAATTTTACTCCCACTATTAACACAAGGCTTAGCTTCCCAGAGGAAGGAGGATTCTGGTTTGTTTTCAGTCCTGGAGTACAGTGCCTCTTCTTAATTAGGCAGCTCAGCAGGGTGCCCTGCTTCTTACCCTGCATTCTTCAGATAACATTGAGAAAACTGGTAAGGTGAAATGCCATTGTTCACAACAGTCTGGCAGAGCCATTTTGCTTCCTATTCTTCTGCCCCCTTGTTTTCTTTTCTCTTCTCTTCTCAAATCACACTGACAGCCAGAGGTCACAGTGATTGAGGAGAGTTATCAATGTCGAAGGATGGGTGAAGACTGCCGTGATCAATAAAATCAATAGACGGTAGTGTCCCTTTCAGTGAAGCTGATGAGTATTGGCTATCAGGTGATGCTCTAATGCACAAACTGTGTTCAGCTTTGTTCATTTATGTTTCAAGTCCTTCAAGAAACCCCACAGAGCTTTGTGGATAAGGCATGTACATCACTGAGTTGGAAAGCAATACATATTCATGATTCCTGATTTTAATACTCAGTTTTGCCAAGGCCTATGTAATTATCTTTGCACATTAAATGAATAAAATGATCCATCTGGCACGTTACATTTCATCCGCTTATTGGTCCAAAAGGCCTCTTGACATTTACCCCAATAGTCTTACCAAAATCCTGCTCCAATAAATCAATCTTGCTTTATTTCCTCACGGCGGTTTGGTTTAGCCCAAAACCACATCACTAATTAATCCAATCAGGCCTGAAGCAGCTGCCTCACTGGGAAGTTGAGAGTAAAGTAAATGGATTTGGTGTCTGATCGTGCTCTGGTGGGGGTTGGGGCTCACACCATTTGCTGTAACACTGAGAGACAATGAACCAGAACACAGTAACATCTCAGCTATAAAAAGCTAATCGTGTCCTGATCCTTTAGATCTATGTCCCAGTGTATGTAAAAATGACAAGCTTTTTCATTTATAGCGTGATTTAAAAAGTCATTTTGACCTGTTTTTACACATATAGCCTGATTTTTTATGGTGTAAACAGAACTGTTTAGAATTTATTTTCTTCTAAGATTTTCTTCTAAAATCTTCGTATGTTAAACATTTTGACATGAGAGAACACTGAACATACTTTCAGTGCCAGTTGAACCATTATTTTGGAACATTTAGAGGCCAGCAGTGACATCATCACATGCGCAGTGTCTATAAATAGGTTTGTGATGACTGCTATTTTGGTGTAATGTTTCATCACCCAAGGACACAGCTGTACATCGAACCTAGTGAATATGTTAAACAGGATAAAATTTCTAGCTGAAGGCAGTCCTCAACAAATGAAGCTCTAATACATGTGATACCTCTGAATACCAAAGGCCTATTGATTCTCCAACAAAACAAAATGCAGTGAGAAGGATCAGGTCTCACTGGATTGCCACCTAAGTAGAATCATGCTCCACTGTTAATACCAGAGACTGAAAATGGCCTCCTAAATTATTTTTCCCATTGGATTACTTTTGCTTCTCAAAATAAGAGATGGCCTTTTGTGCATAATTTGTGTCAAATGCATCTATAATTTATTTGTTCCTCAGCATTACAATAAAAAAAAAACTATTTACAGTGAGTAAAAACAATCAGGTTTTCAAACTAAAACTTAACCTAAATAAGTGTGAACAGGTTCTGTTTCAGATATTACCACAGCTAGCTTAACATAAACATTTATATATCCTCTTATTATATCAGCACTGGCAATGAGTCTAAGAAAATTGAAATAAAAGGCGCTGTGTCGCTGAAAGACAACCAAAGTGTTGCCAAGCTATGGTCCTCAGTTTAGTCTCTTCCCTTACTGAAGGAAACATACATGAATAAAAGGCATACGTTTGTATAGGCTTTTATAATTCTGTTGATACTACAGCCTATCAGATCTATCGCATAATCCTCAGATACAAAGGGCAGCTGCATGGCAAATACTAAGTATGGAAGAAAGCAGTTCAATACTGTGTGACACATAAAGGTCAAATCCATTTTCTCCTGACCCCATGGCCATCTGGAACGATTCCTTTGTTCAGAGACTCACTGCAAAATCCTACAATAATACAGAGACCATTGTGGAGGTTCACAAGTGAGATAACCGTGTCTTGAAAGCATCCCTGAGCTCATCTCTTTTTCTTGCTGTGTCTCACCATCTTTTTCCTTTTGAGGATCATCTCATACAGTTTCTCCAGGCCTGACTGAAGGCCCTGGCCATCCACAGCACTGCAGCCCTGAACATGGTGAAGGGTGTTGGCACTCAGTTCATGCACAGCCAAAACCTTCTCCACCTCGCTGACAGCCAGTGCAACCGGAAGATCCTGTTTGTTAGCCAACACGAGTACCGGCACACCCTGGTTCTCTGACGTGCGTGTGATTTTGTGCAGCTCCACCTTAGCCTCCTCCATGCGCTCGGCTTCAGTGGAGTCCACTACAAAGACCATTCCGTCAGTGCGGCGTGTGTAGGACTTCCACAGCGGTCGCAGCTTATCCTGACCACCTACGTCCCACACCTGGAAAGTAATGGCTCGGCCATTGCCCACTGGCACTTTTATCTTTTCTGTGTTAAAGCCCTTGGTCGGAATCGTCTTGACAAACTCCTTCAGCTTTAGTCTGTAAAGAAGAGAGGTTTTGCCAGCAGAGTCCAATCCAATGACCACCACATGCAGAGACTGGAAGTTAGGCAGGAATGGTGTGTTGGGAGCAATCTCTGTCAGTTGATTTCCCATGGCAAACAGATTTTCTCACTCTCCTGTGAGAGGTAGCAGACTCGTCTGTGCTGTTTTAAGTGTTTGGCATTTGCACCTACTTCAAAGGTACTGCAGGCAGACGGAGGGCAATGAGACCAGAGGCACAGTGCTGGACCTAATCAAAGCAAACACAACAGCTGGTTACTATCAAAGATGCCGGAGAGATGTCTGCAACAGCCCTCATATAAAGGGGTTACCCTTTAATCAGCATCCTCTGGGACGAACAAAAAAAAATTCAACACAATTTCTGTTTTTCTGCCACCAAGACAGTAAAAATACTTTAGAACTTCTATAGTTCACATTAAGACACCGTGGCTGGAATCCTAGAGTATAGTTCAGTGATACATTCAGTAAAATGATTTACTGGACTACATGAGTATAGTAAATTAGATAAAAATTAGCCAAATGCAGGTCATTCTAAGACTGGTGGTGTAATTCCCAGGCTATAACTGGGTGGTGGGGGTTCTTCTCCATGCCTAATCATCTTAAGACTGCTAAGCAGAAATAGATTTCTTAAGGCAATCTACATGCCACGTTAATGCTGTCTATGGAATGTATTTAACGAGAAGGCCTAGTTTATCCATAATTCAGGTTTACTATGAATGTAAACAAAATGGTGGTAAAAATGTAATGGATTTCCCTAAATAATAATAACCATAACAATAACAACAACAATAATACAACAAAATCAGTAACAATAATAATAGTATGTCATACATTTAAAATGTTAACTAATCCTGTCCTAATACATATGCCAGAACAGTCTACAGTATATACTAACTATATAGGATAGCGTTGAAGTTTTTAAATCTTTCTCCATGTAATGTAATGGTGCTACTGACACACATAGTAATCTGTGAGTTAACACAGTTTATATCACGATGCTGAAAAAGACAAGCTTTGTAAAGCACATTCTATACAATCTGAACACAAGACAACCCCAGCGATCTGAGCCCATGACAACCACTGAGACGTTTTGGAAATCAAAGCTCAAACTTCTTACCTAGTGGACTTTTATGTCATGAAGGCCAAACGATAAGGTCCAGGAAACTCTTCGTTTCCAAACGATCACCATTTTCCGAGCCTGTAGAATCCGTGCTGCCTCTCTGTCCGATCGGAGGCAATAGGACAGAGGCACGCACGCTCCATCCAGAACAACAACCTGCATGTGACGTCACCGGCACGCTTCACCTCTCCCGGCGTTTCTTTCATATCCCACCCGTATTCCGTAAAACCCCGCCTCCTCCTTCGTCATGATTGGCTAACAGTGTTTCACCGTACGTCTCCCGTGCCAGGATTGGCTGAAATAGTGTTGAAATAGTCCTAAAGCTTACCGGCAGGATGGATTAGTAACTATACAATAGTAACTGTATGAACGGTTATATAATATATATTATAATATATAATGTGTGTGTGTGACAAAGCCATTATACATATACATACACCCATATTCCTGCAAACCCGCCTCTACCTTCGTCATGATTGGCTAGCAGTGTTCCATCGTGCGTCTCTTGTGCGAGGTTTGGGTGAAAGGAGACCGCTCCCTGCGTTTGGATTGGCCAGTAGATCATAACGCTCAAACAGGCGAAGGAAAAAACGTTTTCGCGGCTCCCTCTGGTGGCTGTGATTTTTACCATCATTCTCAAAACATTCAAGCTTAAAAAACTACCACTCTACATATGACTTGAGATAACGAAACTATAAGCGAATCTAGACAGATGCAATTTTCATAAAAACTCTGGGAACATTACAAAACACACCAAAACTCATTCGAGAAGTCTAACTTTGTCATCTTTTAGGAGGCCAGCAGAGAAAAGTCAGTTCATGGAGTACTACTTAATGTTATGTAAAAGGCAGACCCCAGCTAAGCAGTTCTTACTGTGAAGAGATAAGGCTTATGGTCGTTGCAGCCTTATGGAATAAGTAATGCTTTTGGTTTAATCCTAGTTTCTACGTGGTATTGCCTGCATACGTCATGCACAATTTTAATAACTAACTAATGGTTATAAGTCGCTGTGGATAAGGGCGTCTGTCAAGTGCCGTGAAAGTAAATAAAACTTGCAGTTAACAAAACTGCAGTACCAGTCAAAACATTTGGACACAACTTCTCATTCAACGATTTTCTTTGTTGTTATTATTGGCTACATTGTAGATTAATTTTGAAAAGATCACATTGCTCTGTTGACCGCTTTGCACATTCTTGGTATTTAGGCCTATTCAATCAGATTCATGAGGTATCGACCTAGAATGGTACACTGCCCTCCATAATTATTGGCACCCCTGGAAAATCCAACCTTTAATTCAAGTGCATTTATTAAGTGGGGAAAAAATCCCACATTAAGAAATTCTTTTACATCAAATCATGTGTGCCACAATTATTAGCACCCCTGATGTTAATACTTTCTACAACCCCCTTTTGCCAACAAAATAGCACCTAATCTTCTCCCATAATGTTTCACAGAAAGAGGGATCTTTGACCATTCCTCTTTACACAATCTCTCTAAATCATCCAGCGACCTGAGTGAGTCCTCTCCTCTGCATTCTCTTCAGCTCACTCCACAGGTTTTCAATAAGGTTGAGGTCTGGGGACTGAGATGGCCGTGGGAGGAGCTCAATTCTGTGGCTGGTGAACCATTTTGATGACTTACTAATTATATGTTCCTAGATACTCTGATCAACTTTGTAAACTACTGTAGAAATGACAGAAATACTTCAATTACATTTATTTCCTGTGAATTGTTAGGTGTGCAAATAATTGTGGAACAGGTGATTGTATGAAAAATAATTATTTCTTAGTCAGGGATTTTTTTTTCCTTAAAATTCACTTGAGTTGAAGGTTACATTTTTCTACAATTTTCAGTGTGAGAGTATGCTTCTGCAATAAAAATTGAATTTATTTTAAGGCTTTTAACACATCTTAACCGGGGGTGCCAATAATTATGCAGGGCAGTGTATATATACATGCAATATTGCGACACTATAGTATAAATTGAAAACTCTGGACATTTTAATTATACCATTAAATCAGTCTTCCAATTTTTGCCCATACCATCCACCACTATAATTGTAAAATACCCCTCTTTATTTTGCCTGAAGTGGATGCATGATTTTGTGCTGGTGGCTCTGTTATCAAAAGGCATAAAAAGCATAAGGGTCGCAGGTTCACACTGTCCACTTCTTCAGCTCTTACACTTTGAGTGAATTTGCCTCTTATCCCTCCCCTCCACCTCTGTGCATCTCTGCCTCGCTCGCTCATTTTCTCTCCCCGTCTATCTCTTAATCTCCCTCATTATCTTCTACCTCTCCCTCCATTTCTCTCTTTCTCTTAATCTTTTTCATTATCTCCTCCTGCATTGTTGCTTTACCTTTTATCCCTCCTTCCCTTCCAGCTCCCTCCCTGGCAGTAATTAAAGCCCCGTTGTGTGGGTCAGGGCTGGTGCAGGTCTTAGTATTATTGACTGAATTCTCTGTGGCTGTCTAGTCAGTGTGTGTGTGTGTGTGTGTGTGTGTGTGTGTGTAGACGAGCTCCAAGGCTTGGTTTAGAGGCTTAAACTACGTGCCCTGAGCACACAGCCATACTTCAGCACCCATGATCATCCACATTTGACCGCAATGTTTAACACAGGATAATCAGTTACATAATGGTCAACTAATTCTCATTTTGAAATCCACGAGAACCATCAAACTCTTCATTATTATAATACACATTAAATGTCATGAACAGCTCCAGTCTTGCTGTAATTAATGTCAATGAGGCTTAAAAATGTCCCAATCAGTTTTTAGTGTCGATTCAGTGGCGCAGAACTGGAATCACTTGCGTCATATTGCATAGACATTATGAAATATCTTTTATCCTGACAGATAAAAGTGGAAAATTGCACAGGTATTTTTACTGGGAGGCCATGCACTGAGAACGGAGTATGCCCATGTGTATTTCTGTAATTTTTTTTTCGTGCACACAAAAACGAATGAAAGAAGAGGCCACAGAAGAAATCATCTGTGCTTTCAAGATCAATCCAGCTCTTTCTGTGCATGTGTGTGTGTGTGTGTGTGTGGCCGCATATGTGTGTGTGAGTGTGTGTGTGGCCGCATATGTGTGTGTGAGTGTGTGCGTGCAGAACATGCAGAACATCTGCAAATCAAATAAGGCCAAGGGCGATGATGAAGAAGAACTGGTCCCAAATATGTCTGAATGATGATTGCTTTCCATCACTTCAAAACACCGGAAAAGGTTGTGATTGACCCCTGTGTACTTAAAATACCTGTGTGAAAGGGAACAGCTCTCTATAGCAGGCGCTACTGTCCGTAAAAGCACAGCATACAAAGTATAGGGTATACATTTTGAATGTCTTCTAGGCTCCAAATATGCATGTGTGAAAGTAAACCACTGTTGGTTTGGTCCATGGTGGGTACAGATGAAATTTAACAGTGAATGTGTTAAGTTAGTTTCTAGGGCTGCATGAATTGGCAACATTTTTATTGTGATTCCTGAAAACCAGATTATTCTGATTATAATTTGGGCTGAGGCTTGGACTTTGCATACCAGTCAGTTGTGTTGGCCAGTACTTGGGTATGTAGGTGTTTGGTTGTTTTTGACTGGTCTAACTTATCTACAGGCAGTTCCTAAGTTCTGTGTAATTTCATGCTATTTCCAACTTTAACCTGTAAGACAATGTAATCACTTTTCCAAAATTAATTTAATTAATTCTAGTAACTTCTGAGCTCTCATGTGTCTGCATTTATTCATAACAATGCTATACAATATAAAAATCATATTGTTTAAAAATGTGAACATTTGATTGTCAGATTATCAGTTTAAATGGCCATTGCTCATGATAATGTACACAGACATTGAAAGAAAAAGTCTGTTCTGTGTGTGTGTGCCCTCTTGAGAGTGCCGTTTTCTTGTATTGCTCTCTTTCTTGCTTTAATGATATCTTGCTCAAGGGAACCTCAGTGGTGCCACTAGTAGGTGGATCCCAGGTGGTGCCACCTGGGATTCAAATCCCTGGCCTTTCAATCACAAGGGCAACTCCCTAACCACCAGGCTGCCAGATACTCTATATATGGTATATTTGTAGATGCCTTGAGCTTTACTGAAGAATTTGAACTACCACAAACTGTAAAGATTTCAGTCTTGTTCTTCATGCAAGAAACTTGTAGTTTGACCTTGATATTTTAAGCTTAAGCCTTTTTGCAGAGAATGATGGAGCATGTGGTAGTTGGGGTTTTAAAGGGGCACTCTGGTCAAAAATATCATTTTTGCAACATCCTATGGTCTTTGAAGTAAGATTTTCTGGCCTAAAGACATTTCACACCTAAGTGTTTTGCTGACCTTGAGTTTTCTGGATGCATTTTTCAAGTGCACCAAATTACACATGTGGGCATTTATTAAATGGTCAGAAATTTCGATGGGATACAAGCAGTCTGGTCCTGTTTAAACCTGGTATTAACATGCGTCTCGAGTGATCATATCTTAAGTGGTCAATAAAGATACATGGTCGTTTGCACAAGGCTTTTTCATTCGTCTTGGCTTATCACTTGCATTAGTGGCTACGTGGGTAAAGGGTGTTGCATGCATTTAATAATGATGATGATGATGATGATAATAATAATAATAATAATAATAATAATAGTAATAATAATAACAATAATAATAACAATAATAGTAAGAAGAAGAGGAAGAAGAAAAAGAAGAAGAAGAAGAAGAAGGAAGTTTTAGTGCCTCTCAAACTCATCGTTGTTTTACAAAATAAAAAATATAAGCTAGACACGTAAATCAACAAGAGCGACCAACTCTTTGTGAAATGTTTATAATGGACAATGCCTGGGTTTTTTGAGTTTATGAGGAAATGATAAACACGTGCACTTGTCAAAACATTATTAGAAACATGTTGTTCCACAGCAGTCATGCAGAGAACAAACAAGAAGGTTCATTCGTTCTGTCCTTGGATGTCTTTGAACTGAACTGTGTTTGTACTTCAAACAAAGCACACAAGAAGAAATCTGCTCTGCCTAAATTGGGGGTGTTAAGAGAGGAGAAAATGAATTTAGCTATGTAGAATTAATTTACCATTAACTGCAGGAAACAAAGAAACCTACGTTTGCTTGATGTCATGGCTCAAGTAACGTAAAAGAAAACGTTCAAAACAGAATAAACACAAATCTCTCAAAATGCATAGCACAATCTCCTTTTCAACTGCCCAATAACCCATCTTCAGTTTGCTTTCACTGATCTGTTTATTTTTTTCATTAGAATGAATTCAGAAATCACTGATACATCATTAATACGACACTGATCTGATCGGCCCAAAAATATCTGCTTTATTTCTACTGAGACAAAGAGAAGGTGATCTTAGGAAAGATATTTGAATACAATCTAACAAACTTAAAGTTACTGCCCAAAAGGGGAGTATATATTTTTTATTATTGTTTCCTGCCCTTTTTTAGTCAGAAAGCTTAAAAATAAGTGTCAGAATGACCATAAGTAAAGGTAAAACAAAGTTAAGGCATGTCTATATTTAGCTATATTAGGTAAAGAGTATATTAAAGTGAAAGCACCCTCGTAATTCTATGAACTCCCATGAAATCTGCTGGACACTGTAAAGTAATAATTCTGTGGATTTTACTGTGACTATTTTTACTATGAAGAGGAGAATGATGGAAAATTTTTAATTTACATAATTTTAGTACATCATGCCTGTTTTTTTTCAGGAGCTGGACTTATACATTACATTAATTTTGATTTACAAAGGAAGGTCCCATTTTAAGAGAGAAGATGTCACATGGCCTGATATGGCCTGAGTTGTTAGAAATTGAAACAAAGAAAATTGTTTAGTCTTTGCAGAAAAGGTACTATAAAACTGCTACATACAAGGCACAATATAAGTTAAATGTATTCTTATAAAATGTATTGGATGCTTTTCACAAGTTTCAGTGGGTTTTGTAGAGTTTAATGTAGAAGAGCCAAAGAAGTCAATTTTCTCTCTGTATATGCACACACATACACACACACACACACACACACACACACACACACACACATTGTAGCAGTCTCTCTGTTGTCTTCTCGTTGTAAATGACGAACAGATTCTGTAGAAGAGTGGGCTAAATTTATACAGAATCTCTCAGATGAGAGACCCTTAGCTGAAAGCACTGTTCCTAGGACAAGATGTTTTCTTTAAGAGTTGTTGTTCTGTCTAAAGCTATGGTTACATCTTTTGAGGGTCATGTTCTATCCAATGGTTAGATGTTTGAGGGTCTGTGTTCTAACTCATGGTTAGATGTTTGAGGGTCATTGTTTTAACTCCTGGTCAAGTCGAGTTGGTAACACGCAATTGAAAAGCCACTAAAATGTCCCAATGGTCCATCCTGTTTTTTGAACTAGGCACACACAGACACCCTCCTGTTATCATCCAGGACTGTAGGAGTCTCCATGTTGTCTTCTGCTTGGATTTTAAGCGCATAGTCTGTAGAAGAGTGGGCTAAAATGGACAGGAACTCCCTGACTGGTGC
The DNA here is from genome assembly GCA_037974405.1 of Brachyalestes nurse. Taxonomy (NCBI): domain Eukaryota; kingdom Metazoa; phylum Chordata; class Actinopteri; order Characiformes; family Alestidae; genus Brachyalestes; species Brachyalestes nurse. The sequence goes on along the minus strand of JBBPCY010000109.1, from coordinate 34,534,893 downwards.
AACCCTTAGCTGAAAGGACTGTTATGAGAACAAGATGTTTTCTTTAAGCCCTGTTGTTCTGTCTGAAGCGGTTTACATCTTTGTGTTTACATCTTTTGAGGCTTGTATTCTATCTAAACTCATGGTTAGATGGTTGAGGGTCATTCTATCTAAACTGATGTTCGAGGGTTGGTGTTCAAAGTCATGGTCAGAGGGTTGAGAGTCGGTGTTCTAAGTCATGGTCAGACGGTTGAGAGTCTGTGTTCTAAGTCATGGTTAGACGATTGAGAGTTGGTGTTCTAAGTCATGGTTAGACGATTGAGAGTTGGTGTTCTAAGTCATGGTTAGATGATTGAGAGTTGGTGTTCTAAGTCGTGGTTAGACAGTTGAGAGTTGGTGTTCTAAGTCGTGGTTAGACGATTGAGAGTTGGTGTTCTAAGTCGTGGTTAGACGATTGAGAGTTGGTGTTCTAAGTCATGGTTAGATAGTTGAGAGTTGGTGTTCTAAGTCATGGTTAGATGATTGAGAGTTGGTGTTCTAAGTCATGTTTAGATGACTCTGTGTTCTAAGTCATGGTTAGATGTTTGAGGGCTGTTGTTTGTGGGTTGTGTTGATAGGCTTCTGACCCAGTTTTTCATTTGGATGTTTCACAAAACAGGACATTTCCTGAGGCTGGGAAATATGTCTGTGTGGGAAAGGCGAATATACACCCACTTATAAACACACACACACACACACACACACACACACACAGACACACACGCGCACACACACACACACACACACACACAAACCAACAGTAGGAGAAGAGGATGCACAGATTCGTGTCCTCCTCTTTAAGTGTGTGAGGAGGAGAGTGTGTGGACTCTGATCACCCTGCCTTGTTTGTAGAAGGCTGAGAGGAAGTCGGGGGCTGCGTGCGTGTGTGTATGTGTGTGTGTGTGTGTGTGTGTGTCAATCTGTGAAAGAGATTATATTTGAGAGCAGGCAGGTCTCATGAGGATGGGGCTTATGAGGATGTCTGTGTGTGTGTGTGTGTCCTGTTTGGATCTTCAGGTTCCTTCATGGTTCCTCTGATGTTCTGCATCCACCTTGCTGCTGACTGTCCTCATCTTCTTTCACCTTCAGTTGTTCTAAGCATAACTGTTTTGTCTTCATTGAACTGAGTGAATGCGTGTCATGTAGCCCAAAAAATGAAAGACTGAGTCATCCAAAATATTTACACTTATGTACAAAAGTTTGGGCTCCGCTGGACCTATTTTGTTTTTCTTAGTGAAAATAAGCACAAATCTGTTTTAAATACACAATTAATGAAGCAAACTTCAGACTGAGAGTGGGGTGATCCATTACATAACATCAGTTATTGAGTTATGCATTTTTACCTAACCTAATTTGTTTATTGATTTTTAAAATAAAGACAAGATAATAAAAATCAGAGACATTGATTAATTTATAGGCCTTTAAAACATTTGATAATTTATAAAGTTTTCACTGTTGCCACTCACTTCAGAACCTGTCAGTGGTATTAATGTTTTGGCTGATTGGTGTGCATGTATGTGTGCATGTAATGACTGTGAGTATACATGTATTTGTATATTTGTACATGTATGGCAAAAGTAAATTTATGCAGAGCTGCCAATGATTATGATACAACAATACATCACTGATTCCCAAAAAAAAATACTTTGACAAACTCCAAGATGTGGAAGTTCCGATGAACTAATTGGACGAGTCTTTTGTAGACCTAATTTTTTTTCTCCAGAATATGCCTAATTAAGTGTGTGGGCTGGGGTAGTTACTGATTTCCAGTTCATCCGATTTGGACATGTACTCAGAAATGTAAAAAAAAAAACAAGGGCATCTTTTTTAAATGTAGAAAGAGTGGGGGAAGAAGAAGTGACACAAAATTTCTTATGATTTTTTTCCCTGGAGTCAAAGACATTATTACAGATCTCTGTTCAGTAGTTATGTAAGGATGGACTATGTAGGAATTTTTTTTTATTGTCCTGCCTCCGCTTGTCTTATGGTGTTTGTTTTTGTTCTTGTATTGCTCCAGGGCCTTGTTGTGTGGTTTCACTGTGTATTGTGTTTATGATTGATGTGACAAACACTTACTTGACTTGACAAAGCTGTTACATCCTTGCCCTTGTCTTATTCTATTATTGTCCCTCGTGTGTGGCCATATGCTTCTGTTGTTGTTTTGGTTTCTCTGCTCCGCCCTGTCTGTAACCCCGCCCTCTGACTCATCTCAGGTATTCCTTATTTGTGTTCCACTGCATGTTTACTCCGTTGTTCATTACTCTTTCACAGCACATTTCCCTCACTGGCCTTTCACATATCCCTTATAGGTCCAGAGACCGGAGTTTTCGTGCAGCCATCATGATATACCATGTAATAATACGTGCTGTGATCACGCTTTAGGGCTTTTTTTGTGCTAGGACAACGCGTCACTAGCCTGTATTTTAATGCGCACTGTGTAACAGCACCAGTATCTGCACTAACTGGTGACCGAGAGAAATAATAAGTTGATTCCTTAACGTTTTTGTTTGCAAAGCGGTTGAAACAGGTTGAAATGCTGTGAGACGGGGAAGGTCCTTAACCCTAACCCTAACCCTAACCACTAACTCCTAACCCTAACCCTAACCCTAACCCTAACTCTAACTCTAACCGTAACCACCAACCCTAACCCTAACTCCTAACCCTAACTCTAACTCTAACCGTAACCCCTAACCCTAACTCCTAACCCTAACCCTAACCCCTAACCCTAACTCTAACTCTAACCGTAACCACCAACCCTAACCCTAACCCTAAACCAAACTCCTAACCCTAACTCCAAACCCTAACTCCTAGTAAATCACTTCACTGTAAGTTATTTATCTACAGTATTAATGCCTGTAGATACATCATTTGTTCAAGCATGTGTGTATATAGTGTACTTCATATTGAGCATTTTCTGTTGAGTTTTTATTGGGTTTAATTGGACCTTTTTATATAAAGAACTTGACTGACCACACCGAGCCCTGACCTCAACCCCATCCAGCACCTTTGGGATGAACTGGAACGGAGATTGTGATCCAGACCTTCTCACCAAC
>JBBPCY010000109.1:34514154-34531722 GCA_037974405.1 Brachyalestes nurse | reverse complement strand
CAAGAGGTGAAACCTTTCATCTCATTTGTGCTTTTTCCAGTGGATTTTTCAGCTACTGTAGTAAATCTTGTCCATATGCAGGTTGTGGGTAATCTATTATTTTCTTTCTCAACTTCTAAAAGTTTGATTTAAGGCAGGACGTTTGCCCCCCGTAGAACCGCCCCGAAGGTATCTGCTGTCTTTGTTAACCCTTTCAGATCCAAAAATGACAAAAAATACAGGAAATACACACACAACTGATTTTAATCTGTGTATGTGAGCATGTAAGCATATAAACTGTTGTAACATCTTTTTACTCTCACTAAACTGATGTATAGCAGTTTTGCACCCTAACTTCTTAACATAAATAGCTGTCAGTTTCCATTTCCTGTTTTCTCATAAAATTCTTTTACAAAAAAAGTCTATACAGAGCATACCACTTTTTGATCAGCTTACCATCATGTAGTTAAATACTCTTTTGGTGGTGCCAAACTACAAAACATTTTTAAAGCACCAGAAAAAGTAGTATCTTGTGAAATAGATACAAGGTCTAAAAGGGTTAAGTAACTAAAGTTATGTATTTAATCATATCCCGTGCTATACTTTCATTTGTCACTGAGAAAATGTCCTTATACATGCTATGCACTTTGTTTTAGTCTACACAGTACTTCCAGCAATGGTGAAGGCTACAAATCCTCCTGCAGCTCCACAGCCCAAAGAATGAGCAGCTGTTTCTCCTACCTGAAAGGGATCACTTATGAAAATAATACCGTTGAGGAGGAGAAATAAAAATAAAAGTCATTTAAACACAAATTCTCATTCTTTGAGTGTGTTTGAAAATGGGAATAGTAATGAGGGAATGATAATATGAACACGAATCAGCCTTATTTGTTACTGTAGCATATTTTTCTAGTCCAGGGTTTTCACTTTAAGAATCATGGAAAAGAAGTAAGCATGAACATGTACTCAAAGACAGAATTTATTGCAAAGTGCAAATCAACATAAACTTGGCAAAAAGTCAGTATTTAATAATTAAGACAGAATGCAGGGATGTGTGCAATAAGCAGCAGGCACGTCCACTCAGCAAATATTTCTCTTATAAAACAAAGACAGTCAGTCCAGTTAAGAAAGGAAAAAAATCCTTAACCTTTAAGGACCTGCAGAACATGTGACTAAATAAAAAACGAAATGACAAAAAGATATGGCATATTGTAAGCACTTCGTTTTTTTTGTAACTTAGCCATTTGCTAATACTCTTTTCTTTGGTTTATTATGGTGATGGCCATGGTATTCAGTATTTCAGTGAAGCTGTGGAAAACTATGAGGAATGGTAGAGTTGGCTCCACAGTCAATGTACTCGTATGAATCTGTAGACAGCTGTTCCGCATGGGACAGGTAGGACACTTTTATAGTCATTCTGTGGAGAACAGAAGAATCGCTTGAGCAACATTGCATTTACTGCAAGTAGGTACTGTGTCATTGACCTTTGGTCACTCAGTAACACAAAGGCTACATTTCTGTGAACATGGGCCCACAAGGCAGAGAAAATAGGAGAAGAGTAAGTATTTGCTAAATCATCAGTATCACAAAACCACATATCAGGTTTTCTTTCTGCCTGTTTTGCTCTTTTTAACTTTTTAAAAACAGTGCCTTCACATTTCATGAGACATGGATCACAAGAAAAAAGGTCAAATTTCATTACATTAACATACAGTTAAAGTATCCATTTCAGTGATACGAGTATTTGTTACACCAGGTACAATATACAGACAGCTCCATAATAATTGGCACCCTTGGTGAGGATGGTTTAAAAGTGGTTGTGTGGCTTTGTGTTTAAAGACCAGGTCTCACCTTCATTCATACATTAATTTTCTGTAATCGCTTAATCCTAGTGTCGCTGGTACCCAGAGCCTAGGTTCTATCCCAGGGTCTACAGGCTCGAGGCAGGGCAAACATACACACACTATTCACTCATACCTACAGTTAATTTAGAATCCCCAATTCACCTGACTCACATGTCTTTGGACTGTGGGAGAAACCAGAGACCCTGGAGGAAACCCACGCCACCATAAGTAGAACATACAAACTCCACACACACAAGGCTAGGACCTGGATTCAAACACCCAACCAGGGAGGTGTGAGGCAACGGCCCTACCCACAGCACCACCATGGGCCCTTCAGTCTCACATATGAGTGAAAAAACTTTACGTTTATTTTAAGAGAACCCCTGAATAATTCCTAAATATAAAAAAATCAGTATCATCCTTTGCCAATATAACAGCAAGAAGTCATCTCCTGTAATGTTTGATTAGTGACAGAAGGTCTACGAAAGGATCCTCGGTTCTATGATATTGACTTCGGCTTACCTCAGTGGGATACATTTTATTTTACACACATACACACAGTGCTCCCAGCAGGATTAAAATGTGGTGTATAACACAAAGGTGGTGTATAATTCTGCATGTTGTTCCAGTTGGAAAAGGATTAAACCTCAGGACTAAGCAAAAATGGGTACTTACTGCAAATGCAAGAACAAAGTGTGGATCCGGATGGAAGTTGACTTGCAGTAGGTACTGTGAAAAATAACAATTAGCAAACCGATAATATTGCAATATAAAAAAATTACAGAAGTGATGTGCTTTTAGCAGGTAAACCCTACAAGTCTTAAGTTTGCATCTCAGTTCTGATGTGGCATTTGTCTGCATGTAATAGCTGCAGACCCAGAAAAAAGGCAGTCAGAACACAGTCTTTAACTGTGTCACCATCAAGAAATGTTGTTTTTAATACATCGCAAGACATGGCGAAATCACTACATGTAGCAATAGAACTGCAATATGACATGCTGTATATATCGAGTAGCCTTGGTGTAAAGCATTTTGTGCTTCAAGCCTTGACCGATCAGGAAGAGACATACTACTCTGATAGCTGGCTTAAGTGGATACAGTGAGAAAAAAAAAGGGAAACAGTGCATAAAAGCTTTTTAAAACCTTCAGTAAAAGAATATGCACAATGTAAATATTACTTACTTCAAACCAGTATCATCAATGTCAATTTGAGTCACAACTGTCAACTGCAGAAGCAAAAAGTATTAATAAAGTGTGAGCTTTTTTATATTTAATGTTTCCATATATATTAAGTTGCTAGCTCATTTATACCTGCACTCCTTGGCCATTTTACCAAAAACATATGGTTCCTATATAGGTGCACTTTATTTAGGTATAAAATGAAAAACTAGACACTGTTGCTGCAAGATTTATCAGTAGAAAGAAATGGCTGTGTGAGTGGAGCTCATGTAAGTGTATTAGACACACAGAGTTGATTGAGCTCACGACAGTGTTGCTGCTTAGTTGCGAATAGCCTGCTAAACAAAAATATCTGGCCAACAGTGGTCAGAACCTGACCACTGAAGAGTCAGGCTAGAGGATTTTCATAAATGGTGCATAGAAAACAAATGAATAAAATATTTTAAATAAATATATAGCACAATAACAATAATCATAGTTCTATGAAGTGGTGAGTAAGTGGACAAAGTTTATAAAACATCCAGTGTATGCACAATATCTAAAAAACAGGCAAGTTGGTGCCTTCTTTTAGTAGTAGTTCTTTAACTTTTCCCACAGTCACTATTTTTACGCCATACATTAAGATCTTTTTAGGGAATGTTAATAAAACCTGACCTCTGAAGACTCACCGTTTTGTGCGAGCGTGGGAGAACTGTAGTTACATTGGCAGCCTTGGTCTTCCCCACCACAGTCTCATAAATCAGGACTTGCAGATCGAGATCATGAACTTGGATAGCAACAAAGTTTTGATTGCTGATGTTCATTTTGTTCTGCAGAAATTGTAGTGAACAGACAGTTACAGTTAGTCAAAAAAAGAAGTCAAAAAGAAATTGTAAAGGAGTAGAATACATTTAATTCAGAAAGTCCAGTTCCATTTCCTCCAAGCAGCTATTACCTATGTCTGTATATTACTGTACTGAATGAACATTCAGAAGCAAGAGCTAAAGCTTAAGGTTGTACAACATTACATATATTAAAAGCCTGGCTTCTGACGATGCTAAATGTGTGCATTTACTTACTGTTATTGTCATTTTAACAGCGTCAGGAGTGAATTGAACCACTGAGGAATAGAGGGTTACTGGGGACACCTCCACACTCCGAGGGAACAGGAAGAAGAGGATAAGGGAACAGATCAGGAGACAAAGAATAATCGATATACACACATACAGCTTCCTGTGAAAAAGATATGAAATATGATCATTAACACAATGCAAAAAACACAATGCGAATCTAACATTTAGACACCTAATACAAAAACCACAAACACCAATATCATTATAATGTTTGACACTAGATTATGTATATGAATGCCTCTTTTGGAACATGGCCCCACATAATCAAAAAGCACATTTAAAAGAGAAAAAATGTAAATCATTGGCAATTATATAAAAAAGCATTATGCACACAATGATTTTTATTTTACAGTTTTTTATTCTAAAACAGTAAGTCCTAAATATTTTACTGGTTATAGTAGATTTGACAAGAAGAAATCCACTTTCATTACAGAACAAGACAAGTAAGGCTAATTCACATGAGAATGACAGTGGCCGTAAAGCCTTGCAATTTAGTAAAACAATTCAAGGCCATAACATAACATGTGACACTCACGTATGACGAGGCTTCAGCCTTTGGTCACTACATGGAATGACAGCCACCAGTTGGGCCTCTTGACCTGAACAGATTACAGGAGAGAACATATCAGTAAGCAATTATAAGTATTTACCACATTAAATATTTAACACAAAAAGTGTGCGTGTGTGTGTGTGTACACAGCAGTACTGTGCAAAAGTCTTGAACCAAGTATTTTTTCATGCAGTCTTAAGAAATGGTTCTCCAGGTTTGCTAAAGGACTTTCAAAAGCTCTCCGTTACAGTCCAATTCCCTGAACCTGACCAGTTTCAGAGGAATGTTTTTTGCTTGTTAAGACATAGTGACCTACCAGTGAATCTTTCAAGCTTAATGAAACACATCTAAGCCCTTAACCACTAAAGAAACAGGTGAAGATGATTCCAGGTGATCAGGCCGGTGATTAGTATACCGGTGGCACTGAATGCTCAGTGGCTGGAACACTTTTATCTAGGATGCCAAAGGTAAGACAGGCATAAAACAGAATTTTTGCACCAACAAGGTGATTCAAAGCGAAATATAAAGAAACAAAGGGTGGTTCAAGACCTTTGCACACTACTTTGTGTGTGTGTGTGTGACTACAGCCACATTACAGTAAATACTTTAATTCTAAGAAGGGTGTCATGGAGATCAACTTTAAGTACCTCTGGGTATTCTTCCAGTCCCCTGGCAAGTAGGGCATGGGTCCCACTGGCCTTCTCCATTGATGCTGCCATAGTCCAACCACTTGGAGAGCCTCCTTTTCCCTTTCTCTTTGTCTTTGTCTTGGCTCATGATGACTGCTCGACTCCGTGACAGGAACTGGGCTAGTTTCACCATCACTCAAAAAACGCTGGTCTACACTCAGAAAAAGAGTGATCTAAATTTAGGATGGTCTGTCTGTCAGGAGCAGTTTATTTTTTCAAAAGCTTAAACACTTTCTGGTTCTTCCTTCCAGAGGTAGCTGTACAGTCATGCAATATAACAATGGTCTTCCACTACTGTAAAATGATCATGTGCTGTATAAGGTGTCTTTGATGACATCCATTCAAGTTTAACAAGCAGCGGGATTTTGTCCTCTGGTTAAACAATGAATTTGACTGGTCCAGAGTCAGTTTACACACAGAGAAACCAATTAATGCAAAGTACAACTGCTTTCTTAACAGGGGAAGTTGATTCTCAAGCATAAGGCTGAATTCGAATCAGCATTACTGGACTAAAGGACCTAATATTGGCAACTCAGGATAAATCTGCAGTGGTTTGTTCACGTGGTAAATTATGTAATAAATTTGATCACGTCTTATTGCACGACTTCTTCTTGCATATTAACTGCTCTCGGGGTTTCATGTCTCAAAAAACAAAAAGTGGTTTCGTCTTCTCTGTGAAAAACCAGGCACGTGACTTGGCTGCTTAAAATATTTTTAAAATATAGTTCCAAAGCCAGCATCTGGCAACCCACCCACCATTCACTGCCCATGTTTTGTCAGATACAGCTTCAAGTTCGGTGTAGACACCCTTGACACATTGGACATATTGGAAACACTGGGCAGAGACAAACTCACCTGCACAGAGTTCAGCCCACAGCCACTCGGAAAGCCATTTTCATTACAGATTTTCAGCATTTTATAATGTGTTAATATACAATAAACAAGCTTGCAGACCAGCGTCTCCCTGCATCGGAAACTGTTCAGCACATCATACACAACATGAAAACTTCCCACCTACCGCGCCATGTTCGGAGCCCAGTCAGTCAAGCTCCAGGTTTAACTCTGCTCACATGTGTAAAGCAATTCTTCTGTTCCAACACGAAAATGACCAAAACTCCAGCTTTCCAGACGCTTAGACTAGGAGTGCGCAATCACTTCCTCGTTTTGCAATGAGCGCATTAGTAAGCGCTGTCTGGTGCCGCGCAGTGGACAAATTCAGTACTACTGCTCTATCAGTAGTGTTCAGTCAGTATTGTTTAGTCAGAATTACTACTCTATCAGTAGCGTTCACAGCCAGTATTACGGTTCTATCAGTAGTGTTCAGTCAGTATTACTGCTCTATTGGTAGTGCTCACAGTCAGTAGTACTGCTCTATCAGTAATGCTTACAGTCACTATTACTACTTTATCAGTAGTGCTCACAGTAAGTATTACTGCTTTATCAGTAGTAGTCACAGTCAGTTTTGCTGCCCTATCAGTATAACTGCTCTATCATTTGTGATCAGTCAATATCACTACTCTATTATTTGTGATGACAGTCAGTATCACTGTTCTATCATTTGTGATCACAGTCAGAATTACTGCTCGATCATTCACAATCACAGTCAGTATTACTGCATTATCAGTAGTGGTCACAGCCGGTACTACTGCTCAGTCATGGTAAAATTCAGTATAACAGCTCTAGCAACAGTGACCGCAGGGAGCTCTGTATAGCATCTGCAGTGGTCATAGGTAGTGTTATTGCTCTATTTGCATTGTTCACAGTAGCAACACCAGTTCTATAGTTCTGTCTTCTGTGATCACACTTAGTATACCTCAGTATTACAGCTCTGTCAACACTGGTCACAATCAATTTTGGTGGAAAATAGCAGACACACACACACAGGAAGCTAGGAGCAGTGGCCTACCACCATGCCAGTTTGCCTGTCTGAAGCAGCCACTTTCAGTTTTACAACCCTGAGGGCTATGGCTATAGTCAGCTTTCGTACCCTGATAACAGTAGCCAGAGTCAGTATTATGACTCTACTGGCAGTGATTACAGTAAGTATTACAGCTGTATCTGCAGTGGTTACATGATATCATTCTACTGGCAGTATTTCCACCCTGATGGCAGCAGTCAAAGTCAGTTGTGAAGACAGAGTCTGTCTTATCATTCTATCAGCATCTGTTATGGTCCATTAGTTTCACAGCTCTGTTAGTTGTGGTCACAGTACACGCGTTTTGTTGTGTGCAGTCACAGTCAGTAAAAATGATGTTTGTGGTCAGTCAGTATAAATATTCTGTTGTGCGGTCCATCAAACAACTCTATCAACTTAAGTTTTTGCCCAGATTCACTGCTGATCAGTTAAAGCAGCAAAATTAGTTACAAACCATTTTTTTCAACCAGACATGAAAACAGAAAGACTGTGATTATCTTCTAGAAATGCCTTTGATTAAAGCACTTAAAACACTTCTAGTTTTGTTAATATGTACAAATTAAACAACCTTGAAACGTACCAGATTGTCTTCTGTTCCCTGCAGATTTCCTGGTTTTAGAAAATCAAAATAACATTTAAGTTTCCAAACTTGCTAACAATACAGCTATGTGCATATCTCAAAAACAAAGCTCAAATAGTCCATTTCCTGTGTTCCAAAAAGAGGAAGCTGACTAAAGGGAAAAAGTCCTGACTTTCATTTCATGAAATGCACATTCCAATCTGAAATGCAGCATGGTGAATAACAGTTGTTTTTCTATTACTTTGGTTGAAACATGTTAATAAAGCCACAGTGGACAAATTAAAATAATTCCAGTACCCATTTATATGGAATGTTTTATTTGCTGTATTGGACACCAAGAGCCACGTTCACTTAAGCCATTAGCTCCATGATCACACTGTTAGTACACAGAGGACAGCCAACAATTGGTGCCTAACAAAACCTTGACCAATATTAAGCATGATTAAAAAAAAAAAAAACTCATTGCACATTCCTATAGGCTTGGAAAAACCAACACCTTAGTGTCACATGGTTAAACATTACGGCAATTAATGTGATTTTAGAGGAAGAGATTATAGAGGTCACTGTGACAAAGAGCAATCAACAATTTGAAGGCATTCTTACATATCTTACATCAGACTCAAGCCTCCAATAAAGCTGTTTTTCTGTGTTACTATGTTTGAAGAAAAATATATAGATCAGATAAATAAACCCATTACTTAGCTTTCCCATTCTTAATGTGCTAAAACATTAACTGAAAACAATTACAATCGAGTAATCACTGATCCTACTGTCAGTGGAGTGTGGCCTCAGAGCTCTTTTCTGTGCCTAAAGTATGCCACGAACCCCAGACATCAGATTTTGTCTCATATTCGAAGAGAATGACATCCCAGCTTCAATATATAACAAACACATCCTATATCAATATCTTCGAGGTTACTATTGTTATGAAGAAGGCTGCCATGGTGCTCTTCAGTGCCTTGTTGAGTACCACTCGTTGTCTGTCATCTGCACCAGTTCATTGACCACGTCCAGCAGGTTGTATTGATGCTTCCTCAGCAGTCTCTGGTTCAGCAGCTTGTCACTGAAGCCCATTTCCTGTAGCACAGCTATCATTGAGGCTTCCTCACATGCCGGGTCCACACTGGGCCGCTGAGGAAATAGAAAGAAAAATAAAACATGCCAAAGTTCAATCTCAAGCTTGGTTCAGAGTCTACAGTCAACCTGCGCTGGCAAAATAAACATTCAGCTGAAGAACACAAAGTTTGACTCATGAAATGATCCAAATACTACGTCAATGTAGAAGGCACTTGCAATAACTGATGTTTTTTTCTTTCAGCGTTGCTCGTGACAAAGTAGGAGTAACATGACTCAAAATTTGTCAGAAGTCCCTGTGCCTTGTGTCATGTTATTCATGACATTTAATTTACTTCTGGGCATGTACAGGCGGAGGAGGTAAGAGTGAAATGAAAACAGCAGCAGGTCTGAGTCATGCTGCTGTAAGCATGAGCACCTGTGTCGAGCTGCTCTGGCCGGTGAACAGAGCTTTGTAAGCAGAAGCTGCCACCGAGAGCGCCCCCTTCACTAGTCCTTCAGTGAGCCCGCCAGGGCGCAGCCTGCGGGGGAAAAAAAAAGATTACTCAATTAGAAATATTAATGAAAGAAAAAGCAGTTACCAGAACCCTTTCAGATTGTTTTTTATATATTTATCTGTTTCAGACTTGTTGAAGTGGTGATAAAGGAAGAAAAACTTCAGCCTTTCTCAAGAATTCTGGTCAACCACAGGAAAGAAGTTCCTACAGACACTTCCTTTTTACAGTCTACATTTTTTAAGACAGATACACGCCATCTGTGTTGTTAATACTCTTGTACTGGCATTACATGTATAGAATATTTATCAAATACGAATAAATTAAACACATTAATATGCACACTATTTTACTGTCTTCACATCTGCATTGTAAGACGTTACAAGCAAAAAAAAAAAGAGAATGAAAATTGTCTAAAATTAATCAAAGTTGAATAAATTTGAAAAATACGGTCCAGGTGCTATTTTAGAAACCTTTCAACCTTTCAAGTTACTGTAAGGTATATAAAATCTTTCAACAAAATGCAGGCTAATATTCTGCATTTTTCTTGTATTATATGTTTGTCAGGATCAGTTGCATTTTATGTACCATAATCATAAATCATTTTACAAGACCTTTTTCCAATCTTTGTCCAATAGAATTAAAGCAGTTGCAAATGTTACTGTGCCCTTAAGACTGATGGCTGTAAACTGTATCAGTTTTGATCAGCTACTCAGTATTGGCAGCATCTAGGATGTTTAAGATGACATACTTTTTGTAACTTCAACATAAATGGGTATAACTAACAACCATAGGAATAGTATAAAACAGAATAGAATAGAATGCCTTTTATTGTCACTATACACATGTACAATGAGATTAAAAGCAACTCTTTCAGTGCAGACATGTATGTAGAAAATAACACAAAAAAATAAAATAAATGGTGCAAAAATTGCAGAAAGATGAAAATGGCAGGATAAAAGAGGCAGCCTACAACCCTTTGCAACTAACCACTAGGGCACCAGGTTTCCATAATATAGGCTCTTTACATGTGACCAATGACCAATGACAGAGAACGGGCTGGGAGGCATTACATTATTAATGACAGTGAGGCTCCTACCTGGGATCCTCAGAGCTGCATGTGTCAAAGGCACTGGCAGGGACCTCCATATGTGTTGATGAGAACCCTGAGAAACCACACAACGAGACAATGCAAAAAAGGTCAGAAAAATATAACAAGTGGAAGAAAAAGAGGCTGCAGTTGACAGATTAGTTAGTTCTAGAAGGCCCTGCAGTCTGGTGATTTCCCTGAAAGGTTTCCTATTAGGAAAACACCAAGCTGTGACGGGCACCAGCTTTCCAGCATAGGCTTTATGCAGTTAAAATGAAGAAACAATGAATGTCCTAGAAATATTACACCTTAAAATCAGATTTCTTCACAAATTCAGAATTATTTTTTCTGGTTCTGACAGAAAACTCACCAGGTGCATTGTTCTCAGGCAGACCTGAGCTGTTCTCCCCAGATCCCTGTGATCTACCCTCAGTCCCACAAGGTTTTATGGACCTGATAAAAGATCATAGTTTCAACATACAATGCTTTGCACTCTGTTATTCCATTCACAGTAATAGATTGCAAACTGCATTACATAAATATTTAACTTAGCCTATATTACAGCAGCTGTTTTATCATTCACTAAATAACACTGTAAGGGAGTCTGTATCATTTCTTCAGGGTTCTGACCTGTGTGTACGGAGGGTTGGGGGTGGTGACAGAGAGACAGGTGCAGGAACAACCTCAGGAATGAGGGCTGGGGTGTTTAGTATTTGAGAGGTGTTGAGCAGCTTGTTCACACTGTTTTGGATAGAGGCTGTTGGTTCTGAAATCTCTTCCACTCCAGTGGCTTGGTCCAGTATTCCTACTGGCTCTGTGTTCCCAGCAGTCCCAGGCTGAGACATGGCAGAGCTGTACATGGAATCACCCAGGGGTTTGGAGGTATCGAAGCAGTCCGGCAAAACGACAATATATTCCTCCGATGAGGCAGAGGACGCCTGACTGCTCACCTCATCCCACTCTCCTGCCTCCTCCTCTTTATACTGTTCTTCCTTTTTCCCTTCCTCTTCATCAAGTGCAGCAGGATCAGTGTAAAGGTTTTCATTTGAGCCAATTAACACATCTGAAAAGACTGCACATCAAACAACAGAGCTTCAGCATGAACAAAACGCAACATAAGGAGTGAAATATGCTGACAAATGATAAAAACGCTACAAAAAAATTAAAACAGTTAAAAATGCAAAGAATGCTTAAGTACTGAAATGATAAATATAATGACATTCTTTGAGAATACCCAAGTTAATTATTTAAATCAATGAGCATGTTATGTAATAAAAGGATAACCACAAAAGTACTACCCATGAGTCACTTTGCAGACCAAAATTCCTTTAAAAAAATACAGAGTGTTTGTTATGAAAAGAAACAGCTATTCACCTGGAATAACAGGCTCTTCCAGTATAGCTGGAGGTTGGATCGGGGGTGGAGCTTCTGGTCTCTTGACAACTGGCAGGGGAGGTCTGTCAATCTTCTCCAGCAAACATCTCTCATTAAAGGGTGCAGGGTTGTGGACTGCAAGAAAGTCAGAACTTCAGAAAGATACCAGTCATGTTCTTCAGAATATTAAGAATATGTATGTGAATATGAATGTGCTACAAATAAACTGTAAAGGCAGCCTTACCCTCAGGCCTGCTGTGGTTGGTTCGAGCCCACCGTCGAGGTTTGTGCTCAGGCTCTTCTTCCAGAGTGAGGGACCTAATTACAGTTTCACACACAAACTGGGTCCCACTAATGTCATCATCACCCTCCTCATGGGCCTGAGCATCTACATTCTCCAAGTGCCTCTGGGGCTGCACCACTACACACAACACACACACAGGTTAAGGGTTTGTCCTATTACTGTCCTTTATTTAATCATGTGTGTAATGTTTAGGCATCATAAAGACATTCCTATGGCTACTTTTAGAAACGCACATTATTACTCTTACCTTGGAGTTTTTTCAGTGCTGTATGTTTAATGTCATCTTTTGCCAGACCCAAACCATGCTTTCCAAACACAGGTCCATAATGAGGGACTGGAGACATGCATGGGGTCATATCTGGGAGAACACAAAAAATGTGGTCATAATAAATCTTTCTTTTGGCATTTTTTCACTACGGAGGGCAGTATCACAGTACCACCCCTAATACAAACAGAAAACTATCCAAACCCTGGTCTGCCCTACTGTGTAGAGTACATGAAAGCAGGCAGGGTTCATTCCTAATCATATTCAGAAGGATTATCAAGAATATCAGGTTTTATGCAAGATTTTGTAGTAACAAACCTGAAAATGTTTTTATAATAACTGGGCACAGAATTAAAATACTAGATTATTGTTTTAAAAACATGTAAATTCATGCATATCTAAATAGATTTGTATTTAAGACAATGCAAATACACATGGAATTTGTATATCAGTAAGGTAACTGTAAAAATTCAGATGTGACATGCATTATTATCCTTTTCACCTACAAGGTCTTGCCTGAGGGAAAAAAATTAGCTTTTCACACTGACAATACAGGACAGCAAAAGTAGAATAAAAACTTACCAACTGGAGTGTTAGCTGGGACTTTCTCCAACTCTTGGACAATATTTATATCCAGCAACTCAAAGGACAGCAGATCCTATAAAAAATATATACTTTTGTCTGTCTGTATATTACTTGTAGTAAATGACAGGCTGTCTGTTCAAACACAAACCTGTGCAGTGAGCAGGTCCACAGAGGGAAAGTAGTACTCTCTCTGACAGCTGGAGGACACCTGAGTCTCACAATCTCTGGAGCCGGACCAGCACATGCCTTCCGTACCTAAAAGACTGGCCTTACTCATCTGCATAGAAAAATAAAAAATAATATAAAAATGAATTCATTGAGCCATAGAAAGTGTTTTGCTCATTTAAATATTGAACGTTAAGGCTTTACAAGTAGTGACACCTTAAAATGAAGAGCTGCCTTAAACTGTGCCACATTACCAGATGAATTTTAGTCGTTTAATCTTGTACAGTTAAAGCTATCTTATATGCATTTCAGCACTGCTTTG
This sequence comes from Brachyalestes nurse, assembly GCA_037974405.1. Lineage (NCBI taxonomy): Eukaryota > Metazoa > Chordata > Actinopteri > Characiformes > Alestidae > Brachyalestes > Brachyalestes nurse. The sequence continues at coordinate 34,518,201 of JBBPCY010000109.1, read as the reverse complement.
TCGCTCTTTATAAAATATGCTAAGGAGGATACATGGTCTACTTTGAGCTCATTGATGAATGACAATATTGTACAATACAGGACACCTTTTTTATACATAGATATACATAGGTAATTGAAGAGTGGCAAATGAAAAACACTGAGCAAAGCCAACTTTTTCAGAAATCAGAAATCTATGCTATATCTACTCACCAGTGCTTTGCTGCAGTTTGAACTGGGTTTCTGGCCTGAACTGGGCACTACTACGATGCTGCACCACACTCGTGGGCCAAACTGCACTCCGCAGTGTGCCAGGCGCCAGTGGGAGGTGTAGGTGCCCTCCAGGATGGGTGCTACGAAAGCCACACTCACCACCCCTACCTCTCCAGGCTTCAGGAAGGGCACTGCCACCTCCTTTTGTTCCCGTGACTCCAGGGCAAGGTTTCCCCACATGAACTTCAGCTATAGAGATACACATGGCCCACATGCAAACAGAACAACACGAGCAAAGTCCACACAAGGACACAGGAGCAAGCTTCTTTACAATGTAAAAACTGACTGTAACCTCTCAAGTCACAGTGTAAAGAAAAACACTTCACTTCTGCTAAACATGTGTATGGCATGGTTATAATACCTTGGTCTCAGAAGTCCAGCTGATGTTGCCAGTATTCCTCATCTTCCAATACTTCATGAACTTGGTGCCAGGCTCCAGACATGTGCCGTCTGGTAGGTTCTCATCCAGAAACAAGGCAGTCATTGTGGGCACCAAGGTGGAGCAGGAGACCTTGGGACCCCTGGTTTGAGTGCACAGAGCATTGTGAGTACAGCTTTGATTCAGCTTCTGTCTTTCTCTTGAAGCTCAAAGCAAAAAAATTGTTTTTAAAAAAGGCGCTATACAATAAAGGCAGCAGGTGCATTTGAGGTAGTTCCATCCACTTGCCAGCGATAAACGCAACTATAACAGACAATGAGACAATCTTGATAATGACTGTTCTGGGCTGGGTAGGTAGGTCACCCAGCCCTGACCCCTCTCACTATGGCCCTTACTCTGGACTGGATGCCTGAGGGTCTGGGCCCGGGGCTGGAACTGGACCAGGAGCACTGGCAGGAGCAGGGGCAGAAGCAGGGCCAAGACCTGTGCTGCTAGTACCATTGGTGGCTCCACTCCACAGCAGACCTCTCTTTTCCAGTCGCAGCTTTTTCTTGATCTCCTTCACTTCAGCTTTCAGCTGCCTCCGCTCAGCTTTCAGCCGCTGTCTCTCAGCTTTACGCACCGTCCGATCCCCACGCCTCAAGAACCTGAGAGAACAGTGTACAAATAAATTATTAATAATAATAATAAAAAGAAGAATTACAGACACATATCTCATGAAACAAACAACATGCTAACATTTGGAAACACACTATCAGAAAAAAAAAATACACAAAATTGGCATTAGACAGTCTTGGGAAACAACCAGGCTACTTAACTGTATACATTAATAGAGATGATCATTAAGCCATGCTGGAATACTGTGCTAAACTGTTTGCGTTTTATTCACTTTATTGTATCTGAATACCTATGGAAATATTGTGTGCACAAATAATTTCTTTTACATTTATGTACAGTATTTGTATCTACCTCTCTTACCTACCACAGCATTTTATGTACTCAGCATAATGTATTCAGCACACAGCATTTTCAGAGTATTTCCTGGATAATATACTATATTTTATGATGTCCTTGTTTTTGTGTCTCTCTATGTGTGCGCGCAACAATTCCCTCCAGGATCAATAAAGTTTATTGATTCTGATATTGTATGTAGGTATTCGCCCAAAATTCCCATATCATGCAACTAAAATTAGGATTCAGTAAATTATTCTGTAATTTTGGAGGATGTTAACCACATCCAAAATGATATGGTTTAAAGAAATTAAGATTTCTGTCATTTAGAATTTGAGAAAATAAAGCACAACCAACCTAGGTGCTATTAATTTCTTCTATTAATTATTCCAGACCTTGGCAGTTTAACTGAATGACAATGGACTTACCTGGGTTCGGGGGTTACTCCACGTTCGGGAACAGACAAGGGGGTCCTTGTTCTCTTCAAGTTGTGGCTGGGGTCATGTTTGTGACTACATGGCTCGCACAAGATGCAAGAGGGACACACACTGAACAAACAAAAATACACACATAAAATTAACTTTTTCTGTTAGATATATTACATTTTATATCTTACCAATAATTTCTGAATAGAAATTACAATGAAAAAAAGGAATCCTGAAATAACACCCTAGCTCTACCTCACCTGCAGTGATATCCACCCCCAGTGGCTGGTCCCTTGCAGCTACTACAGTTAGGTGTTGGGTTCGAGGTTCTTGGTGTTGTGGAACTGACTGTAGCCATCTGAGTCCCAGAAGTGCTTGGCTCTTCTGAGGTATGGTCAGAGGCTCTGTGTGTGCAGCACTGGCCAGAAAACTCACTGCACATCCTGTCCACCACTTCCCTCACGACCTGATCTTTGAACTGTGAAGATAAATCAGACAAAGTTTAAACAACTAACATTCAGAGCTATAGAACAGACAGTTCCGGGTTCTAAAATCTGACTGGCTTCTGAGTGGTTGATAAACACTTAGTATATAAACATGATTGGAAACATCAACTGAACGCTGGATTAATGTTCCAACGTATTAAAAATCACTGTGATGTTCATGGATTAATTTACGATTCTTGCGGTGCAACCATAATCTAATACCAATTAAAAATACTGTTTAGAAGAAACTTGTTTACTGTGATTAGGACTGGTCATAAATTAAATACCAATCTATTTTTATCATAATATTTTGCACATCTTTTATATAAGCAATAAGCCATGAGAACCCATGCACTAGCACATTTTTGGCCAAACTGTATTGTTAAACATGAAATGTGTTACTTAAAACCTTATTAAGCACAGTATGATAAATCTGTGGCTTGTCTCTTATGGCAGGACATATATTACTAACAGATAAAGCTGACTGGGTTATTAAGCAAGAATCATGATGAAAGACATAGTAAACTACTTGGACACATACTCTGTCCATGTAAGATTTGAACCATGCCGGGACAGTCTCCTCTTCAGCTTTGGTCACTTTGTTTTCCTTTATAGCCACCTGTAAATAAAGAATAATCACCAAATAGTAGGCAAAAGTATTAAGTATTAAAAATTAAGATTTGTCTGTCAAATTATGTTTCAGCATGAAACAACTCATGTTGATGCTAAACATCCATACGCATACACAGAACCAGAGACAGATGCTATGGCCTTACCGAGTCCCGCTCAGGGGTCACCTGTGTCTCCTTATCAGCCACTTTTACTCTGGCCCGATACGGTGGCGCTGGTCTGGGATCAATTTTGATTTCTTTTACTTCAGTCTTAACAGCCCCACCTTCAGCCTGGCCCTTCATCTTATAAACATTCATGTGAAGCTGGTTGGCCTGCTTAAATGCACTCTAAAATGTAAAATATAATACATTTAGATTTTCAAGTCAGTGCCACCAAAAAAATCATTATGCACAGATCATAATAAACATTCCTAAAATCTTCTCCCTCAAATTAATGATGACATGTTCCTACCTTCAAAGCCTCCATATATTCATCTGATGCAAAAAAGGAAATGTACACATTAAAATCTTTGAAGGGCATTGTGTGAATTTTTAAAGTCATCCCATATTTAATGCATATTGTACCATTAATCAGTTACACAGACATTGTGGCGGCATACCTTGACTGTTTATGGATATCTGAGGAATAAGGAAGAGAAGAAAGTTAAGAGCTGCTGTATTCTGTTGTCACAATATTCATCTATTGAAATCAAAGCAAATTTGACAATTATAAGATAACGCTTTACTAGACCCACAAGTGGGAAATTTGCATTGTTACGGCAAGTGGACAGTACAAGAGAAGAAAGTAAGAGCAGAATAAACAACAGAATAAAAGCTATATAACACAGCAGTATAATAGTACAGTATAAAATATACAGTATAATAGTAGCAGTATAAAAGTACACTATACAAATAATAAACATCATATATATATATATATATATA
>JBBPCY010000109.1:34494642-34507317 GCA_037974405.1 Brachyalestes nurse | reverse complement strand
ATATTAAACCATCGTTAACTCTGCTATTACTAATAAACTGCCATAATTCATCTCTAACGACTCGGTCACTCAGAACCATGTATTTATCGGTTGTATTCGGTGGCGGCTACAGTGACCCGTTCCACCTTAAATTGAATTACCCGTTCCACCTTAAATTGTCCTTTGGTTCCCATTACATTTAAGGTGGAACGGATAATTCGAGCTAACATCACATTTGTTTTAATTTGCAAATGTTTTTGTTCTTCTGTAGATTTTCGGCACTACATTCTTGTTTCCTGTACATAGTCAACGTAACGGGCATAGCCGCTCGCAGAGCAAGCATACTATTGTTCTTCACTATCTTTATTTTTTTTATCTTTATTTTTTTTCGTTCGTCCGTTTTTTTGGCCCACTACTCCTCCCAGGGCTTTCGATATAGACACTGTTTCAACTGTGACACATCGGGACCTATCTCGAATAGCGCGCTTGTTCACAACTTTTTGCTCCACCTTGCCATTCGTGCGTTATTCACGTTTTTCCCATAGGGAATAAATAGGGCTCAACTTTCAGATAGTCCTGCTCGGACACTCTTGGTCCAAAACCCACCAAACTTCATGTGATAGTTCAGGCCAACTTCCCTGACACACAAATGCGGTCGGTAATGACCTGCACTCTTCTCCTTTCACTCATTGAAGCCGTGATAGTGCTTGTGCTCATGCGCATGTAACATCATGTTAAAGATGAACAGCTAATTGTTGGGAATTGAGAATTACACAAGAGACCTAATGCAGACTGATCCAGGAACTGTTGCCTACTAATACAGATGTCGATGTTCTCAAATTAACGTTGACTTTATGCACTTCAACCTCATAGTCACCAGTTTAAAGCAACAATTTAGTGTGAAAACTATATACATACAGAATGAAATTGTTTGTGTCATTTTAAAAGGATCTTTCTAATCATATTTTTCACAGGAAGACTATCGACGCACAGTTACAGAGATTGATGAGAAAGAGTACATCAGTCTGAAGATCATAGTGTCAGAACTGAGAAATCAATATGTAAGTATTCAGAAAAAATGTTTCTGAACTTCATATCGAAAGTAATTTTCATAGAAAAAGAACACTACTATACTTTATACATGACTCTTAAAACTTTCTTTGTTTTTTGTCACAGGTAACTTTACATGACATGATCCTGAAGAATATTGAGAAGATCAAGCGGCCAAGGAGCAGCAATACAGATGCACTCTACTAAGATTGCTCACCTTCTCATGTACAGCCCTTCCCTTTTCCCCATGGGGCTGGCTGGAACCTTGGACTGGTTCTAATGCATTTAAGAAACCATTAAAACCAGGGCAAGATACGCAAGCTCCGCCAGACCTGGTGCACCATGTCGCTAATGATAGAACTGTAATATAAGGTCACTATTTTAAACCCTTTAAAGAATTTGAATTGATTTTCATAGGGTGCAGTGTTAACCGATGGATCTGGGTCTGAATCGTGAGGAATCTGTTTTTTTTTCTCATGATTTAAATAAAGGATGATCTTAACTATTGGCTTTCTTTCATCTTCCACAAAACCAAAATCAGTGAAGTGCTGTTTCTGAAGGTCCTAAGGCATTTTACATGTTTTACACTCAGATCTGATGTGACTGATGTGAATGTAAGGGGTAGATGCAGAAAGGCTCATCTGATGATGCTCAGTTTCTCCCATTGAGACACTATGAAGGTCTTATTGATGCTGTATTTTAATCAGTTGACTCTGTCCATCTAATCTGTAAATCTAGTCCAATATTAAATTCTGTACTTGATCATTATTTTACATTCATGAGTTAGACATTTCATGTTAAAGAAATACAAATATATTTTACTCATGTTTATCTTTATTGATAGACCCCACCAAGTTCCCAAAGCTTCTTATGGCTTTTTTCCTGTTTGTTCTGAGAGTGATGCATTTTGCTGAATAAAAATGTTTTTTGTTTTTTTCCTCATTGTGTTGAAGTTGAATTCATGCTTCATCAGCCTGGTTATGATCACCTGTGATATAAAAAGCACTATAAAAAATCAGTATCGTTCATTTTTTGTTATTAAAGTTGGCAAATACTCATTTAGCAAATGAAATCAAAATGCACTTACAATAAATAACTAGTTACAAGTGAGTTAATGTAGCTGCGGTCATTACAGTTCTCGTTTCACTTTGTGAACTTCCATATTGTGAGCAGGCTGCTGCAGTTCTGGATTTGGCCAGCAGGTGGCACAACGATCACTCAGTGAACTGCAAAACTGAGCACGTGAGGTTTAACTTGGCTCCTTATTTTGAATCAAGTTTAATGTACTGCGTTAAAGCTTCTGATAAGACAGCTCATTCATATTTTCAGATTAGATATAAAACTCACTATCCTGTCAAAAAAAATAAGGATTCGTTTCAAAACGCACTTTCTTGGTGACGTGGTTGGGACTGGGCACTGCAGACGTTATATGGTCAAAATGCACTTGAATGAGATTGCATTCAAATACATAGACTTTAATATGGAGCTGATCCCCCTTTGCAGCCATAAGAGTTTCCACTTTTCTTGGAAGGCTTTCTACAAGATTTGGAGTGCAGTGTGGAATGTGAATTTGTGCCCATTCCTTCTGTAGAGCATTTGTAAGATCAGGCACTGATGTTGGATGTCGGCCTGGGTCGCAATCTCCGTACCAGTTCAAAGGTGTTGGATGAGGTTGTCAGGGCTCTGCGGGCCAGTCAAGTTCTTAAACATCATCCAATGTTTTAATGGACCTTGCTTTGTGTCATGCTGGAATAGAAAAGGTTCTTCCCCAAATTCTGTCCACAAAGTTGGAAGCATGGCGTTGTTCAAAATGTCTTGGTATGATTAAGATTGCCCTTCACTGGAAGGGGCCTAGGGCAAACCCTGAAAAACAGGTGTGTCCCAATACTTTTGTCCATATATTTTACAAGAACTATTAGTGCTAATAATATGATTCACCTTTACAATTCTTATATAGCATCTTTATATCCAAATTTATTTTTTGTGTGTATATAAAATAAACAAGATCCAACCCCGTTACTGAAAAGTAAGAAATAATTTTGTTTTATTCCACCATGGCAAAAAACGAGTACGAAGGAAAATAAAAAATACCCTGCAGTTACACTTTTGTCCAGCAGGTGTGGCTGTTGAGAAGAGTTTGGCGTCACAGGATTCCTGCAAAGTAACCTGAGGGTTTATTTTGTCTTAACAAGCCAACAAAGCCTTGCACTCAGAGTCTTCAGATATGTCAGTTTAGCATAAAGTATAAAGACAGTTGCAATAAGCAGATGCAAAATGTATACATATATATATATATATAGATTGACTGATCTATGACTACTATTTGGTAACTTCCTACATACAAACGGTCATAAGCACTTTTAAAGGATGTAGGCAGGGAGTAAGAAGTCTTTAGGTACGATGCCAATAGTGCCATCCAGCTCCCCAACCCACCAGCCATGGATGTTATACTCCTAGAGAAAGAGGAAATAATAAATAAAGATGAATAACAGAATAAAATATAGTGTACCTTAAAATCATTTGGCACAAAACAGACTAATACTATTTATATGTTACACATGATGTTATATGTAAACCTAAATATGGATGTTATATATATGGGTGTTATGTTCTGTTGTAACTTGCACTCTGATGAATGTTGTATGTTGGTATGCTGCTGTATGCTGTTTGTTGTACTGTGGTCCATCACAGTATTTAGGTAGTACTTATGTATTTATGCATACCTATATATATATATATATATACTGTATATGTCTTAGTAGAATTCCATAAGACCACAAGCATACATATCCACTGGTGATGAGCTGTCAAATTGTCCCTGAAATACTCGTGTTCATTTTTAACTTCGTATTTGTCTTTTCATGGCAGAACTGCTTGAGTGTACTTTACAGCAAAACATCACAGCTGCCTCCATACTTCACTCAGCACTGCAGCAACAACAGAAAAGCGCAGTGATTAACAGTTAAAGCTCAGTGGCAGTGATAAATGGACACAGGATAGTTTAGTTTATCATGAGCTGTAATTTGCTTTTATGTCTTGATAAGTTAATGCAAAACAGTTACAGGATGTCTCCCGTCTGTATTCCTGTTTCTAACTGTTAAACATCAAGGCCTGTTCTTCCCAAAGAATGGTGAAAGAACTTCACAAAGAAGTACAGTATTAAGAAAACTGTATGACTCCAAAGAGAAACTGTGGGATTATCATATTGGTAATTACTAATTCTAAACAAAATATACTAGCAACAATAGAAATATATAATAGTAATAAATATTTTTATAAGAAATTTAAATTATTTGTAGTACTAAAAAATATTTATGTTATTTTAAGGACAGGCCTTATCAGTAGCATATTGTGACAAGCTTTATGAAATAAATAAGCTGAAAATACCCATATCCACTGTTAGAGCAATGACTGAAAAGTCTAAAATGACTGGAGCACCCTGGAAGAGGGTGCATTTTTATTTTACCCACACACAGTGAGGAGAATGGTTAGTAAAGTTCTCCAAGGATCACAGCTGGAGCAATGCTGGCATTTAGGGTCACCAAATCTAGACAAAATCTAGTTTGGTTTGGTGCAAAAGGATGAAAAGGATGTTCCCTGACCTAAACCCCACTGAAAACCTGTGAAATGAGCTGAAGTCCAGAGGTGGAGTCCAGAAGAAAGGGCCCATGATACTGGAGATATCTGAGAGATTCTTTATTGTGGTGTAGTCTTATATTGCTTGCTCTGTTCCTTAAATTGTTATGCAGTGATATGTTTATCAGTTTCTATAAACAAAACATTTATTTTAGGATGAGTTTTTGTTTGTGTATACTATATTTAAAACTGGTATTTGTGTTGAAACTAGCTCCATTTCCTTGATGTCCTCTTGATAGATCGTCATGAAGACATAGGAATTGTCCCTGAGAATATTAATCCAAGCAAGAAAGTGGAAACAGACAGGTATTTTAAGATAGGGTCATGAAAACTTCAGCTGAATGGCCTTGACACTTCCTCTGAGCAGGTTCTGATCAAAGCAGACCTGATCCCTAATTAGTTTTGGCTTGAAAGTCCTCATTACTCCAGCAAGGCAGTCTCTGTTCACTCCAGTTATCAATCAGACAGGAGCCCTGGCACTTATGAGCAACTAGTGGAGAGATCCCTGGACCTGGCCTTTGACAAATGGACACAGGGCAGGGTGGTATTATCAATGGGGCAGCTGGAGAACACTGAGATGGAGCAATGGAAAGAAGCTGAAGTGTTCAAAGTGTGTTAGTATTCCACAAGCACACACAAGTACATTTAGATGTGATGAGCCTGTCATCCATCCAGTGCCTGCAGAAGAAGAGAGTGGGAACTAATTACCATCTCCTCACACACAGCGCTGCGAGCCTAATGTCCTCAGTCCATGCAGACGAGCTGCTCTAATGATGCCATGAGGAATGAATTCCAGGCGGGGGAAGTATCTAATGGGCCGCCAGCATCCACACTGCCATTACATGTCATACTTGGGTGGACTTTCAGGTTTAGTTTCAGAGTGAAAGTGACAGAGAGGGTTCTTAAAAATAGAGGTTCCTAAACGATTCTTGCAATAGATTCATGGCTTTAGAAAAAAAACATGAACTGGTCTAGAACCTTCATCTAATGTGGATGTTATTTACTTTAGAATAGTTCTTCACATTTGCACTTCTCATCTACCCAAAAAGCAGCCTTTAGACCTTTAAAAATCAATCACGGTATCATTTATGGCATCACATTGTTTTGCACTCTGAGTTAAAAGAAGACAAAAGTTTCTCCCTACAGAACTGCTTTGGTAGTGTTGACTTACTTGATCTAATTATTTATGTTAATTGAAAGACCTTCTTTTCGTCCTTCAGCAAATATTGCCTTCAATTATTTATCAACTGTACCAATTAAACACATGTCTAAATTACATGTTGTCTTAAAGACAGATGCAAAAATCAAGGCAAATTGCTTCTCTGCTCCTCTAGCCTCCCATTAAGGAGAAACTATAAATTCAAATGACACACACTGCATTCTTATGGACAGCTGTCCCTTCCCAGTCACACCATACCTGCTCTCATGTTTACTCTGTCTCTTCTGCTTTTCTGTTGGAAATACAATGCCTATACCCACACACACAACTGATATTAGGGGGGTTTAGAGAAAGGATTCCAGACAACTGAGTGATAAGATAGAGCTTTTGAATGCATTTTTTCTTCTGTATGTTTACACCATTTGATAAAATCAGCTAGTTTGAATACTTCATGATGAATAGGTCAACAGAATTTTTGAAAATAAAATTTTTACTTCAGCACATGTTATATTTATTTTTCATACCCTAGGCCTGTTAATCTTAAGATTTATTATGCAGTTATCATACTGTAATTAATTATTCAGTAACTACAACAAAATTAATATCTAATTTATGTAGTTATGGCCTGACAGATGGAACCTTAAGGTCTAAGAGTTTAAGACCATTTTTGGTATCTCTTTTGTAAGGTTACATCACACATATAAGTTTTATGACAACAAAAATGTATAGAAACATTTTAACAAGGCGTATAGTAACAGGGCTTATTCCAGTGAGCATCTGTTGTCACAAAGGTGACTTTAGTCGGCTACAACATTGAAAATATTATGACAATTAACATGCGCTAGAACAAAATGTTTATGTAGGTCTTTGTCAATTGCCATTAGGGGTCATATAGCCTTATGAACACTCTCCTGCTGCAAAGTAATGTTTTAGACTTGTTTAGAATTGAACAATTAAAATTGCATTTGATTTAAAAAATGATTTTCTTATGATAGCATTGCTTTGCTAATTATGCTCTTGCTATTGAAAAACAGATTCATTCTGTCATTAATGATGGGAGGAGGTGTTTAAATTTGACCTGTGTGTGTGTTTATGTACAAATATTTCATGTGCTGTGAATGCACAACATGTACAGATGCTGCTAATATCCCTCCATGTGCAAAATTAAATATTTTAAGCTCCAAACAACTTATCATAATAATTTCCACAAGTTGAAATGGTTGTTTTTCACATGCATGACATGTAATAATTCTATCCAATTATATTATTTCCGTCATATGTGCAATACTTTACAAATGTTTACAAATATGCAGCTACTTTTGTACATCTGCATACACACTAATTTATTGTTTATATTGTATTGTGTCTTATGTCTAATGCCCACTGTCTGCTTTTTAGTTAAAGTGTAGTATTGTTATTGTTATATTTGCACTGTAATCATAGAAGAACGTTTTTTCATCTCACTATGTATTTGTACACAGCTGCTGATGACAATGTAGTGAACCTTAAACTTAATCGCATGCATATATGTATATGCATATGTGTATGTGTGTGTGTGTGTGTGTGTGTGCAGAAGTAGGCAGGAGGCTGTGATGTGACAATCTATGTGTGACTGAGCCTGGACTGAAATGGTGCAGCATTGCTGCTGACCTCCGTATGACTCCTCTTTTGGAGATGGGTGGGGTTGGCACAGAGCGGGACAGAGAGTGTGTGTTGCCATGACAACACCTGCAGTCTGCAGCGTGCCACTGATATCATTTATTTCTCACTCGGGGGGCTGGCTAGCACTGGTATTCAAATGGGTCCATCACTCTGGAGCGGTCGAGGGACAGGCTGGCAGCTAATGATGCCTTCAGACAGGAGCGGCTGAACTGGAGAATGTCATATGGCACATGACAGGGTGAGGAGTGGCCCAGGTCTATAAAAAAAGACAGTGATGCCAGGCAGCTGAATGCTGACTCTGCCAGCACACCCGTACTGCTTATCCTTCTTCTTCTCCCTGTTTCCTACATATAACTTCCCAATGGATGCTTCTTTAAAGAACTGTGACAGGTGTGTGTATGTAACCTTTTTAAAGTTAGCCGAACATCCACAAAAATGTGAAGTTACGATACCAGTTAAAGATTTTGTCCTAGCAACATATGTCTGAGCCAAGAACCATTTAGAAACCTTTATTTCTAGAAGTGCATCATAATCCCAAACGCCCCCTTTCTCTACATATTCTCAAGCTTCCTTCCTTTGTCTCATGTTTTAATCATCTACCTCATTCACCATCTCCTTCTTTTTCATCTCACCTATTTTTTTCGCTGTTGCTCAAAGCAATGGACACACACACACACACACACACACACACACACACTCCTTCTGTGGAGGCAAGAGAGACGCTAATAAGAATGAGGCATGAGGCCTGTGCCGCAGGCCACCAGCTGACTGAGGTAGGCCTTGGGAGTGATGGAGCGCAGGAAGTCTCTCATTGCCCTGCCGCTGAACCCACTCGCTGTTCTCCCTCCTCCCTCTAGCCCTCCCTCTCTTTTCTCTCTTGCTGTTGCAGGCTGGAGTGTATCAGCAACACACACACTGCTGCTGCTGCTGCTGAGCATCTCTAGCTGTCATTACAAAGGAGCATGAACATGCCGCCATGTTAATCGTCAAGATGAGAGCAAAATATGAACGCATTGCGGCGGCATCCGTGATTGTTCTTAAAGGTATCCATCACATAATTACGGCCAGATCAATGCAACTGGTAATCAATGAAGGTCATTTACGTTCAATTTCAATTAGCCAGAGGCCTGCCAAGATCTCAGCATAGTTCTGATGCAAGTTTACAACTAAAAGATCAGATCTGACAACCAGTATGTGAACAAAAGATACATCTTTAAGATATAGCTCCTGCAATCTTGATGATCCGTCACAGCGGTGGCTACTAGGCCACGGAGAGTGTGAGATGATGACTAAAAATGTGGAAGAGCAAATAAACTAGCTGCCGGTGTAAAAGTACGCTGGGGGATTACTGATGGCTCTTTAACTTAATAGGCATTTAAAGTGGATTGTGTATGCTGCTGAGTGCCTGTAATGATGGCTGTTTACGTGGCCTCTCATTTATAATAATTAGGCAGAGCGGGAGGGGGCGGTCGCCATGCAGTTCTGGACTATTGGCTTAGGCTGAATAATGACCTACTGTAGTTGACCGGGAGATGACCGTTGCCTCCTCCATGACCCCAGAACCCCAGACTCACCCCCCTACTGATTCGGCTGGTAAATAGAATGCCCAATGTGTCCATATAGCGCCTTGGTGTCTATTGCAATAATGAAGGCAGGTTTTCTGATGTGTTTGTGTGTGTGAGAGAGAGAGAGAGAGAGAGAAAGTGCAAGATAAAGGGAGAGTAAGAACAAGAGGAGGGTGTAGACACACACAAGGGCATAAAGGCTACCCTCTGACGCTCTCCCTTACCCTTTCCTTCCCTTTTATTGCACCCTTTTCCTTTTCTTCTGACATTTTGTGAGCAGAGTGACCTCCCCCCGAGTGTTAGGGCAATGAGAGCTTTCATTTGTCTGAAATTGGTGAGGATGTGAGCCACTTGGGAGGCGAAAACACACGGTCAAACTCACAAACTAATCTGTCATACATTCCTTGTCTTTCTATGAAAAAGAACCTGTACAGTGACATCTAGATGCCTACACTCTGTAAAATTAATGTTATTACATAGTTTTTCTGACTAAGAGAAGTGGTTCTAGAAAAAAAAAACACTTATATACTAGAGTCGTTGCATTATGTGGAAGTTCTTTAAACCTGTATGCACTCTGCATTAACCAGCCAAACTGGCTGATTAGGCTAAATTAGGTCACAAATTTCAAGTCAAAATAAATACACTACAGCCTATCCATTTTTTTCATCACAAATCAGCCACTATTTATTTATAAAACTAGAAGAATTGATCCCATGAGTCTCTTAAACATTTCAATGGTCAGCCAGAAGGTGTCAGTAGTGTCCACAGCCTGGCCAACAGAGTCTATGTGTTTTGAGCAGCTAAAGGCTGAAGGAGGTTTGGCCAGTCTAGACCAGTGCCCAGCCCACTTTTATGGTTGAGGGTGCCAAGCATGCTCCAAAAGGCCGACCAGGCCTGAAAGAGAGTGCTGTTAGTGGGCCTGCATGTTAAAAGGGTTTCAGAGAAGTTTGGCCCACGTCTTCAGGGCCGTAAATCTTTCTGCTTTCTCATTGCTGCATTTTTTTTATGGGAATTCCACTGGGAATTCAGGCATGTGTTGAGCCTGACCTCTGGAGTTGTGTACTTTGAATTCAGGGACATAAATTAGAATCCAGGAATGCAGGAGGATTGGATGGTTGAAGAAAGAACATGGTTCGGAGGCAGTGTCAGTGGGGGCCCCCTGTGATCTGTAACTAAGGTCTGGATCCTTTTACAAAGATCCTTGTGGAAATAATCAGGGCAGAACACCCTTGAAAATAGTTAATATGAGGTTCCCAAACAGTTATTCACTTGTAAGAACAGGTCCAGGTTTAGAATCTTTACATTATAAGGAGGTTCTTTCAAAAATGTTCTTCAAATAACAAAGAAGTCACGGTTGGAGAAGCATTCAGATACATAATTTATTGTCTCTGTTGCAGAAGCCATTTAATGTGTGTATACTGTTTGTTTATTGTTTTACATTAGGCATCATGTCAGTATTACTCATCAGGCCAAATTTGCCTGCCTGTTTTCCACACTCGTAGAAATCATTATCATTTGCAAAAAGGCAAAAGCCATCACTAGGTTCTTGAGGGGGAAAAAAAAGTATCTCATCATCAAAGTGCCAGAGTGACTGCAGGTTTTCATCCCAACAAAACGCAACCAATCAGTCGTTTTAATAGCTCAATAGATGAAACAAGTGGAATACTTCTGTTTGTTTAGAATGGAAAATCTGCAGTAATGCCATTGATTAACTGATAAAATTGGATACACAAAACCTGTCTTGGCACCTTTATTTTTAAAAGGTATAGTATAATTTAGAGGAGGTATAATATCGTGTGAAATTGTCACTTCTGATATTTCTGCTAAGAAAAAGTTATGAAGAAATCTAGCATGAGGATATGATACGAGGATTAATATCTTTTTTTCTATCTAATCAGGAGTCAAACTTTCATTAAGCTTCATAATCACCTCCAGTCACACTAGGACAAATAAAAAGAGCATGTGTGGATTACAAAAGTGAGCGCGATGTGATTAGTGTGGGGAGAAGCATAGCCCCAAACATCCTGCGCTGCTGCCATCAGCGGCTCACCTGCACTGAGGATTGAGGAGGCTGCGTAACGCTGCCAGATGGATGTTGGTATTAGCCACTATTTCATGTTGGAGGGTAGAAGCAGTGAGGCAGCGCCGCAGAGCAGGGAGCTTGGGGGCTCTCACTGCAGAGCAGAGCACAGAGGCTGAGCAAAATTAACTCTGCTGAATTAATCAGAGCAAGATTGAAAATGAAGCTAGGCTGCAGATGAGTGAGCAGGCTCTCTGGGTTTATTTATTTTACCCCCTGCCACCTCACGCTGCTCATATTCTTTACAACACCAGAGTGCTGAGACAGAAACCTGCACTTAAGCCTGATATCACCAAGTGTTCCGCTTCTAAACTCACACACAAACACACACATGCATGGTATTTACATAGAAATCTATATAATAAAAATAATTCCTACAGGAGTGCTGTTTTACATTTAAATGTGATGTTTAATGCTTAAACCCACTGTATTCTATCAAAAACATATGGGAAAAAAGGTTATGACACTAGGGTAAAAATCTTCATTTTTATTGCTCTTAGCCTCCAATAACACAGTTATTGCACTGCCTATTTCCCTGCGGTAGAAATCTGAGGTAAAATGCCTTTATCGTCCATCAGCATAAAACCAAAGAGTGATCAAATCAGACTTGTATAGATTAGGAAATTGTGAAAAAATCAGTAATCAGTTGGAATTACCTTTAAGAACAATCAGGGCAATAAAAATTGCCAATGTAATTGCCAAGAAGCAAAATAGCCAAGAAAAGGATGCATATGCATACTGCCCCCACATACAATGAGAAGAAAGGTAAGAGAGGAAAATATGCCACCTCATGACCAAAAGATTGTTGGAAGGGTTCTATGAAAGAAGACATTTTTAAGAGCCAGCCACAAAATGTAACTTTTTGGTTATGCACACCATTGTCACATTTGGCAAAAAAGGCACCTAACCTCAAAAATCAAATATGATGTCAAATATGATGGTGAATCATGCTTTGGAGCGGTTTTGCCACTAGTAGTCCAGAGGCTCCTGTTAAAAATCAATGGCATAAAAAAATTCACAAATACTTTCAGCAAGATAACAAATGTCAAACGGTAATGGGAGCACAGCATCAGCCTGTGGTGTGCATTAAAGAGAACAGTCCACAAGCAGAGACCCAAGAACATCAAAGAACTGGACATGTTCTGCATGGAGAAGTGGTTCACAAAAAATCTGTTCTCCAACCTTTCTCGCATTACAGAAATGTTGTTTATTTATTTGTTTAAGCCCATTAATTTTACTTGTTGATTTTTGCTTGTTTTCTTGGAATGCCAATAATTCTAGAGTTGGCTGTATGTAGTTTTGTACAGTAGAAGTTTAAGCCCTTAGTCTTAGCAAAAAAGTAAAAAAAAAACTTGTCTTATTGTCTATAACAATAATAGAACCATTTTGTGCTATTATGAACAATTTCAACAAGTTTTTCAACGGACCACATGAAGTACATATACTACCTACGTATATGTTAACAATAAGTGTAACCTTAACCTCAAATACAAAATGGAGATGAATGGCTCTCTTTCTCTCTCTCTCTCTCTCTCTCTCTCTAT
>JBBPCY010000109.1:34480312-34494444 GCA_037974405.1 Brachyalestes nurse | reverse complement strand
TATATGATAGTGTGCTGCTGTACGTAATGGATCAATAATAGCCACTGAGAAACCTTTTTATAAGCTGCATGTTCTACTCAGCTGCAGGCCCACAGACTGAAGTTTATGCAGACTCTATTGCTGTGACAGTCCTGTCTACCCCTTTGATTTGCTGCTTTTCAGCATTCAATCATAGTGCTGCCTTAAAAACCTGTTGGTTAGCACCATCGATTTAACACTTTACACGTCTTTATCACCCTGTAATTATGCTCAGTGTTGACACAAACACACCCGGCCTCCCCTCCATGCCTCTGGCTACCAAAATTTATGCACTCTTATTTTATGACCACTTCTTTATGAGAGAGACTGTTAGAGGTAGGCTTGAGTTCTAGCCAGTGGCTCATATTTCATTTGGTGGGGTCAATGGTCCAGGGAAGCACCCGTAAAACAAAAGCACCAGCCCTGTACTGTCTAAAATTATCCAAAGCAGCACTCATGTGCTGGAGGAGTGACCCAGTACTCAAAATGATATTCCAGTTATGTAGATCCTTAGAAAATGATTAGTTCACATATGGATGATTGAGTGGAATTCAAGATATGTAATAAATCTAGATACATATAAATGTCGACACACATAAGTATGGCAGTCATTCCTCAACAGACTACAACAGCTATAATGACAGCTTAAACTAAACAGAAATAAAATCAATTACCTGAAAAGGTTCTGATAATTAGTTAAAATAGCCAACAGCAAGTTAAGCTATTACAAAACACATTTCATAATATTAGAATGTCAAGTAACTTTTGGACAGCATATTTTAGTTTTTCCTTTTTTACAATCACACCTCTCTACAGTTCATTTAATGCTAGAAAAAAAAGTCACAGCAAGTATTTAGTCTAACTGGTCTTCATCCTTTGACCACATTGTCCCTTTTTATAGATGGTCAATACCTGTTAAAAAAGATGCTTTAAATTTACATGTGTCACTTGATGGCAGATGAGCAGAATGCATTTTTACTGTCTCTAGTTTATTTCTTTTGTCATGAAAAGGGATAAATGTTTAATTAGTAACTAAACCTGCTCTGTTATCTTAGACACAACACATATGTCCTTTCCAGTAATGTATATTTATATGGACAACATGCATGTTCCGTACTGTATGTTTGTAAATTACACTGACTTATTTGGAAGTCAAAGGCAAAATTAAAGCACATTGATTTCCACTTGCACATCTACAAGAGACAGCTAGCATGTGTGTGTGTGTGTGTGTGTGTGTGTGTGTGTGCTGCTGCTGCTGAAGCTTTCCGCTTGTAAGGTATAGATTTGAATAAAAGGACGGGCTGCTGCATGTGCAAGCTGTAGAAGGCACTAAATAAGCAGTTGTGCATGACTGAACGCTCGATTCTCTGTGATATAACCCTGGTAATGAATTAACGGCCCATTACTGAGAATCCGGCCATTGAGCAACATTTTCCAGTGACTACAAACACACACACACACATAACTGTTATCACACCCCTATGTCAATAGACAAGAAGTAAAACAGGCTGAATAAGCACCCTGCAGCAAGTTCTATAGGGAAAAATAATTTCAATTTTCAATTTTAAATGAACTTTTGCATTTGACATGTGATTCCTAGCTGATGGAGCATTTTTGTGAACAATTCATGTGAATGTCAATCAGCAAGAAATATGCAGTGTCTAGTTCAATTTTTCAATTAAATTTGTTCTGTTATGTCTTTAATTTTGTTCAGTTGATAAAGGTTAAAGGCACTAGTATTTTATTTTGTGCGTCGACAGTGCCAGTTTTCCAAAAATACAAGTAAAAAGTCTCACAGAGCAAATTTAAGAGTAAGAGCTTAAACAATATGGGTAGCAAATTCTGCTTCATTCTGAAATTATCCAAAAAGTAAATAGTAGCCCACCTTTGAAATGAGACTTTGGTTTGGACAGGGAGCAAGAGAGAGAGAACATGTTTGAGTGCATGTTTGTGTATAGGCGTTCACAGACCTTGCTCAGGATGTAAATGACGTCTCCTCTGTGAAACGCCAGCTCATCAGGGCCCTCTGCCTCACAATCCCACAGGCCTTGATAGTAATTGGCATAATCTGATGATGGGTCTAATAAGGAAACACACACAAACACACACACACATACACCTTTTAATATCAAGCTATGGGA
The DNA here is from genome assembly GCA_037974405.1 of Brachyalestes nurse. Classification (NCBI taxonomy): domain Eukaryota; kingdom Metazoa; phylum Chordata; class Actinopteri; order Characiformes; family Alestidae; genus Brachyalestes; species Brachyalestes nurse. The sequence goes on along the minus strand of JBBPCY010000109.1, from coordinate 34,492,285 downwards.
AAATGTCATACTTGGACTAAAGATACTTATTCAAGCTGCTTGGGAATTTAATTTATAAAAGATTTAACTGGCCGTTTTGTATAGGATTTTCTTAAATGACCATAAATATCCCAGAGTGAAACACACATCAGTGCTACACAGCACACACACAATGCAACTTGCGACCAGATCTGGTAGCAGGTTTTGTTATATCAATGTCAGATCTTTTCAAACAGGATCACTGTTACAGAGGGAGCTCCAGGTTCTAAGAAATTACTGAAAGTAATTTGCTCTGGAATTATTACTTGTAAACACTTGAACAAACGACAGACAGTGTAGATTTCTACTGGATTAAAATTACTTTAACACGGATAAAAATGAAGTGAAAAATTACAGTAAACATTTAAATAACAGTAGATCCCTAGAAAAAAAATAGATATTTGCACATCCTATTTATACACTCTGAGAACAATGAGATAATTGTATCCTCACCTGGTTTTTGGCTCCTCTCGGCATCCTCATCAGAGTTATCAGAAAAGTCATCCTCTAAAAATGCAGAGAAAAAAACAAATTAAAATAGTGTATTACTACAAGTAAAGAGTAAAATGCTGCTTGGCACTGCTTACATGTAACACTGTCCTTTCCTGTTTTAAGTTTATTAAGTCTATTAAGTCAATTAATGCTCGATTTCTTTTCAAGCACAATGCGCTTGCACCAACTGCCAGAGGCCACTCAGGAGCATGTAACACATATAAACGTGTAATATATTTTATAGAGGAGTGGCATTAGCAGGAAACCTAATGTTTTTGATGCATAAGAGACATATAGGAGAGTTGCCATGCTGGATTTAGCTGTTAGTGTGTCAGAGCAGACGGGGCATTGATTCAGGGTGTGGCACCTCAGGGTCTGTGAAGTGACAGTGATAGCCTTGCTCTCTGTCTCCCACATCCATCCTCACCCTGTCAGCCTGCCGATAAAACCACCACACAGCAACCTTATACTTCCCACGGCACGGGCCGGCCCCCTGCTTCCAGGAACCGTAGAAAAAATAAAAATAAATTTAAAAAAATGTACTTATGCTTTGAAGTTCCTCCCCACTTATGAAAAGGTTTAATAGTTATAGCTCCAAATGGACCTTTCATTTCAATACCATGTCAGTTTATTTCATTATTTTACTGTGAGACCAAATCAAATTTGTATGGCAAACATGGCATTTATAAATGTTATTATGGCATGTGTATTGCAATTCAAATGAAATATCTTGAGCTAAAGCATATCACTAATACAACAAAATGCTGAATGTCTTCACCATGATGTCTACTGAATAGGAGATCCACATGAACCATGCCATCAAGAGTCCAATAGCTTCAATATCCATTAGATGTGTTATTAGATAGGTTATTGCCTAAAAACGCAACAAATCCAGGCTAAACCTTACTTTAGGATACAGTTTACTATGTTTTGTTCACTCCAGAGCAAATTACCAAATGGGACTGTTACTACTGAAAAAACGTGTGGTGAAGCAATAACCATCTATAAAAATACAAAATAAAAATACATCACTCATTTAGAGCAATGAGCTCAGAAACATTTTTGTCCTTTTTAAGGATATGTTCTTACAGCAAAACATACTCAGCACTTTTTAAACCTACAAGTCAGGGAGGATCAGGAGGAAGAAGAAAGAGAGACGGATTGAGGGCTAGAGAGAGCGAGAGATGGTCATTTGATCCACCATCTGTGGCCGGCTCAGCTGCCTCACACACATGGCGGAGAAAGGTGAAAATGACAGCGCTCAGGACTGATGTGTTTCTGCTCTCGTTAAGTGCTCTCAGGCTGTTCCACTCATTTTTGAGGCACCGGATCTTGATGTATCCATTCTGCTCGACACTGGCTGTGACACTGTGAGTTACCCTATCAGCTATTCACCTGGTCAGCCTTATTAAAATAAAGGTGTCCTTTATCAATCTATTGTCAGTTTTATGTTGCTTTGCAAATAAGCAGTCAGTGTTCGTTCTAGTGCAGGGTTGTCAAATTGAGGTCGCGTCAGACATTAGATGCTTCCCTCTTTTCACACTTTGAATTCATCATTTAAAAGTCTTAACAGTTAGCTGATCTGAATCAGGTGTGTTTAATGAGATAAGAAAAGTTTGAGGGAGCTATATGATTGAAAACTGATTTTTCTTTGATTTTCGAAAAAAGTGGTTTACTGTACTACAAACACATTTACATTTCCAAGACTAACTGCCCACCACACAAAACCATAAAGTCCACATATGAAGACCAAGGTGAAAAAAAAACCATTGTTAAATTAAGCATGGCAGTGATGTCATAAACATGAAGACATTTAAATATGAAATTCACGATAAAATTTTAGGGAATGTTGATACTGTTGATGGTCAGAGACTGAGTGGAAGATGGGGAGGGGCCAGTTAAACATTGTTGCCTATTTGGATTTCAGTCTGAATTTAATAGTTTGTTCTGTAATTCTGTAAAAAAAGGCCTAGCAGACAGCAGCTGCTTGATTACATATAATTAAATATTGCTATATTTAATTAGAATTGTTATGATTATGAATTACAATTACATAAACAATATACATGGATAATAATAAAATGCAGATTTTTTAATACTATGGCCTTCTAAGGACAGAGTCTGACATTGCTATCTCCTTTTAATTGTTATGTCATTCACTTTTACTAAAGGTGATGAAATAGAGCATTATATGCTATAAAAAATGACATTGTTATGTATTAAGATTTTGAGTTTTCTCAACAGCTGCTTTTATGGTCAGAATAAGGCAATACTGAATACTTTTTCATCCATTAAGTTCAACCATAGACCGCTGGGTGGTGGGCCCACTACACTATACTGTCACCTAAACATAACCAGACAAGAAGAATGGCTATCATTTCCATTGGACATACATGATGTCTCAACAGGTATTAAATAAATAATTGAAGAATTTAAATGCCAAATGAAATGCAACTTTTGTTTCCCCTTTTATTTCACTGGAGCCTAACACTGGATAAACAAACTAATTTTATTTGGTTAAACAAAATAATAATGTTAATGATATCAGCATTCAGCATCACGTACAACATCATGTTACGTCAATATTTTGAGTTCTCACCACTTTTTTGACAGTGCACCAAGGCTAATTTGCAGAACTGGGTACTGACACTTAACATCTGATACATTTTTAATGTACCTGGTAACACTTCATAAATATCCTCTTCCTCCTCTTCATCTTCTTCTTCAGCTGTCCCTATTCTGTCTTTCTTCTCCTTCTGGACACTAGGTGTTGGAGCTGAAGTTGCAGGGCCGTGGCGCTGTGGTGGAGTGGCTGCTCCCTCTATGTCATCATATGTCTCCTCTTCCTCCTCTTCTTCTTCTTCCTCGTCGTCATCAAAGGGAATGAAGCTGGAGCTCAGGTCTATATTTGAGAAGATGATTCAGATGCACAAATGCAGATCATCCGTAGTGACAGGCCAAGGCAGGATGGTATCATAACCATAGACCCAAATGTTTGGAGTAAATTCAAACTATGTTGTATGTACCACAGTGAGCATTGAGTTTGATAATCTTAGCAGTGTTGCTGTCCCTGACATTCTTACCAGCGCAACACCCACTACCATGCCACTATTAGGTTGGTATCACCACTGTACTGCGGACCACCACCTGAATTTCTGGCCAGTGGTGATCCTGTGGTGGGCCAATGATGGTCCCTTTCCATTGTCAAACAGAGTTAAAGGGGACTGATAAATACTGCAGCAACAGATGGGCTACAGTCAGTATTTGAAAACGTACTGTAAAGTGCACCGTCTAAGTGTACCTGATGAAATAGCTAGGTGTGTAAGCATCTGGCAACTCTGTGTAAACTTAAAACCATTGTGGATATTTTAAATTAGATTCATAACATAATAGATGAATAAATACTAAATAAATCAAATACATCTGTAATGACTGGAACAATAATGGCACTTACAAAAATATTTCACATTTGCATTAATGTCAGTATTATTAACTGTATAAGTTATAGTTTCACATGGTCATGCTAGGGGGATGGGAAGAGTGTAAACAATCTCAGGAGTGTTCATTACTTCCCGCAAATCGGAGGCTCACAGTGTGCCCGTTTTAGAGCAGCGGGCGTGCTCCAGATCTGTCTCAGATGGAGCTCAGGCCTGATTGCAGGTGACTGAGCTCAGTAACACAGGCTATCGCATCCTCACTGCCTGGATGCCAGGCAGGGCCAGATCAATGCCCCTGAAGAATGACCAGAGTGCATCCCAATCAATTTCCTGTAAAGAGCACTGTGCTACGCGGAAGAGGAGGCAGAGCAAGACGCGTGGGACTCAGGAGCTGCGTGACGTGCCACATGAGGAGGTATACACTGCAGCTGATTGGCTGACCTCAAAAAAGGATATTTATAAGAATCAGCAGAAAATCATAAACATATCCTCTTTTGCTGTTTTGACACACCGGGTTTGTATGGATGCCTGCATCACAAGGTTGAAGGCTGTCACTGCACTAATGCATGTACTGTGTACTATAAGGATGTATAGCTTGCATAATGTACATAAAGAGGTGATTATTTTCTATATAAGCACCCCATATAACTTACCTTTTAAGACAAAATTGATCTGGTCCACCCATTCCCTGGCCTCACGAGGACTGCTGGCAGTGAACTGCAGGGAAAAGCCATCATCTGTGAGTTGGGTGCAATGCTCAGTGAAAAGAAGCATTCTTCATCGTAACGATACAAACATGACTCTGAGCAACCACAGCAATGAGTCAAAGAGCAACATGGTGCATTTGTGTGTGTGTGTGTGTGTGTGTGTGTGTGTGTGTGTGTGTGTGTTCACTAAACCTGGTAAGAACGTCTTCCGGGAGCACTCATCTCAAAGCAGCAGTTTTTCTTTGAATCTTTGCGCAGGTTGGATACTAGTTCTGCACTATAACCGTTGATATAAAAGGAGCCCTTCTGCTGCTTGTCTGGAAGCACAGTGAATTAATAATAAATTTTCATATGCAAGAGCATTATACATCAGTAGACCTGATTTCTTAATTGTTATGTTGACTAAAAGGAACAAACCCTTTTCACTCCCATAGTAGAAGAAAATGGTATTATTCAGAACACACCACCTCTTCTGCCATTCCATGCTGAAAAAACTATGATCTGGTGGCAGAAACAGCACAGATTAAATTGAAGCAGATTCTGCACAACATGTCAGGATCTTTCAGTACTGATCTCTCTCCAATATGCCAAGATACTCACCACGTCTTTTCTTCTCCAGGTAACCTTGCTTTAGGATGTTACTCAGGTCTTGCGCTGCTATCATGGGAATCTCTCCAAAATCTGTAAGAGGATGAAAAACAAGTGAAAAAGTTTAAATGTTTTTTTTCCAAAAGTAAGCAAGGTGTAATCTGTTCTCATGCCACTCAATACACCAAGTCAGGAATTTTACAGCTGTGTTGTGGTGCAGATTGGGGTAGCAAGGAATAGAATAAGAATATGACTATAGCTGAATATTTTTTCATCTTACAGTATGTAGGATTTAATTAATTAATTATGAAAGAAACCAGTATTTACATCTAGCATTCATTACACCCGATACTACAACAGTACTGTAGTGTAAGTTCATACAGAAGACACAAAAAAATAAGAATATCGGCAATGCTGAAAGATGCCAAAGGGCACAAGAAAGTTACCAATTGAACACCCTATTGCTGAGTGAGTAGGAGGGTAGCAGGATTAACATGAGCAGGGATCAAGGATTTGATAAGAGCCTTTAGCAGGGGTCTTAAGGACCGCTATTTTACACCAAACATCTAGATGGCAAGTGTTCCCCGCCTCCAGTTTTCAATGTGCCTAACTTCTGCATCTCAATAAATATATTCAGATTTTATTCATTTATTTGTTCAAACTTGCTTCCCATTCTATCTTCACACTTAGACATGTTTATACTGCAAGCCATGTCCTGTAGACTAGGGCAGGAAAACAAGGCTAAAATTCACCTTCTTCACTTTTCATCAGTTTTGAGACCCCACCAGCCTCAGAGTTATGTTGGAGACAGGTGGCCCTTCAAGCAAAGCATCAGATTTAAAACACGTTTATCCATGTTCAGATGCCCTTTAGTTTGCTATTGGTTCGACATTGGTTGCTCTCTGAGTAACTGTTAAGCTAAGACTATGCAGATGTGCTGCCATCATGTTCAGGATTTGTGGCATGTATGATAAATCACTGCGACTTTTTTTTGCACTTTCTTAGAATGAGAAACTCAAATTACATTAATAAAAATATGTAAAATATGTATCTTTGAGTAAGAGATACCAAAAAGGGGTTGTGCTGGGTGTTATGTGCAGTTATGCTGAAAGTACTGAGGTTATGTACTATTGACTTCTCTATGTAAAGTGATCTACTGCTTACATCATTTATAAAATTTATATTTTTCCTTTGTCATATACCTGAGCAAACACGTGCATAGAGGTAAATCCATTGTCACCATTTTCAGGCTGCTTGTCAAAATTGTAGTTTATAATACCAAAAGACAAATTATTTCAAAACTGTGCATTATTTTCTCGAGATTTTGATTCAATATGCCCATAAGTGATTTTTTATCTCAGATTCTGTATTACAGTGAAATTCTGGCTTAAGCAAAGCATGTAAAATGTCTTTAATTCAGGATAACGTCCCCATGATAATGATTTGTTCAGGGTATTGTCCCCATGATGAAATATATTACTTTTAGGAAATATATAGTTTTTGTTATACATTCATCTTCAACAATATTTGACTTTTTTTTCTCTACAATTGATTTTTGGACAGTACACTGGAACATGTGTATTACCAGGGTAACAATTAATATGAATAAGCAAAAACATAAAGTCCTAAGCATAAGATTAAAGTAAAATACGTAAATCACAGCTTTGGCATTAGGCTAATTCTTGAAGAAACATGATAGTAAAAGTAATTTTTAAGTGAGTATTATAAGCTACATTATAAGTGGTTCTGTGAACTTCAAAACAACATAATTGATTCCTGTGAAGTGAAGGTTATGTCAACTCAGTCATCATGTTTTGGAAATAAGCCACATTCACTATTTCCATAAATACTGTCTAAACCTCATTTGAGTCATCAAACCGGAATTCTGACAAAACAACCGAAAACCCTGCCCTTGCTCGACACCAGAACACAGTCTTTTGAAAAACGTCTTTGCGTGCTCAGTTCTCCAGACAGATGAGGAGGAAGTTCCCTGACCCTCAGACACTCAGACACCTTCACCCACAACAGTCACACACATCTGCCTACTTTACACACACAGTATTGCCTATGTCGTCATTAATACGACTGGACTACATGCTGTTTGTCAGGTGCGGCTTGATATATCAACACAAAAAAGAACCCTTAGTCCACCAAATGATCCATCCACCACTCTATTCATTTTTCTCCTCTTGCTCCTCGTTCCGACACCTTTTAATCCCCCCATCCATCTCCACCCTTCTTCTCTTCATTTATCTAAGAGGTCGAGCCCTGTTAATAGTTGAGGGGAAATAGAATAAACAGAGGAAAGGTGAGAATGGCTAAAAATGAGCTGACACCGAGGACTGCACACACACATAAACGCACCCCACACACACACACACACACACATGACAGAGCCTAGTGTGATGTGAGACTACGGTGCCACATTGCATCTTTAGCAATAGGTGAACAAATTGAAGGACAGGGCAATAGCCCTCATATGTTGTCTATTTTCTTTTCAGTGGATGCAGGCAAAGGGGAGGACTGTGGAAAACTACTATGTTCTATTATTCTTCCACAGGGTAGCAGTGTAACCTAAAATTTCACTTTCAGACCAAAAAAAAGAGAAAGGAAAAAGAAACACTGTTCTATTCCAGATCCCACCCCTGCAAGAAACAGTCTGATTGGTTTAAATCCAGTTCCAACTTCAGCCATCTTGTCTTCACAATCCAATCAGAATTGGCGTTTTTGCAAGTACAGGACAACAAAGAACTGCCTTTCCAAAGAAGGCCTTTGAAAGGGGCAACTTTTAAAAAAGTCCTTCTTCAAGGGACAAAACAACCATGCTCCCCAGCACAGAAGAACATAAACACAAAAATGCCAACTTAGAAAAAAATGACTCCCTCTTCAAGCAACCTACAAACCATGTTTTTTTCTCTCTCTACAGAATTAAGTAATAGGCCTTCATAAAAAATGCAAAAAGAAATCCATCCTGGTGACTCATATTTTCATTTTAACTTTAAATGAAGTATTTAATTATTCAGAACAGTGTGGTTTTGTAATTTTCACCACTAGCATTCTTCTCTTTTAATTAGCATCATGCTAATCATTTCAATTTAAATGTACTAAGGGAGCTTATGAATATTTCAGCACCTTACATCACCATGGCTCTCGGTGGCAATGCACAGCGGCAAAGCCAGAGTGTTTTCCCAATTCAATTATTTGAAAATAAATCCACATCACAATAGAGTAATTTGAGAGATAAACAGAAATGGGCTGTCAGTGGTCCATTTAAGAAGAAAATGAATGCTCTAAGATCAGACCTTAAGATAGATAAGATAGTATACAGATTGCTTAATCAGATTAAAGATTCTCAAATAGTGACCTGCAAGCTTCAATGTCTGTCAAAAACAAGGATTAAAAACAAACAGGGATTTGTTTAGGAATATAACAAGTAATGGAACCCATGTTCTACATTAGATCCAGTTTGGAGGTTGGTTTGTTTGTTTGTTTGTTCATCGCCTCATATACAGACCATGGAGGAGACGAGAGAGACGAGAGAAAGAGCGAGACAAAGCTAATGACTTTCCCCCAGGCACTCTCTGTTGCTGCCAAAGACAGCGTGGTGATGCATGGCACCACCGCTGCGTCGTGGCAGGCCAAGATTGGTGGTTGCGAGGCTTGGAGTGGGCCACGCAGGCCAGCGTTCATCAGTGCCATAGCAGCAGAGCAGTGGGTGATGTTTCTAGTCTCTTCTAGCTCCAAAGGCCTTGTTCAGTTGCAGGTCTTTCACCCCAGTACACACAGTACTGTGCAAATGTCAACTGAGAAAATTATATTTACATGTTATTTTGATGTCCCCCTCTAGATTATCTACAAATTTTCATTGTTACAGTAGCAAAGTGGACAGTACAAAAGAAAAAAAGTAGAAGCAGCACAACCAATAGAATAAAATCTGTCACAGCACAACAGCGAAAAATAAAATGTACACTATACAAATATTATATAAATATGAATATATATGAACAGAGTAACATTTAATAGGTTCAGTTACATTTCACAGATGTTTAGTTGGAGGTTAGTCAAGGACAAGCTCTGCATCTACAAATCATCTACAGTGGACCATATTGCAATTATCTGGACAGTAAGCATTTATTTGCTTGGACACCAACGTCAGAAAATAAGGCAAAACACATGTATAGAGTAGCAAATGTATAGGATACAAATCAAACTTCATCACTGAAAGGGTATTGTTGTAAGGTGAAACCTCCTCTAAAAAATAAATCAACTGTTCTGGTGGTGGAATTGGGCAAAAAAAATGGTGCAGGAGATCAACCAAACCTTTTTTTAATCACCTCAGAATAAATTCATTATGCCTTAAAAAACTAGGAACTGTTACTTTAGTTTGTATTTTTTTTTTTTTCGAACGCTCTGTAACGTTTTCACAAGCAAAAGCAAAACTTGCTGGGCAGATAAAATGGCTTTCAACTATTTTCTCAGGTGGTCTCTGGCTTGTTATTTCTCTTTAGGTGCAGATTCTGCACATCTGCACATGGAAAAACGAAAGTCAGCGAGCAGAGGTATCGAAGCCAGATGTGATGAGTGACAGAGGGAGGCAAGCAATCGTGATACATAATAATTCTTTAGTGCAATACGTAATACTAACAGATCAAATAAAGGTTATTTGTACAGCTCAGAGCTGCTTTAACAGAGTGGATTTGAAGCCGTAAATTTGACAGCACTCCCTCACCTAGACCACTTATTATTAGACTCTCAGCAAGGTGTTATGAGCTCAGCCGTTGATCCTGCTATAAAAATGTGATGGATGTTATCATGACCTGAGGGAGTCAATACACTCTGCCATTATATTCCACTTTAGTTTGGCCAGAAGTCAATCAGAAAGGCTGCTTTGAATCGAAGAAAGCACGTGGCCAACATGCATGGTTTTGTATGTTTGAGAAATAGCTCATGTGGTAAATACGACACAGCAGAACTTCACAAACATATGACTTACTGAATGAAGTCTGACTCTGAGACACTGTAAATGAGAGCAATAGAAAATTGCACATGTTGGAGAGAGCGAACTTGTCAACAGTTACAGAGCCACTGAATACTCTACAGATCTGAAGCGATTTATTTTCAGGCAAACGGCCTAATATGTGTTATTGTCCCGATTGTACAAGCTGTAATACTGTCAAATTATTGGAAATCTCAGCAAGGGGTGCGCTCAATATAAGAACAGCCAAGAGACGGGGGCACCCCATCGAAGAGCAGACTAGCCTGAGGGGCTTCTTGTGTGGTCCAGTTTATACAGAATTCACGTTTTTCAGCTCTGCCCATCAATACAAAATGGCAGCTCAAAAACTATATAAATATATATATTATAATTTTTTTAATGCACTGGCATTTTACTAATTAAACCAACTTACTGCATTATTTTTAATTATTACAGAATTACTGATTGTTCATTATTATATTTATGTGGATCTAACCTGTATAAATTCCAGGGATGCAATTTTGATCTGAAAACTAATGTAAAATATATAAGCTACACATTTCACATTTTAATTTAGAAAATAGTTATTTAACAACTATCTGTTGAAAGTGTTTTAGGCAAAGTTTTCATCTATGGTCTATAGGTTTTATAGGTTTATAGGATTTATAGGTTTATAAGTTAAGTAATCATATTAGTGTGGTTTCGAATGCCGTGTAAACGAATAATGAACACAAAAAGAAATCATAAATGAAGCTGTATTTAGTACAGAGTAATAATTTCATGTTCATTGCAATGGCAATTTTGTTTCCAGTACACTGATAAATAATGGATCTGCATTCTTCATATTCTGTACAGATCAAGCCCACACTCTTGAATAGGTACGAGGGAGGTGAGGTGTCTCCACCAGGCCGCTGGGCTGTCGTTTAACTGTGTGAGGCAGCTCCAGGCCTGTGGCTGACCTGAGGTTGAACCCTGTCGATGAGGTGAAACAGAAGGCGCTGGGGTCTCTGGGGGACGAGGTCGAGGCTGGGGAGGAATGCTGATCAGGGAGAGAGTGAGTGGAATTGCAGTACTCTCCTGAGCTGCACTTGATTAGGAAAAAGGATCCACTCAGGGCATCCTTTACCCCCAATCCCCCAAACCCACCCCACCACCCCCCACCTCTACACCCCCCACACACGCATACACACACACAAACACACACATAGCCGCGCTAACACTCAGAGCACATACAGCAAAGAGCAAATTGACACATTTTTCCTCATTAAAGGCCAAGCAGTGGCTCCTGTGCGCTGCCTTCACATCAGCAGTGCTAACACAGGGAGAGAAATAATGCAATGCAGCAGGACAGAGAGAGAGGAGTCTGCACGGTTGGAGGTAATCTTCCTTCAATTTTCCACCCCAACGAGGGTTGATGTGTTTGGATTGTGAAAAATCCATTATTCACCAATTGCTCATATGCATGACGCTCGTCTGATGCGGCCCTGAAAAGAAAGATGCCAGTTGCACACTCCAAAGCCTAGCAACAGTCTGCACTGGACCCGGATCTGCCCACGCAGTGCCTCTAAAAAAGCTGCAAGAGTTTCTCTCGCGCATCCACTGTTCTGCTTTTGAACCCAAAATGAAGAACAGACGTTCTAAACGCAACAGAGTAGAGGAACCCGGGGTGGAGAGTCTATAAGAGATCTACAGATGTCACTGCCATGCTCCCTGCGAGTGTGTGCATGACGCAGCAGAGAAACACAGACTCAGCACC
>JBBPCY010000109.1:34438591-34479922 GCA_037974405.1 Brachyalestes nurse | reverse complement strand
TTTTCCTTTAAAAAAAACTTTGCAATATTTCTTATGCCAATCTGATGTGAATTGCGTAACATGTACAAATATATTTAAGCAGGTTCTCTGAAGTAAATAAATATTATAGTAATAAAAATAACGCAATGTAAAATATATAAAGTGTAAAATAATTCATATAAAAAATATTAAAACAACAAAATTCCGTTCATATGATCGTTTATAAAGGTGTTTTATTTTTATAACGCGTGCCTTGATTATAACATTTTCATAAGCCTGTTTAAAAATGTATTTGGGTAAGTAAAATTAGCATTAGCAAAAGATAATTACATTTTGGACTGTAATTGTCCTTTGTAATATATTAACAATAGTGGGCATCTTTAAATAATTCTGAGAAGTTTACTACAATAAATATAAAAATTTTTTTTTTCCTTTTTAATGGAATGACACAAAATTAAATGGACCGTAAATAAATTCTAAAACCTGGAGCCTGAAGGTTCGTTTGAACATGTGAAGGTGCTGGTTTACACTCTAGAAACTGGTTTAAGTGTTAATGAGTGCAGCGCGTGATAAACCACTCAAAAAGAAGAGTTAAGAGGTTCAGAAGTGACATTTCTGAACTGAATTGAAGACCAGAGAGTGAAGAAGAAAAAGGCCTGAAACACCTTTAGTCTGGAACTGGAGCGCTTTACTGGAACCCCGATGAACCCCATGTCCCCACAGACCACTGCACAGGGCTGCCACGATCACTACTATTGCCATGACAATAATAAAAATTATTTAAAAATAACAACAACAACAGCAATAATAATAATAATAATAATAATAATAATAATAATAATAATAATAACAATAATGAGCCTTTCATGTGGTGATAATGTTAATTTAATGAAGGTTCATAATTAAATAAATAAAATACATTTTAAAATAAAGTATTTTTATTTATTAATAGTGCATCTTATTTTTGTGAAGCAATTTTCTGAAGCGGAAAAAAAATCACAGCACCAACACATGCTTTTCTTGGCTTATTTTTTTAAGGCAGCATAAATACATATCTCTCACTAATTTATCCAATTCTCTTTATTTTTAGGAACGAGGTTGTTACATGTTCTCATGTTTCCAGAGCCTGGTATGCTGCTCAGTGTAGAGCAGCCAATGGATCTGATCAACTTTATTTAAAAAAAAAACTCAAAATAGCTTGTGTTATTTTTTATTTACTTATATCTTTATTTTACATTTTTACATTTTAAACATTAGACTAAAATAAAGATTATTCCAGGATAGATGTGAAGTGACTGCTGCTGTTTGGTCTCTAATACAGGAGGCACCATGGTGGTATCATAGTGAATTCAGTGTTATTTTGTAATTTGTCTTTGGTAATTTTAATTTCAATCAGTTATCAGGTCCTGCACTGCTGTAGAAGCCTAGTCCAAAAACAATGCTTAGTGTATGCTTTATGATTTAACACTCACTCACATTCACTAGTTATGTCCATGTATATCTAGAATGTATCTGCTCTGGTTTATCTATCTTGAAATACAGGCCTGAAACAGACATGCAAGTTCTGAAACAACTCTCTTTCTAAACATCTCTTTCTAAAGATCAGTTTGTCTGTAGAATGATTTTAGTTATTCTCTTTTAGAATATAAACTAATTCTACACAACTTTACAAACACATTAAACAGGTAGGACTTTCAAAACATTAGAGTCTTAGTGTGGATGTTATTTACGTGATGCTTTTACCAGTAACAGTATAGTGAAGAAAACATATTATTTTTACTGTGAAGGAAATTTACTCAAGTCTGCCTCATTACTTTCAGTTTCTAAGAGTTCACAGTGCTCATAAAGCATAGCCTTTTTAACAGTAGAGTAGGTTGTGGCAGCAAGTAGCAAGTAATACATCTGAAGGTGTTGTAAATATGAATTTTAAGAGAAGTGAGCAGATGCATTGTTTTCAGGCATGGCTCAAAGACAGTACTAAGTGAATGCTAATCTTACACTCATTCACATGAGCAACAGTTAAATTTATGTATCTTATCTAGCTCAAGTGCAGATTTGAAATGTTGTAGTGAGTGTTTCCAGCACTGCTGCGAGGAAATGAAGGAGGACAGGGGAAGTCCCAGTGCAGTGTTTGTATTGGCTCTGCTTGGCTATGGAGAGCAGCCAGCAGCTATCCCAGCATGAGGGATCACTCCTCCGTAAAGCCTCATCACTTTTTCACCTTGGCCTCTCTCAGTTGTCCTGACCCTCCCAGTCATGGCGCTAATCACACACTGCAGTGCTTACCATTGTCTTTTGTGTAAAAGGTTATGCCTGTATGTTCCTGTGGTCAAGCTACTAAATGTATACATATATAATCAATATGTATATGTATTCAGTGTCACTTGACCTGCACTGATTTCAATTACATCCACCAATTACACCAATTGCACACGTTATAGGTACACGATTAACAACAGCATTAGAGAGTCTCGACCACTATAATGTAACTAAGTATAGTGATTGTCAAATAGGCATCGAACTAAAACTCAAAACAGACACTGTGAGGACCCTGGAAGAGAATGCCTTTCCGGTGTGTGTACAGGCTTGAACACTTCCACGGTCTTCATTTATTTCCCTAAGAAAGCATCAGGCCACCTGGGCCTTGCGTTGAAACTTCATCAATCTCGAGAAATGGAATCCAGTGGAGAGAAAAATCAAATTCTCATTTGCAAGATGGGGAAGGGGGGCACAGGCGCTGACGGTACCTGGGTAGGCTAACCTCTCCATGAACCCACAGCATTGAATTGTTTTGCCATTTGTCTTTGATAGTGACAGGGTACGAGGAAGATTAGACACTCTAGATTGGAACTTCCTATTCTGCCTGTTGTATACATTCTGCCTCATTAAAGACTTTCACTTCCTCATCTGCTCTGACTATTTACTGGAGCCTTAATACTGAAGTGAATCCACATTGCAAAAGGAGATTTTGCACCTGAAGTGCTGCATTGTGCACTCTGTCAGTACAAAATGTGTGTGTGTGTGTTTGTGTGTGCTTTTTTCATGGCATCAAGGTTCAAAGCCTTTTATTCCTCTTGTATCATAAATAGGCTCAGAACCCTTCAGGAACCTTTATTGCCCTAAATAAAGTAAAAATGAAAAAAAAAAAAACACATTTTCAGGAGAACAGGAACCTTCTGGGAGCACACTGAACTTTTGAACCCATGTGGCAGTGATGTACACAGAATGTTTGCATCTTTTAGTTGCCAGTTCAGTAATGTGAAGAGAAAGAGAGATGGAGAAAACATGGCAGAAGAAGACTGAAAGAAATTGTATCACTGCCACCAACGCCAAATATACTCTACCATCGCCCATTCTACCAAAGCCCAAACACATTGTAACATCAGTCAGCATGGAAGAATGAGTGAATGAATGGCGATGTGGATAGATGGATAAAAGCAAAAATGAATCTTCACATGTACTCCACGGTGAAATTTTCCAGTTAGGCAAATAGTTCTTTTCCTATTCACTGAAACATTTTTGACCTGTGCTGTTGCTGGAGTTGTGGAGTTCAGACAGGTCATGAAGTGACCAGCACAACAACCACAGGTCAAAAGTTCACAACGGGGTAGAAACTCCACTCAAAGCCAATCACAGAGACTGAAAAGGTGTGAATAAGCGAATAATTTCCACTTAGCCCTGTGTGGTAATTTAATACATGAACTTTTGAAAATCTATTCTGAGGTGTACATCATTTCAGAATACGTATTAATATTCAAAAGTCTGGATAATCAAATTGGGGTTTTTTGTTGAAAAAGGACAGTGTGATAATACGAGAGAACATCCCTACAGAGAACATACTTCTGTCTATTTGATTGCACAATTAATGTGCATTTGCTGAATTAAATGTAGAATATAAAAAATAGCCTGTCCAAAAATGTTGGTGCATTTTTTATTTCGTTTTATTTTGCTCTAACATTTGCAAAACAAAATACTAATTTGAGTAGTAATCTTAACTAACTAAATGTTATTTGACCAAGAGTGTTCAAAAATATATATAAAATATAGACAGACAAAAGTTTCCACCAGTAGTTACTTATAGCATTCAAGTATGATAGGATCATCCTCCTGTTTCAGGACTTTTTTTCTTCTCACTGACAACTTTCTGGCAGAGCACAGAAGGTTTTCCTCAAAAAAGCATTATGCCCCATCCATTTTTCCATCTATTGTGACAAGTACCCCAGTACCTGCTGCAGATGAACACCCTCACAATAGGATGCTACCACCTCCAAGGCCTGATCCAGGGAGGGTTCTAGTAGTCCCAGACACTGCCTACTTCTTAATTATAGACTTTACCGTGCCCCTAAGGATTGATAAGCCTGTGAATTTTTTTCATTCATATCCTGTTTATTGCCACCCATAGGTAATTGTTTGCTTTCAGTTGCACTGTCAAGGACTTGAATGCTTTAGTAATAGCTGTTTTTATGCTGAACTTATCAAGGTGGAATGCAAATAACAGGTTTATATCAGGTTTACATTCCCACATACACTAGTAGAAAGAAGTGTGTAGTTTAGGTACATAGAGTAAAAATATCTTCAAAATTTTGATCCAACTACATGGATAACTTAGCTGTTGGTTTAAGCAAACTAATGAAGCCAGTGAGTTGGAACAAAATCCTGGGGAGGAGTTTTACTATCTGGACCCAAATTACCCACCTGTGCTATCAGGCTCAGAACATAATTGACAAAACCTCTTTTCAACTCTCTAGGGATTAATTACAGCAATCAATTCACTAACAAACACACCCATTAATTTAGGCCCTGTAATCCTCTGACAAAATCAGATTTACATCTTGATCTAATTTACAATAGAGATTCAGCAGAAGTGAGATCCTTTTCCTACACTCTGATTGGTTTCTCCAGTATTGCTGTTGGGCCACTGTGAGCTGAGATAACAGCAGTGGAAGGAGCTTTTGTTTCAAATCATAAATCAGTCAGTGAGCACAATGGGGCCCAACCATGTGTAGCTTCTGATACCACCCAGACACTTCTACACACACTCACACACCACAACATACATAACTGTATGCAGTTATTCTGCAATGTATTGACTGAAATAGGAAAATCATCTTAACATAACAGGCTTCACAAGTAAAAATTCAGCTGCCAAAATTACCTTTGTGGGGTGATGCTGTAAAAGAACCATTCCACTTTTGACTTTAGAATGAAAAGTGTTTTCCACTGAGATCTTTAAAGATACAAAGATGGTTTTTGGGGAAACCAAAAGTGGTTCTTCTGTGGCATCACTCTAAAAAACAGTTTTCTTCATTTTTAAGAATATAATCAAGAAAAGGCTGCTTCTTTAAAAATTGAAATATATCTCAAACATGCGCCAGTTTCTATCTCTAACTCTGAATAAAGATCTACTGTAGCAGGGGGTTCCTCAAGGTCTGTAGACCTTGCTGTTCTCAGACAGTGTTGTGGAGAGGCTGTAGGCATGGCCAGGTCAACCGTGCGGTCCATGGGTGAAACTCAGTTCACATTACCATACAGACAGGGGCCCTGACAATGGAGCGCCCATCTGTTCCTGTCAGCCATAACAAATCTGGTGTCAGCCTGCTCTCTCTGGAGATGAGGAGGCAGTCCTTGCTAAATGAAATCACACTGACTCCTCCTGCCAACCAGCCCAGCGCCCTTGTCCTCCTCTCAGCGTAAAGAGATACGCTCAACTTCCTGCTCATACAAGCAACACAGTGACATCACAGAATGACTAAACAATGCCTGAACTATATTTACCCCGCATTATCATAGAAGCATTCTGAATATATCATCCTGGGAGATTATCAACTCATTCCACTCTTTCATATTACATTTAGCAATATCAAATCATATTTATGTTTTTATTTCTTTATTTTTCTCATAATACATATTTTTGTTCCAGAGGGAGCTCTCAGCATGGTCTAAATGAAATGGGTAAGAAAATGAATTTGAATACTGGAAAACCTACAAAGTCTAATATTTGAGTGAATGAAAGCCATTTCCTTAGCTATATTCATCGCTGCTGTTCAAATTCCAAAACGTCCATAAACGTTTTCTCAAAGGTCCCAGCGTGAGATTCAATGTTGGTGAACTAAACATGAACCCTGAACTGCACTTGCCCCCTCCGGTCATTATCTTTATTAAAAGGGTGACATGATGTGACTCCCCTCACAAGCTACCCCAATTTGACTTACACTGCTGCTGTTCTTCTGTAACTATATCAAAAGATCACACACACAGTTCTGACCCTTTTGTTCCTAAATTATAAAGCCACCAAATAAATGGTCACCAACTACCTGGCTAATAATGAGTTGTTCACATTTTTGACATTTTTAAGTGGTCTCATAAAGTTTGTAGAATGATGCCATAGAAAATCCGTCTTTGAAAGAAAAAGATTTGCAAGTGTCAAGAACCGTTTAAAGGCTGAAAGAATCTAAATTAGAAAATAACCTTCACAAATAATGTAAAGGTTATTTTGTAATTTAAAGTTTCTTCCTTCTAACATTATCTGGATGTCCTGTCATCTTTAAATATGCTATTTACACTTACACATCTCAAATACAAGTGAAAGATTCTTTACGGAACCAAAAATGGTTCTTCCACATCCTTAAACTGTTTCTTTAATGGTTCTTAAGTAAATTGATGGTTGTATGTAAAACCGTTGACACTCAAAGAACCAGCGGAGTGTGTAAATGGTGCTTTGCCTCATTAAAGGGTTCTTCTGTGATGAAAATTCTGTTGTGTATGGTTCTTCAAAGAACTTTTCTAAATGGCCCATATATCACAGAAAAGGACCAACTATCCCTTTTTTATGTATTACTTATTGTGGGGGTTCCATTCCAAGAGCACCCCTTATAGTGAAAAACAGCAAAGCTGCCTATTTTTATAGTGTAAACCCCAAATATGCTCCCAAAACACTTCAATTTCCAAACTTTGGCCTTTAAAGAAAATGTAAAAAAAAATGTATCAGTACTGTACAGTTTACACTGAACTGCTGTTGCAGTGCTAGAATGTAAAATACAGATGTCAGCAGCAAGGAGAAATAAATAACTTCTGGGACTGGCTACTTTCCAACTGAGTACAGATGACTGTGATGTCCGGGCTTCATCCGCCGCCCCCCTCATCCTTGAACCCAAATATAAACATCCAGCACCAGGACCAGGGGTGTGGCGGAGGAGGTCTGGACATCACAAAATCAAAAAATGTTGAGGATATCTCCAGTTTCCAAGCATAATTATTAGTTGGTTCTCAGAAAAATTGAACCAATTAAGCAGGGTTTGTTGTGTACAGTGGGTCCTCCAGTTACACCACAGATCCATTCCTTCGACAGTGATGTAATGCTAATTTTGGTGTTAGTCGAAACACACCCTAAATCACTTACCTACTCTAACACAGTTATAAAATCATAAAAACACAACTAAACCACAGAAAAAGGAAAAAGAAAAATACCTTACACATATGTGTTTTCTTACAACTCAAAAATCAGAGGCGTCAATCACAAAGGGCAAAAAAGAATCGGTATCTAAATATGAATTATTATAATTGAATTGAGTAAAATATAGATCACTCAATTTGCAAATATATTTCAGTGTAAATCAGTGTAAATAAAATTAGTAGTAGGCTATAATAAAAAAAGGAGATTAAAGTACATTTTGATTTCTGATTTTTGTCTCTTCTAAATTAAAAATTATTTGACAATGGGAGTTTTGGTGGAGCTGTGTAATTTCTGGGGCAGTGTGGACACACATTTTGGAACAGACAAACACTCGACAGTGCCATTCCTTTAAAAACCTGCAGTCTTTTCACTCTCACAAAACATCTTGCAGTGGCAGATAAGTGATCAGTGGAGAGGGGGAGGAGACACAGCCCCTCAGGTACAAGCTTTTGTTTCAGGCCCAGCTGCTAAAAGAGAAACTAAGGATGACTATCAGTCATGAGTCAGGCCTGGAGCAACAGCTAGTGCAGCCTCTCTGTAAACTGGTCTCTGCTGATAGAAACCAGTCAGCACACCAGACTGCACACAGATAAAACACCCTGGCCATTTAAACTCTGCTTCACGTCATCTCTCCCCATGTTATTTTTCAGTGCCTCCTCCACTTGCACTTTGAATCTTAAGTTGTGATTGTTATATTTGTCAAAATGTTTCTATAACAAAACAACGCACTGTAGAAAACAGAAGTGGGAAAAAGATCTTACATTTTAAGGCAATTTTAATGCAAATTAATGCAAGTGAGATGAGGAATAGCCTAAAACAGATGTATGTGGAATAGTAATTTCAATCCATAACCATTGGCCCATTTATCTATAATGTAAATGGCAGTCTTTTTCAAACAGTGCAAAAAGAATACAAGGTATGATATTGATATGACAGAGCTGTTATGCAACTAATTCTTTTGTATCAAACGGTCAACAAAATAACCACTGAAAGCAAGATCGCAGGCAGTCTCTAAGACACCAAGCATACCACTAGAAAGCAGTAACCAAAGTCAGTGTCATAGAGGCCAACAAAGACAGCAATTCAGTTTTCCTACCACTAGAGGATGCTCTTCATTCCTTTAATGTTCCAGTCAACAGTGACAGCCACCCTCTCCCCCTCCCTCACTTCTCCTTCTCCATATCCCACTGGCACACAGCACAGGCGTGGGAATCCACTAGAGGGTGATCTGTTACCAAACACCTCCACCACACTGTAGTTTATCATCACTCTACCCAATAAAAGCCCCACATCCTTCAAAGATAATGCTCCCTAATGTGCTAAAGAGGCTAGGTACATCTTGCATGCTTATTCTCTTATGACCTGATTACACATACAGATAACCACACGCCTGCATGTCAGAAAAGATGGTTAAATACATGCAATGACCTTCAACTTGACATGTTTACTAGAAATGCAACGCAAACTGCTTTAACCACTGCAACTGTAGCGACACTGACAGCTTTAGTGTGCTCTGTATTAACTGAACTTGTTCAGCCATTTAAGCAGAGGTGTGTAGAATAGCCTAAAACTGTCAAGTAAATGTTTTGCAAATATCTGTGAAAGCAAAAGATAAAGGTATTTTTCCTCTTTAAACAGAAATGTCAAAGCATCAGGTCAAGTATCAGACTAGATATTAAGCTTTCTGTGAACCGCAACTGAACTGTACTGTACAGCTGGCCCTGAAGGCTGGTAATCACTGAAATAGTGTGATGAAAGGCAAATTTCAGTTTCACCAACCAAAAAGCAATAAAGATGTTGTCATAACCTAAATAATAAGAATGATTCAAATGTGAGTATAAAATAGATTCTATTCGACTCAAAAAAGTTAAGTAAAACTGTTGTAAGGTAAAAGTATGCATTCATTAGACTGTTACTTCATGACACATACATGCATATCCAGAGATCAATGAATTACTGAAAGATAATATTTATCCCAGCAACAAGCTCAGCAACATCACGCTCAGCAGGCACGCAGCATGGAGGCGATCACACTCACATTCAGGCGCGTTCTCCTCTTGGTAGTCTGAGGCCACAGACAGGTCATCAGAAGGGGCAGAGCGTCCCAGGCTAGAGCTGTGGTTGTCATCTGAACTGTCTTCATGTCTAAACTCAGCTATGAAATGAAATAATAAAACTAATATTAAAATTTAAATTGTCCCCAGTGTATGCATTTAATTGTTTCAAGGGCCCATAACTTTTTAATTGTTTCAAGGGCCCATGTTTTATTGTTTCTTTTTCCCTGCCGTCTACTCATAACGCTTGTGTGATTTTATGTACCAAAAATAGTCCTAATTCATTTAAAATTGTTATATTTATCAACTAGAACAAAACCAGCTCTTTTTGTGAACATGCCTTTAAAAATTATGTATGATCTGTATTCTGACTGGCTGCCCTTACAACTACAATCTGAATGGGTCGAGCTAAACTGCTGTAGTTAGAACAGACAGATACCTTATGTTTTAATGAAATCACAGCTACAACGAATTTAAAGTGGCTGTTACTTTCCGTAAATTAACAGTATGAACTGGTGAGTAAATTACGTACTTCAAACATTTCAACCAAGCTATCTAATTGCTGACTTTAAAAACTGACTAAAACTTGGTATAAGTGTACAAAGATAAATTAAAGAGTAATAGCTTCGGATATTAGGAAAGAAGATTATGAAGATTAAAGATAGAGGTAAATAAAGTAAGCAAAAAATGAACATGTCAGATCAAGAAAACCAGTTAACTAAAACAGATTTTCTTCACCATCCACTGAAAGCATAATGAACAGATAGGCCCAATAAACAAGAACTAAAACAAACAACAATCAAGTGCTGACTTACATCTGTAGGGAAATTCCTGTGGATTTCTGCAAAATAAGATAAAATATATCAAGAAAGACACTGAGTCATTATGAGCCATTTGAACTTTGCATTGCACAATGTTCCTGGTGCTTCTTTTAAACAAGTCTTTATTTTCTTTACTTTTTACATGTTTCGATTAAAAAAATATGCTGTAGACCAGTGCTTCTCAAGATGTAAGCTGAGTTGTATCTCTCAGTATTTTTAGTTTTGTAAGTTTGTTAAATCTGTTTTGCCAAAGTCAGAAGCATGATGCCTGTTTAAAATGGCAGATGTAAACCATTATTAAAATTGAATATTTGGGCTAACTACAATTCAAGGCCATCCAGCCTTGACTTAGTACTTATCTGTATAATATATATAAGTACTATATTATAATCCCACTGGGAAATTAGCATCACTCAGTTACCTTGACATTGTTTTATGTGTTTGTTAAGTTACAGAGCATGTTGCTAAATACTACAGTGGAAAAGTAAAAAGCACCTTTTTCAGCACCACACACCACAAAACCACAAAGACACTCAAACTAGTGCTTGCACTCGTTATCACTCTGCAAGAAGAACAAAGCAAGAAACATACTTCCTGTGTTCTTGCTGCATCAGTTTTATTGTTAGTAAGACCATTGTCTTTTGTCAGTGTTTAGTTGTAAGTTTAATTTACTGATTTTTTTTTTCAAATTTAAATTTTGAGCTTAAATTGTTATTCAAAATATATGTTTTTAAAAGACATATTTCCATTTTCTGTTACTTTTTTCATTTTGTGACCATGATTTAATCATAAATGCCTTCAAAGCTCCTACTTGTTGTGGACGATTCGAAAGTTGTTCAGTAGAATTTCCCTTGTTTCATGAGCGTGCTTACTGAGGTTCTCATCCTGCAGTATATTTGAGACAAACAGCTCACAATCTGAAAAAGATCATACACACACACTCGCTGAACAACTGAAGATGTGAAACTGAAGGTAGGTGAATGAATATGGAAACAATTCAGCTAATGTCTCATTGTGTTTTCGATGTTTACATATTTTTCCTTCAAAATGATGTCTCTTAAAAATATGCAAAACTCTGTAAAAGATCATGTTGCAAAGGCTAGTTGATGCAAATATTATAAATGTCAGTACGTATTACTGACAGTGCTCGGCTTTGTGTCTGGAATAATGAAGATGTTAATCTACAGGTGGCAACCCTCATGGAAAAGCAAGTAGTACAAAACATTTCCATATGAAATCACAATTTAAATACAGTATGATACAACTTTACACAAATTTCAATTGCATAGACTTCTAATTACATAGATTTTTTTTAGAAAGATTCTAAAAAGGAGAAAAAGAACATATTTGGTTTCCTAAGAATGTCATGGCTCTTTAAAGATCTATATGTGTAACTATGCGGTTTGATTTTAAGAAGTTTAAAAAACTGCACAAAACAATGGTTCTGTAACAACTAAAGAGTTGTTTTCCGAAAACCATACATCCAAGCCAGTAACCATCTAGGAACCTTTATTTTTTTAAAGAATGTTTCAGACATTTTTTAGAGATAAATGTTAAAACTGTATAATGAAGATAATGTCAGAATGTTTTTCTTTTCTTTTTTCATTTAATTTTGGTTTTCAAGTCATTCACACGGCATTCATGTACCTTTCAAATGATCATATCTATTACAGAGTTAGCCCGGATATAGTTTTGTAGTGATATTTTCCTTTTTGAGACAAATTTCCTTGTTCAGACAAATGATAAGACGAATAAATGTCAAATAAGACAGGTAAATGTGGCTTCAACCAGTACCTTCTAGAAGTCTCCTGATGTCATCGGAAATCGTCCCCATATGTCCTCTGAATGTAAGACTTCACTGAAAACTTTAGTTGGTCCTGTCTTCTTATATTTACTTAAAAAGTTAACAATTTTGGTTAAAGACCTGAAGCCAAAGCCTTTGGACCATAAATGTTGTCTATACAATGTAGCAGCTCGATGCTTCTAAGCGTGAGGTAACGGCAGACATCCACACATTCTTCAGCAAAGCCTGAGAGGAAGAACACAGCACTTTATCTGTGTTGTGAAAATGAAACTACTTTGGTTAAACAAATGTGAGAGTCTGTGGAACAAGAGTGGGGCCTAGCGTAAAAAAGAGTCATTTACAGGTGGGGATCTAAATTCATGCTCTTATTTTGTGGGCTAGTTCTACCAGTGTTTGTGTTTCAAAAGCAAAAATGCAACAGAAGGAAGCTCTCAGCTTTCATGTGTTTTGTCAGTAGAAATGTAGTTACAGTTGCTCCTTGGTGTGAAATGTTCTTTGTACCACTTTTTTGTTTTTGTTCATAATTGATTCAGAATTCATACTCACATCATCCAGTAAATCAATGTTAAGATGAATCAAAATCTTGTACATATAGTGTAGAAAATCTAATATTACTATTTTTCTTGATATTTTAAAATAGTGTTGTGCTGTTATGAACATTAAAAGTTAACAAATATCACATATTATGTTCCATATATTTAGAAAACCATGGCTTTTCTTATTCATATGCATTTTGCTTACTATGAAAATAAAAACATAAGGGTACCTGAAGTGAATGTCCTGAGTACTGATTCAATAACCTTTAACTGCTTAAAAACATGTCAACATTTCAAGTATTATATTCAAATACATTATCATTATGATCATTCTGTGGAGCACATTATTGCCTAAACCTCACAGCAATCAGATCCCAGGTTACCTTATCAGTAACAGTTTAAGACAGATACCTGGTGGGACATAGAGTGGCAATAGGAGAAAAACAAATCTGCATGGAATAGAGGGGGTAGCATTCCAAGAAGAGGACATGACCGTTTGACCTCTTCCTTTCTGTCTCTGTAGCTACAGCCCCTGTTGAAGGTAAAAAGGAGGAATGAGCAAGGCCTCCCAGGCCTCCAGGAGCACTGCCTCCTGCCTGCTGGGCTTGGTCATATGAAAGAAGAAGCCTTTGTAATCCACCCAGGATTACACCGCCCAACAATACACAGCTGAAAGGACGACAAAGACCCAGTATCAAACACAGTCTCAAACTGATGAGAGGAACCTGCTATGATCTCCCACCACCAACACTGCCATCAGCACCTCTCATCTCCCCAAGAGAGCTCTTTTGCCATTCGCTGGCTCCTTTCTTCTCTTTGCTTATCTGGAGACGCAGGCTTTTTCATCTTGGCATTCCTTTTCATTTGCGTTTCACTTGGGGGAGGGGCACTGCTCTCTCATTTGAGTAAATCACCCTCCTCCACAAAAATCACACTGTAAGACATAGGCTGTGCACACCTCTGGAAAGCGAGGGTCTGTTTAACGGCACTTAAACACATCCAGAGTTTAAGGTTAGTGCCATTTGATGATGATGTTTAATTCCTATCAATAAACTCATTTGCTTAATCAGAGTAAAGAGTAAAGGAATTGATACATATCTTCAATCCATTTAAAGCCCTAGGCTCATTCCTGCTACAGGCTTGACCTTTTGAACATCAATCTGCAATTTACTGCTAATTAACCTCCTCCTCTCCCACAAAGACAAATCTATGAGAATTACTAAGAATATGTTTGAGGTGGAGCCTAAGAGGCCATGTGGTAAATATTTTCAAAAGGAGAAAAAGCATAATAGTTTATCCACAAGATTATCCAAGCTACCACACAAATCTTACACAAGGGGAACAAAAGGAGAACATGCGTTCAGAAAGAAGATGAAACACAGGAACGCACCCACATGAAGGTGATATGTATAAGCAACTACTTGAATATTTAGACACATACAATGATAGGCCAATATGCCAATTGGGAGAAATATTAAATGTACTATCATGGGAGCTAACCAGAGGCTTAAAAATTAGTAAAAAAGTAGCCAACCAGTGTATCAACTTCAAGTAAAAATTATCAACTAAAGTCTCAATAAAACTGAGCAAGGAGAGATAAGAGAGTAAATCCACAGTAATGGATTTGCTCTCCTTTCAAATCTTTGGAATTTTAAATTAGAAATGTCTCACTCAAGATTATGTCTACTATCTTTTACCATCTTTACATTTCAAACAGCATAAATTATTTCTCAATGTCAAAAAATGATTATGTACACTCAATGCAAAAATATTATGTACATGCTCTTCCCAGGGTTATGTGCAGTGACGTAGCCTTTATTCTGCTACTTGAATAAAAGTGAGGCCTGGAGCAGGGTATATTCATCTGAGCTACCTTCACTGCCTGGGAGGACAGTAAGGCAGATAATCATAATCAGAAAACAAGATCTATAAAATAAATGATTCTCTCTCTCTACCACACGGCACTGAATTCTAAAAATAAGTTACTTATGTAGCATTAGTTGCTCTATGCCATTTACCAAACATGCCATTTGCAAAAAACAGTTCTTGAACCTCTATTGCTTACTGAAAAGCGCTAGATTGATCTGTAATAGGTCATTTGGCAACTGTGAATCATTTCCCTTGCATGGGTCTAATTGCATTCCACCACATCCCTTCTTTGTGGTAGAATGATGGGACAGTGTGTTTTACAGTTTACATTTCTGCAGTGTTCTATTGTGTTAACCTTCATGCAATTTTGGGTCACAGGAACCTTGTGAAGAGATCTTGCTGTCCTTCTAGTCACCTAGCTGATAAGATAATCGACTGAAGGTGTACCATAAGGATATGGGCACGACTCATCAGAGGGGGGATGGTTGTGTAGATCTCTGAGAAAGAGCACTATGGAGAGTGGAGGAGGAAACCTTCCTGTAATGCCGATTTCCAGCAAGGGGTGGAGACTATTTGCATGAGGCCTCTGCCCTTACTCTTTGCAAAGTGTCTGTCAAAAGCAAGGAGACATACAAAATGCCCCTTTGACCCTAATGAATAGTGTATACGGTTCCTTTTTTATCCCTTTGAGCTCAGGTACCCCTGTGGAGTGACATGCTTCAGAAGGACTTGAACAAGACTCAGGAAGTCAAGCCAGGCAGGCATTTGATTTGTAAAAGCCCTTGTGACAACCATACTCAGCGTGAGAGAGAGAGGACAGACAGGAGATCTTCGAACTAGCTCAATATTATGGATGCTGCACCTGTCAGTCTGTAGCATACAAAAAAAACATATATCATACTTACCCTTCTGCTGTGGCTTCTCTTGCTTGACTCTTGACCTCCCTGGTGTCTTGTGGAGCTGGAAAGTGGGCTGTCTGTGCTTCTGATGAATGATGGTTCTTTGGCACAGAGGACACTGAGGCTTGCTGTTTTACTCACCTGGTGAGCTTAAGCAGCAGGGGGAGGATAGCAAGGGCAGCACGCACTGAGACAACTTAGTGGCTGCTTCAGGTGATGCAGCAAAAAAGAAGCAGCTCAGCACCACTCATGGTGCTTGACATGTATGATTTAGTAGCAGCAGCCACAGAAACTCTCTGAAGTTCTTAACTGCTCCAAACTTCTCGATTAGTCTTTCCTGCAGGTTCTCACTGACATTTCTGCATTTTGGCTCTGTCTCTATTCCCTACTGTCCTCCTTTCAACTCCTCTCACCCTACTTACTGCAATGTGAGGTTTCCCTGCATGCTGACAAGCTGGTGAAAAACATCCTCCTCCTGCAGGCAAGCTGAACATCTGTCTCTGTAGGTCTGTGGCTTTGGCTCTGACGCCTGCAGATGGGGACCCAGTGGGAGCCCAGAGCTAAGCTATCCAAAATGGCTGGGAAAACACATTAATGACCAAATTCACTCAAATTCCAAAAATACTACAACTATATGCATTAGAGCTATAGTAAAAGTGAAGCACATGCACAGCTATCTGCATTTATATCTATTGTAGCTAACTGACCAACAGATGAACCCGAATCCCCAAAATTCCCATCACATTGCAACAACTAAAGATGCATCAAACATTTTGCAGGTTCTCGGATTATAGCAAATATATTGAATAATAAAAAGAAAGATCAGTGGACATCATTATTATCCCAACAGTCTTGAAATGCACCAGCACCCACTGTAAAATTGATGAAAAAACACACAGAAATATTCTGATGGAAAATTATACATTCTAATATCAGTCTACACCTTTAGTACTTATCTGAATATTCTCTTATGTTTAAGTAGTAAAGTGTGTACATACAGATTTCATGTAGTTTGCTATTGACTAAAGCCCCAGTCATACTTCAAATGTGATTTCAATTTTAATTAAAAGCTTTTAAAAGCTGACACTGGCTAGGAATAAAAGGTGTATGTTGATAAAGCCATCTCTGACCTTTGGTCAGACACCTTTTTCCACTCTTGCTGGACAGGCCAGTGGCTTGAGTAAATTAATTTGGGCCTGAACTCTGGATGAACCTGGTCAGAGGAGAGGGTGCTGACAGTGCAGTGCTGTTAGGGCAAGAACTGTGCAAACCCAACACCCTGAGTAAATATTGGAGCAGTCCATCAGATGATCAGGGGAATGAAACAGGGATGTCAAGTCCCTGCAAACTTTTAGGTGGAGGCTATAGGGCTATATTTAATCAATCATTCAGTATTTAGCAATTAAAATAGAAGACATATATTTGGTAGCAGTGCTAATGAAGTTAATACACAAATATACTGGATGAATGAAATACTACATAATAAAACTAGCAAATAGTTTCTCTTTTTTGTTATTAAATATTTTATTGTAAGAAAGGTTTAGACTACACGGAGCGGTTAGAAGAACTAGAAAATAATATTTTAAAACTGCAACCATATCTGTGATTAAATTATGAATTACTTATACTTTTTTATGAAGCATTTTGAAAATATAATTACTGTCAAACATTACCCTGATTCAAGCTATGGCATATGCCATCGTATGTGTACGTGTACATCTTCCAGTTCAGGACCACTAGGAAGATCACTAGGAAATAATATTCTTATCCATGGGAAGTTTGTGGTTTTCGAATCTCAGAACTGCCAGTGGCACCACTGAGGAGCCCTTGCACAAGGTACCATCTCTACACACTGCTCTACGGACCGCTGCATTGCTGGCTGTGCACTGCTCCACTCGAGTGAAAGGGATAGATACGGAGAAGAATTTCACACTGTTCACACGTGACAAAAACAGGCACTTTAATTTACATATACACTGTTCTCTGAACAGATAAATAATTATGAGAAAATCTAAGTCTAAAAGAATACCCTTTTTTTAAACTCAGGTCCCTGGTCCCAGGTTCCATGGTGCTGACACAAGTATAAGCAGAACTGCAGAACTAGTCAACGTGGCCAGTTTTGTAGTAGTAAGCAAGCAGGAGTGTTTACATGTTTAGAAAGCCTGGAGGCACTGAGAGGTGAAAAGGTCACAGGAAGCCACCTGGTGTGTACTGCAACATTCCTCTTGTCAAACTGTAAATACTGGGGTAACACTGATTTAAAAGAACTCAATTGTATTGTAATGTCCCTTAACAAAGCACATGGCATTACAAACATCAGACAGGAGCATCTAAATAATAAAGAATCAACACATTCACTCCAGAAAAATAAAGCAACTTTTATTAGTAGTATTTCATAGGACAGATTATGTGTACATACAAACACGCAACCCTTTTCTTTACAAAGTACATTTCTAGTGCAAATTCTGCCATTCTGTGACTTTGTGGCTGTTACAAAACTTGATTTCACTGATGTGACTAATGTAAACCCACATTTCTGAGCATTTTGAGTGGAAAAAATAAACAGGAACATGCTCTATCACAGCTATCATAGATTGTTACAGCTAAGGTATTTTTATGCCAGATTACAGACTGGTAAGATGATTTACATTTGGTCCATAAAAAACAATAAGTTACGTAGATGTCCTCAGAAATAAAATGCTGGAACATGTAACAGCAAGTTCGTTTTGCCGTGGAGGCACAAAACGCGCTGAGAGTCATAACAGGCATAACCCCCTCTGTCTGTGATCAGTTGAGAGTCACAGTATCCGAGCTGGGCGATCCAGCAGGGGATGAGGTGTTGGAGGTGCTTGGGCTCTGGCCAGCTACGGAATCGGAGCCGCGGTTCATGACCGGGACGGTTCCTTCTCTTTCACGTTTCTTCTGTTTCATTCTGCGATTCTGAAACCAGATTTTGACCTGCGTCTCATTCAGTTCGAGGGTGGCGGCCACTTCGACTCTCCGAGCCCTGGTGAGGTACTTGTTGAAATGGAACTCCTTTTCCAGCTCCGTGAGCTGCTTCGTGGTGAAGTTGGTGCGAATCATGTTTTGCTGGCCGTGGATCCCATATTCGGCTACCTTGACTGTAACAATGAAAAGACGGAGATCAGAATTCAGAGTTCAGAATTCCACATGAAGGCCTACGTGAGACGAGGCTACTGAAATAAATAGAAACATGGTTGTTACTGACCAGTTTTGGGTGGGTTCCTCTTCACTTTCATCCAGTCGAAAGTTGGTGCTGGATTGGGGCTCTTCTTGGACTCGTTGTCTGCGTGGGAATATTTGCTGTACGCCCCATAGCTGTGTTGATCTTTCTCTCCATAGGAATATGATGGATACTGGCTCACTGCAAGAGCTCCTGGCCTGCAGTTTGCCTCGCCTGGTGTTCCGCTGTTGGCTCCCATGTTTACAACAGGGAAGCCAGGGCTCTGCAGATACATAGGGTCTTCTCCTTGGCTGAGCATGCTGTGGTGACCATAGTCCAAGTGAGCACGGCTCTGCTTGCCATAACTGGTCTGTCCCGTTGTAACAAGGTCCAAATTAATGTGATATGGTTGGGACGGTTGATGCGCATAGCCCATGCCTTGAGTTTCATGCACTGCCGGTGTGAAGGTGCTCCCTCCAACGGGCCGCCCCTCTGCCGTGCAACTATTAGGGCTCGCACAGGCACCCTGCATGTACTCTGGATCAAAGGAAAAGCATCCAACTTTGGCATTTAACGGGTTAGGTCCACGGTTATAAATTGTGTAATCTAAGTAAGAATTCATTTTAAGCGTGGATTCAGAGGAGGCAATAGACGCCAATGTGTTGTCCTGGTGCCCTACAACCTCTGAGCAGTATGTCAAACCTCAAAAGTTTCATCCGGCTACATATCAACTGAGTGACACGTCACATGACCAGAATGTTCCAATGGCGTGCGACCTACAGCAGCAACTTGGGCGTAGCGAGTGTCCATCAAAGGGCTTGCATTTACATGACAAACACATCAATGGCATCCACCCGTCAGTCAGATAAACGCACACGTTAACAGGGCGCGCATGAAGAGAATAGTCCTTATTGCAGCAATAAGAACACTTACGGGTTTACTGTGTTTTTCTTTGGGCGATTGGCTACACAGCAAGCAATATGTGTTGTATTTTCTTAAGGGTGGTATATTAGTTTAATGAAGTGCTTCATATTCGTTCATGGCTACAAAACATGAGTGGCCGCTGTAACTAATTTTACGTTCACAGTGTTGCATAAAAACCTACGCAGCATGCAAGGGAAATCTGGTAAATCGAAATGGCCCAACGTGTGGTGTGTTAGAAATTGAGCATTACTTTAAATTTACATTTTAATTTTTTTTCGAAGTACAACGTTTTAATATATATAGGCCTATATGTGTGTGTGTGTGTGTTAATAAAGAAGTGATCTAAATAATCTAAAATGCTTCACCGTTGCTTGTTTATGGGGAAGCACAGAGAAAGCCTACTGGGTGATGATCAGTCTTTCGAGTGACATGATGTTGAAGGATCTTCGAGGAGCTGCAATCTGTGCTCGCCGAGAAGAAATGAAAAATATTTCAGAAAGACAGGCAGGTCAAACGGCTTAACGTTATTATTAATTAACTACCATTGCGGCTGGAGGAAATAGAAATACCATTGCTTTTAAACTGTTTAATCATGATTATTATCATTATTATAATGTTCCATTCTATACTGCAACCGTTAACTCAAGCATGGGCTCAGTCCAAGGTGCAGGCATATACAGTATATTTTTTATAAATAAAAGCATTCTACACTAAAGACACATTGACTAACACTGTTTATATATGCTCGTAAAATTCTAAATGTTTCCTTATTTGAGAAGACATGTTCCTACACCTAGCCAAAACGTTTAAACCTGTTAAAAACCTGTTTGATATATTTAAAGTGCCATGTGAGTCGAACGAGCACAAGCTGGAGAAAATTTGTAGCCGTTCTGGTTTTGTGTAAGAGCTTCAGAGAGGTAGTTGTGTTGTTATTGTTCACTAGGAAGGGCAGAAGACCACGATAGGTGATACAGTCCACCTTTGTGCTGATTATGAGGAACAATGTGTGGGAAATGACTGAACCTGTGGACTGGGGGCGGGGAGGGGGTCAAAAATGCCCCGCGATTGCCGTGCACATAATTAGCGCAGCCGTGGTCATTCAACACTATACTATCGACGTTATTTAGAAATAAAGAACGTTGGTCACTTGTAGGTTCGCGAATTTGCCCATGACACCAAGAATCCATGTGATTTCGGAAAACGTCGCTCATATAATGTGCTGCACTCTGAGGAGTGTGAGCGACCTGGGAATACATGGTAGTCTCAATGGGCGACTTCAGTGGGCGATCACTAGCTCTCGTGCGAACGGCAAGTGGTGGGCTTGCACTGGGAGTGGGGGGTTTCAATTTCAGCTTATCGTCTTTTTTATGCTTCATCCTACGGTTCTGGAACCAGATCTTGATCTGCCTCTCACTGAGGTTCAGAAGGCCGGCCATCTCGATGCGTCGCGGCCTGCACAGGTAGCGGCTAAAATGAAACTCCTTCTCCAGCTCCACCAGTTGTGCGCTGGTATAAGCAGTGCGAGTCCTTTTGGAGCCACCTGCTGCACAAAAAAGAATGAATGAATTAATTAATAAATACATACAAAGATAAATAGGCAGACAGATGTATATATAGATGGATAGATACATAGACAGACAGCTAGCTGGCTAGGTAGCTAGCTAGACAGATTGGGAGAGAGGGAGTCGGTTACCAGGGAGTTGACCTGTTAATAAATAAATAAAAAGTTCCCCTTAGTGATCTGCTTATAGTTGATTGTAAAGGTAAAGAGGATAGTCCTAAAAACAAAAGTTCTTTGCTTGGACTTATGGTGCTCGTGAACAGGTATAAAAAATATAAGGAGGTAAATCACATTCTCATCTCATCAAATGGTGCTTTAAAGAGCAAGCAGTTTAAACTTTATGGAATCAACGTGATGGTTTTCTATGGCATAGCTCCAGACCGATCTCCCTATATCGGCAGCTTCATTTTTGAGTTGTCGCGAGTCCGGCAGCATTTTCAAAACGTTTTAAAAGTTTAAACCCTGCCCGATTGTTGATGCTAATAATGATAGGCCGGTTCATCATGTAGAGTAACTTAAGGTTAAGACAACAAACCGATTTTACCCACCATTACTAGATGTATCGCAGAAGCTGGGATTTTTCTGTTTGGAATTTTTCTTAGACTCTGTCATCCAGGGAAAGACCTGCTTGCCATCAAAAGTAAAACTGAGTTTTAAAGCAGAGCTCGTGTTGCTGGCGTGCAGAGAGGAACTGTTTTGAGTTGGCGCAGATAGTTGAATGGGTGATGCTGTTAAGCATTGACGAGATTCACTGGGAAAGCTGAGCCGAGTGCAGTCCATGTTGGTCCTCTTAAGGTGACTTGGCATGTCATTTCCAAGGTATAGTAATGAGCAAACATTTCTATGTTGGTGATTTTCCCGGGGTGCCATGGATAGGGGGACTTGTTTCTTGACACTGTATCCAAATGCGGTGTCACTCTGATAGGAGTCACTGGAGCTGATGTTGTATGACTTGTTCTGCATTGTCTGGAAGGGTTTCATTAGCTACGTTGGGGTTGTTCGAGCTTCTGCCGAAACACTGGCATGTCAGGTCACGTGAGAGTTTCCTTCCAGAGGCCTCTTGGCAGGCGACCTAAAGGGTCAGAGCAGCGCGCAGTATGAATGAGGAGATATAAATCCATCTGTACAGCTGAAAGAGCACGTGATAAGGAGCGTGCCTTTCATGCAAAACAGATACACACTGAAAATGAATTTCATTTATTTTAATTAAATCTGGCGATCATTCAACACAAAATATACAGTATTACATAAACACAATTTTGTGTTCCAGTTTGCAAAGTTATAAGCATTTTGATATATGTTTAATATATTTTATTGTGGAAATCATGCACACATTTAAATCAAGTATACTTCATTTAAATATTTATAAATATTCTGTATGGTTTGCAGTCAGAATACCTTAAAACGTGAACCAAGGGCTGGACGTCTTATTATGTGGTGCTAACAACTGACATGATTAGAATACGCCTATAACAAGGCAGGCCGTCGTTAAGATAGAAGTGATTCCTCTCGCGTCAGAATTTGAATCTTGTAAAGCCAAGACAGGTTTGGATTTCAGCAGAATTACAACACCTCACATTGCTAAATGCGCCACGCCCTGCGTATTTTGTCAACAAGAGGGACGTTTTAAAAATTGAAAATTCAAACAAAAAAGGTTTGCCTTACAACTCACAAATGAACGTACAAATGAATTGATACTGACATGTTAACTTTTCCAATGGATTAGTTTTTCTTTCTACTAATTGCGCCCTATAGCCTATACTAAAAACGAGAAATATAACCTTAATTTTTAGAAGCTATGCATATATACGGCAGCTCTCAGATTACTTAATAACTAAAATAAATCAATAACTATTGTAAATTACTAGCTACAAAGCCTGGCAGTGATCTTACTACTGTAAATCCTCAAAAACAAAAGCAAAAATGCGCAGAAGGGGACTATTAATTTGGCAACCGTCTCGAACAAGTGGAAAACATACACAAAAACCTTAACACTTTCATGTCAAGCACTTTCAAAAACTAAGCGGTGAAATAAGAGATCTGTTCACATTATCTTAAGTTTAATAAATAATGTGCTTTAAAACGAATATTTTATATTTGAATATAGTCTACTTTTGACTGCGATCATGCTAGAACTGGGAAATGGGAAAGAATGGATAGGAAAAGAGACGAGAGAAAGGAAAAGAAGCGACGAGTCCGAAGAAAGAACAAAGGCTGCTGAACTCGTGGTGAACTCTAGCTGAAGTAATATGGTGATAAATCACCCGGACATATCCGCCATTCACAAACTGGGTCTATTTCAGCGCGTGGAGCTTCGCTATCTCACAGGGTTGAGCTTTTCGTTTTCAGTCCACAGATCAGTGAGTGTTCAGGGATCTGTTAAATCGGTTGATTTCTTATCAGATTAGAAAAAACACTGTGCACTGCTATTCATACCTTCTTTTTCACTTCTCCATCTCCTTCGTGTCTAGCATACTATATTTAAACCTATGACAAGTAAAATATTCAAAGCACTGAAACTGTGTATCTTGAATGAAGATCTGAAGTAAACTGACATTTGGCAGGCGGCCTTTTCCAGAGTATGTTTTTATTATATGAAACATTCACACTTTGCTTCGTAATTTGGATTTTCTAATGGTTTGCTAAAATCATTAGTCCCGTGACAAAACTAAATTTGTTATATAAAAATATGAAAGATATTCATGGAAAAAAACTCCTTGAAACAGTGGACCCATTAAGTTTCTGGAACTCATGAACATGCAGTAAAACCCCTGTACGTTGTTTCGTTACTGCCCTTGATTTCAACTAGTAAGTTGTGCCTTTATCTTTTGAATCACATCTGCTCAAAGACATATAGTCTGCTCCTCTATTCGTCTGGGAAAATGGTGAAGACTTCAGTGCTACTTCAGTGGATTAACACAATTTTACATCCCAGTTAAACAAGTACAATACTGAGAACTCTGTGCCTACTCACCAGCAAATATTTTCCGCTGGAGACTTTCTGCAGGAGAATCCAACCCCGGGCAAACGCCTGAAGAGGGAAAACATTCACATAAAAATACTGGCGTTGAACATCGTTCTATTTATAGCATTAAAATATTATGTAGAGAACACTCCCTACCAAAATAACCAATTTTAATTACTAACACAAATAGCAGTAATAATCAGAACACCAAACAGAATTTAAATGAATCATATCTAAAAATCCAAATCAAAGTTGGGCTAGGTGTACAGGGAGAGTATATATTAGAAACCGTGTAGCCTTCAAACTCCACAGCACTGGAACCACGGGCTGAAATACTAGACCGTTACACAGCAAGGAACCGTGAGGAAGGAGAAGACGGCACTGTAAAAGCTGATCGAGGCAAATGATGTTGTGTGTGTGTCCGAGTAAGCAATCGATATAAATTGAACTGCGAATCAAACAAAAATTAAGCAAGATCAGGATGTTCTTTTAAAGCACTATTGACGTTCTGGACAATATAACGAAACAGCACAGGGTCTACTTTAACCAACCCAAGCAAGCACTTTTACAGGGAAATGGCATTCTATGCTGTATATTAATGTTTCGTTTAATAATAATCAGCATCTCGCACTTCACTCCAATCCACGGGCTAATGTATTTACATAAATAATAATAGCCTTTCAAAAGCCTACATATATTAGAAAGAAAATAATGTTGCCAATTATTATATTTATATTTATGCTGCCTTTATTATTTTGACACACAGGAATTCTTTTTAAATAATACTGATATTGTAGTTAAACTGCAACTATTTTTTTAATCTTGTGCACATGCAGCTAATGTAATCCAATATAAAACCACAAGGACTGTGCTAAAAGGCAATATCCCTCTCTGTCGCACGTATCGGAACAGTCTGTGATTTGAGTACAGCAAACTTGTCATGAAAAAAACGGTCAATATGGTGTTAAAGTCTTGGACAATTGTCTTATCTGCAATTTTCCGTGTCTGGTAGTCTATTGTAATTACTGATGAAGAGGATGTGAGAGTGCCGCAGTCTAGCGATGACTTTTAGATCAATTCCTTATTGGTGCGGGGGCCTTTGATCCCTCAAGTTGATCGCTAGTGTTCCGTTCCCTTGCTCACACACTCTTTGTGGAGACGAGTTAATATCTAACTAGGACTACTTGCATTAAGCAGTGAGCTACAGGTAGCCAAGAGCCCCCTTAACGCACATATTTTCTTATTGTTGTTTGTGTTTGTTTGATCAGGTTTAACTGATTACAGATGTGACTAATATGCACATCAGCTGGGCGGTTGGTGGGTCTAGAGAAGCTGTTGTAGGCCTATAGACATTTCCCATCCATTCACTCGGATCCGATAAGTCATCAGTACTGACACCTGTTAATTAATTTAAATCCAAATAAAAATTTACATAAGGCGGCACAGTCCGTCGCTCGAAAGTTTTTCGATATGCATTCTCGCCATTGGTCATCTTATAGGGCTATCAATCAAACCCCATAAATGATTAGACTTGTAAAGGCCCTGTCAGTGTACTTTCTGTCGCACAATGAAAGCCAGTGGAAAGATGTGTATTTGCCTAATATATCAATTTACTTAAATGTCTCTTTTCACTTTTAAAGTCTTTTAAAGAATAGACAATATGACTGCAATAACGCTTCTGTCGACTTTGCGTACAAATGTGGACAAACAGGAACATTATTACATTTCTCACATAAAAAATATAACATTGTTATTGAAAGAAAGTTACAGTGAGAAAAGAGTGAATTTTGCATAGGAGTGCATACGCATAATCTAATCTGCAAGGGATGTAGGCTATTTGTTTTTAAGTTTATGACAGAGTACCTGGTCTGTTCCATTTTTGTTTCTTCCGCTGGTTTCTGAATGTGGTGAAAGTGTGACAAATACTGCATGGGAATCTGGTCTTGGTGCTCCAGCCCCACTGCTTCTGTGCTGCATAAAAAAGAAAGAAGTAAATGGGATTTAGTAAAATCAACCTCCTGTTTTGCCCAACCCTGTTAGAGACATCAGTTTATGCTGCAACCTTTAATCGAACTATAATTTAATTTAAGGGCTGAGGCTATAGGTTAAATCAGTCGACTAAATAACTAACAGCGACTCTGTGTAAAAGATAAGAGTGGGATAAAGAGTACTGAACCAATACAAAAATAGTAAGGAAAGTGGATGCTTGTGCAGCAGTCCTGCAGAGGCTGGATTTTCACAAGAAACTCACGTCCAGTCTGTCATGCTACCACATTCATTAAACTACAAAAAACTGTGGGGACCATGGGGACATTCTTGTATGTGTTGTGGTTAAAAAATAAATTAAAAAATATAAATAATAAATAAAACGCTTAAATAAACGATACATATTCAAACGCATTTAACCTGCATTTGCATTTCGTGTCGATTCAGATGTGTTGTCAATTTACTATCTACAAGACTAAAAGAGACCACAAAACCAGTCTGTCTAGGCCTTGGTTAAAATCATTCAGAATGAAATGGACAAATGCCCAAAAAGAGGTCATCCACATATTTAGTCTTCCAAATCGACGCTGCGTTTACATCAACTACATACCCCCCAAGACACGAATTTGCGAATAAATAAGCTTGCACACAAATTCGGATCTACAGGGTATATATAGATGACAGATATCCCCGTCCACATGACTAATATACAAAAAGGAACAATACTGTTCCCATCAAAATGGATCTGCCTCAGACCCCGTGAACTGACCAAAAGTCATGGGCTCCTGTTACAGTGCACATAAGTACATATAAGCACATATGGTAAAGAATCATCTTTTTAAAGCAGACTATTGCTTATGATCTTGGCTAAAACAGCTGCAAAACGCTTCGGCGCAGTCTGTATTAAGGAGCTCTACATCAGATGACCAAAACCAACACGTTGTCTTTTTCTGATCAGCAAAGTCCACATATTGACTACATCAGATCGTGTAAGCACAAAATAAACAAAGCAAACTTACTTTTTCCTTTCACTGTTTCTCTGTCCAGCACATGCGGTCCATGCGTTTTATTTTCATCCATCTTATCTCTGGCCATTTCCCTGTCCAAATTCTGAATCCGTTTATAAAATGTAAATTAACGTATATACAGGGTGTGATTTCATTTCTTTCTAGACGTACCGTTTCGCGTTCATCGCATCAGGGATACAAACCCGGGTGCTTTTGTGATAGCAGAGAACCTTTTGGACGCATTACAATCGATGAGAATGAAAAATTAAAGATAACCCTAAGCGCGACATCATTGATCAACTGCATTAGGCATGCTGCACCCTTTCATTTGTTCAGCACACTGCGCTAAACATCCAAACAAACGCGCAAAACACAAGGCAGTTTGTGATTATTACATTATGAAATATGCACACCAGTATCATCTCTATCAGACAGTTTACACAAAAAAGTTTTATTCTTACTTCATACTGAAATTTGCTTTGAAATGTCTTGATTCAAATGTATTAATAACGTGTGCTGAATGAACACAATTACTGCCATAATAAGTTAACTAAAAAACAAAAACTGTTACTGACATTTTACTCACGCATATCATCATTTTTATTTTTTATTTGTAAGAATCAGATGTATAATTACGTGCTGTTATATTACACCTATGGAACCTTATATGATGACGTTTTCTATATATGTGATTCTTTTTCACAGATTTTGCCATGGATTCTCTGCTCTCTGCTATCGTGGGCAGCTGTATAGTGACCTGCCATAAAATGAGCATCATGCCGTTGTTGGGTGACCTCAGGATGAACTCGGGACCCATTCAGCATGTCGCGTGGCTCAGGCCAGCTCATTAGCTTAAACACATTTTTAAAGGAAAGACACGATGTAATGAGTATAACTGTATCCATTCCACAGAAACAAGTCTAATCTGAATGTAGTGTGCAGTAAGTAGTCCGGCTGCAGTTTGTGAGCATGTAGTGAGCCGAGGACCTTAGGCGTGTTGTTGGGCTTTTATTTACAACATTTTATCTGCATCAGAATCCTCCATCTCTGAGGGGCGAAAGGAGTCGAGCTGGACTGAAAAGGACGAACGGGATTAGCCGCTCGGAGTAAGGCGGGCTCTGCTGGCCATGAAGCAGCGTTGCAGCTAAAACGACCATAAACTCAGTCTGGACCTTTAACACAGCTTGCACCGTGTTTTTTTCACTTGATGTGGGCCCCGATGTATACAGCGTACAGTAAATTATGTATGCACATCAAATATTTATTTTATTAACAGCTAACAAGTCTTATTTTGCCATGGTTTTATACCTCTACCAGATATACGTTGTTTATAAATCTGGGCAATACACATTAAAACAAATCAGAGGCTACAATGACCTCCAGTGTATTTGTAGTGATGTGTATGTATTTAGGGGGCTGAAGAGCTCATCCTGGCAGCTTGGCATGGCGCTCGTGGCTGTCTGGGAAGGCACACGTTCAGCACTAGTCTCCTGAACTCGCAGTGATCCCTTCCCAATGAATAATTGATGAGAACAGCGCACAGATTACCTCTATCAATATGCAAAACACATTATAGTAGTACAATGAGACTTTAATAGTCATGAATCGTGGAAACGTGTGTTGCAAGATTTTGCCACAACTACAGCATGTTTTCTGCCTTTTCAACTTCATCAGCGTTTGCAAAAATATACAAAATGTCAGATTCATGTAAGCTAGAGCAAAGTTTTAACAAAACCAAGGTTCTCGGTGTTCTCTTATTAATTCTGTTTAGCTGAATAAAATATAAACGTTAAATTCGATTTATCTCAGCAGACAACTTAACAATTAGTTATGACAAAAGATGCCACATTTAAACTGGTATTCAAATTCACGAGCGCATAGAAAGCTGTATTATGATAGAAATATGAGAGAAAAATATCAGCGAGAATACACCAGGAACAAAATATTTGAGGACTCCACAACGCATACACATAATCGGTGAGCAACTCTGTTTGAATGTTCAGAGGAGAATCGTAAAAATATGTAGGCCTAAGCGCTACTACC
This sequence comes from Brachyalestes nurse, assembly GCA_037974405.1. Classification (NCBI taxonomy): domain Eukaryota; kingdom Metazoa; phylum Chordata; class Actinopteri; order Characiformes; family Alestidae; genus Brachyalestes; species Brachyalestes nurse. The sequence continues at coordinate 34,450,837 of JBBPCY010000109.1, read as the reverse complement.
CCATACATTGCAAAGTGCGATATATCAGAAAATGTAAATTAATGAAATGCACGTGCAGACAAAAGGATAACTTACTCTCAGTTGTCAGTTGTCTGTTTTGCCCAAAGCCAGCAGAAAAAATAACAGTGACCAGCCATGTCAGTGTGGGATATTATGACTGCCCAAGGTGGCTGGACTACAAGAGCACCCCACACGCCGTCCACAACCTTTAGAATCCCGCTGAAGCAGTCAAACCGTCACATTCATTCACGAATGTGAATTATGTCGCACATTGTCAACCCCCAAAACCATAAAACTAACTTTATGGAGCTCACGTGACTTTTTGAGAGCTACAGAGAACTACAAGGATAGGTTTTAGACTGGACCTCACGAGGAAATCATAGAGGCGAGTCGATGTTTCTGATGTAAGATCATTGAATAAAATTTTAGAAATATTGTTCCTAAGAGTCGCAGTTCCTCTGACTTGACCATTACGAGGTAAGTAAATAGGTTCAGTAATTTTAGATGTAAGTGCAGTAGAAAGCGGCATTTTTTCACGTTAAAGTTTGACATCCCTTTTTGATATTTAAAACGGGCGCATGATACCACAACACACTTTCAGACGAAATGAACTGCAAATAGAACGAAATAATTGGCCCCATATGTCAATGTTAGGACATGGCATCAAACAGGAATATTTGTGCATTTAGGTTTGTGTTTCTCAGGCCTAACCGCGACTGCGACGAAAAAGCTGAGTAAAAAGATTAACAGGCTGTGTAGATTAAGGGAGAGAGGCGGCTGTAAACTTGACCCGTTTGCTTCAGGCCCTACAGGTCTGAAGCGCAAGCAGACACTCAAACACCATAAGACTGCATGACATTTTATTTTATTTTATTTTCAAAATAATGATAACCAACCATTTTGTTCAGTTGAGACACAAATAGAAAAAAAGTCAGCTGACAAAATATCCAGCATATCAATGTTAAAACAATTTTTCCTCGGCTTTTTAAACACGGAACACACCACTTGACATTGTACAAATAAAACATTGGTCACAACTTGACATCAAACATAGCTCACCCTTCATGGATCAATTCACGAGCCCCGAAATGTTTAAATGCAACATAAAGAACACAAACGTAGGCTAAGTGCGAATAAGAGTTTTAAAATTGCATTGTGTCTATCCTATGCAAGAAATGAATAAATACGGCACAAGCATAAATGTCCTGCAAAAAAATGAAAAACGGTATACACTGACGTTTCTATACAAGTTCATAAGAGTACAACAAAGTTTTTTGACTATCGCCTCTGATATAGGTAGTGCGCGTTGTTACTATACAGTATTCCTGTTATAGGTCTGGAGTTACACACAAAGAGTTTACATGGAACATGCTTTCTTCCACGAAAGTATAAACTTGATACGTAGCATTTACATTTATTTTACGGCAGCTGCAACCAGGCTACCAGTAGCCTATAGCCTATGGGATAACAATACTCAACGGTTGACAAACTTCGTGTTTACACCAGTTACACAGAAAACTCGGATGCCTGATAATACCAAGCAGAGAAAAGGTGCAGTGCTATAACAGTAGTCGAATACTCTCAACTATGGACGAATATGGTCAGTTTTGGAAAGCGCTTCCTGCCGTAGCCAGGCTCATGCTTTTTAATTTATTGTCCTTTTTCCATTTCATCCTCCGATTCTGGAACCAAATTTTAATCTGCCTCTCCGTGAGGCACAGTGCGTGGGCTATCTCTATCCTCCTCCTCCGTGTCAGATACCTATTGAAATGGAACTCTTTCTCGAGCTCTAGCGTCTGGTAGCGAGTGTAGGCAGTTCGAGCTCGTTTCCCATCAGGTCCAGTCATATCTATGGCATAGACAAGGTAGAGAGAAAAATAAGTACACACCGTGAAGTTTTAATAAGAACTGGGTTGCAAAAACTCACGTCTACACCAGCTTTCAGGATCATTCAACTTCACAAAGAATTTCTTCATCTCACCTCCTCACAAGTTTACTATAGGTTACGACATGTGGCCTTTTGATCTCTGTTTCTGAATTGTAAATCAGTTTTTAACGCTCTCCACATAAATGTTGTATTCTTTGTAAAGGCAAATGACAAAAAAAACAAAAAATCAGTTCTTTCTCTGCTGCATCAGATTGTTTATCCATAATTTCGCATCAGCGATTTTAATGAGAATTTTATGACGCTCGTTTTATGACTCTTCGATTGGAGAGCGGATTTATTTGAGACCATTTGAGCCGCGCGTAAATCAAAACACCAGAAATATTTACTACCGTGACTGATGTGGAGTTTCCTCATCCAGGGGAAGATCTGTGGCGATTGCCCGTCGCTGGGCGCCGTGGTCGAGGTGGCCACAGTGTCTTGTTTCTGCGCCCGCGGGTTCGAGTTGTTCGCCTGCGCGCCATCCTCGGGCTCCGAGACCACGTTCGCCTCGTCCGTTTCCACGAAGTGCGTACTGCTTGTGCTGCTGGTAAGGCTGCCGCCACCACCGCCGCCGGAGAGCCTGCCGCCGCCAACGGCTGTGCTTTGCTCGGAGGAAGGAGAGGAGCCTTTGAGGTTCAGACTCTCGTTGTTGGGGCAGGGCAGCGGCTCTGGAGATGCCAGCGAGCAGCTTGTCTGCCTGTACCGGGCATCCGCGCCGGGGCTCTGGAAAGCGCGGCCGCTCTCTCCAACGCCACTGAAATGGGCGTTGTTGTTCGAGCGGTTCACACTCAGGTCTATTCCATTGTACGTGTACCCGAAAGAGCCGGGGTGCATGCTCGTGGAGTCCCTGTAAGAGCCGTTCATAGCGCCGTTAGTCCCATAATTTAGTAACTGATAGTCGGACCCATTTGGATAGCGCCCTGAGAAGGAGTTTAGAAAATAAGAGCTCATTTGGAGATTTCTAAAAAGGTTTCTTGATGAGCAGGTCTCGGTCGTTAAAATCCCGCGCAGCACAATTTATGATGGAAAAATGAATTATAGCAATGCACTGTACTTCGTTTTTGCCATGTATGCGGCCAAATATGGGAGCGCGTTAGGGCGTCACGTGCCTTTGTTGACCAGTCGTAAATTCTCTCTGATGACTTCAAGAGGTAATTCATGCTCCGTGCTTACAAATGATGACGAAATGATGATCGTTAGATTCAACTCAGCGGTGCCTCCCCGTTGCGCGCCGCATCCCATGTTAGCAGAGGGCGTCACCTACTGGGAGAAGTGCAAAATGCCCAAAACACCTGCACAAGTTCTCTGCAAATCTGAACCTTGCACCCATTTAGCACTTTGTGTAATCACGCTAAACTATTTTAGTATAATTAGTTTGGTTGTAATAAATGGAACACAAAGCGAACATTAATGTACCAATGCATTATATATGCAGGCCTAATATCCCCCGTGTGATTTCTGGACGTCCAAGTGTCATTATTTATCAGTTTATTTATTTGAATTGTCATTGTTTGAAACAGTGAAGTAAAAGAGGTAGCATACAAACTGGTTTTGTCATGTCTTTCCTGCTCTGCATGGACTAATAATTCCCAAAGTGGGTAAGACGCTGATTTAAACACAGATTTTCAGATGTCAGTCTGAAGACAGAACATAGACCTGTTTTGCGCTACAGATCATTGTAAGTTAAGTCATTCGATATCAAGTCTAATAGGTTTGTTTTAATGAAACCTAAAATTATGGGTTTCTTATACACATGGCTTTCTACAATTTACAATATAATTGGGCATGAAACACAGGCAAGCAGGTAAACCTGGTTAAACATTTATTTTATTGACAAAAAAATGGCATTGCTGACAAAGTTCACTAATGCACTGTTCTTAGTGCAACCACATACACAGACGTGACGAACAAAATAAATAGAGCATGAGAGCATTTCAAAACACACCAACTTCACATATGTCCATCCTTAGCTTCCACTGCTATTTCGGTCGTAGCAAAAGCTAGAGGGTGAAAAACAACGGACCTGGAAATGTGGTCATTCGTTTTCTGCCGGGTAGTAAATGGGCCCAAATGGCAGAAAATACACAATGGCGTTCAAACTGTTCCGTTTTCTGTCCCCATCACTACCCTTAGTGAGAATGACAAAGATCCCCTTTTTTACACCACAGAGCCGTCAGAAGGTCTCTGTTTGTAGCTTTCGCATTTTAGCGAAGTCTTAAACTGGTAGCTGCTTTCTGTTAGGCAAATCTGTACATCTACATGGAAATACTACAGGCTACACACTGTGGGGTAAAAATGTTGGACTCGCTTTTTATTTGGCACAGTGCATATCGCAGTGCGTTTATCCCGCCTTGCCACCATCCTCTTCCTCGTTGGCCTTTGCAGAGTTCATCACTTTGTTCTCCTTCTTCCACTTCATGCGGCGGTTCTGGAACCAGATCTTTATCTGCCGCTCAGTCAGACACAGCGCGTGGGAGATCTCGATTCTGCGTCGTCTGGTCAAATATCTATTGAAATGAAACTCCTTCTCTAGCTCGAGAGTCTGAAAGCGTGTGTAAGTCTGACGACCCCTGCGGCCAGTGTTTCCAGGGACGCCTGTCAGAAAGTAAAAAGGAAGACAGGTTTAGAGAGATACATCAGACACTTGAAATATTATTATTATTATTATTATTATTATTATTATTATTATTATTATTATTATTATGTGCTTTACTTTTTTTTGTTGACTCCAAAACCCAATTACACAGATTCCATTGACTAAAAAAGTAATTACATGGATGGAAAAAAATCAGGCTATAGACTACGACTTTCACTCTTCCTGATTAGTTTTAAATACACTCTTCAGGGTAGTTGTAACTGCACATCCTAACAATGTCATAACAAATGTTCCAAAATAGCAAAACATCTCTAAACGCAGACAGATAACTTGCCCTTAAAAGAGAGACGCTAGATATTGCTGATCCAGTATTTGAGCTTAGAACCAAACATGGCACTGCGTATGAAACTGCAGCACATGGCTGATGATCTGGAGAAGACTTACCGTTACATGAGTTCATCCTCTGCATCCATGGGTAGACCGGGGCGCAGGGTTTGTCTTCGCTGTAGGAGTATCTGTCTGAGCTCTGCTCAGTGCAGTCCGCCTTGCACTGCTCTTGGCTCAGCACCAGCGAGTCCTCCAGCCCTCCGAGAGCACACGCGCGTTCAGCGGTGTAGTCGCACGCGCCCGCTCCATTCCTCCCGAACACACCAGCAGCCTGCTGGTAGTACGAAGGAGTGTACACCTTCTCCTGAACATTGGTGGCTCCGAACGCGGGGCTCGGGTAGTGCCTTAAAGTGTCCGTATATCCTGAGGAATATAACGGGATCTGACCCAAAAAAGACTCCTGTCCCCCGGGCAGAGACACAGGAAAAGTTGAGTTGACGAAGTAGGAACTCATTGGGTGGCCACGGTTCTTGTCCGAGGGTTTATGATTTGTTGTGTTTTATAGTCCAAGTGTGCTTTGCCATTACTTTATGTGTGGTTTGCTTTTAGCCGGAGGGGGGGTGGCGAGGTGCCAATGTGAGCGCGCAGGGAAAGACACCAGCTGATCAGTATCTGGCCAATCGTGAGCATCTCTGAGCAAGAGCGTTTAGGGAGGGGGTACTTTGGTCGCACGGGATGGAATCCCCATATAAACGCATCAGATTTAAGAGTTTCTTATCGCCTTATTATTAATATAGGGAAAACAATTAAGATTACAAACAAATGTCAATTTTACGAGGCCGAAACTTGGTTTATGTCATGGGCTCAGTTTCCCTGTAATTTCAAATAAGTTAGCAATACACATATGTGTGTGTTTTTTGATTCCACTAAAGTATAACCAAAAAAAATAAAGAAAAAGAAGGAGAACAACATACTGAATGTGAAAAGCGAAGTTGATTGACATTTGCAACGTCAAGCGGTGTGCAGAAACTAGTCCTCGTGACATTTACTTACCATCAACAGACATTTACTCAACAGCTTTCAGCTTTTCAGGCTTTCAGAACAGTTAGAACATTAGATTATTGTATTAGCAAATAGCATACATGTACATATATGGTCATGATTATGTGAAAATGAACTATATAACCCAGCTTTTAGACAAATAATTGGTCAAATTTAAATTCAGTGTCTCTTACGAAAATATGCTAAATGTAGGCCTAAATAAAACTGCCTGCATGTTATCCACTTTAAGTCGTTTCAACTGTGCGCAGTATTGATCTAAAAGATTTGAAAATTTTAGGTCCTGATGAATTATCTTCAAGCAGAATGGTACACTCAACAGGAACAGCTCTGAGCACTGTCATTGGAATTCGATAGCGTAATCTACTTAACGATCATTAAGAAAAATTCATTACCCAAGTTTAACCTGTTGTTGAACAAATGAAGGAAATTTAAGTTTGTGTGTTTACCTTAAAATGTCTTTCAAACGAATATTTATTTTAGTGTATTTGACAATTTTTACAAAAGGTTAACAAGCGACGCAAATATTGTGAGAGGATCTTCAGGCTCGGTCTCCTGTAACCTCCTTGTGTGCATCTGTGTGTATCTTCAGTTTTTTTGAACGCTTTATGTCAATTTCAGAAAATAAAAATATTAATTGCTTGGTGAATACTGTTCAGATAAATGTCTGGATCTACAGCTAATTTTATTAATAGCCTACTATTTGGCTTGTAACTTACACTTTTTTCTAAAATCTAGGCTCTTTTTTAGTGTTTGTTCTTTAATGAAGGTTCAACTAACCGCTGCTGTGCTAAATGTTTTTGGAATGAATATAAGTGCGTATTGGTTTAACAGACACATTGAAATACAGGCTTCCTAATGCCAAGTATAAAACTATACACCACAGGCGTATTTTTCTGGAACCCGGACAATCAAAGCAAGAAAGCACCGTGTAAGGTCGGCTAAGTGAGAAAGGAGGAAAATACAGATGTCCTGAGATCAGTCTAAATGCCACCACCTATAGCTGTGATGGATAAAGAACTGTGCGCATGGAGGAGATACTTGCTGTAGTTAATACAATTTGCCCTAAATTTTAGGGCCCCAAAGTCAGACAACATGAAATCACTGAAGCTTAATAGCTTTCCTTCTGGCCTTGTAGACCGTTGTCTTACTACCTGCATCAGCAGAGCTTACTGGCATGTGGATCTACATGGCTATTAGTTCAGACACAATAAAAAAAACAGTCAGAAAATGACGTTTCTTTCAACTATTCGGATGCAGCCAAAACCTACGTATTTATATGGAAAGTGTCGTCACTAGATGGCATCCCGGAGCAAAAAACGAGACACGCCGCGCCATTACAGAAATAACAGCGCATATTTGTTTGTGTTAAACCACAGTTTAAACTAAAAAGACAGCAAGAAGTTCAGATCCGTTTAAAATTCAGATCCTTTAAAATTCAGAAGCGACCGATTATTCAAGCCTTCAGAGTAATACAATTAAATAGGTCAATGAATTATCTGATTTAATAGTGATGGTATCTCAGTGGCAGTTTTGTCTGACATAACAGACTTTATAACAGAAGTTATATTCTGTTACAAAACAATAACAATATTTCAATATTTCACTTATCAAACACTGGCAAACACAGAGGCAAAGGGTCACAACTGCAGCTATGGGTAATGAACAATGACTATTAAAAATCACTTAAAAGCAACTACGATAATTCGATTGTACATTTAAAGTAAACATCCGTACAAATGTACAAACAAGCAAACAGCTCGACGAAAATATAGCTAAAACATCCATCACCACGTAGCAGACATCATCGTTCATCATGTCAGACATTTTTTAGCATAGCCTCAGCCACTCGCGTTAAACGAATAAAAGAATACTCACTTTCAGAAAGCCTTTATTGGAGAAGTATTTCAAGAATTATTTCCAAAATTGCTATGTTATGCAGCCTGCTGACCTGTTACTTTAGACATTTAAGTGGAGCGACCTGGCCACAGATCACAGCAATATCCCGACAATGTCTTCTCACGAGAAAATATACCTACATATTGTAAGTGCACAATGACTGTATTTGAGCTCTGATCAACCTCTCAGCAATACAAGCCTAGAAACATCATCATTCAAATGTGCTGTGAGCATTTGGGGGTGATCCAAAATTGCCCTCGGGCCCAGTCTTTAAAGAATACGGTAAGGTGACTGCAGTCTTTCTTTGGTTAGCCGTCCAGTATGACAATGACTTACACCACTCATACCTGACCAAGATAGCAGGCCTAACATTCTCGTGGGTTACATTAAACACACATGCACTGTTTAGCATCATAAGGAACACTGTGGGTCCTACCTTTTCCGCTCATCAACACCGCATAGGACTTTTTAAACGAATCTAGCGATTTCTTCGATCCTTTAAGTGCTCCTGTAGTAACGAGGGATCCAAAACAGTCGCCAAAAACGGCAATGAAACGAAAAAAAATGAAGCCCAGCGACAGGCGAGTGTTGATCAATTCACTCTTCTCCTAGAGGGAATCCATTATCTCTGTCAGGGCTTCATCCAGCCATCTTTACACACCGTTCGACCAGTTAAGTTTAGTGAGGATTTCTGATACAAAGCCACACATTAAGAAGGAAGAAAAGCGTAAAGAGGAGGTGTTACTGACTGCGCCCTGACCAAAAGAATGCTGCATTATAACCACTTGGGAAATCATAAAAAGTTCATGTTCGCAGGGAGCTGCTCACGTGACCGCGCCCGGCCAATCGCAGGCCGGAGCCACACATAAACTTCTATCACAAAGTTGTAAATTTTCATAAACAACTGGGAGTTTATTGCCTCTCTCCAGCAGTAGCCTGCTAGCCGCCATCTTTTTTCATTAAAAAAGGAAAGATACAAGATACTGGATTTATCTACAACCTTTGTTTCCATTTCTCTCCTGATCATAATGTTATGTAACGTATAACATGCAAGAATATGTGAAGATGGAGCCACACAGAAGTCTAGACTATCTCTCTCTCTCTCTCTCTCTATATATATATATATTTTTGATTTAAAATAATCGGGCCTGTTTTCAGAATAAAACTAGTGTTTAAGAAAGAAGTAAGCGATAGTTTATTTTCTTTTGCTGGGTGAGCAGACCAGTATACAGAGGGAGCAGACAAATGGACAACAAAAAGACCTTTTACAGCACTAAACATGCTTGGCGGAAACAATGACATCCTGTAAGAATAAACACTTATTTCCGACATTTATTGGGGCAATAAAACCGAATAACCCAAAAACGACCCAGTGTCTCAGAGCCTTTCAGTCCTTTCGACCAAAAATGCAGAGCAACCTAAACGTTCAAAAACAAGACACCTAGACTGTTACCACGCTTTAAAAAGTGTTTTTTTCTTTAAATATTGAACTTGGATAACGAATAACATTGTTTTATGGACAACTGCAGCGTTTGTAAATGCATATGTTCCTGGACAGCAGGCTTAAGCTCAAGCCGTCTTCCATTTCACACAGGGACAATTTTAAGAAGTGACACAAGTGGTCTAAATGTTTACCTGACTCCTCTCCAAATCCCACACGCAAGGACCTAAACACAAATGCAGGTATAGTTGCATACAATGCTTTAGAAAAGTGTAGGCTGTGTGATGTCATTTTAAATTTGCTCTGTCATTTTAAAATGTTTCTGCATTGTTAACGTTATTTGCGGTATCCACTATTCGATTCATATATGCTCAAGTAATAACAACGATAATAATAATAATAGTACTACTACTACTACTACTACTACTACTATTATTAATAATAATAATAATAATAATAATAATAATAATAATTACCATCATCGTAACAATAATGATAATAATAAAATAATGGAAAGGAATAATGAAATAATACTGACAACAACAACAATAATAAATATAATAAGAAGAATATTTGTTATCATTATTATTATTATTATTATTATTATTATTATTACTAGTAGTAGTAGTAGTGGCAGCAGCAGCAGCAGCAGTAGTAGTAGTAGTAGTAGTAGTAGTATTGGTAGTAGTACAGATAACTTTGAACTGAATCTAATTAGGTAAACTAAAGTTCTGCGAGGCCGTGCAAATAACCATTCAAAAAGTTTTAGTGGAAGCGTCACCGTTTAAACACCACTTCATATTTTACTCATACCACTGTATTCTACAGAAAAGCAAAGTAATAAGCTAGATTTATAAAATTCCAGTTATAAAGTTACAAGCTAATTGAGTTTTTTCTGTACATATCATATATATATATATGTGTGTGTGTGTGTGTGTGTGTGTGTGTGTGTTTCTTTTTTTGCACTTGTCGCAAATGTTTATTTTGTCGGCAGAGTCTTAGTTCTGATATCGCCAGCACGTTTACTGATTTTAGACTGATGGTAATATTTAAAAGAAGGTCGTCTTGCAAGATTTCTTGGTTGTATGTGTTAAAATAAAGGGTCATATGCGTGTATGAAAGTATATGCTGCAGCTGAGGCACTGTTAGGGAGGCTTATTATCTGTGTGATGATACAGGACATGTTCACATGAAAGATACAGTTACACTTTCAAACTCTGGTGTTTCATGGTTCGAGTGGTTTATTATCGTGCACATTTGAACGAGATTGATCCAACTACGTTTATATGCAGGCTGGATGAGGCCTACTGACATATCAAAACTAAAACGGCGAGTGACCCTTCTAAACAGCTGAACATTAAACAGAAAACTTATTTTGTTTTAATTCATCCAGAGGCAGCAAGAATATACTCATATACCCTTTGCTCTCTCCCCTCGAACGTATGGCTTAAAATCCGTGTGTTATCCATATTCAGTAACTGTAAGCTCCAACTCAAACTTTGTCTGCATAATTGTAAGATTTAAAGATTTAAATCTACTGATTTCTTTGACATAGATTGTCCGTCCAAGAATCCAGGATTCAACGCAACACACCAAAACAATTTATTTGTCATATAACTCCAAAAAGTTTTACTTGTCACATAGCTACATCTAACCTTATCTGCTCGTGTAAGATCTTCGTATTAAACATACACGAGGAAGCATTTTCCTAATGGATCGATAAAGTTTTCTGATCCCGATTCTCATTCAAAAATGTTAGATTTTAACACTGCGGTGCAGCAAAAAAAAAATCTAAATAAGTAAAATAGACAAAAAATAAGAAAATAAAAGAAAACGTGAACATTCATTTAAAAAAGTGTCATACCTTTGATGTATTTGTTGTTAAAATATTCAGCAGTTTTAAAATATTAATTTCATGCTGATCCTCGCATCCTTTATTGTGTCGTTTATACAGTATACAGTCGCTAAAACGAATTAAATTTTATGAGAAACTGGATCATTCAGAGCAAATAGGAACCTGACAGCACTGGTACCCATTCTGCTTCAAAGCCTAAAACATAAACCTAATGTTCATTCTAACACCTGCATCCTCCTCTCGCGGCAAGTCCCTGATGGCTCAAGTTATTAAAAAGAGTACAGTGTGGATCTGGGAGCAACTCAGAAAGAAATACTGGGTCAATTAAAAACTCATCTAGTCGTCTCTCTACTTGTCATGAAGCAGAACTGTCTATTCTTATCAGAGGAACATCCCTCAGGACCCACATTTTCTCATTATCAAAACTCACCGTTTTCCCCACCAGAAGTTCCAAATGTGCGTAAAAGCCTCCGTTCGAAAATTCCAATTGTTTCTCACGGGCAAATCTCAGGAGATCAGCTAAAATGTACTCCATGATGGGCTCCCTGTCTAACACTGTACTGCGTGAATGAAACTGGTTGTGTAAGGAGTGGTGTAAGGTTTGGTGCCCTTTCCTGTGAGGACAAACCCCCTCCTCACAACCGGAAAAAAGAGCTGGCAGTAGGAAGGAAGACAGCAAAGAAAAACAATCAACACAAAAGGGATCTTTATTGTACCCTTTTCGCACACACTTCTAACTAGAGACAATAAAAAGCACAATTAGACAGCAATCAAGTGCTCCCCTATATATCCAGCAGGGTGGAGGACTCTATACACTGAAGCGAAGCTACAGGGATGAGTGGAGTCCTACTGAGTGGAGTTACTTACGAAAAGTTCATTTCACAAACAATATTTTCTATTAAACACCGCCCTCATCAAGACAGGTCTGCATTCCATTCCTGGATCATTTTCCTGTTTCCACACACCTACAAAGCTCCACTAAAGTGTTCAGATTCCATTTTACTGACGTTTACTGTAAAGAACATCTAAATACATACACACGCATACTGTAGATTATCACTGCCATGTTTTCAGTAAGTCTTTGTAATACAGAATTATAATAATAATAATAATAATAATAATAATAATACTAAGAAGAAGAA
>JBBPCY010000109.1:34413255-34431242 GCA_037974405.1 Brachyalestes nurse | reverse complement strand
TCATTATGGGGTGTTGTGTGTAGAATTCTGAGGAAAAAAATGAATTTAATCCATTTTGAAATAAGGCTGTAACATAAAATATGGAAAAAGTAATGCGCTGTGAATACTTTCCGGATGCACTGTAAGTGTCTTTAATGTTAATACCCAGGCTGATTTCCAGTCATTGTTATTGTCTGTTTTGTCATAAAGCACAACGGCAGTAAATGTGTGTCAAAGCGGCACTGTAAAACCTGGCCTCTCTGGAGCGATTCTGCTGTAGTCGTTCTTTCACCCTACGCTTCTCCTCTTCTATGATCTTCCTGCGGTCACAAGCCCCCAGGTTTATCAGCACCAAAGTGTCATACAGCAAGCCATCCTTCACGTCACGGTCCAAACGAGAGTCTGTGGTGAAGCTTGGAGAATGGTTGACCTTTATATAAATAAACATACAGTGAAAGAGTGATTGAAAAAGGTTGATCTAGGGCTTAATCACATGACTGTATAAAACAGAATGAAATACTCTGGAAGTGACCCCACCTCTAGCAGCCAGGGTTTGAGTCGGTGGTCCAGCAGCACATCAAAGCCCAGAATCTCAAAACAGGCACTGCCTGCCGCATGGTTGGGGAAGCAGGTTTGGTAATTGTGCTTAAGAATAGGATGCGCTGAAATAAGGGTCTTTATGATCACATCCTCAATATCCACCCACATCTTCTCTGTGTCATAACACATGGCTTCCAGTTGCTTGTTGAGGCTAGAAAGCTTCCTATCAAAAGATTATTTTTAAAAATAAGATTCACTGTGAAATTTCTAGATTTTCAAGAAAAGCAAGATCAGACTAAAGTTTAATATTACTGTCAGGCAGGATCAAGTGTTTATGTCAAATGTTATTTGGAGACAGCATGATTCTTTTAGCATTTTCCAAAAAATAGCTATAAACGTGGGAAAAAATATCACCGCTTGCTGCCTGTGTCATCATGCCGGACAAAATTCTCACTGTGCTTGTTGATGGCGTAGTTGGTCAGATGCATGCAAACTTCGTCCTTCAACGACAACATTGAGGTGATAGAGAGAGAGAGAGTGAGGGAGATTTGTTATTTTTTTAACTAATTCAAAGGGGCAAGCACTGACTTTATAGTTGGTACTGACTTTTTTAGTAGTTTACTACCAATTAATTAATTAAATAACATTATTATATATAAATTATATTGCTGTTTGTGAGTCATGTAGATGTCTACTGTCTCTCACCATGTTGTTGCTGGTGGGCTCATTGTAATGGCTAGTGCAGAAACGAGCCAGTCCCTCGTTATACACGAAGATACGGAAGGGGTCACAGCTAGTCACCAGTACATAAATGCGAAGATCAAACTTGAACCCATCAATTATGAATGGCTATGGGAAGAAAGTCAGACAATTTAAATATGAGATTGTCCACGCAATTCAATTTGAGTTTTGATTACCATCATGGCAGTAGGGCTTCTTACCCTGGATATATACACCTGGCAGATCATGTGTTCCCCTGGCCGAATGTCCTTGTTGGACTTGGTGAGAAAGATACCGCGACCTTGGCAACCTGAGTCTGGCTTGCAAATGTACGTTTTGTGCTTTTTGGCTCTCGTGTAGGCTTGAAAATCACTGTAACTAAAGGATATTTTATGTATATTCAGTATACAGATTTAATTTTAACCAGAACGTTTATTCATTCATATTAATATTTAACATGTAACAAATATTTTTGATATGTGTTTTGTAACCAAAAATGTTCTCGACACATATCCCGGCACTAATGTTTTCAATCAATGTGGGGAAAAAACTCACTCTGCAGGGAGGCACCAAGTTCTGGGAAAGATGTTATAGTCTTTGGGAAAGAGCTTCAACATACGGTTCATGTTTCTTGCAAGAAGATCTTTCCTGCAGATCTCACTCATTCCTGGAAAATGGTTGATTTTCTGTTTTTCAAAAATAAAAAATCAAGTAAACATACACTTTTGTGTAACTAGAACAGCTGTAATGTGCTTGCATTTTGAGTGGAAAAAGAGCAAACTATAATTACTTGGTATAGCTTCATCTCCATGACTCTGTCCAAAGAGACAGAGCAGTCTGTCCAAAATAAGGTCCAATCCTCTCCTTCACCAGCCTCACGAAGGCCATATTTGCGAGCAGCACGGCGTACTTACAGAAACAAGATAAAGCTCAGGACGCAGTAAAACTCTAATGATTAGTTAAGATGGTTTACACATCTTCACAATTCTTCCAGCATTTCCAACCTAACATTTGTGACAACTGTATCAGTTACCATGGGTGATCATTCAGAAATTAGCGTTCCTGAAGTATTTCTTGTGGAATAGAACTGAAAACATACTGACACAAAACTCACTTATTATTGAAGCCATTTTGCTTATTCCTGCAAGATTCATTTTTCAGCAGCTTCCCAGTGACCTCCACTATTTGTTTTCATGCTATACACATAGAGATTAAGTGGAGGGAAATTTGTGGTGTAACCTATTAAATATGCCCCTACAAGATTTTCATTATACAGAACTCATTATGCAGAAACTCACCACTCTCGTATTTACAGTTGGTGAGATTTATCCACACTCATCTGAAAGAGAGGAAACAGACAAAAGGACAGACCTGTGCATAGCTCAGAGCTTCTAAAGTCTTCTCTTCGACCCTAACAGTTTCAACAGTTAAAAAAGAAACATCTAACATCTTGACAGATTAACAGATACAAAGGCTATGTGTATCATTTGTATTATTCAGCTGCTTATGGTTGTAACAGTAAACCTCCAACATTGCAACATGCACAATAGACTACATTCTTAAATAGAGCTTACCTCCTCTTCCTCTTTTTCCTCTTCTTGTTCCCTGCACATAAAGGGGTTGGGGAGCAAGCTTCAGCCTGGCAGTCGCTGCCCCAGCCCTCTCCCTCCTCCCCTGCTTTGGGCTCACACTGAAAGGTGTCCTGGGGTTCTGGATTCTCTGCAGGAAGCCCCATGCTGAGAACCCAGAGGAGGCACATGGTTCAGTCTAGAAGGCCACTTGACTGACATACATTGGAAAACACACAACATTTTTATGGTGGTAATCATTATTTTCAGTGATACAGAGGCTGTTAAAAGTACGGTTGGCCTTAAAATCAGCGTTACTGAAAAGGTACACTCTTTGATAATTCATTACTTTTGAATTGTTGATGTGTGATGTATGAAAGTTTCATGGATTGTTCTATTAAATGTTCTATTAACACAGAACATACAGACATTTGTACTTGTATTATATAACCCAAAAACTAATAAGGACTCAAAACTAAAATGAATAATAATACATTTGGGGCAGAATTACTTTATTTTCTCAGAGTATAAAGTGAATATGGGATGGTCATTGGGAATGCTTTCAGAAACCAGATGATTTGTGGCAGATTTATACACAGAAATATGTGGCACATGTCTAAGGATCTATATGAATTTTTGAATGTTTTCTTACGAGAACACTGACAGGGAATGTGCACATCCTCACACTGAAACTCAATCAACCACATCGTTTAAATAGCTTGTAGCGCTCAAAGAGGGACTTTGCATCACATTTCTCTCCACACGGTAACTGAGCTATCTGTCAACAACAGTGCAATCCACACGGTCATACAAAAAGTAATCATGAAGAGTAAGAAATAAATATGGGCCACAACATTTTACGCCTCATCACTGAACGACAGACATCTTGCCCTCACCTGGCCACAAAAAGAGAAAGGTGTGCAGGGACACCCCACCAAGCTGTGGGAGGCCTGGGTGCTGGGTAACTGTATTCTGATCCAATGATCTGGATAATCCTGACCATGAACTCTTAGCTCTTGGCTTCTCTGAAACAGCCCACTGACCTACCAAAGGGGTAATGTTACAACTGAACATTCTGGTTTGTTTCTAATACCTGTGTAACCTGTTTGTATGTGCAGTCAGATATTTTAGGACATGTCTGCAATACATGAAACAGGACATAAAGTGTTTGAAACACCCACAACAGGTAAAATATATAATAATATAAAATAATATTTGAACATGCACCTTATCAGCTGAGCTATTTCACTTAATCATTTCTCACACTTTACATTTGCCACAGCAAAAATGTTAGCAAGAATGTTAAATTAACACCCTTTACACATTTACCTGTGAACGTGTTGGGAACAGGTTGACAGAGCCTCTCCAGCTTCAGGTGGAAAATTTCTGGGCATGCACTCAGTTTAGTCTGCTGGTGTGCTGTCATTCTCCGTGCAGGGGTGACACGCACTCCATGTCTGTCTCAGGACTGGCACAGAATCCTTGACAAAAAGGAACAAATTCATCTCCCCAGTACAGGGATGAGCCAGCACGGATACCTTTACATGCCGACACACTGAATCCTCAAGATCGAGTGACCAATTAGAAACACACGAGACAAACACCTGATATGTGCCAACACCGAGATAAACTGAAGAACAGGAGCTGAGCAAGAATGATGAGAGTCATAATCCCTCATATTAGTACAAGGTAACTAGAGAAGAGTGTGGAGATTTTTTTTGTGTGTGTCATACAAATCTGTGCTAGAACATGCACAGCCTGTAGGGTCTGAAAACAAAATTACTTTAAAAATCATGACAAGATGCTGCCCAGAACAGTCATTTATTATATAAAACTAGCTATCCATTCATGTAAACTCTCTATAAAAGGGTATGACCTAAGTGACCCATCTTAACACATACTTCTTTTTAGTCTTTAAATTATTACAGTACATGGTATGAACTAATAAATCTTGCCCCTTTCCCAGCTTTCCAAAGTCCTTGTTGTACAGTGGGGTCCAGTGACCCCCTTTCTGTCATTTATCTATGCTCCCTCTCCACACAGAAGATGGCTTAACCTGACATAGTTGAGAATACACCAGCATTACTTATTGTGTCACTCAATGGTTTATGTCCTAAATACATCTCTGATTTGTTTGAAGTGGCGAACTGGACCAAACTGAAACTAAACTTGGTGAGATGATGTTTAGTCACTATGCAGCCCACTGCTGGAACAAACTTCCCATCAGTATCAGATCTGCACCAACTGTAAAGCTTCTAAACTACACTATTCTCCTTCCTTTAAACATTTGCACTTCAATCGCACCTTTTTAATTGAGTTTCTATGTATTCTTTTATTTTTTTGTGTTCTATTTCTGTAAAGCACACTGAATGACCCCTTGGCTATTCAAAAAGGGCTATACAGTATACATAAACCTGAACTTTTGTGTTGATTTCAGCTCATCAAAATGCAACAGACTCGACTTCTCCTCGCCGACAGTGTAAAAGAATTACAAGTTATACGTTGATCCCAACTTTTAAAACCTTTCTTACGCATAAAGGACCTGCATAAAGGACCTACAGGGGGCCTGAAAAGTCGGTCAATACTGAACACACTCTTTTCTGGTTTTTATTTTTCCTCAATATTATTTATCGAGAAAAAAACTGATAATACGCACACCTTACGTTACTTTTTACCATAAACGACAAGCTAGGCTGAACCACTAGTTTAACAGTAGTGCTATCCGGGAGAGTATTTGCAATTGCCATGGCAACAGGAGGACTCATTATAAACAGATTAGCCACTAGCTAACACGCGGAACATATTCACGAATAAAACCAAATTAACAGGCGCATTACAGATTAATTCGAAAAACACTCACCCGTTTCTCGTTAGAGAAATAAATGAAAGGCAACTACGGACACCAAGACATGGCAAGCAAAAACATGAGGGACCTTTTCACGCTGTAATGTTTCCCAGTGTCTGAGCCAGAGATCAGTGCACTTGTCAAGCGGACGCAGAGCCGTCCAATCGCCCATCGAGCTCATCTACGGGGGGCTATCCGATTGGTTCGACTTTCCGACGGTCTAAAGCTCGCCCGCCCCACCCACCAGCATGCGTGGGAAGCATAGCAAGGTAGAGGGCTCCCCTAGTCCACAGTAGTTGGAAAAACTAATTGAATTACTGAGTCAAACTAATTTCTGCTCTTACTTTCTTTTGTAATGTTCTTTTGTATTTGCTGCCATTACATTGCAGATTTCCCACTTGTAGGACTAAAGGGTTATCTTAATGCAAATCAGTACTGTACTGAAACCCCACAGCCATCCCCCGAAAGACTTCCAACGGATGTAACCACCAAGAAATGACAACCTAAGTAATGATATTTTTGGTCTTTTTATTTCAACTGACTTTTGTTGTTTCAATCTTTCAAGTAAAACAATGTGGAATTACAAGGGAACAAAAGGAATGTAACAAATCATAAGAGACAAAATAAAAATAAAGACCATCACCATGTCCTACCCATACCCCCCAAAACACGTCTCTACCCCTAAAATGGGACAAAGACAGCATCTTACTGCCAAGGGCCAGCTGGAAAAATTAAAAAGAGGAAAAAAGTCTTAGAAGGTTCTTGCAGGAGTATTTCCATTGCGTCTTGCCATAAAAAGGACCAATTTTAAGAAAAAAAAGACAAACAACAGCAATTTACTTTGTAGAGGTGTTTTCAATTTGGTTGCACTTCAACAAAGATACATCTCTTATGGTTTAGGATGGAAATGTCTTTATTACACTTTAAACACTAAAAAAAATTGAAGCCCAAACATCTTTCCTTAACAAGGCATACCGGGATCCCCTCCCATGTGGACCAACAGGCATTCTCACTTTGTCACACTGATTTGAAACGGACAAAATTTAATGAGAAGGAGACCATATTGACTAATACTTTGGAAAAGGTGGAAAAACAAATGAGATTGCCTCTCATATCTGTATTGCCAGAAAGCAAATGAGAAGCAGACTTCAAGATTCATCACAAGCTCAAGAGCTATACATAAACATTGTGAGGTACCAGTAGAGAAATAATTTGATTGAAAAGGATTAAAAAACTATCACAATGCACTCAAATGCCAGGGACATTATATGAGATGTGCAAATGGAAAATAATGCAGGCTGGACTTAAAAGTAATGGACAGAAAAAAATTACAAGACAAGGAGGTCTGAGCAAAGACTAACTCCAGCATAGTGCAGCAAAATCACATTTACAGACCTGCTCTTTTCTTCATACCCTGGAAGAAACCACAGAATATTCTTAATTTACCAACTGACTTGAAACAAACAATAGTCAACAGCTGGCAAATATCTGTCACAAGCCAGCTGTTTAAAAACGTTATAACAATTGTACAATCCCACTCAATCTGTTGAATGTAGCATAAATGACTTTTTGCTTTCCCCTCTGCAGCACAAGTATACTCTCTATAAAGGGTACAACCTAAGCAACCCATCTTAACACATACTTTTTAGTATTCCAGTCTTTAAATGATTACAGTACATAGTGTGAACTAATAACTCTTGCCCCTTGCCCAGCTTTCCAAAGTCCTTGTTGTACAGTGAGGTACTGTCCTTATGATCTCATCACCAGGACTGCAATGCCACATTTTAAGGGGCACCCTTTTGGCCCCTTTTCTGTCCCGTATCTAGGCTCCCTCTCCACACAAAAGATGGCTTGACATAGTTGAGAATACACCAAAAGCGAGTTCCGCTCATCACAAAGTGCAACAGACACGATTTGACTTCTCCTCGCAGACAGTGTTAAAGAATGTCAAGTTATACGACTGATCCCCATTCGTCAAAACCCGTAAAACCTTTCCTCATCACTGCATTTCATTCAATATTTCCACCAGCTTACAGTTCTATCACTTTTCCTCATCATGTCTTGGAGTGCCGTTGTTGAATGGAGGAGCGTGTATTGCTGGCCGGAGTGCGAGCCTGGGCTGCAGCAAGCGCAGCTACACTGCGGAGCACCCTGTCAGGAGTTCCCTCACTAGATCCTGTGCTAAGTTCTGGCTTCTCATGCTTCTGAGAGCGCCTCTCGCTCCTACCTTCACGACCTCTGCTCTCACCAATCTTTTTCTGTCTGCTTTTGCCTCTCTCGGTGTCACTGCCAGAGGAAGGAGCTCTTGAGTGAGAGTGTGCTGGCCCGGTGCTTCGTGAGCTCAGGCTGCGAGTGCACTGGCTACTGTTGCTGCTGCTGCGACTCCTGCTGCTCCCTGGCCCTCTTTCACTGCTTATGCTACTGCAAGCACTGTGGCCTCTCGAAGATCTCATCTCTCTGGTGTCATCTTCCAATTCCTCCTTGTGGCCGGTTTTTTTCTTTTCCTCTTTTTTGACCCTCTTGCTTTCAGTTTCTAGAGGAGGCATAAGGCTACCTGGCCTTTGCCGTGTAGAACGTGCAAGAGAGAGATTTGTTGCAGTGGTAGACTGGGAAAAGTCAGATGATAAAGTAGGGGTCTGCTGATCATTACCCGTTTTAGTATTAACTGAATTTGTTTTTGGGGAGTCCTGTGCCAGCTTGTTCTTAGACTTGTTGCTTGTTTCGGAAGCTGGTTGCTGCCCGACAGCTTTAACCTTGGAGTTAGGACTTTGCGCATCTGGACCCCTTCCTCTCATAGCCAAAAGCTTGGCAGCAGCATTGAGGGCTGAGCAACGTTTGCCCAGTACCTCAGGCTCAGGAGAAGCTGGTGTGGTCAACAGAGAAGCAGGTTGAGGGCCTGTGGATTTACGAGTTACCCTAACAGGCGTTGCTCCTCTAGACTCTCCTTCTACATTGGTGTGAGGACTTTTCTTTTCTGACTGCTTTTTTCTTCTCTTGTCACCTTTGTCATTTTGGGTCTCCTTCTCCAAACTTTTATGTGCTGACCGAGTAAGGCGTCTCTTTGGGCTAGATGAGTCGTCAGAGTCTGAGGAAGAGGAGTTCGATAGCTGTCTTCTGGCAGGTGTCACTGTCTCCTTATCAGTCCCTCTGTCTGTACTCTCTTTTTCTGAGTCGGTTTCTACTCGCTTTCGCTTTGCAGGCATCCTGCCCTCCTCAGTCTTTTTTGACCGGGATGAACGCGTCCCAGAGGAGGAAATGGAGGATGGAGAGGAGGAACGGACAGATTCTTGACTGCTTTGTCTGCTCATATTTCTTTTCTTGCCTGAGACTTTACTTTCTTGGTCCTTCATCTGACTCTCCTCTTCTACTGGTTTATCAACTCCATCGCTCTCAGCACAAGCTTCCATCACTGTTTCTTGAACAAAGGATGCAGGCTGTGGTGCATCAGGCATTTGGGCTTCTGGTAAATTCTCCACTCTCCTCCTTTTGGTGAGAAATTGGGTATTATCTCTGTCTACTTGTTCTTGATTTACAGAGGATTCCATGTCTATTTCCTCTGTACTTTCAATCACTCCATCTTCCTTTAATATGTTTGATTCTTCCTGATTCACAGATGCAGGCTGATCTGCAGGGGATTGAAGCATGTGCATGGGTCTCTGGCTTAAAGCCATTGATAGCTGAGGAGACTCACTTGTTTGGTTGGGTGATGCTGGGGAAGGTTCAGTTTGGCTTGAATGTGAAGAAGTCAATTTAGTTTCTTCAGGTGTACTATGCGACTGGGAAAGCTCAGTTAAGTCACATAATGGTTTAGGAGAACCAGCAGCCACACCTAGCTCAGACAAAAGTTCATTAGATGGTGGTGGTGGTGGACTTGAGGACTGTGGAGAAGTTCGAGTTATAGAGGGACTAAGAGACACTTCTTGTGTGTCTGTAGCTACCTTGCTTCCAATAAAAGGCTGAGCCAATAATTCAGTAGATGCAGTTAAGGATTGTGTAGTTGTACTATGATTGGAGGTCATTGATAGCTGTGAAATATCATTGTTTGATTTAGCTAACTGCTGTAAAAGAGAAGTGGTTACTTGACTGTTTTGAGAAATAGAAGATGCGGATAAAGGTGAAAGTTGTTGAGTTGGTACTGCAGCAGAGTTATTAAAAGTCACATTTTGGGTAGCAGCAGGCTGTAGTGAAGATGAAGGTTTTGTGTTGGTCTGACTAACATTTGCTATAGGAATGGCTTCTATTGTAGTTGAGGTGGTAAGTAAGTCAGATTGAGGAGTTATGGGCAGGCTGGTGTTTTCATTACTAGTTGAGAGTTCTGACGTGGCTGTTGACTTTGTCTGAGATTCATTTAATGTTGCAGGTGGGGAAACAGATGTAGTGGACTGAGTGGTTTGAGAGTCTGCTTTAGTGAGTGGGGTGAATTCTGATGATGCAGAAGGGCTGTCAGCGGAAGAGCTCACTTCTGAGCGCTCAGGAACAGAGGGCAAAGTTAAAGGTTCAAAACGTGAACCAGGTAAGTTCAGGTTTAGAGAGGAACAGCTTTCCTGTGGCATTGTACAACCCGGTCTCTCTTGTTCAGATTTACCAACACGTGCAGTATTTACAGTGGAATCTTTGCGAGGGCGGCCCCTCTTTCTTTTTGGTGAGAGAGATGGACTATGTTCTTCAATTCTTGATTCCTTGACTGCAAGCATCTCCTGCTCCATGGGTTCTGGTGGCTTAGGTGCCATCTTGGGAGGTCGACCTCTTTTACGTTTCACGGATATGGAACTGGCAGTATCAGGATCAGAAGCAACAACAGCGGTAGTAATGCTTTCTTTAGACGAATTAGGCTCCTGTTTCTTTGGAGATAGGGGACTGCGTCGGTCTAGGCCTCTGCCTCTACCAAGATACTGTTCTCCTAACTGAGCAGCCATACGAGACTCTGTTTCCAGGCGGCGGCGCACAGGTAAGTTGCGAAGAACTGGCATGTCTGGTGAATGTGTGGGGGAATAAGGCTGGTTCCCTCTCCCTGGACTTGGGAGTGATGATGAGGGGGAGACTTGATCCTGCCCTTGCTGCATCGGAGGAGGAGGAGATGCAGAAGGTGACTTGGAAAGTGTCTTATCTTTTAGAAGCTGACTTTCGTCATAGGGAGACTGGGAAGTTGAGTCTTGTACTGACTCAGCCTGCTCCATCTCTTCTGATGAACCTTCAGTCAGCAATCCTCCACTTCCACTCGCTCCCCTCCTCCTTCTCCTCGGTTCTTTCTCCTCAACTACAGTAACTAGACGGCCAGGAAGCTTCCTAAGGACCTTAGCAGATGGGGAATCTTCTGGAAGGCCTTTTAGAACCTCTCCATCAGCTGTTTGGCGCTTGCGTGGTGAACGAGGGTGCAGAGAAGCCAGTGAAGGACCATCCTGCTCTGGCTGATGTTCTGGAGAGCAGATACAATCTGAAGATACAGATGCCCCCTGCTCGCTCTCTCTTACGCCCTGCTGAGGACTATCTGACAGTGGCTCAGCTCCTTGCTCATCACTTGCTTCTCTGTGTGCTGTTATTGTAGAAATGTGTCCACTGGAGCTTCTGTCCATGGATGGAGAAGCACCTGTTGAAGGCACTGAACCAGATGGAGAGAGGGTTTGTTGTTGTTGGGTTGGTGATAGTTTTGATTTGGAGATTGGATCTTGTGTTGGAGAAAATTGTATTTCCAAATCAGAGGGGTGTTGATCATTTTGGGATTTCACGATTTCTGCCTGGGTGGGCATTGAGGAGGCCACATGTTCTTTGGTTGGCGCTCTCCCCCGCAGACCACCACGTAGTCTTTCAGGCACTTCTCGGGGTTGAGGGGATTTTATACTGGAGTTAGAGCCACAGGAACGGCTCCCACTGGAGTCGGAGATCAGTGCCTCCTCCCCCCTCCTCCCTTTCTCTCTGTCTGGTGACGGACGCGTTGCTGACACATCATCATCTGTTTTAGCAGGTGTTCCTCTAAGCCTACCACTGACCCTCGTAGATGGGGCACCTTTCTCTTTGTGTTTGCGTGTGCGGCGAGCTACAGGGTGCTCCTCAGGAGTGGGAGATGTGGAGTCCTCTTCATCATTATCAGATGACTGATGCAGTTTTAGACCCTCTTCCTTTGCCTGATCTAATCCTTTCCTTGCAGCTTCAACTTGCTCCTGTTACCATAACAAAATAATATCGTTCTAAACAAATGAACTATTCAATAAACATCAATGAAATCACTATTATTTACTATTAATTACAGTGATTAGTACAGTTTGCAATATTTCTGTATTGAATTAACAGTGGTTTACCTCTGCCTGTTTCAGTTCTTCTTTGCAAATATCCTCAAGTGATGCCTCCAGGAAATTCATGGCGTATCGTTCTATGGGGGTAAGCTATTGGGAGAAAGAAAAACATGCACAAATGACACATTGCAAAATGCAAAAAAAAAAGTCTGATCATGTAATAAGACAAATATTACCTGTTCAACTAAAGCTGCAATTTCCTGCTCAGCCTTGGAAAGTTCCTCTTCCTCTTGGTCCCTGCTCTCGCCATCATCCAGAGGAATATTTTCATTGAATTCTGCAAGTTCAGCTACCTGTTCCGCTTTGGCTTGGGAAGCTGCTACTATGTCCTCCTCATCCTCTGCACGACATAAAACCTGGTAAGAAAAACATAGGTAAGATACTGATTGTTTCATCAAACTTGCAAGAAATCCTACAAGTAACAGTGTCTTGAGAAAAAGATTATCTGACTTACCTGCTCTAAAATATTGGTTTGTTGTTTATTGACTGTCTCCTCATCATCTGATGGCGGCACACTCGATTCAGCCTCCTTCTTCTCTCCCTCAGTCACATCAAACAACTCTCTAATAGTTTGCTGTAAAAACAAACAAAAAAAGATACGACCAAGCTATTATCTATGACTCTCTAATATGACGTAAAAAGATAGAAAAACAGAACACAGAGAGAAGCCTACCTGTTTAAAAAAGGCAGTGGTAAAGTTTCCTCCTTCAATCGCCATATCTCCCAACATCCTCTTCTGATTGGCTTTTTTAAGGATGTTTTCCTCCACAGTCCGTTCACTTATAAGCCTAAAGAAATTTTGATGGGAGAATGATCCAGTGTTAATTATCCAGTCACTCACAAAAACATGAGATTTGCCTGGCTTCAATAAGGAGCCTAGGGCTGTGCGATATGGCATAAAATTAATAGACAGTAGATGATATATATTGCGGTATATAATTTGATCTGTAAATTTAAATGTAACTGTTTTTGAAAGGGTAATACATGTCCAAAGCAAAGGCATTACTGAACTTCTCAAACAAATACACAACCAAATCAGAACAATTTAGGATCAGCTTTTTTTTGCATGGATATGGGAAAGGCTGCATGTGTGAGATTTCTCTCTCCCTGGCACTTTAATGGCCCTACGTCCCAAAACTTTTGGCCAAATTCACAGTGCCTCTTAATGGACAAAAGTATTGGGACGTAATGCCGTTCAAAACTAAGGTTGAGCGTCCCAATATTTTTTTCTCCCCTCCCTATCGTACAGGAAATAACGTCTTGTTTTAGTCAATGAAAATGAAAAGACATTTTAGCATAGTTTTGATTTTGTAAACCACATTTAGTCTTGTTCTTATTTGACAACATTACATTATATATTTTATTAGTTATCATCACATGACCAACATTTACGTCGCGTCTCGTTTTTGTCACGTGATAAATGTTCATTGACCACCGGAAGCTGCTCTTCCGTGCACTCACTGCTCTCGCCCGTTTTCCAAAAAAAATGGCTCGTGCTGCAAGTAGGCTTGGTTCTACGCAGGTGGCGCGAGGAGCGGATATTTCTGCGGTAGGCCTGTATAATCAAAATCTCTCCCATTGGCCAAATTTATATCACTTACCGTTTATACCGCACAGTACTAAAGGGGCCCATAATCGGTGTTGGCTAACGGAAATGAACTTATATACAAACTATTACTGGCACCTGTATATATGAACATCTCTGGTTTGCCCAATACGATGGCAGCGGTCTTGGGCCTGAGCATCCATGGTGGGGTTCCAATCACTATCATAGAATACCACTGTGTCAGCTCCTGTCAAGTTTACCCCCACCCCACCACTGCGGGTGGATAAGATGAAACAGAATATGCGCCGGTCTGCATTAAAGCGTTCCATCAGGGCCTGAGAAGTAGAGAAAACACCGAAGTATTTATTGAAGATAAGCATATAATGAGCTGAAGGTAGCTGGAAAAAAAAAACATTTTAGTAGGACACTACATCCATGCAGTGCTCCAAGATGACATTGCTTACCTGTCTCTGCTCCACTCGTGTGCTACCATCCAGCCGTAAGTAAATGTGTCCATGGTAGTTGAGGAACTGCTCCAGCACATCCAACATGCGAGTCATCTGGGTAAATATAAGCACTCTATGACCCCCAGCCTTCAGTTTCCGCAGCAGGAGGTGGAGAGTCTGTAACTTACCTATACACATACAAAAAAAAGTCAGATGAAAGCATTTCAGAGCTTATCCTGAGACTCAGGCATGACAGCATTTAAACGCAGACCTGTTATAATATAATTTTCCACAACAGTAATAATGCCAGTGTCCCAGACAACATACTGGTAATGATAGCAACTTAATTATAATGAGAGAAAAATGGGGCACTCACCACAGTCGTACTGGATAAGTCTCAGGTCTGGAAAGTGTGTCCGCATATTGCACTGGATACGGTGCAGCATATGCATGAGGGGAGAAAAATGAGCAGACAGCATAGAGGAAAAAATAGCCTGCTGGTGACTGAGAGATGGAGGAGGGTGGCAGCAGTGCATGGTTATGGGCTTGGCCTCCACTGGAGGGATGGCAAATGTGAACCTGTGAGGAGGAGCATTAGTTATACAATAAAGTTATAGAATAAAGATCAACGAAATCATTCGATATTGTAAAATCACTGTACAGCAGTGGTTACCAAACCTCCACCTGGAGATCAACGTTCCTGGTGTGTTTAGCTCCAAACTGCCTCTTACCAAACTGCCCCTTCCCCCTCCCCCTTACCGAACACTCCAGACAAATAGGTACTGTAATCCAGGGAGAGTGTCCATTAGCCAGAGAAGGTGTTCAGGTTGTGCCTGGAACTAGATTTCACCAGAAGGTACATCTCTACTAGGGTTGATGACCACTACTGTACAAGATAACAGGGTTAAAGGAGTGAAACAGTAGGCGTACCTGTCTATGACTTCTGACAGTAATTGTAGCCTCTCTTCTGAGCTATGAATGGATTCCCGGAGAGTTTTGCTCTGGTCCAGGTAGTCATGCACACAGTTTGACTGAGCAACAAGACAAGAACTGTACCCAGAGTAGTTCCCTCTGTTAACAGGGCAGGCTGGTTTGGGATTGGGGCCTGGTAGGAAGGTGAGGAAGTCCAATACCTCTGTGCCATACACCGGCTTAGCATTGCAGTGCAGTTCATTGACTCGTATAATTTGTGAAATACGAGCATCTCTCTGGGACTTACGCCGATCTCCAAGCCATGACTATCAAAACAGAGGCAGACGTCACAAAGTTATATTAAAAAAGAAGAAAAAACAAAAAAAAGAATGACCTAATCATCTAGTCATCATAATAAGGCCCTTGTCAAAGATACTCAAATCTTTATGATTCTATTTTGCCCACTTTCAACTAGAGATGGGCCCGATCCGATGATAAGTATCAGGTCCGATACAGCTGTAAGTCCGTCATCGGATATCGGTTGGACAGGCCCGATCTATATATTCCAGTTCTCAGCTTGCGCTGGACCTTAAACTCGACGCAATGTAATACGAGATGCGTCACCGCTACTTATTCCATACCATGAACATGCGGCAACTTCTGAGCAAGCGAAAAACCTTAGCTGTTGTTCTGAACAAAATGACGCTCGTTTGGAGATACTTTAGTTTGGAAACGCCGAAAATCAAGACGGCTACTTGCAATGTGTGTAAAGCCAGCGTGCCGACGGGTGGAAGTACAGTTGCGTCGTACAGTACAAACGTAATCAAGCACCTGCAGAGATTTCATGACAAAGAGTACCAGGAGATGCTTGTAAACAAGGAAAAGGACACCAGGCAGCAGACGCTCGTTGACATTTTCCAAAAACACAACATATTTACAGCAGACAACCCAAAAGTGAAAGGAAAATCAGAGAAGACTCCTGGCTCTCCCTCAAGACCTCTTTGGGGGTCTTTCAGGGGCTATTTTGTGTGTTTTGTTGGCTGTTTTTGCCCTCTCCCACTCTATCTCTCAAAACACAACAAGGCTAAAGTTGGGCATCCCGTAACTCAGTCGGTCCACCTTAAATACAGAAGTGGTTAGATTACACTCTGCCCATGTCTCTGAATTTACGTTATTTAAAATGTATTTGTTTTGCACTTTATTTTTTACACAGTTGTTGCTGAATGGACATAATACTTGGAAGTATTTAGATGATTCAGCCAAGATTGTTGTGTTTTTGATATTAAAATTTTACAGCTGTTGCTGCTACCTTTTTGTGAAATGTGACAAATTCCTTTGGAACGCCTTTAAATTCAAATGTAGTTGTGTATAGTTTTCGCTCTTCTAATAAGTGATTAGTAGTTTATTTATTCTGTGATGTCACCTTACTAACAAACAGCATGATTTAAACAAAAATAATGCCAATATTAAAGCAAAAAGATGTATTATGTCGGAATCTGTATCGGTATCGACAGTCGTGTATCGGAATCAGATCTGAACTGGAAAAACGTGGATCGGCCCGTACCTACTTTCAACACATGACAGGTGCCACTGTAATAAAAGAATCAATGCAATTTACTTCTCCTGTCAGTGGTTTTCATGTTTTGGCCGACTGATGTATATAGAACATATAAAAGATTCGATGTTCTCCCAATCTGGAGTAGTTTCAACATTTTACATAATCAATTTAGCTGTAAAATCTTACCATGTAGAAGGGAGATCGTGGAGGAGGTGGAGGCTGAGCTCGGGGACGCTGAAATGCAGATGTACTGCTCTGTGACGAGGATGAAGGCTTAAGATTGCCCATTCGCAGGGTGACATCACTACTGCTCTCTTCACGTCCTAATGAAGCATTCACCTTAGCTACAGGAAAAAGCAAGAAATCAGCATGTGATTTTGCTAAGAATAACAATACATATACATATGTATATATGTATACATATTAGAGATGCCCAATCCAGACCTAAATTACTGGATCAGAAATCTGGAAGGAATTTAAAAAAAAAAAAAAAAAAAAAAAGTAATCCCATTCGTTAAAAAACACTTACAGCAATACAGCACACATAACGTGATTTGCGACGTGCATAAGGCGAGATGATGGATCACGTGATAAGTTTCTGTTGTGTGTGAGACTTGCCAGCATGTCAGCAGTTTCAAGTTACTTTAGACTCAAAGAAGAAAAAGCCAAGACTGTTGAATGTTTAGTCCCCCACGGAACATGCTGCCGGCTTTTCTAGACGGGGCAACCATCAATCTCCGTGAAACTTCAGTCAGACATGGCTCGAGGAGACCTTTCCAACCAGGGGCGGACTGGAAAAGTCCAGAACGGCTGTTTACCTCTTTTTCTCGGCCGAGATGCATGCACCAAACCCTGCCCCCATGAACCACGGCCGAGATGCAGTACTCTGCGCGCACCTCAACCCCTCCAGTCCAGGGCCGTTTTTAGTCCCAGTGCGCCCGTTTCCAACGACCCCTCGTTCGCCATAATAGTCACAGGAGATCCGTTATATCGTTCACAGGAGAGTTATATCATTCGCGTCACCGGGTGTCCCATTACTTTTGTCCGAGATTAACGGTATAACTCCTTTTCTCCCGGGGCTATTATGGTGAACGAGGGATCATTGGAAAGGTCTCACGAGCCCTATGTAACTATGAAGTTTCACATTTAGAGTGCAAGATATATTTTTCATATTTAACATTTAGATTTAAGGTCATTTAAGGCAATTCCTCCATGTCAGTGAGGGAATATCACAGCAGGCAGTCCAGCCCCCTGCTAAGTAACAGCCAATTGTAATCACGGGGCGTGGCCAATAAGCATATCACGCCGTTTGTAAAAGTGGTACATTAAAATCCCACATTTAGTGCAACATTTATATTTAGAGCGCAACATTCAGTTTTTTTTTTTTAAACACATGTAGCTCTAAAAATGTATCCAGACATTTTTTGAAAACCTTATTTTTTGTTTTCTGTTTAAAAAAAGACCGAAACCGAAAATGAGGAAAAACTTGGCCGAAAACCGACACCGAAAACCGAAAGAAATTATTATTAAATTAAAATAAATCTGTTACAAAACTATGAAAATATTTATTTAGCATTCGTACA
>JBBPCY010000109.1:34380434-34408232 GCA_037974405.1 Brachyalestes nurse | reverse complement strand
AACAGATGAGAGAAAGAGACAGAGAGACAGAGAGAGAGAGACAGAGACAGAGAGACAGAGAGAGAGTGAGACAGAGAGAAAGAGAGAGAGTAAGAGAGAGACAGAGAGAGAGAGACAGAGAGAGAGAGACAGAGAGAGAGATTTAAATTCAATTTAAATTGAATTCAATTTAAATTTTAGATTTAAATTACTGTACTCTGTCACTGATCAACCAATCACAAAGCTCTGTACAAGCTCACTACTGCAGATAAGGGATGTTTTGACATTGGCGCGGGTACAAAATTCAGTATGAGCTCAGAGGAGAAGCGGTGTCTATTTTGGCTATAGAAAGTAGAAAATGCATTTCTGCGAGAAAATGCAAAGTGTGATTGCTATAAAATCAGTGTTTAGAGACACTGGTTTTGTAGGCAAAAAAAGTTTGTGTTAAAAAAAATGCTCCACAGACAGCCTCGAACTCTTAATGTTTTGGTTCAGGAACCGGCACTCTACCCATTATGCGACTGGGAGGGTTGGGGTGCCGGCTCTATCCAAGCCACTTAGGGGAGTGGCTGAATGCATAGCAGCATTCACAGGCGTATTATATTTAATTAGACAATATCAGAGTGACACACGTCTTTTTTAAAATAAATTGTCGGGAAGTACGACTTATGAGCGTGTTGTGTGTTTTGCACTGTGTTTGTATTTTCATGGTTTTTTTTTCGCCTTGTGCGCCGCTCTCTGGCTTTCTCACCACATTGAGCTAAAACAGGACTGATTTCTTCCTCAATCACTCTAATAGGAACACTACTAAGATCAGTAGTGTGACTTGATGTATTCACACTAAACAGAGATAAACCATTATTTAACCAAGAAATGTAGCTTATTTAGGATGTTCTATTTTGACAAGCAACCTCGAGCTACAAAAGAAGACCCCACCCCAAAAGTGTGCACCCACCACTGCACTCGTTTCATGAACAATTAAACTGCAATAATGAATAGACCACAATAAATCAAAGTTTACCTAGAAAACGCTCATTTTAAAAGTAGTTTTTGTTCACCAAATATCAACCATGTTTTCACCAAGAGCACCTCAAAACTATACATAAAAAAGGTGTTTACCAAAACACAGAACAGAAACTCCTGCACAGATACAGAATGTGCTGAATAAAGAGCAAACAACTCCAATCAGCAAAACTACAGTCAAAAGGAGATCACTGAGAACAAATAAATCAATAAAAAACTTCACACTTTTGTCAGAACTAAGCTTCACTAGGTCTTGATTCTCTCCCACTGAGACGCAGATCATTTAAGCAAAGGGTCACATGACAATTTTGTAACTGAGAAAGATTATGAGATCTGATAATTCTGCTGATGTTAATTTTGTTTGTTTTTTTTTTTAAACACAAAGCCTACAATAGCGTTATAAATCAATCTCTCACCTTTTTCACAGGCCAGATGTGCCAAAACGGCAATTGTCTGAATAGTTTTACCAAGACCCATTTCATCAGCCAAGATACCATTGAGCTTCTTTTCATACATGGTGACCAGCCAATCCAGTCCAATGTGCTGGTACTCACGCAGAGTACCATGAAGTAAGAATGGAATAGGTGTTTTCACCTTGAATGGAAGGAAAAAAGTATTAACTAATTAAAAAAAACATTCCAGATATAACTAAGCTGTCAATGTTACCATGGACCCTTACCTTTGTTGTGGCCAAAGTGTATCCCTTAGGCTGAAGGCTCTCAGCAGTAGCAGCAATATGGCTGATCTCCTTTTTAGGACGTGGAGATGTGGGAATAGAAGGGCTATGATCTCCCTCACCCAGTAAAATTTTCATTCCCTCCCCTCCATCATCCTCCTCCTCATCACTTTCCTCTGCTTCGGCTGCTTCTTCTTCTTCTTCACTATCCTCAGCTGCAGATGAATCTGGATGTAAATAAGAAAAAAACAACAAATGTCAGAAAAAGTCAAAACTTTTACTTAATGTATTAAATTAACCAGTACCAGCTGAATAAAAATTATATATTTATATATAAAGTGCAAAACTAATACATTTAAAATAATGTGAATTTGGATACAGGACATGGGCAGAGTGCAATCTAACCACTTCTGTATTTAAGGTGGACCAGCCGAGTTACGAGATGCCCAACTTTAGCCTCGTCGTGTTTTGAGAGACAGAGAGAGGGAGAGGGAAGGAGAGAGAGAGAGGGTAAGGGAGAGGGTAAGGGAGAGGGTGAGGGAGGGGTGGCTAATTGTACTTCCACCCCTCGGCACGTTGGCTTTGCATACATTGCAAGTAGTCGTCTTGCTTTTTGGCATTTCCAAACTGTAGTATCTCCAAACTAGCGACATTTTGTTCAAAACAAGGCTTGCTCAGACTGAAGTTGCTGCAGGTTCGCGGTATGGGGCAGTGACGCATCTCGTCTTACACCACGTCGACTTTAAGGTCCAGCGCAAGCTGCAAACTGGAATATAGAGATCGGGGCTGTCCGACCGATATCCGATATCGGATTTGCGGCTATATTGGACCTGATATCGTATTGGACCCATCTCTAGTATATATATCTGATAAATGTACCACTCAGTATACTCATACTCAGAAGTTGTTTAACTGCATTATATTTAGAGCTTTCTTTTTTAAATGAACGTATGAATTACACTTTGGGCATTACACATTTGACTACCTGAGGAGGTACCACTGCCATCTCCGCTTTCATCTCCTTCTGTCTCTTCCTCCTCCTCCTCAGTGCCCTCTGACTCCTCCGACTCCTCTGGGGATGCTGAGGGCTCCTCAAAATCAGATGCATAAGCCCCTCTGTACTTCTCAAGAAGCTCTTCCACACTCATCTCCCCTGAAGGCAAAGCGTGCAACATACACACAACAAAAAAACATTTAATTGTGATTTTAAATCGTAATACACCTGAATGTATTTAAATTCTGAACACATTTAAAGAACAGAAATATTAATAAGCATAACAGGTAACTACCCGAATATTTTCCCAAAAGGCACACATGTCCAAATCTAATTGCAACAAAGCTGATTATTCTGTTTTTCGTTTTAATTTTATTTTGATGGAAGACTGGTCAGGAGAAGAAATGTTAAAGAGTTGTGCC
Source organism: Brachyalestes nurse (assembly GCA_037974405.1). NCBI lineage: Eukaryota > Metazoa > Chordata > Actinopteri > Characiformes > Alestidae > Brachyalestes > Brachyalestes nurse. Next base: position 34,405,138 of record JBBPCY010000109.1, on the reverse strand, counting down.
AAAAATGACAAGAGAAAAAAAACTGTTCAGTCATCCACATGCAACTATTATGTGTTTGTGTTTTGATGCTTTTTGAACATACAAGTCATTGAACATACAGCTTTAAAGCCTGGGCCTTCCCCCAACACAAAAAGCAATATTTCTTACCTTCTCTGGCCAAGTCATCAAGCTCCTCTGCATGATCTCCATTGCCCTCAATAATCTCTTGGGCTTCAATAGTGTCCTCTACATCTTCCGCTTTGGAAGGGAAGAAAACAATCAATGTAAAACACCCAACAATCTTGTCCGTTAATGGTAAATTTCAGTCTTTACATTCCCTTATTTAAGATATGCCTCTGGATAAACATTTGGTCAATGAAGCTATGTAAAAATCTCCAGCAACTCACCATCCTCCTCATTTGCTGAGAACTCTTTGTCTTCATCTTCAACAACTGAGGAGGATTCATCTGAACCTTCTTTTTCTGAAGCGGAATCCTGAGAAACAAACATAGCTTTCATAGTGAGCCCAGCAAATACACACCACAGAGGCTAAACAGAAATAACAGCAGTGTTAACTGGTGTGAACAGTCCTCATAGTACCTGGGGAAGAGTAAGGGTGCTGAGAAGTTGGTCCAAGGGAAGAGTGCCCTCTTGCCTCAGTAACTCAATCTCCCTTCGTTGTGTCTCTTCATCATTTCCCTCCTGCTGCTCTTCCACCTCAATTGTCTCCTCATCATCCTCCTCCTCACATGGAGGCTCAAAGTCTCTATCTACAAAAGAATAAATTTAGAACTACAACACACTTAATTTGTGCAGTATTTCTAATGTTTAAGAATTCACATAATCAACATGCAAGTACTTTTGCTCACCATCTTCATCAGTGGCACTGAATTGAGAGAATTTGGTAGGGATATTGGAACTGGCTGCAGGTGTGGCTTGCAGGGACTGACTGAGCAGGTCAGAGTAGCGCTCTGTCTGGCCAACAATGAAATCTAACTGTAGATCCAAGGCCTTCTTGCGTTTCTCCTCCAAGCGAGATTGCTGTTTATATTGGACTACCTATGTGAAAGAAACATATTTCAAATCTGTAAGACCAAAGACAGAGGTATTTGGGCGACCTGGTGGTTAGGGAGTAGGCCCTGTGACCGGAAGGTCAAGAGTTAGAATCCCAGGATTGCCAGTTGCACCACTAACTGACTGCCCAATGCTTCACTTGGTGAATGGGTTAAATGCAGAAAAAGTATTTCACATTGTTCACACTGTGAGCTCTGGGGTTTTCACACTTGACTATAAGGGCCACTAAACTTTTTATTTAAGCAAATAAGGCAGTTTGTTATAAGTTGGAAACAGAAATGTGAGTTTTTGAGTTGATATATATGCCAAGTACGTAAATCTGGTCAGTGCACTGAATGTAAATAATTAAACAGTAAGAAGAGCATGCAGTAATACAAATTACAGCTTAGTAAAAACATGTCACCTTCTCAACGCTGCTCCAGAAAGCGCGGACCTCCTTTGCAATGGATGCAGCAACTCTCCTCAGCTTGGCCTGCTCTTCACGCTTTGCTCTCTCCTCTTTCTGTCTAAGCTCTTCATGGTGTCGCATCACCATCCTCACCACCTAGACACACAGTATTTATTCAAAGAGGGGTCTCCAAAAATTCAAAAACAATGATGCAATATATTTAGTAAAGAAATTATAATGAATTCATAATTCACTTTTCTGGCTACGCCTCTCTTCCACCGCCTCTCCTGTGCAAAGTCAGCAGAAAGCCACTGCATCTCTTCACAGAGATAGTCCCAGTGCACCTTGGGCCGAACTGGCTCCGTCAGTCGTGACAAACGTTTTAGGGACCAGAATCCTTCTCGCTTCAGGGCTAGTGTCCGATGCTCAATTTCAGCTTCCTGTTAAAACACAGAATACATTATAAAATCAGCATGTTTCAGCTTAATACAATACAAAACAATGGGTGATCCTGGTAAAAGTTTGGTTACATTAGCCAACAAGTTAGGGTCACAGGATATGGGCAGAATACTAAAATCACAATTACATTTGTACACATGGTACCAGGGAAAAACAAACTGGCGAACAATGTACTTGATATTTCCTTCATTCGGTTTAAGTTTCAAATACTTCACCTGTGGAAAACTGTTTAATCAACCTGTACGCAGCATTACTGGTCGGCAACAGTTTATTTGCACACAACATCATTCAAAATGCCAGAAATGCATAAGTACACCACAAAGGAAATGAGAACCTTTATCCTGTTATATACATACATTAACTGCACTTAAGAAATCTGAATATTTAGGCTTATTTATATTCAAAATAACTTTTTACAATAAACAATTTTAAGGGACAATATAAAATCTTGTAAACTTTGCTCACTTGCCTGATCAGACAAGTTGAGGAACAGGGTCATGTTGAACCCAGAGCTAGATATGATAGTGTTAAATGATGCTATATATGATAGTGTTAAATGATCATCAAATGATTCATCTGAACATCCAAACAACTACTAAACTTAGTCTGGGACCTCACAGTGATTAGACCAGTCCCACAGTAATATAAAGTGCATCCCTTCATCAAGAAAAATATAAATACTTCACTGACATGCTTGGCCAGCTCTGCCATGTCAGTATGCTTCTCTGAGCGAGGCCGCTGTGTGAGCATCTGATCTGATTGAGAAGCTGCGCCAGAGCTATGGGAAGAAGCTGTGTGTTTGCCATGAGAGCCACAGAGATATGTAGCCCTGTCTGCGTGAAGCTGGGTCCAGTCTGATGAGGAGCCTGGAGGCGGAGATGGTGTACGAGAGGTGGAAGGAGTAGACCCTGTTGTGGCTCTGCCTGCTATCCACTGACGAACCTGGAAAGAGAAGAGGAAAGCACACAATTAAAAAGAAAGAAGAAAACAAAGGAAAAAAATATATTTGTGAAATGAGAGCAGAAGGAAAGTCAACAACACAGAACGAAAAGGGCACATAGTTTCGCATAATAAGAACTATAGTGGGTATTGCAGAAACAGTTGGCCTCCTACTAGCAGAAAATTCAAAAACCTTTCCTATCCTTTATACGTAAAACATGCGATTGTGAGTAAAACTAAACTTTTCTGTGAGCTTTACACTAGGCTTCAGGTTAGAATTAGCAGAGGAATTGTCAGCTTGCGAGGTTCAGACTGAGTCCAAGAATGAGAGATGCCGGAAGAAGATGCTGACACCTCTTACCTTCAAAAAAAAGGCCTGTCTGTCTGTCCTGCTCTGTCCATGCTGCAAAACACACATGGCTCAACATGCAGCCAACTAGAGCACCAGAATCGGCTGATGGCATTCACACAGCTACAAATAGTGATTTGAGCACGACTAGGCAGTCTAAAACACTGATGGTTGATAGATGCATTTCTCTGTAAATTTACAGACGTTGAGTTATTTTGATCCACTTGATATTAGAAAACTAACTTAGCTAGCAACCTAAAACAAACAGATACAAGCAAAGACAATAAGCAAGCTATACATGTGAAACAGCATGCTTTACACTGTAATTAATAAAGCATGAACATGTGGCCTATGCAGGTCTAAGGTAAATATATTGGTTATGTTGTCCTTACCTTGTTCTGCGCTGAACTAGGCATAATGATGCTGTCATCTGTCTGGGCTTCCATAGAACTGTCTGCCTCTCCATCACTGCTCTCTCCTATAGAGGCATCAAGTTGTCCTGGTGCGTTGTCATGAGCGTCTTTTGCTTCTGCCAAATGCTGAACTGGTGAACGTTGTTCCTCCACCTCCAACTCCCCCCCCAACAACATGGAATCTTGGCATGTTCGGTTAGTAGGACATTGTTTAGACTGGTTCTGTGCAGTGATGGCACTGCACATGCTGCTCCAAGCACTGCCTGAAGTTTGAGGCAGAATGGGCAAACTCTGGGACTGAGAGGGAGTAGACGCAGACTTTGAGAGAAGCTCATGTTCACCGTGTCCAAGGGAATATTCTGATTCGATTAAGGCCTCTTTTTTAGACTCATCCTTCAAGGATGAACTGGTAATATCAGGGGAATAATTTGGGTGAGAACTGCTGGGAGGTGCCAGGGCCTCCTTTTCAGGTGGGATAGCCGTTCCTTCATAGTCATTTTCAAAAAGGCACTCTACAGAGACTGTGTCCAACCTTTCACTGGGGGTGCCAGACTGGACAGGGGGGTCCTGGTTACTGGAAATCTTAGTTAACATTGAAGGAGGTGGTTTGAGAAGAGGAGTCTCACCTCTCTTCAAGATAAGCAGCTTTGGATCAATAACACCAGATGGAAGAGAAATACAAGACACATCTGGTTTATTTTCTGTCGTTTTGCTCTGCTCCTCTTGCACAGTAACAGCGCTCTCAACACTGGAGCAGACAGTGGGCTTTATAACCATATTTTGCAAGCAACGCGGAGATATTTCTCTCTGACTGGAGGACACAGCAGTTAACTGCACCATAGGTTTTATAATTGTTGGGCAAGATGAAGCATTTTGTGAAGCAAAAGCATTTTGAGGATGGGTGGATAGAGTTTCAAGCTCTCCTGGCAATGGTTGTGTTAAAGGTTCAAAAGAAAGTTTATTTGCAGGATCTTCCTCTTCTTTGTCTGGTAAGAGCAGCTTAACACCTTCTGAGGGGAAACAGGGCACTGTACACTCATAGACAGCAACAGGTGACTGAGATTCAGAACATTGCACCATGGCCTCTGTGCTTACATCCAACATCTCAGCATCCTCAGTGCTTTCACACTGCCCATCTAACAAAGGAGAAGACTCACTTACAACCAACCATGTGTCCTCCATACCTGGCTGCATTAGGATACCTACATCAATGAAATTTTTCACCTCAACAGTGCTTAGTCCAGACAGTGTCACTGAACTCTCAGTTTGCTTCTCATCCGTACTTGTGTCACCTGGCATAGAGAAGCCATCATTTACACATATTATCTGCGAGAGCTTACGGTCTACTGGAATGGATTCTTGTCCTTGCTGGATCAAACAGTCAGTGCTGGTTTGAAAAAGACATGGCTGATCCGAATCCAGTCTCTCTGAAGTTAAACATCCATCTGTGTGTGAGAGACTGCTCCCATCAGGTTGGTGATCTGGGTACAGAGTCACTTGTATATTGTTGGCACAGTCATTCTCTTTAACAATCACATCTGTAGAGCCACAAACCACTACATGGGATCCTTCAGTCACTTTGGAGGCCTGAACATCAAGTGTACACATCCCATCTTCTGGCACCTTTGGTTCTTCAACAGAAATATCATAAAGTACTTCTGTGACAGCCACACTCCCGATCAGATCTCCATCTAAAGACAGAGTCTTATTCCCCTGCTCCTCACTTTCACTAGTCTCATTCCCCACTAAAACAGGTTTAGGGGCTCCACTGCAATTCACATGCTCAGTGCTCAGCTGGTTCTCTTTTGTTGCCTGTGCACCATCAGGCTGCTTTGAGGAAACAGATGTTTTGTGAGGGAAGGTAGCATGAGAGATGGTTGTTCTTTGTGTCTCCACTGCTGAAAGGGGTGGTTGTACAAGGCTTTTATGGAGGTATCTGCTACCCTCAGTGTCATTTGGAGTGTCATTTCCATTGTCTGTGGGAGAGGGCACCTTAGCCTGAGGCTCATCTTGTGTGGATAAACCTCCTGAGTATGGGTGATGCTCAATGTATGTTTGCCCCTCTTTCTCATCTGGGTTTGTACTAGAACATATGCCCTCCACCTTCGTGCTTCCATCAATAGTATTCTCGACATTTTTAGGTTCACTGAATATCTCACTGTTTGCCATGATGATTGCTGCTTTAAGTGGTGCATTTTGGGACTCCACCATGTCTCCAGGCTGCTTATGGTCTCTGTCTCTGGTTGTAACTGCACTGGAAACTGCCGAGATGGACTGACAAAGGGGGATTCGGGGGCTCTCTCCAGCTGAGTCCGGTATTCCAGATAATTCCTCTGGACCACTCTTTGATTTGATTCCCAGATATGCCTTTTCTGGAACCAGGTGTCCCATTTCCATCTCGACAGGAACAGCGGCATCCCCCGTAACTTCTGTGCTAGGAGTCCAGTCTTGGCAGTGGCCCATGCTAGTGCTCTCTGCCATGTCTGTCTCCCTGTGTGCAAGGCTTGTTTTCTCAGTGTTACACCCGTAATGTAAATCCTGCTCTTTTCTGATCTGGTCCGTCTCACAAACTGAAAGTTCGTGTGAGAACTTTTGTGAGTCTCCACTAGCACCTGACACCAGGTGGGTTTGGACAGCTTCAGTACTGAAATCCAAGTATGGTTTCTCCTCAAGCTTCTTTGTGTTGCAGTTTTGCCAAGCCACTGTGGTGCACTGCTCTTTATCTGCAGCCTCTGTGTCTGCTTTCTGCTGCTCCAACTCAGTGGCAGGGCCAACCAGTGGTGGTGGTAGGAGGGCAGCTGCGACCGGCTGCAGGGCATGCTGGGGTGGCCCGGCCACATTCTGCGTAGCCGCAGGGATGCCACCCAGCACAGCCACAGCCGGAGGGGTGCACTGCTGCACCACCTCCTCCCTGAGTCTTGCTTCTTCTGGACCGCCTCTGCTACACACCTCACCTGAAGGAAAAGAGAGGACAACATAGATATAAACCAAGCTTTTAAAACATGAACATTGCATGCAAAAAAAAACCTTTAAAAACAGCAGTAATCACTGCATTGCACCAATAAACAGTTCTGATTACCTGTATGTGGTGTAGGACCAGTCTCTTCCGTACTTTCCACTTCCAGGATGCTGAGATCAAGGAAACCAATGCATCTAAGGAACAAAAGATACCAAAAAGTGAAACTAGATATAGGGTGGATTCCCCGTGGTCAGTAAGAAGGGGAAAACGTGACAAACTCTGAAGTCTAAGTGCAATACTGAAGTTGAGGTGTGCTTTGTGTTGCATACTTCCTCAAAATACTGAGACGGGTCAGGTTCTCAGTAAGGTAGGGTAGGATGACTTCTCAAGACCACAAGGACGTGTTATAAAATATCTTGTGGTCTAGTGACACAAACCGGGCAATATTGGCTCTTTGCGTGGAAAACACGTTTCTCTTGGGGAATGCGTGATACGTGTCATTTGGGAGTTCTGGAAAAACTAAACGACCTGCCACACATAGCTTGTTGAAATGTCTCAGTAACTAGCCAGATAGCTAAAACACACGCTCACACAGCACTCACAGTAGCTAGCCTAATTGTTTGGCCCTAATTACCCACCTAATTAGCAATGTAGGCGATGGGATCACAAAGATAAATCTCAGGCTGCTCTCACATTTAAATCGACATAACGTGCAATGGATCCATTGCTCTGTATTTCTCTGTAACGTTGCGAGTCGACAGCGACTTCACAGAGGGGCTGATCCGGCGGGCTGCAGCTCACACGGGCCTGAAAAAGGCCGTTTAGGGCTCCAGAGGTCGGGATCATTTTCACCACCGTCTAAGACCCCATACCAGCACTCCGCCACCACAAATCAACGTCTCTCGTCTTTAGGTGCTCTGTGCTTCGTGGGGCATTGCGAGAAAAAAACTTGGAAGCTGCTTAGCTTGCTAACGCGTTGGCTAGCCAGCACGCTCTCTCGCTATTTCAGGCTTATGTTTATGTTTTGTCGTGTTATATAAGAGTGACCTTTACAAACCTGCGTTTATTTTTTCCTGCAGTGCTTTTGACTTTTTAAAAGCACAATAACTGAACAAAACGTAAAAGTAGCCAACAGTCTTCATTCTCTCATACACTGCTAGCTAACCTAGCTAATGTTAGCTTTAGGAGGAGGAGGGAGGGGGCAGTGTGACGTCACTACGAGGGGCCAAAATATGACAGTCAACAAATTCTGCAGTGTATCTTATACATTTTAAAAACAATTATTACGAAACGCAATTTACTTCATGTAATCTAACTGATTAATCTGAGAATAGAATATGTGGATACTAGAGAATGAAACAAAATTGCATCCCAAAAATGGGAGGATTAAGGAGAGTTGATGCACTGGAAGGAGTGTGAGGATGAATTTAGGAACACAAATGAGTAGACAATACCAAATAACATACGCCAGGACCCGCTCTGTGACGTATCATAGTTTCAGAGCAGGTTGCGTTTCCAAGTGAACACAATTTAGTCTGACCAAACTGATGGTTTGGAGTGAAATAGTGCCTGAACTCTGTCTTGTACCTCACCCAATACAGTCAGCCCAGCCAAATCAGCCATATCAGTTTGTTTATGAGGTGAACACCTAAGCCAGTCAACTTATCCCGCCATGTCAAAGCGCCCCCTCAGTGCCGGTAGACACCTCCCCTCCTCCCCTTATACCTCCTCCCCCTCATACCACCTCCTCCTCCCCCCATCTACCGCCGCCATCTTAAGTTCCCACCTACCTGAAATTTCCGAGCACTTTTCTTTTACTAAATTCTCGCTGAAGGAGTCGCCATCCGCGTCAAATCGCACTCAATCCGTGACGGGACCGTTCCGAACTATCTCCCGGTACCCAACGAGGTACTGGCAGGCCGGTGAGATCACGTTAAAGAGCGCTCCGAACGGAGACTGGGTCCGGCTCTCTGAGTGGAGCGGTCGCGGGGAGGAGACTTTCGACGCAGCGAAATGGAGGCGCGAGCGGCTGGCTCTGCGAGAGCTGTCCGAAATCTCGCGAGATTCCAATCACCGTACTGCCGCATATAAGAAAACACGTTCCCGCTTTTGTAGATATTTTTACATTTTTCATATTTTGGTCGCAGCATTATCGTTACCCCTTTCTCTCTCCTTCAAAACGTGCCCTTTTACTCTATCGCATAGGCCTGAAAGTTGAGCAAAAGTGGAAAAGCTGCCCGAGTAATGTTTTTACTTACGCAGAGAGACTGACACTGTTAAGACAGGTAAAGTGGTCGTTATATTCACATGTGAACACATCACACAGTGTGAACTACTTTTTCTGCATGTAACCCATTTGCCAAGTGAAGCAGTGGACTGCCACTAGGGAGCAGTGTGTGGTGATGGTTCCTTGCCCAAAGGGTACCTCTGGTGCCACCAGCACTCATGAGATTCGAATCCATAACCTCCCGATTGCAGTAGCAAACCCCCCTTACCACTAAGCCACTAGCTCTACATATTATTACTTTTTCTTTCATGCTGTTGTCATGCCAATTTTTGTTATATCAAGTATTTTTCCTATCTTATTGAAAGCTGAAAGAAAAAGTCACTGTGCATGGCTAATTCAGAGTAGTGTCTGAATTGTATGTGAATTGATACACTATATGAACAAACTTTGAGATGCCCATTACACCATTCAGTTCTTGGAAGGCCTTTCTGCAAGAATTTCTTCCTATTCATTCTGTAGAGCCTTAATGAGGTCAGGCACTGATGTTGGATGAGAAGGCCTGGCTTGAAGTCGTTACAGTTAATGCCAATGGTGTTGGATGGAGTCGAGGTCAGGGTTCTGTGAGGGCAAGTCAAGTAGTTTCACACCGAACGCATCCAACCATGTCTTAATGGACATTGCTTTGTGCACTGGGGCACAGTCATGCTTGAATAGAAAAGGGTCTTCCTCAAACTGTGTCCACAAAGTTGTTCAAAATGTCTTGGAATGCTGAAGCACTAAGATTACTCTTCACCGGAAGTAAGGGGCCTGAATTCAATAATTAAGGTGTGTCCCGATACTTTTGTCCAAATAGTGTATGTTAGAAATGTGTGATCATTTTTTTCACAGATGCAGTAATGTAGGTTACAGCAGAGGGCCGACGGTTTGACTGACCTGGTTTTAGCCAAAAGAATGACAGCTCTAAGTTTTTTTTTTAACCGCTGGTCACTAACTCAAATCCAACACTACAGAGGTATACCTAAAAGCAGTTTGGTGAGATAACTTAAGCCTGAAGTCAAGTTTGTTCAAAAGCAGTGAGACACATTAGCATTGGCCACTCCTCAGTTTAAGGCTGAACTTATCCAGCTAAGTGAGAAATCCTGCTTTGTAAAACACCCTCAGATCCCACTAGCCAGGTTTTTTAGAAGCCACAGATTGGCTTAATGATTTTGGGTCAGACTCCCTGGAGTAATGTAGACCCTTCATGAACATGTCTGCTGACCCCTGTCCTATAGTGACTTGTTTTTTTATTATTCAGCCTTTAGACTAAGCTTAAGCTGAATCCAAAGCATACCATGGCAAAGGATTGTTATTCATCAAATTAAATCCTTAATACACAAACTATGAAGCAGCACCAAATATAAACAAAGAAATAGGTATACAATGAATCAATACACCAATGCATGTAAATAACCAACAATTTGTTTAATAATTAATCTTTGTTGCTTTCTTTTCAGGGGGAACATATTTCAAAGGTATAAAATTGTTTTTGCTCAAATAATTAACCCAGAATGTTCTGTACTCATGTTAAAATCCCTTCAATCCTGCTGTTGGTTTGCAAGTACAAAGCACTCCATTTGTCCAGTTGATGCCCCTTATCTGTCAGACGTGCATCTTTTGTGGAAGATGTTGTCCACATGTGGATTTTCAGAGTTCACCTCAATCTCTCACCATCTATAAATATATATATTAGCAACCAACACAAACAGCAAAGGGGACAAGCTTTGTGATGGCTACAAACCCAGTTCACTGGCATTTAATATCCATAGTTTCTTGTAGAAGTTGTACTGTGCCATATCCTGGATCAAAATAATAAGTTGTTTTAACAAGGGAGTGCAACTGGTGAGACCTGAAACAATGACATAATGACAAACAGTGAATATGTTTATTATATAAGGTAATTAATGTTAACAATAATAATTACAAAAGCAATATCGCTACTCTACTGTATTCTGTCCCAGCTCATGTATTGAGTCAGAGTGTAGGAGAATGAGTTTTCCCATTTAAATTTTAAAATATTATCAAACAAGATGTACAGTTAATAATAGTTTTTAAAGATTAAAATAAAATAACTCTGCAGACGTTCATTGTAACGTTCATGGAAGTTGTGCCTCGGATTGCTGTAGACTGATTAAGAACAGGAAGCTGAAGATGTGTTTTCTTTGAATTAATTTTACAATGGCGCCTTTTCTCCTCCCTAGTAATAGACAGAGCACACACTAGACAATCTGAGGAGCACTACTTCAGCCATTGTTCAACTCATTTTTCCCCACATCTTCATATGCAGATTTCAATCTCTACAGCAGGCCTTTTTTTTTTTTTTTACAGCCATGAGTTCATAGAGGGAAACAGATGTCAACCGCTGTGTTAAAATGCAAACATTATCTCAGAATTCTGGATCCATCAGCCTGGAGATAGCCCTGCAGGGCTAGGTCTGTTTATCTCTTCATATGACAGGTCTTTAATCTTTAGTCCACAGGCCGTTTTGAGAAACAAAACCCTAAATATAAATCAAAAGCACAGGAAGTGGGGGAAGGGGAGTACCTTAAATTGCACCAATATAACCACAGTGGATAAATATACTGAGCAGTCCTGTGAAGTCTCTGTTCTCCGCTCAGATCATCTCAATGTTCATATATGATCATTTTAGCTTCAGCAGGTTGGGCTCCTGCATGTCCTGCCATTAGTAGGAAGAGCAGTTCAAAAGCAGTATTTTTCAACTGCCCCAGTCTTACTTAGTACTATCTCGACTCGCCATCCTTGTGTGTGGTGAAGAGGGCCAAATCTCCAGCCCCGGCAAGTCTGGAACTACGAGGTGGAGTGGCGGACCTAGTCACAGATGGAATAAGCGGTGGGGGCGCGCCAACTGACAAGGGCCCTACTAGACTGGGCGTCTTAGCAAGAATTCCATTTGGAATGTGAGAATGTGGATGCAAGGGAGCCAAGCGAGAATAGATACTTGGGTGATGTGGTGAAGGTGTAGAAGCTCCAGCAGGATGGAGTGGAGAGTGAGACAGTAAGCCTACATGCAGCTGCTCGAGGTGGGCTGCAGAGGTGGGCAAGTGAGATGCAGAAATATGCGGATGCATTCCAATGAACCGCACCCTCTCATAGTCCTCTCGCAGTATCTGGGTACGCTGGTCCTCATCCAGCAGCCCACCACCAGGAGCACCACCATGAGGAGGGCGCTCAAAATGATGAGCCATCAATCCAAAATCTGGTCGGATCGCTGAGGACGAAGCAGAAGAGGAGGTAGGTGCTTGTGGGTGATGTGGGCCAGCTGCCACCGCTGCAGCTACTGCTGCAGCTCTCTCTGCTTCTATGTATCTTGAATGCGGATGCTGAAATAGGCGGGACAAGTGTGCTTCAGACCGCAGTGCAAGGTGAGGATCTGGCCGCAGAGCCAAGACACTTTCTCTACGCTGCTGCTGTTGGACAGCAAGATCTCGCCAAGGATCCCAGGAGAAACTGTGAGGAGCCTGTTGGTGAGCTTGGGGTGGTGGATGGACTGAAAATCGATCCCCTGGGGGCCCTACAACCAGTCCAGCCGAGCTGCCAGGTGCACCAAGATAAGCCTCAATAGCACGTGAGCGATCCAGGAGAGAGAAATGGTGGGCAGGGTGTGGGGTAGGAGGGGGAAGAGGCACTCCAGGCGTGGGAGTCAATGAGAGGGTTGAAGAAGGGGTTGAAGGATGGTGAGTGTGGCGACTGTTAGGCCGTTCAAAGCTATGAGGAGGTACAGCTGGGTGGGATAAAGAGATGGGCACTTGTTCAGGCTCTTCTTTTCTTTCCTCTTTCACCTTAACTTGAGGACCAGCGGGTGGTTTGGAAACAGGAGTCGTGGTCCGATCAGGCTTTTTGACCGGAAGCGAACTGACAGAGGAGGAGGAGGAGGATGGACCACTGCTCTCTCTTTGGGATGGATGGGAGGGTTCTGAGTTGAGAGCATGCGGTTGTCTGGGAAATAGGTCCAGAGGGGAGGGTGCCAAGGAGGTATTTGGAGGAGGAGTTGCAAGAACAGATGACGTAGATGAACGAGGTCTGTCTGGTGCTGAGGAAGCTGATGCTGGTGCCCTAGATGTAGACACTGAATGCTGTCTCTTGTCTGGCTCTCTATCTCTCTCCCTTTCACGATCCCGTTCTCGCTCCCTTTCCCTGTTTTGCCCATCTGACTGTCCAGCACCTCCACTCAGGGGGCCCAGGCCATTCATGTGGGAACTGGGGGTGTTGCTGCGGTGCTTCAGTGATGGGGCACTGGGAGACATTCGCACAGGTGGGCGTCCATACATTAGGTTGTCTCTGTAAGAGGTGAAGTGAAAAGTATTTAGTACCAGACGTGTGTGTGTGTGTGTGTGTGTGTGTGTGTGTGTGTGTATATGTGTATGTTGCCTACCTGTCCTTTTCATCTTTTATATGAGTTAATTCTCTTCTCTCCATGTCTTTCCCTCTATCTCTCTCATCCCTTTTGTCCAGTCCTTTAGCCCAAGAGGGCCCGGAGGGGAAAGAAGGAGGGGCAACATGCAGGCGATTCCATGGATCATGCGGGTTACCCAGTCCTCCTACTGCACTTGCAGAGGATTCTGCCTTATGGCCAAAAACAGAGCTAGCAGCTAAAACAGACAGGATAGATAGAATGGGTCAATACATGTATTCAGAATACAATGAATGTGACTAAGCAAGTTGTTTTTCCATAATCAAGTTAACATTTGGACTCACTCAGTGAGGGACTACCAAGTCCTCCAAAGGCACCAGAGCCTAGGGCTCCAAGGGGTGGGAACGGGGGTGAGCGGCCATACGGATCTGAAACAAATAACACAAAGCATTAGCATTAATGATGCTAGTCTGAGCACAAATTTGAATGAGAAAAAAATGAAACATAAGGAACGTATAAATGACTCTTGCTTTAATATGTTCCATCATCCATTTTGATGTTCGATAAGTAACATTTAAAAACATGACCACTTTTCCTATATTATCACATTTTGAAAATTAGGCTAGGCTATAGCTAAGCTCACTGAGCTCAGTGGTCTAGTGTCTTACCCAGATGTGTTGCTGGGGTGAGGAAAGGGGAGTGAGGCGTTGATGGAGAGATGAATGGAGTAGAGGATGGATTGACTCCACCTGAGAAGACACAGGGGTCAACTCAAATACTTATTTAACACCCTTTAATGGAGTACCATAGAGTGTTGAGTCCATTTGTTTAGTACTAATGTTCCTTGTCCTCTCCAAGCCATTTAAGATCCCATAGAATAATTTAGCTATTTCAGTGTGTAAGACAGCACAGACCAGCTTATTGATAATTCTCTTCTGTATTTTGTAAATTAAATAATTTTTCACAACATAACAGGGGGTTTAAATAAATATCTAAACAGTATACATTAATCAGATAAAATTTCTCAATGTCTGCCATGGTACATCTGTAGAAGAAGAAAAAAAAAAAAGTACCAGCAGCTGCAAAGAGGCTCCCTGGTCTGGCAAGCTCATGGGTTGGAGGCATGGGACCTCCAAGTGCTCCAAGACCTCCCATTCCTCCCATTCCACCAGGCCCAGGGAGACGTGGCAACAGGTCATTACGGAAGTCTAGCTTTTGAGGATCAGCCTGCATCAACTAGAATAGAGCAAAGCATAGAAGAAAAAGTTTTAAATCATGACTTATAAAAGGTCAGCAATACAGAATGTAAGACAGTCATTATAAAATACACCACAGAGTCTGGTTAGCAAATTCAAGATCAACCAGAACGGGGGAGAAAAATACAAACCTTAACTTTCTCCTGGTGCCTCAAAATCATCCAGGCCACACGCACATGCATAGCACACCACTTTCCAGGCTTCTGCAGAGTGGTCAAAGAAAGCAAAACAGAATAGTAGTTATCAAAAAGGAAGTCAAATGAAGAGTATTAAGGACAGAAAAGTTACTCTTACATTACTGACTTTTAGTGATGGTGCAAATGGGTCTGCAATCTGTGGACACAGAAAAGAGAAAGTATAAATGATGTACAGCTAACCCCCGCTTATCATAGGGGTTACGTTCCAAGAGCACCCGCAATGTTGTGGTGTTAAAAAAAAAAGTCTCAAAATGCCTATTTTTATAGTGTAAACCCTAAATACGCTCCCAAAACACTTTAGTTTCATTTTAAACTCAGCTTAATACATTACCCTTAAAGAAAACGCAAAGGTAAACCCGTATCCCCATACAGTTTACACTGAACTGCTGTCTCGCATTGCTAGCATGTAAAATACCAACATTACCCCTGTATAGACTGTACTGTAATTCACGCACACATGTTTTCTTTGGTTTGCGCTGTCAATTTCTTTGGTATAAACAGGGTAAATACAAAAATTAATTTAATTTACAGTAATACAGGGCTTTATGAACAAAAAACATGAGAACACTCAACGCTCCACGGGTGAAATTCTGGACTGCAGCTGCCAGAGATGCGTCAAGGGGCCAATCAGCAGCAAGAAGAAATAAATGTTCGTTCTCGGATTGGCTACTTTAAAACCTCCCGCCTCTGAGTACAACGGTATTTCACCATCCCAATTTTCTGTGTTCTCTGGGCAATACCATTTTATTGGTATGGAAATGTAGCTTAAAATGTACATTAATATGTATGTTACAAAAGTAGTACATCATGTTTTTTAAAAAGATAATTTAGCACTCAAATTATATATTGCCACGCAAAAAGCTGCGACATCTGGACCTCGTTGGCCACACCCCCTTGTCCTCCTGCTGAGTTGCTAAGCGCCGCACCCAAACATAAACAACCCAGCACAAGGACGTCACAAAAGCAAAAAAAAAAATGCAGAGGACATCTGCAGTTTCCGTGATAGTACGAGGGTTTCCACGAACAATTATTTTGTTCGGTTCTCAGGAAAAATCAGAAGAGACTGAAGCCACGACTGCTGAACCTCACGTAAGCTGTATTTGCTGTATTACTGTCTTTGCTTTCAACACCTGAGAGTCTATCAAAAACTGTAGTAACTGAATAAATAACACCCTTCAAGTACATTAGAGTACTGCATTACTGAAAGTCCACTACCACTTTTGTCCTGTTCGAACATGTGATAATTACCTAACAATTTAAACATAGCACACAGAAAACAAAAAGCTGTGGAATGCTGACAGGCCTTCAATACCAAAGTAGAGAAACATCATATATTGAGATCTCCTACCCTAGGGTCTTTAGGTTGCAGGTGGGGAGGCACCACTCCTAGACGAGCAGTCATCTCTGGGGCAGGTCCCTGGAGGGCAACAAGCTGTCAATCACAGGACACTGTTTTAACCCATTACAAATACAGATTTTCTAACAGCATGCATTAGATTTTACATATATAAATAGTAATAAAAAAAATTCACTGAGTAATACATTCATAGACGTAATTTAATGACTAACACTGTAACCAGATGGAAATCAATCAAAATACTGTAGTTACACTCCCTACCTTGGGCTGAAAAGCTCCTTGCAGGGAACTAAGTGGTCCAGCAGGTGGAATTACAGGCTGAATTCCAGGCACAGGCGGTGGGTACTGAGGGAAAAACTAAAACAAAAAGCAACGTCACTTTACTAGCACATGCAAACTGCCACAAATTCAATCCAAAATAACAAATCACAATTTGAAAGTTACTCATAAAATCACTTTATGATTTCAGCTTTTGTTCATAAATCATTTTGCAGATCAGCCTCTATAGTATAAAACTTACCGGGTGTCGAAAAAGTCCCTCTATCTTGCCTGGATATTTCTCATACTAAAAGAGAAATAAAGGCATTCAATATTTGATACATTACCATCAACACAACTAATAAAAAAATAAAATAAAATACCAGTTATTTTAAAACCATTCTCATTTCATCATCTGTTGTCCTCTTACCATAGGGGGTGCTGCAGCAGGTGGGTGAAGAAAGTGTTGGTGGGTGTGGGTGTGTTGGTGCTGATGGTTGTGCTGATGGAACTGATACATTGGTGGAATGGAGGCCTGGGCCTGTGAAGCCCTGCTGGATGTGCCAGAGCTGGAGGTAGAGGCAGAGGGTCCTCCTGATGCTGAGCTTGCATTGACTCCAGCACTGCTTCCTGAAGCTCTGTTCTCTCTCTCTTGGTTCTGAGAGTTCAGGAAGTGCGAGTTCAGCTCCTGGCGGTACAGGTCTTGATCTATATACAGGGAAGGAAAGCCAAAGGAGTTATCCAGAGAATCAGAATAATTTCCATAAGACAACTGGTGGTATGTAGAGCTGGGCTTTATGGCCCAAAAATAAAATCTGATTTTTTATTCACAATAAATCAGATTTTCGAATTTAATTGATTTTCCCCTCCCCTCCTCAAAATCAAACTACAGATGACAAATAAATGGTTCAAAACCAGTTTTAACTTTTTGTTTTTTTAACTTGAGGGTTAAAGTGCAATCTGACGCATACTTCGGGTCTAAAACTTTTAGCATGTTATTGAATCCTGGCTTTTCCACAGTATGTAGGGTCACCACATATTTTGCAATATACATCACAACAGCATTTGTTATTGCCTACCACTGTTATTTGTTATTGCCTTCACATTAGTTCCACTTTTGGCGCACGCGTGGAAAAATAAGAAGATCGATTTTCATAAAAACACATCGCCTTAACCTGTCATTTTGAATTAATAGATCAAATCTACATATATCTATATATTCTTATATCTATAGATTCTTATCAATGAAAACATATTCCTATTGGTATATTGGAATAATGTTCATTTTAAAAAAATTTAAGATGATCTAATAGCAAAAAATGATATATATATTAAAAAAAGTCCATATCTAGAATATCGTGCAGGTAAACATACCTGTAGCAGGACGAGGGGATTGCAGAAGAGGAGGAGGTGGAGGGAGGCCAGGGGAAGGGGTGAAGAGAGCACCAGGGCTGGGCCGAGAAGATGGTCGCAGAACTCCTGCCCCAGATGGGCCTCGGACACCAGACACACTAGTTGAAGGTGTGGGCGGTCGTATTGATGAAGAGGCCGATGAAGACGGAGGCTTAACTGAAGTACTGCTCCTGATAAACATAAATAGATACATGTACAAATTTTTATAAAAACATTTGACTAAAAGCTAGGCAACACTGATAAAAGCCACAATATTTTACAAACATATCCCAGTACCAGATGATTAAGTTTAAATTAATAAAGTTATTGGACACGTGTCTTTAGTACTCCTTTTCTAAACTAAAGTAATACCTAGCACAGTTTTTTTGTAAAATTACAAAGGGAACATTACATAGTAGCAATGAGGCAATGAAGCAACTTGATAAATGTAATTTAAAAAATAATATTCATACTAAAATGCTTAAACACTCATTGTGTCAAATATATTTCAAATGTATCCCATCCTAATGTGTGTCCGTCCACCTAGTTAAAATTACTATTAATATATAATTTTTTAAGGCAAGGTGAGGTAATTGTACCAACATGTAAAAATGTTTGTGTTACTAGTAATTCACTTAACTGTAAATTACTTATCTAGAGGATTTATATCCCAGCATCTGTATTATTTAGCATAGTTTTTCATAATGAGTATTTTCAGTTTTTGCTTCTTAGCTATATACCTGGTGTACGACATACTGGCATGACTTGAGCAACAGAGAATACAAGAAAGTAATTAAGAAAAAGAATTCTCCACATAATACATAGCATTTTTACAGACATGCCTATTCAGACATGAATAATATAACCTGTGGTTATTTCTACAGCTTATAGACAGGAAATCTTTATTGAATCTATATTGAGCATGCAGTCCAAATAACTGAGAAATTACTGAGAAATGCCAGTAAAAGATCCTTTTATCCCACACTCCCATATAGAACTAATATAAAACTGCTTTATTCTGTACTGGAATTGATATTGAACTCTACTAACCTGTTGTTCCCCATACCGAAGACAGGTTGTGATCGACCAGGGAAGGGGAGAAAGGGCTTATGCTTGTGTCGTGGGGGGCTGCAATCATGACGGTGATGTGGTCCGCCATTTCCATTCTGCTGCTCAGACAGTGGGGTGGCAACAGAGGCAGGGGAGCGGGGCAAAAGGCCGGGGAGAGAGGACGAGGTAGAGGTGGCTTCAGGATAAGGCAGCTCCAGACTCCTCTCCTGACTACGTTCCAAGCCAGACACTCGAGGTGTCACTGACAGACGGGGCGGTCCACTGTTGGAAGGCAACAGGGTGCAGCCGTTGCTCATAGTAGAGGCCATGCTCACAGGGTTGGATACCACTGATGTGAAGAGAGAAGATTACTTTACCAGAGCAGAATTCTTTTCTCGCAAGATAGCTTATAAGACAGCACAAATCATATCTAACAAATAATATATAACAGTTGTTTTCATCTGTAAATTGATCAAATGTTACTTAAAGTTAATCTCATCCCTTCATCATCCGCTGCTATTTTCTTGAATTTAGATTTATTTTTATTGCATTCACCATCACTTTTATAAACCATTCTGCACCACTGATCTGCTGGCACAGCTCACTAAATCTTACACGCAGCAATGTCAGGGTTAGTTATTTTGTAACAGTAATGTTCTTGTAATTGTGTTGCACTATTGTTTTTTGACTATTTTTAATTTTCTATTTCCTATTACCTTTAATTCCTCCTTGTTGCACTAAGTACGCAAAAGAATTTCCTTCAGGATAAATAAAGTTCTTTCTTATCTTAACTTTCATACCATGTATTTATTTGTATACTGCATATTTTCTAATCGTGTAGCTGCTACTGGCTTTTTGCATATTTATTGCTGTCCATCTCAATTTTTGCATTCCTTTGCATTTTTTTGCACACAATACTGCTGCTAAAATACAGTACATCATAATACTGTACTGTACATTCACTTGCTAATACTGGTACTGCTCTGACTGCACAGTATGTTGTCTTTTCTAGTAAATTACTGTTGTTTGTGGGTTTTGTGCTTTTTTTCCCCATTTGCACTCTCACTTTAGTCCTGTCCTGCCCACACTTGTGTAGTCCTGTTTTTTTGTCACTGTGCACTCTGTATGTGACTGAAATAGCGAAAACCTACTTGACTTGAACTTTTAAAGTGAAATCTTCGTTGTTAAACATACAGCCAAAGATTTGTGACATCACATTACATCTGATCAAATGTCAAACTAGTTTAGGCAGTTGTTTCCTAAAGATAGACGTGTCTATCTTTGCCTAAACAAATATTCCACCTCATTGACACGACAGTCAAGGGAAAAAAGTCCAGCTGGCGTATTTTTAAGTTAATTTGGCTCAAGCTGATTGTTTTGTAGGAGCAAAGCACAGAAAAATACTGCATGAGTGTGAAAGAAAACTAAAGTGGTTCGCCACTTAAACAGGATTCTTTTTAACCAGAAAAATCATGTAATTCATAGCCCCAAGTAGCAAAGGCATACCTACACGTTTTCATGCAACAAAAAGAATTACACACCTACAGCCACCACTGTTCAGCAATTCCCTTTAAATATTTCCTGATCAAATCTGTGATGACAAATGACTCTTAGAGCTGTGTAAAATCTAAAAAGGGGAAAGGGGGCTTTTAAGCTCCTTTCATTTTACTCTGCAAATTTGTAATTTCTGATGCTATGTAAGGCTAAACACGTTTGGTTGGAACACCATAAAAACTTATCCAAATCAGCACTTGATTATGTATAAACTATAAAATTCAGCTACTCTTATATAATTGTTTTACATAATTGTACTTTCTTACCAGCACAATCTAAATATTATATGTATATAGTACATCAAAATAAGATTTTTAGAAACTAACTTTGCCTCCACCACTTGTGCCAATACACAGTTGGGGTACGAGTAAGACATGTTTGTAACATCAATAAAGTGAAGCATATACTATATTTGGTGACAGTAAGGCAAGATGCTTACCTTCTCTGGTGCTAACGATGAATGTAGGCTCCATATCATTGTCAGAGGCCTAGGTTTGATGTAAAAAAAACCAACATTATCAAAATGAACAACACACCAGGACTATAAAATCATCAGTACAAAGAAAATAACCCACCTTATCTCCTGACTCACTCTCCGTGTCACACTGACACAAAAACAAAAAGTACATCAATGACATTTTGCACTGGTGAACATTAAGACACTCGTGAACAAGCATATGTACAATATGCATAGCTCTGAAGCACAGAAACAAAAAACTGTAAACATGCAGCAAAAAGCTTTTCAAGAAGACTTACAATGTATCCGGTCTCCATGAGATTTCCTGAGACCTGTAATACAAACCAAATAACTGTTTGTCCCTCAGGAAACTTCTAACAAGTAAACAGAATTCAATAATTTAAGCGTTTTACTCAAAAATACTACACATCAATTACATTAACACTGATTTATAATGTACTTAGAGAGCACTTTTACTACACAAAAATGTGTTTATAGTTCACTTGTGGGACTAAAAATTTATTTAAAAAAAAATATATATATATATATGATGAAGCATTACAGGCATCTGATTGTAAACGTCTGATTGTAAATGTCATGGGGACTTGAGTAACATTTAAAACCCCACAGAATCTAAAGAATTACAGTAAATGCTAAAATTTAATTGAAATTTCCCCTCACCTTAGCCTCTCTCTTCCTTTTCTCATTCCTGTGCTTCACCCAGCTGCTGATAGTGTATGTAGCTGGAGCTCCTTCCTCAGGCTCAGTAAGAGGCCCTCCGTTCTCATCCATACCTCTCTTCCTTTTGCTCCCTCTCCCCATCAGCATACCAGCTCGCTCTGGCGGCTTCAGAGAACAGTCCATCTATTTTAACACAATAATGCATATGTGCATAGAGATGCAGGAATAACGGGATTAGGCAAAACAGCCTTGCTCCACACACTGTTATACATATATGGCAAAAATCTAAGCTGCAACTTTACATGACTTTCAGCTTCCCAGACAATCTCTAAACAACAAATCATTCAAAGAAACAGCATAAGGGAACCAATACAATCTAAGCATCATAAAACTGATGCAACATTTATTACTCCTACTGCATTTTGATGCAAACAAACAACACACACCTCCAAGGCCTCCAAGCTTATGAAGCTGGCTATTGCGAACCCATCGATTATGTCTTCCTCGCAGGACACTGATTCTCGCTTCCTCCGGCGAGGAGGCCGGTGTCTGGCACCAGGAAAGACAGGCCGACATTCTCCACCACCCGCGCCAAGGAGGGAATCTCCTCGGCAAAGCTCCTGATCTGAAGCTGAGGAAGGCGATGAGGCCCCGAGGTCTGCTCTCCTCCTACGTCGCTCTCGGTCGCGCTGAGAACGGGAGCGACGACTCTGTCTTAACCCTCCACTTCGACTCGGACCGTCCATGTCAAAATGTACTGCAAGTCCACACAAAAGGCACTAACACCTTGGTCAGTGGAGCAACCTTATTTTAACTGAGGACACCCAAAACCTCCTTCACAAATGTAGGTATCCCAGTTTACTGCACAGTTAATATTCTTGCCTATAGCTTTGTGTCAGCTGAAGACTGCATGGTGTCAGCACACTGCTGTCTCATGAGAGGCATGCCTGTCCATCTGTGATCCAGTTTCCATAAAAAATGGTTGCTTTCCGGTTATTTTTGTATATTCCCTTCTGTGTTATTGGATTTGTGTCAAGACATTGTCAGTCTCATCTAAGGGGAAAAAAGAGACAAAGATAAAGAAACATTAACACCAACACATGCCTACCGTTACTTCACTCAAACAACGACATCTGTGGGAAAAAACATTGCATCATGCATTTGAGGACAACTACAAGAGAAAAAACCGCATCATTGTACAACTGCACTTTTAAAAGAGGTTTACAACGTCTACTGAGAGGGAGCCACTAAAATACATGGACTTGGAGGGTCAACGAACATAAAAATAAGAACAAATAATGACACTTTTCAAAGCAAGCTACAAACACACTGAGCAATTTTTACTAATAGAGATAAATAATGTGTCTATAATTCATATGACTAGCTTTAACCAAGTATTAAAAACACCTAGTTAAAGGCTGGTTAGCTGACGTTAGTTAGCTAGCTGAAAATGACAGGTTCGTCTAATCGGGCTGGACATCAAATGTGATGCATTACATAGAAAAGAGTCTTTTTTTATTCTGAACTAGAAACACGAATAAACAGTATTGCACATTATAAAACGCAAAATGCACTGTCCAGTTTTTTTCCAACGGTGACGACGGCTGGCTAGTTAGCTCGCTAGGTTAAGTGGCCTCGCAGGCTAGCATCCTCCATAAATGACGGTAAGGTAATTACCATAATGCTAACCTGCTAGCTGACGCTATTGATAATACTCAGTGTAAACATAAACTAACACTAACTTAATACTCCGTGTGTCTGACACTTACGGAGAGCAATACAAAAGAAATAACGCCATTTCTCGGCCCTGCGTCTTTCTTTCACACGCATCGAGTGAAACAGCTGGAGGCAAAATATTTATAGCCCTTTTTCTGCTAACTGCGATATCCTCCGCTAGCTTCAGTTGTTTGCTAACCCGAGTTAAATAAAAATATTTCCACGCTGCGATACCTACTACCATTAAGTGATATAAACTGTTTAAACTAAAAAAATCTTGGCTAAGCAAAGCTATCGATCTTTTGACGAGCTGAACTGAGGAAGGAAAGGTGAATGCAAAACAAAATGGTCCCGATTTGCTAGAAACCGTAGACCAGCTGAAGCTCCCCCTTTCTCCTCCAAACACCAAAAAATACACACCCTTATTAGGATTAGTGCTAGCAGACGATGGTACGCACCGCTCTGGAGGGGGCGAGGTGTCTGATCTCTCTGCCCGTTTCGTTTCCCCATCAGATCATCAGACCCGGAGCAGGCCCCCAGGCCCCGAGCTCGAGTTTCAGCTGCAGGAGATCCGGCCGAGCCCTGGAGAGTAGGCCGGGCAGGGCACCTCCTTCCGCCCGCGGCCCTCCGTCTGATCCGCTCGGTCCGACCAAACCCAACAATCTCCTCCTTCTGTCGCAGTCTGGACCGTCTACTCTTTCGAAGACTTTCTCTAGACGGGTTCCTACTACGACAGAGCGAGCTCCGATCGTCTAAAAAGCAGAAAAACGCTCCCCATTCCGCTGTAAATAGCTGGCAGTCCGTGGATCCTGGGTGGATAAACCCCACAGTCAAACTGCATTGTGTGCCTCGGTCGATTTTTTTCCCTTTCCTCTGCGATTCACGGACAGCCGAGTCGAGCCGAGCACCAAGCAGCACTGCCGCCTGTAGGCTCCAGAGTCAGAAAATCAGAAAACTACACTCGTCCAAGAGCAGACTGCTCCCACTAAGAAACAGGAACAGTATATATAAACTCTAAGTCAATCCAATAAAAACCTTGATTTTTTTGGAAATATGCTATGATATATACACACAGAGACACAAAACAATATAAAATATAAACTCTAGAGAAATAAAAAAACACCTCAATCTGAAATGCACTGTGATCTATATACACACAGAGAGACAGAACAATATAAAATATAATGTCTAAAGAAACCTAGTAAAAACCTCAAACACAAGGTTAAAAATCTGTAGAAAAAAAAATAAGCCTGACACAGACACAGAGACAAGAACAGGATAAAATATAAAGTCTAAATAAACACAATTTAAAAAATCTGTAGACAAAACCTCAATATAAAATACACTATGCTATATGCACAAATGCTGATAACACAGGTCAACAAAATAAATTTTGTAATCATCAGAAACCACAACACACTTTTCTAAACTGTTTTTTCATGCTGATTTCAGATCAGTTTTTTCAGTCACATCAACTTTTTGAATTATGAATAATATTACATTTGCAATGGACCAATCAAGTAACTGTTTCAATATTTTCAGTGTGAAGTCAGATAGGTGCACACTGTGGCATAGATATAATGATCAG
>JBBPCY010000109.1:34330808-34343915 GCA_037974405.1 Brachyalestes nurse | reverse complement strand
TGTGCTTTCCTCCCTCAGAACGGGAGCTTTTATTTTCTTTCTTTAAAAGGAGCATTCGAGTGGCAAAAAGCACTCGCAAACGGAGGAGCAATGAAAAGAAAAACTTTTCAGCACCCCACGCCCTCCGCCATGCAGAGAATGAAGCACAGAAGAGGCAAGACCCTTTTTTTTTAAGGCAAGAAAGTTTTCTGGTGATAACAGTTATTATATGTCTTTGTTTTAATACTTTATTTTGTTATAGGAATACAGAGAATATTCTATCTTTCAGCAGTTTTTAAAGAACTTGCTCTGAATGCACTTTGTTCATGCACTTCCTTCACAATATTAAAACGCACTTGAATTCAGTAGTTTCATGAGTGAAGATATTTAATTGTATAATATTTCAGCTATCTTGCTTTTAGGCTGATCATGAGTGAGGCCAAGTAAATAATTTTATTTCAAATTTGATTTTGTATTGTGTATTGTACGAATGCTAAATAAATATTTTCATAGTTTTGTAACAGATTTATTTTAATTTAATAATGTTTCCTCATTTTTGGTTTTCGGTTTCGGTCCAAAAAAATAATTTCGGTGCATCCCAAGTATATATATATATATATATATATATAGAGAGAGAGAGAGAGAGAGAGAGAGAGACAGATAGATAGATAGATAGATAGATAGATAGACAATAAATAAGACTGGAAGCTTTGTGTCTTGTATTTAAATACGAGACCTGAATACTCACCTGATTGTCAAGCTTCTGCTGGCGGATATCTTGATCCTCCATTTCTTTGGTTGGGTAGGTAGAATGGTTTCGTTAAAATTCTTACTGGTATGACACATATATGTCACGTCCGACAGCAGTGACACATAACGTTCATGTGAGCTCCTGAGGGTCCTGAGCAACTAAATTAAAACGTATGTCTCTCCAGCTCCATCTGACTTCTCCACCTGTATCTAACAGAAGGGAAAGAAGATTAGTGGAGATAATGTTCTTACACTCCACGCAGTCCTGAGACGCCATGCCGAGTCTTATAGTCATCACTGACATCAGAGGCCACTCTGTTACTGTGCTCTGTTACCACATTCTTAGTCTTGATAAATGAAAACAAACAAGTATCTTATAGTATACAATATAACAAAATGCATTTAAATTACTTAGTTTTCAGTTTCAAACTGCTTTCGGTGTAGTTACTGAATAAAAAGCATCAGGCTGTAATTTAAGGCATTAAACTGACAACTGATACATTTTCTAACACGTTGGTTCGCCATTTCCAAATGAGGATACTGATGTCCTGTGTTCTCTGCTTGTGGATCTCCAATGAGGAGATAAAGGAGTATTAAAGTAAAGTGGCCCCTTATAGTCACATGTGAACACACCACAGCACAGTGTGAACAATGTGAAATTCTTTTTCTGCATTTAACCCATTCACCAAGTGAAGCACTGCAGCAGCAAGCCTCTAACAATTATGCTTTTATGCAGAAAAGCATACATTCCAAGACAACATGATCAGGAGTGGCACTGCTTATCTAAAGTCCCTTTCATTTCCTGAGTAGCACAATTTTACATTAACAATATAATGAATAGGCACATGCAGGATAAGACTGGACCAGTTATTTAAAGTAAAAAATTGACCTTTTTTGCTTTGTTGCTTCATGTCCTCGGTTGTATTAAATACATGATGTCTAATTTCATTCAAAAGACAAAATTCTTGCTTTTCCATAAACTTAATGGAGTGTAGTATCTCTTAATGCCGTCCGATTTTTTACTGCATAATCTTATACGAGGGCAGAGAAAAACTATTTTATCTATGAAATCATAGCATTATTTCCCTCCTCCTCCCCCACTTGTCATCTTCCGCTGCCCATGTCTTCAGTCATGAGTGACCTAGAAGAGCGGTAGATTGACCAGCTGCTGCTTATTTTCAACAAGACTTGGTTATTTACAGTGACAAAATAGGCTGGGGGTCTATTTTATGTAAATACTGAACATGTGACACATGCTGCTGAAACAAATGATCCAGAAGTTTGTTTCTAGGTCAAAAATGGAGGAAAGCTGATTGCGGTTGCATCTGTTTTCTCAACTGTATGATTTATCTTCAGGTAAGTAAAGCGATATATACAAAAACAATAATGTGTGGACTAGCTAGCTAAACTTAAGAGCAGTACTTGCTCACGAAGGCAAAATAGGTTCATTTCTTCAATGTGGGAACCACAAGCCAGAAGTGCCCCTTCACTGTTGCATCTAGCTCATTTGTTACACACATCTCACTATGTAAGCTGGTCATCCTGAAGCAGGGTACCCTTCTCGCTCCTTACACTTTCACTTTCTCTTTAGGTTTTTAAAGTGCTTGTAAAATAATTATCCGGAGTCCGGAAAAAGATATTCATCACGTAACATTGCTTGAAATATCTTTACATTTTCTTAAAAAAAATAAAAACTAGTGAGAAAATGAGGTTAGGCATCCCTTAAAACGTGCTTAATTTTGACCTTAATTTGCCCTACAGGAAATGAAGGGAAAATTAAGGGAAAAGTGCACAGATTAAGGCTGATTAAGGGGTTAAAAAACTCCTGAGCCTCAGGAACCTCTTGAATTAATGCCTTAAATTTAATGTTAGGGGACTTCACACTCATGTCTTAAATATAATTTTAATGTATAATTAAGTAGTTGGTTTCACAAATTAACAGCCACTTAATTCAAAATAAGGGGGTTGGTGTATTTTCAGGGGTTAATTGAGGTAGGGTTAAGCACATTTTAGGTACAATGTGTTTTGTCCAAAATGTCTTGATATGCTGAAGCATTAAGATTGCCCTTCACTGGAAGTAAGGGACCACCTGAATTCAATGATTAAGATGTGTGTCCCAATACTTTTATTATAGTCTAGCTCCCTATACACACAGGCGCAGCAGTGTTAGTGCTGTCACACCAGCCTCCCTCCACTGGGGGGCGGGCAGCTCCTCTGACTGACGCTGTTTGTTGTTGATGGCGAGATCGGGGGGAGTCAACTTGTGGAAGATCTTCGGGTTTATCTGGCGATAAAGTTAGTTTTATTCTTCTTCACAGCTCCTCCGTGCTGCTGTCTCGTCCAGTTTGGTGGCTGTTTAATCCAGGGAGCCAGGATGTTGAACATATGTCCTTATCAGCCTCTGCTTTATTGACCAAGGTAATGTTATCATTCATGTCAGACATTCTTTTCATAGTTGTCTTCTCAACTCACAGCTGATTTTTGTTCTCTCTTTTGCCCCGACTCGTAAAATTATCCTGCTAAAGAGGCTAAAGCCTAACAGAAAGTAATGCTGAAGTCAGTACGTTACTTTGTAATGTTACTGGCTTTCAGTAAGTATTGAGTATTGACGAAAGTATTGAGACACACCTCTTAATTATTGAATTCAGGTGAATTCAACTCCATATTTATGTCTATGTATTAGAATGCAATGACATTAAAGTCCCTGTTGGTGTAATGGTCAGACGTCCCAATACTTTTGTCCATTTAGTGTATTTTTGTTTGTGGGCATTCTTTTATAAGGTGTGGTAAGAGGGTGTGATTGAAACCAGCGTGACTCCTCATCTTAAGATTTCTAAAGCATAAATAATTGGATTGATACTCCTCATCTGCAGAGACAGCAGTGCTGCGAATGCTGGATAAGCTACAAAGTACAAGAAGTGTGTGTTTGCTTAGGTGGGCAGGCCACTTTTTCTTTCTGAGGGGCCATTCTTAATCTCATCAGTGAAAACTAAAGACAGGACAGACCACTAATCAATGTAGTTGTCTGCTTATTGACCCATTGTTGTCCACGTCTGGAGTAAATTTACTTTGGTTCCGGATCTTCTTTGGAGTAATCTACCATATAATGATGCAATGCTCCTTCATCCAAATTTGGTGGCAGTTTTTGCTTAAAATGCTGAAAATAGCTGTTGATCATGGGTAAGCTGAGAAAGAGATGTTTGGGGCTTGAGGCAAAGGTCTGGATGAAAAATCTGAAAAGATCTTTGGTCTAGGTCTTTTCTGGGGTCATTTAAAGTCAAATCTGCAGAATTTTGCTTTTGTTGGCTGTTCATCTACCATCTAAAGATACACAGTTCCTTCATTTTAGACAAATCAGAACAAATTCAATGGCAGTTTTTGCTTAGAATGCTGAATGTAGCTGTCAAACATGGGTGGGTTGTGGAGGAGGAGGGGTTGGGTGCTTGAGGCAAAGGTTAAAGAGCAAGCAGAAGGTTTTCTTCATTTCTACTGTGAATAGACAGATTCACTCAGTCAAGATGTTTTCTTGTGTAGACCTCGAGAGGGGCTTTTCCCTTAAAGGACTTCTTAGCAAATTTTTTAGACTTCTCCAGTTTTGGCAAACTCAAGACCCAAATGAAAAACGCACGTGAGTAAATGTGCCCTGACTCAACTGCACATTTCTGATAGAAGAATGTTTAGCCCACTCCCCTCATTTCTTCTTTTTTTCCTTCCATAGATGTCCTGCATGCTGGTTCACCTTCGGAAGAATGATCAAAAGTCAAGAAGATGTAAGACTTCTTTCCATGTCTCCATCATTTATTACATATCATTGCTGTTGTATGAAAAAATACATTTTTAACACTATTTGAAAACACCAGCTGACCTTTATAGTGTGTGAATGAAAGAACTGTTAGAAATCTTCAATAGGGAACCCAGAGAAGCTTTTTCAGCAGATGTCAGGAACATTGTTCTTCATCTGATGAAGTTATCTTTTTAGAGACATAATTACTATATTTGCATAGTATTCATATGGGAAGAGTGTTCAAAAGTTCTGAAACCAGCATTTCTGGTAAAGTCCAGCAAAGCTGAATGTTTTTTCCCCTACAAAGTTCTGTACAAAATTTGTTTTAAACAGGAATTCATTGCTGTGAGGGTTCAGGATCCTCGGGTAGTGAATGAAGGATCATGGAACTCGTATGTGGACTTCAAGATATTCCTGCATGTAAGTAATTTTGTCAATATATTCTAGAAACATCTGCTATTGACATTTGATGATTCTTAGCAATGTAGAGGTGGAATGGGGAGTTATTGTATTTTAACATTTTAAAACATGCATTCATTTTATTTCTTTATTTTTGCTTTTTTCTTTGTGTGATGTAAACATGGTTCTCTGCCTCTGTCCTTAGACTAACAGCAAGGCATTCACTGCTAAAACCTCCTGCGTGCGCCGCCGATACAGTGAATTTGTTTGGCTGAAGAAGAAACTGCAAAAGAATGCTGGCCTTGTGTAAGTTACGCTGCGTAGGAAGTGAGAAACAACTGATATTATTTCACTGAACTCTTCAAAGCAATGTTAACAGTTAACCTTCTTTGTCATACAGACCTGTTCCTGATCTGCCTGGAAAATCATTCTTCTCCTTTAACAACACAGACTTCATTGAAAAAAGGAGAAAGGGTCTACAGCACTTTCTGGATAAGTCAGTATCATCTTAAACTGTGTTAGAATAAACTATTAGAATAAATATTTTAATGGAGGTTACTAAGGGAAGGAAGTCAGGACTATTGGATAATATCAAATTCTGTTCTGTTTTTTGTTTGACTTGTTTTGTTTGTTTTTTCCCCTTAACACAGCAACCTTTCATGACTCAGGCCTTTTGAAAAATGTCAATTCAAAAGCAGACTAAACATGGAAAAGATTCATGTGATAAATTGATGATGTCAGCAAACTTGTTGCGAAACAGCCTACTTCCTCGTTTTTGGAGTCACAGCTTGTGATTATGGCATCATTGGATCTGATGTTGTCTTTGCAAAACAGGGTGGTGCACATGACCGTGTGTCTGTCAGACAGCCAGCTTCATCTATTCTTGCAGACTCAGCTTCCTGTAGGCCACATTGAGGACTGCGTACAGGGCCTTACTCCGTACAGCGTGACGGACGCCATTCTTACTTATGCCTCCTCCAACCGTGGCTGGGCTCAGGAAGAAGAGGACGGGTCGCTGGAGGCATGCCCAACACGCACAATTTCATATGAATCCATGGAAAGGTAGGAACGGAAATGTAACAACATGAGAAATAACAAATTATTTCAAAGCACATAGGAATGCTCTATTGGTAGTATTAGAATTACAGTCTCCAATTTTGACATTTTGACACTGGGTTTGTTCATTGATGCATGTGTAGTCAGGGGTGTTGACAGTCATTTCAAATTCACACCCCTGCTTTGATAACAGGGGATGTTCCATACAAGGTTTTCTTTCTCCCTGTCCTATTATCAGACATTTGAATGTTAAATTATTTGCAAAACAATTGATCTCATGCACAAGAAGATGAAAATTGTCTTCATTTTTATCAGCTGATAAATCCCACCACTGATGCTGAAAGGTGTATCCTGTTTTGTCAAGTCAATGACCTTTTGTTATTATTTTCAGCAGCCCCTCTCACCAAGTCCCTGCTTTACAATATGATGAACCTGCAAATGAGCTCATAAAGGATGCCACAGACTTCGACTCTGTAGAGCTGAGATTACACGAAGCAAATACGGCTAAACCTAATGGAGCTCCTAGAGACGAGCGTGATGAAAGAAAAAAGGAATGGAGGAACTGTGATGACTTGGCAGTGGAGGTCCATCAACATCAGGTTCCTCTTTTAGAAGACACTAAGGAAGAAGTTTATCTGAGCGTGGCAGAGGAGATAACGCAAACACAAGACCACAGAGGGGAGACCAGTTCAGACACAGAATCTCAGGTACACAGTCCAGTGGTCAAGTCACAGCCAAAACATGTAGTTAATAATGATATGTGGGTCAGCTTTCTTTTTTGACCACGCTCAGTTGCACTCAAGTCAGCAGTCCAGCTCACAACAAACTGTTTAAAAACAATAAAGAAAGAAGCAGAACCTGACCCAAAGTGCTTTTTAAATATGATTACAATGTTAAATATTGTGTGTTTGCACAATACTGTAACGGTATTTATTGTGACAGAGTTAATGTTTATTAAACATATAAACAAATACAAACAAACGATACAATGGTTTAATCTTAACCATTTCAAAAATTCTGCTCGAGGAACACCACTATTTAGATTTACTATCCAGTACCTGCTTCAGATAAACGGTCTTTAATTCAATTCAGTCAGGTGCTGCTGGTGGAATTTAATAAATCCATACAATGGCTGGAATGCAGCGAGAAGACAAGAACTTACTGTGTTCTTCAGTTGTTAGTATTTTTACTCGCAAAAACATTTACTGGCAAGTTGGAAAGTTTGTAACTATTTTCATGGCTGCCTAAGATTGTTTCTGTATTAACATGCAGCAACCAGTCACCTAAACTTATGTTCCTTCAACCAGACACCCGTTGGTTAACCGGAACTTCCGTGGTCTCCACATCAACCCACCTATAACTAGGAGCAATTGAGGAGGACCAAAAGGAAATGTGTTTTAACACATTTCATGTATGGAAATGGCCAAGACATCATCAGTGGGAAAAAAAAATAAAAGAAATACGAAAAAAGAAGAAGAGAACAGTTCAGTGTACGTCACACCTGCAGACAACAGCCTGTTGTTCTCTAAAGGAAGTTGGAGAGGAAATAGGTCAGAACAGAAATTAATTCCCTGTCACTAGAGTAACCACGATGTGGATACAAAGGAGTTAGACATTGTTATTTTAGAGATGACTGTGCGCCTGGTCTGCACAATTTAAATGGCCACATATTTCAGTTGACTTGACCATGTTTTGTATTAATTAGTAGCAACTGTTGCTGGGTTGGATGTAGACTTTTACAGAACACTAGCAAAATTTCAACCTAACAAAAAGTTGTGAAATGCCTGTTCAGAGTGTGTGATTCAACTGAAATGACTTTTGTGTTACTTAGGTATGAAAGGTGACATTTAAGAGATTTTGAGTGATATTTTTTATTTTTGTCATCAAGGTTTTAAGGTTAAATGATAAAATGACGCCTGAGCTATTCTAACAGTGACCCTTTTCAAACAATAAAAAACACTAAATTAGGGTATTTTGATGAAATCCTTGTGCCCTAACGTGGTCATTAGATTATAGGCTATATTTGCCAGTGTATTTTGCCTAAAGCTTGTATGACTTTGCAGCAGTTGCTATGATGGAATACATTTGAAGGTGGGGCATGGCTAGGTCAGCTTATGTTATATTAATCGCACACACATTGCAATATTTGGACCAAAATAATTGCATTGGATTGCACAAATGCCCTGATTTAAGACTGATTATGAAAAATCAGTAAATCATAAATACAACATTGAAGAGAAAATTCAAACTGTCCCATAGACGTAAGGAGTCTTAGTGTTGAGGCGTGTCACTGATGCAAATACTACTGACAAATACTGAAAAACGTTTTTTCACTTTGTTGAACAAGTGTGAGGAGAAACTGAGAAGCGGATGCTACTGAGCAAACATGTTCCAAAGGTCAGCCCTAAATCAGCTTACCACTGGGCTCAAATAGCGCACACTCTCTTACACAGACTCTTATTGTGCAATGGTTGTGCTTTTCTTCATTTGTAAGCTCATTTACCCCGTTGGCTACTGATTTTTGCACTGAAATCTGAGGGCACAAAACATTATGGACAAGTGTATCCCGATGAAATCTGTTCAGTCGGTTTCAGTCTGTGTACTTGAAGGGAAATTGACCTAAAAGAGGTCTGTACACAGCCGAAGTGTGTGTATTTGGGAGGTAAGAGCTGACGCATGGGTCAGTAGAGTATCTTTTCAGATGGGGCTCTGGGGGCAGTTGTAATACTGCTGGATTTTTCAAGCTCTACAGTGTCCTATGTGTATAAGGAATGGTCTGCTACCAATAAAACTGGCCTTTCAGCAGTACAAGTGGCTTGTTAAAGGAGGTAGTGCTGATAGAAATTTGGCTGTCTAACCATGTTACATCCATACATACAGTATATCCATATAACTAATATCGACAATGCATGTTTCATGTCCTTTATGTGGCAGTGGGTTTGCAGTGGAATACCAAAATATGTCAGCACATGGTTGCTAATGTGGCATAGCAGCAGTATATCAACAAAGTTTCTTTTTTTACGTAGGTTAATCACCTATGAAACATGGTCAAGACTGGCTTGGAGTAATTTCACAACAAAGGAATCAGAGAAATCGAAGCTGTTCTGTGGTCAAGTGGAGTGGTAATTAAATATTAGGAAGGCATCCATAATGTTTCTTTACTCTTTAGCGTATTTGTTGAGGGACTTTTTTCTAATCTGGTTCTTGTACTGATGCTTGTATTCCACTAATGCAAGATTGACCATTTACAGGTGACTTGAAAATATGTGCTCAGTGTGCAAAAGGATACTATCAATATAATAAAAGTCCAAACAAGCTTATGCCCTCATTGAAATTGGTCAGGTTTGAGTCCCAGCTGTGCTGTGTATCATCTCTGACACAAGGAGGTCATATTAAGCATTTGGATGATTATTTTTCACCAATATTCTCCTTCAAGTGTGTTGAGGAGGTGTGAAATGCTGTGGTATGTACTTTAAGAGCACGCCACATCAGCTTGTGCTGGCTTGCATCATGTACTAAAACAGTCTGATGAAACGGCTACTGTTTATAACTAAAATAACAGTAAAGCAAATAAGACAAACCACTGTGCATTAAATTTTTTTTTGTTTTCCATCAGCTTCAGTCCCTTAAGCAGAGCCCCAGAGTTTATGAATGTAATACTGATTAAATGTATGACAAATAAAATATGAGCCCCGCGTGTTGGTTTACATGACCTTAATAGGGTTCTCAGAATTAGGTTATAAGAGTGATTTTTTTTTTTAAAAGGTCGACTGTCTCTCACAAACGCTGCTTGATGTTGATGCAAATGGTAAACACAACAAAAACCAGATCAGTAGGAAAGGACTCTCCTTTCTTTTTTCATAATGAAAAATATTTAAGGATGGCTAGTACTTTATATAATTTAATTCCATAGGTTTTAGACATATTTGACCTGTCCTTTGAATGGTATGCTGTGTTTGCCAAAAGAATTGCGTATTTCTATGGTTTACAGGGATTTTTCAGTTGTTGACTTGCAGGGCTAGTTTAGATGAGAATGCAAAATAGCACCTTTTTAGTTTTACACAGAGCAATTTATTTTTGTTTTGAACAGATGTTACAGATTTTACTTTTTACTGTTTTAGTTGGACTTTAGTTGGACAAGATATGAAATCACAGCACCTGTGATTTTCTTTTTTTTTTTTTTATATATATGTACAAGGATGTAGAAGGGCCAACCCAACTGTGCACAGACCCTCAAAGATGTAAATGTATGCAGTTATTAATGTATTTACTAATGACAAATAAAGAAAAAAAACTAATTTGAATGCTGTGTGATCAAAACACAATCTATGATTATATTTTCATCAGATGTCTAAAATGTGCTGTATTTCAGTCACTGCTTCATTTTATGATTCAGTTAGATGGTATTACCATGTTTACTTAACATCATTTGGTGGTTTTTATTGAGAGCATTGCCCAGTTTGACCACATGATGGAGACTGAAATGTACTACTGCAGCAATGCAATGGCAGGGTTGTCTCTTAACACACACAGCCTGAACCCTGGTTCTGGAAAACCACTGCCTTACACGTTTAATGATTTTCTGCTGTAACACACCAGTTCAGGGAAGATTTGTTAATTAACTGACTGGTTGGATCAGCAGTAATGGGAGCAGGAAAAACACTAAAACGCACAGGACAGCAGTACTCCAGGAACAAGGTTTAGAAGTTAGCCTGAAAAACCAAGCTGCGTTCATTACAGCTACACTACATGGACAAAAGTATTAGGACCTCTGACCATTACACCAACAGGGACTTCTATGACATTGCATTCAAATTCATAGCCTTTACTATAGAGTTGGTTCCCCCTTTGCAGCTATAACCGCTTCAGCTCTTCTTGGAAGACTTTCCACAAGATTTTTGATATTTTCTGTGGGAATTTGTGCTCGTTCATTCTGTAGAGCATTTCTGAGGTCAAGCACTGATGTTGGGTGAGTTTTGTTTGAACTGACACTCTGGCCATCTATTTATGAAGCTCACATCAAGCAAAACATTATCAAAAAGTAAACTAAACCAGTCACTATTTTTCTCACCAATTTTATATTTTTACACCAATTTTACATGAAAATGTGTGCCTAGAGTGTAAAAGGCTGTCCATCACAGTATGACGCAATGATTACACTTTATGACAAGGCACCATAATAACAAACAAAATTGTCTGATGCATCATTTCTTGGCTTAACTGTATCAGTCCAGTCAGATAAGGATTATACCAGTGTCTTGAAATTCCTGTCCATTTTAATCCACTCTTTGTGCCTCTTTGCCAACTTAGTGCTTCATACCCTAACAGTAGCACTCCCACATTCTAGGATGTGAATGGTAGGGTGTCGTTGAACAGACCGACAGAAATGGTCCAAAATGTCTTTACTTTAACTTCCATCTAAAGTTAAGGTTTCATTCTTCTCCTGTAAATTCACTATCCTGGAGATCGCTGTTTTTTGTCCAACAGTGATGGTATATACATTTGGTTCTGTACATGAAAACAGTCACTCTCAGGCCTTAACTGTGACCTGTGGCATCGGCAGGCAGGGTTCTGGGGCTGACAGCAGGGCACCGCAGCCTGACTTATGGTGTAGTCTGCAGTAGATACATTATCTGTGGCAATATCCCATAGCAGAGCCTCCCATTCTTTCTCCACTTCCTTCAGAACCTTCTGATACTCCTCACTGGCAGGGTCTAGCGGTGACCCCTCTGCTTCATCCTTAGCAAGATCAAAAATCAAAGGAGGATCGTGAAGTTCTGGTTTTCCTCTTCCTCCACCACAGGCTTCTGACCCACCTGAGAAGGTAAAAAAAAAGTAAATTTCCTCAATATTTGATTAATTAGCAGTGGAGTTCAGCTGTATGTGAATCATATGCATTTGCACACTGAAAGTATACTATAAAAAACTTGCTGTCAAATAAAACCTCACTGTAAGCCAAAGGAAAACAGAGTACATTAATGCAACAAGATTCTATTCCAAGTAATTTTGGACAGCTTCCATTCACCATTAAATGTTGGTCACTAGCCATCCAGTCATGGCATAAAAGTACTTCAAGACAGCAGCATTTCACCAGGAAACAAATATCTATACAGTACTGATATAGTACTGATTATAGTATTGATATAGTACTGATTACCATTTCAAATTACAACCCGAATTCCGGAAAAGTTGGGACGTTCTTTAATTTTGAATAAAATGAAACCTAAGAGACTTTCAAATCGCATGAGCCAATATTTTATTCACAACAGAACATAGCATAACAAACAGGGAAATTGTACACTTTTTTCCACTAAATGATAAAAGTGGGCAACAAGTGGGCTGAAAAATCAAAATTTAAAACGATTCAGCTGGGAAAACATCTAGCAACTAATTAAGTTAACTGACATCAGGTCTGTAAGATGATTAGCTATAAAAGGGATGTCTTAGAGAGGCAGAGTCTCTCAGAAGTAAAGATGGGCAGAGGCTCACTAATCTGTGAAACAGTGCGTAAAAAGATTGTGCAATACTTTAAAAACAATGTTCCTCAATGTCCAGTTGCAAAGGCTTTGCAAATCTCATCATCTACAGTGCAGAACATCATCAATAAGATTCAGAGAAACTGGAGAAATCTTTGTGCATACGGGACGGATTTGGATGCCCATGGTCTTCAGGCCATCAGACGACACTGCATCACTCACTGGAATGACTGAGTCAATGACATTACTTAATGGGCCCAGGAATACTTCCAGAAACAACTGTTGGTAAACACAATCCACCGTGCCAGCTGCAGATGCCAACTAAATCGCTATCATGCTAAAAGGAAGCCAGATTTGAACATGGTCCAGAAGCGCCGTCGTCTCCTGTGGACCAAGACTCATTTGAAATGGACTGTTTCAAAATGTGAAAGTGTTATATGGTCAGACGAGTCCAAATTTGACATTCTTGTTGGTAATCATGGACGCCGTGTCCTCCGTGCTAAAGAGGAGGGAAACCTTCCAGCGTGTT
Source organism: Brachyalestes nurse (assembly GCA_037974405.1). NCBI lineage: Eukaryota > Metazoa > Chordata > Actinopteri > Characiformes > Alestidae > Brachyalestes > Brachyalestes nurse. The sequence continues at coordinate 34,330,942 of JBBPCY010000109.1, read as the reverse complement.
ATCAGCGTTCAATTCAAAAGCATCTCTGATGGTATGGGAGTGCATAAGTGTATATGGTATGGGCAGCTTACATGTTTTGGAAGGAACTATGAATGCTGAAAGGTATATAAAGGTTTTAGAGCAACATATACTCC
>JBBPCY010000109.1:34288226-34318656 GCA_037974405.1 Brachyalestes nurse | reverse complement strand
TTCTATCTGACGTTAGATCAGTTGCAGGTTCACTCATCTCTCTGTTCTGTCTGACTACAAGAAGTGAAACATTTTGCATGGACGTTTCTCCTCTGATCTCGCGGTGATTTTGGCGAATTTGTATGAAGAAAAAAAACCCCATCACTTCATTTCGGTTTAAAAATGCATTGTAACACGTGTTACTGACATTTGTACCGAGTAAAATATTACCACATTTTTTCTGTAATGCCCTACATTACCGCGTTACAGCTAAAAGCTATGCATTACAGTAATTCATTACTTTTGTAATGCTAATGCTAACTTTTTGTAACGTTACTCCCAACACTGATGTCTAGTGACCATAACTTCATCCAAATGCACATCATGTTTCTATATGTAAAACCTGATTTAGCCCACAATATTTAATTTGTCATTGAATTTGAATTGAATTACAGGTCTTTTCGCCTAATAATCAGATGATATTGAATACTGATGTTAATGTGACATTTTTCCTTTATAATTACTAAATACACTATATAACCATAACGTTCAGCTACAGCTGTTGCTAACAAGTATGTACAATTAACCACATCGCCATCCAAGGTGGGAACAAGTAACTGAGTTACAAGTAACAAATAAGTCTCAGGTTTTGACGCTCAGAGTCAGAGTCAAGTCCCAGGTCAGTGTAGGCAAGTCTAAAGTTGATCCCTTGCACAGAGCCCTGACCCCAGCCCAGTGGGATGAGTTGGAATGTCAACTGCAAGCCAGGCCTTGTTGTCCAACATCAGTGCCTGACCTCATAAAAAGTTTTTTGACTGAATGGACACAAATTCCCACAGACACACTTCAGTGGAGGCTGTTATATATGTAATGGGACGGCAGCATTCTTATTAATACCCATGGTTTTAGAATGGGTCATCCAACGAGCTCATTTAAGTTTAATGGTCAGGTGAGTCTACTTCTGCAAATTTAATGCCATTTCAACAAAGTTAAAGTCAATTTAGTTCAATTAAATATGCATGTAGTGTATGGTAAGTAATATAAAAGTATTATTATGTATCCTATAATAACTAAATCCAGATCGGGTTTTTAACTACAATGAGGAAAAAGATTGTGTTGAGTGATAAAATAAGCAAATAAAGTTACTGACTAAATGTAATATTAATCTGTTCATTCAGGCCTTTGATTCATTGGAGTTAAACTGGTTGGGTACAATAAATTAAACTTCTAATATGTTAACATTACCCTATCAGTAATGTGGTGGTGGTGGTGGTGGTGGTGTAGTGGGTAGGATACTTGCCTCTGGCCCAAAAGCTCATGGGTTTGAATCCTACCTTCAGCATACCACTCCTGGGTTCCTGAGCAAGACTCCTAATCCCAAGTTGCTCCAGGGAGGCTGTAGTTAGGGAACGGAAGTCGCTTTGGATAAAAGCGTCTACTAAATGCCTTAAACTAATGCCCATAACAATACCTCTCCGTTTTTCTTCATTTGGCAGATGCCCTTATCCAGAGCGACTTACAGTCATTAGTTACAGCGACAGTACCCCTGGAACAAATAAGGGTTACGTGTCTTCCTCAACTACACAATGGTAGAAAGTTGGGGTTTGAACCTGCAGCTTCGTTATCTTCAGGTTCACAGGCAAGGGTTTTACCCACTGGGCTACTACTACTTTTCACTTTCACTTTTTTCTATCATGAAGCCTAGGTCCAGGTCACTGGTGTTCAACACTGAATCAAAGTATTTTTTTATATTTTATTCAGTCATGGCCCCAGCCATAGTGCATGATTCCACACATCTACAACATATATTTTCATGTATTGTATGTGTATTCAACTGTCCTGGATTATTTCTCTTTTGCAGCATTCACAGCACTCAAGACACATATCGGCTGGAGACATACAATGCTGGTGCTTGGAACATTACAGGGTACAATTGTCATCTGTGGACTCCTGCTTCGCACTTTAATCATCGAGCCAAAGTCTACAACTGAGAGTTTTACCCAACCTCTGAAATCCAGAAAGCAGGAGATTATTAACTCTCTCCCTGATTCTGAACTCCATGGTTCTTTAAGCTCTAGAGACTCAGGTGTACAGTCACTGGAGGAACCAGAACAGAGCCCTCAAATATCAGGACAGCAAAAAGATGGGGAATCCCTTGAGATTCCTCAAAGCCAGCAGAACACAGAAGAGCCGGGCAAAAACAAACTCTTGGACCTAATGGTGCTGAAGGAGGGCAGCTTTGTATGCTATGCTGCATTTGGGCTTTTCGCAACACTTGGTTTCTTCGCCCCACAGCTCTATGTGGTGGAACTCAGTGTCAGTTTGGGCACTGAAAGGGACAAGGCAGCCTATATGCTGTCAATAATGGCTGTGGCGGAGATCTTTGGCCGTCTCTCGATTGGCTGGATCCTGAGCTTGGGGTGCATCAGGAAGATATTTGTCCTGCTTGGATGTGTGACACTGATGTGTCTGGTCCTTGTGCTTTTTACTGTAGTTAATGGTTTCTGGGGGCTAGCAGTCTGCTGTGTGCTATATGGCTTCCAGCTGGGCAATATCGCTTCCACTCATATCCCCATGCTGGCCGAGGAAGATGTGGTGGGCATCAAGCGAATGCCCTTAGCCGTGGGTGTTTACGTCTGCATCCAGAGTTTTGCTGGCCTTGCTGGACCACCTTTAGGAGGTAAGGGCATTTTCTTTCTGCCATTTTTTAGGTCGGAGCAGACAGACCCAACATTCTTTAACAAATCCAAACAGTGGCTTGACCTTCCATTTCTGTGTGTTACCCATGGGATGTGGGGGTCAGGGTCCGTCACAGCTTGGCGATTTTCCTGCTCAAGCTCACCCACCAAAGCTGGCAAGTAGCTGCAGAGTTAAATCAGGTGTGTTTGAGTAGGAAAGGAGCCAAACTGTGCTGGATCATTTCTCAATATGCTTTCTCCTCAGTACTTGCGTTCTCGTGGATATCAGTAATGACCCAAGTACACCTCCAATTCAAAGTTTGCATTAAATCAAGTACAGATTAAATATCTAGAATTGTTTTCAATTTATCGGTTTTATCAATAATGCACCAGGGGTGCTAGGTCTGAACTTGATGTTCTACATATTGAGAAATGTGCTTCTCCAGGACTAAAACATGCCACCATTGTTCTCCAGAATGTTCTCCAGAATGTTCACACTGATTTATTTAATACATTAGTTTTGTTCTAACATAACATCAAAAAGCCAACTGCCAACATTAGAATGCTGGGTCAGTGAGCTCTGGTCTTCAGAGATAATATTCACTTTTTAAAACATAAAAATGACTATTTTAGGTTGAATGATGGTTCATGCTTTGTCTGAAATGATTTCCAGGTGCTTTGGTGGACATCACTGAAAATTACAGCTCAGCCTTCTACTCTTGTGCTGTGGGAATGGGGCTAGGTGCACTTTTTCTTGGACTGGTACGTCCAGCGAAGACAGGTTTCCTGTGCGCAAAGAAGTTCTCAAACCCCAGCCCGGACATCCCTGTAGCTGAACATGAGAGTGAGGATAAAGTAATTCCAGAAGAATTCTTAGAGGTGGATGTTCTCTCAAACTCACAAGGTCAATCCTGAAAAAAGCAGTTTCAAATTTAACTTGATAAGATCTGTAGATGGGAAATGATCAGAACTGTGGATAGCTGATCATGGAACAGCTTCAAATCGGACAGCTTCAAGTTTGGGGCAGAGGGAAAATCTGATTCACGATTTTATTCTTAAACAGTACTTGCATAAAGCAAATAGACACAAACAGTAGGGCTGGGTTACCTTACCCTCACACTTGTCAATAATACACAAGCTGCCTTTAAGAGAAGAGGAAGTTTAGAGTACATCACACTGAACTCTTCAACATTTTTGTTGTAGTAGAATGGGATCAAGTGAGACAATTATCATAAAACATTTTACTTTGACTACTTATTAGGTGCAGTTAATTGTTAAATGGCTAAGTGGCTACACGCGCATGGTACAGTAAACACAAAACTCTACAGGTATTTAATAACTTAATTTTATTCCTGCATTCATTAGTTATTTTATTAAGACTTTTACTATGGAATCATTCTGCACAATGACAGTTTGCTGAAAAGTTACTGCTGCATTAACTCTATATTGAGATTTTTGGACCAATTATGTTCCTAAAAGACACCACTTCATAAACTTTCAAAGCTAGTTATCTGTGAAATTAACGTCTGCCACCCACGGATAAATAAGCATATGATTGGTTTTCTACTGCCAGTAAACTGATCAACTAAAATGTGAATAACTAACTATTCATAAAGTGACAGAATGTCTTAATAGAACTCCATTTTCTATCAATGTGAACATTAAAATATTATGGTTAGTTAATGACTTCACAATAATTATACCAGGGATGTGAATACATCTACACTTGAGGGTTAATGCTAAATCAATAAAGTTATAGGCTAAGCATTATTACATGACTTGAATTTTGTATGTTTGAGATTGAAATATTTACATCATCCATAACATTAAAACCACTAACAGGTGTAGTGAATAACGCTGATTATCTCATTGCACTGTCACCTGTCAAAGGGCGGGATATATTAGGCAGCCAATAACGGGCAGTTCTAGAAGTTAATGTGTTGGAAGCAGGAAAAATGAGTAAGCGCAAGGATCCGAGTGATTTTGACAAAGACCAAATTGTAATGGCTAGATGACAGGGTCAGAGTGTCTTCAAAACGGTGGGTCTTGTGGGGTGTTCCTGGTATGCGGTGGTCAGACCTAAAGTACTCCAAGGAAGGACAACTAGTAAACCGGCAACAGGGTAATGTGTGCCCCAAAGATCAGGCTGGTCTCATCCCACAGAAGAGCTACTGTTGCACAAATCGCTGGAAAAGTTAATGCTGGCTCTAATCAGAGCTTGCCATGTATGGGGCTTTGTAACTCCAGACAGGTCGGAGTGCCCATGCTAACCCATGTATACTATCAAAAGTGTATATAACGAGCATCTGAGCATCAGAACTTAACCATGGAGCAATGCAAGAATGTGGCCTGGTCCGATTAATCATTTTCTTTTTCGTCATGTGGATGACCGGGTGTGTGTGCATCACTTACTTGACAAAAAGATGGCACCAGGGTGCACAATCAGAAGTACACAAGCCAGATGCTCTGAGCAATGTTTGGCTGGAAAACCTACCTATATGATGTCATGGTCCACACTGGAAAAATGGTACATTTGAGGAACATGATAAAAAATGGTAAGTTTGAGGAACATGATAAAGACTGTTGATTTAGCCTCCAAATTTCCTAGCATCCGATTTAGCATCTGTGTGATGCTAGTCCGATCCAAGGAGGCGCCATCTCACAATTTACAGGACTTGCAGGATACCACCACAGCACACCATCAGAGGTTTTGTGGGGTCCATGCCTCAACTGGAGCTTTTTTGGGGAGCTCGAGGGAGACCTAAGCACTATTAGGCAGGTGGTTTTAATGTTTTGTCTGATGATACAGTGTATGGTGTGTTTGGTTGCAAATAGTGATTTTGTTTTATAAATCTTCTGGAACAATTCAAAGCAAAGACTCAAATAAAGACTCAAATAAAATAACTTGAGCAAAATTAAACGCAATCTTTTGTTTAATGTTACAGCAATTAAACTTTAGTACATTTAGTCATTTTTGTACATTCAAGATGCAAAAAAATAAAGGCAAGTGTTTTTGTTTGATCTAGATAAACCAGATCCAGCACATATCACAAAATAAAACTTTTACATTTATTAACCTCACACGAGTGTGACGGTCTTAAAATATTTCATCCTCCAGTATGCTCAAACACTTACATAACCACTGCCTGAAGTCTTGGAAAGCTTGGGTAGGTTTGCCCAAGTGTTGTCCAGAGCTGCTTGCTCCATCCTCTATCCAGTGTAGTAAAGCCTGCAAGATTCACTCCACATTAACAGCCTGACCAGCAACAAAACATAATACACATTAATAAGCTCAGGTCAAACAACATCTGTTCAGAATGTCAAGCAGTGACAGTTAAGACAATCTAATGTATCAGGTTTACACCAGACACATTTTTTTCTCCCATCTGTGAAGCCCTTGGGGTAAATGGGGTTACACATAAGAGAGAAATTGTGTCAACATAATTTGTCTGATGTGAAGCTGTTAGTTTTATTAGTATTAGACTGTTAGTACTCGACAGTCTGAACAAATGATATTTAAGCCATACACCTCTTATCTTCCCTCTCATAACTTTAAAACTTTCGTGGTTAATAAATAATAAATAATAGACAATAACAATACATACTAAGATTAGTAACTTACTGATAAGCCAAAATTATAAAGCCCAAGCCTCGGAAAACTCATGTGAGTTTGTGTTTTTGTTTGCCTACATAATGTGCATCCTGTTAAGACATGAGGCAGGTGACTGGTGGAGTTGTGGCAGTTTAGAAAAACCGTTGGTACCTTGTACCGATCAGCTATCTTAAAGCCAATCGCAGACTGTAGCTTCCTCAGGCAGATGGGGCAAACGTCTGGTGGCCGACGGTCTGATTCCTCTAAATGGTTGGAACCTTGCATAACACACTGGAGCCACAGGCAGTGCTTGACACCAAAGATATGTCCAATCTCATGAGTCAGGGTCTGCCAGAAGAAAATAACCCATTACTTTGAAAAATCAATATATTTGGTAAGTAATTAAGTTAATTAAGGAAAAACGTATTGGGACATCTGACCATTCCACCCACAGGGAATTTAATGAAGTTGCATTCAGTCGGTCCCCCCTTCGCAACTATAACAGTTTCCACTCCACTCCAAGATTTTGTATGTGTGTTTTTGTGGAAATTGGTGTGCATTCATTCATTAGAGCATTTATGGGGTCAGACACTGATATTGGATGAGAAGGCCTGGCTCCCAATCTCCATTCAGGTTAATCCCAAAGGTGTTGCATGGGGTTGAGTTCAGGGCTCTGTGTTGGCCAGTCACGTTCTTCCACACCGAACTCATCCAACCATGTCTTTATCAAAGTCACATGAGTTTAATGTGAGTTTGTGCACTGGGGTACAGTCATGCTGGAATAAAAAAAGACTGTGTCCCCACAAATTTGGAAGCATGGCGGTGTCCAAAATGTCTTGTTATGCTAAAGCATTAAGATTGTTCTGCCCAGCCCAAATCTTGAAAAACAAGTGTGTCCCAATACTTTGTCCATAAATATGTGTGTGTGTGTGTGTGTGTAAAGCTGAATGGGGCAACAAACATGTCATGGAAATGGATCACATTATCTTTTCCCACAGTATATACTACACTGAAGCTGTGCTAAGGCTGCCACACCTTACATGATCGGAGGAGCAGAGTGCTGGTGACTGGAGGGGTGTAGTAGCCCTGGAATACGCTGTAGTCCCCTGACTTCAGCTTTGTTGCTTTCTTCAGCCGCCCTGCATAATTCCTTGTGTAAAAGTCATCGTCATATCGGGCAAAACTGAAAACTCCCATTCCTGCAGCACAAAGGCTTGATATTTAGGACTCTATTCTAACAAACAACTTCATCAATAATACATTCAAGTTAACAGCAATGCCTCAACATAAGACTGAGTAACACAATGCATGCAGATTCCTTCTATGGTAGACTTATGCGACCACTAAGGATTTAAATCAGATATGCTGATTCAGCTAATCCAGAATAACAGGGATTAGAAATCTGAGTTTGGAGAGTGGAAAATCTGACCAGCACAGCTAGATTTCACCTTCAGTGAGCGATGCTTGGCCAAAAACAAAATTCCAAGAGTCTTTTGGGTACAGATCAATCATTGTGATCCCCACAATGCAATATGCATCTTTTGGCTTCTTCTTTTTCAGAAAAGACAGCAGCTCTCCTACAAACAGGGCAAGAAAACATTGTCAGTAAGAGAAAGAGAAAGAATGAAGAAGAAAGAAAATATTATGCAGTTCTGATCGCATATTGTGTTTAATAAGATACCAAACGAACCAACCAACACTGCCCATTCCTCTGAGCACTGACTGCCCTCTGTAGGACATTGAGTGGAAATGATCCAAATCGATCTCCAGTTTCCAAAACATGCCAAATGCCCACTATCACTTACCAGCATGAAGCTGAAGGTTGTGCGTATTGCTGTTGACACGAAACGTACAGCCTGTCAAAGCAACGGTTACTGGTGGTAGGAGCTTAACCACCAGGCCGTAGTAGAACGCCTGACAGTATCCTCTTAGCCACTCCACATACTGCTCAGTAATCCCAGCTCCTTCCCCAAAAGAGCCTGCAGGCAGAAGAAACCAAAGACAGGATTACAGACATATTTACCATGTACATGATACTGCATTATATGAGGACTAAAGTCCAACATACACCAACTAACGTAAACATTGGTTGGTGTAAGATTTGTGTGTGTATTATTGCAGAGACTTTCTAGCAATTTTGCCATATCCAGGCAAATGCCTTATTCACGCTTGTTCATTTGGAGTGTTTAGTCTTCCTCTAGGAGGGTATACAGAGCCACCACGCCAGTTTCAAAATGTTGGTCTTTCCACTAACCAATGGTCTGTATGTAAATGGTCTTATGGCCGTTGTTGGGTGTGCTGCGGTACGGGTTGCTGTAGAAGCTCTGAAAGTCCTGAGGCGCTTCAGGGTGTGAGGGAATCCAGTCTGAATCAGAGTGAACAGTGATGGGACCAAACAGTGGACTGCCAGGAAGGAGACCCTCCTCCAGCAACCTCTTCTCCTCTCGGCTGTACTGCTCATAGATCTGGACCAGGTCCTTACGGGTGGAGAGGAGAGCCAAACGTAGCTTCTCCACAGGATGCTCAACCACCTGCATCTGGATGAGGATTCCACAAGCAGACTGAATTATAAGCAACACAACACTGGAACAGTTCACTACTAGTTACAGGCATTTACAGTGTTATTCATTAGTTCTCTGTCTTTGCTCGTCTCTGGACTTTATCTACACATATTGATTTCTACTCAGTTTGAAAAGACTCTTACCATCAAAGTCCCAGCTGTTCTGTATTTACAAGTGAAACTGGATTTTTATAAGGCAAATGCAAGAATGAAAATATCTCTGTGGTTGTATTTGGATATTTTCCCTGGACTTTATCTACACATACTGATTTCTACACAGCTTGAAAAGACTCTTACCATCAGTCGAGAGCTTTAGAAATATCCGGATTCATCATGAACCTGATTTTGTGGAAGATGAAAGGTCCAGCTCTGTATTTTGAAGTGAAACTGGATTTTAGGTAAATTAAAGAAAAACTCAGTTGTTGTTCTTGGAGATGAAGGCGCCTAACGTAAATCTAGTTTCCCACGGCTTTATTTTTTAGACAGCTTTGAAAAGACAGCTTTAAGGCTGCTCCTCAGAACATGTAAGGACCTGTCAGTCTGCCCAAACTCTGCAGATCTTTAAAGAGCTCAAACCTGTCATCAGGCCGGACTGGTGTCAGGACTACCAGTGACGAATTTCAAAACTAAAGTCCCCACGTGTCGGACTGTAATAAAACAAAACAACAAATCGGACGAGCCACACCCAGAACCCTAACACATTCTTAGCTTATCGTTGTCGGTCACGTGTATAACAAAGAATATAATCGGGTAGGGATGTTTCCTTTGCATTAGAAAAACGTAAAATCACACATTTTGTATCGACATTTCCACATACTGCTGTACATCAAACATAAACTGTAAAAAAGTTTTCCAGCTCATAGTTTTCAGAACACTGCTTCAAAATAAAAGACCCCATCGGCCTGTTTTTTTTGGTTCATAAAAAATGAAAGTGAAACTCAACCATCCCCACCGCACCCACTAGACTGAATTTCCGACCTTTTCTGTAAAACGACACACAATAACGCCCATCATTAGTAGTTTGAACATATGATTGTGATTTAATCTCTACCATCAAAGCTCAGATCATCAGTGAGACATAAAGCAATTTTCTTACACTCTCTCTGAGTTAGTGCTGACAGTGCTGTGCTGAGCTCCAAATTACGACTTTACATTAAAATATCAAAGAAAATACATGGAAATTGTTTTTCCAGGGAGACCATTAAAAATGTTTTTTAGTAAATAAGAAATAAACAACAAGTCTCTGTAAAATAGTCAGATTTAATGGACCAAAGGGGTTATACAAAAGCGATTGAAAACAATGAAATTGATACTGTACATGAACAAAACCAACAGCTGTGGGCAATGACTAAACTGAGCTCATTCTTTCACGAAAAGAAAGACCCCACTGCCATTCTTCAGAAAATCAGTTTACCAGCGTAATTCAGATTACAGTAAAGTGATGACAGTCTTCTGATTCAAAAGTACAGTAAGGCTTCAACTATCATCAGAATCACTTAATACATACTTAACCAGGAAGCTACTTCAAAAACCAAGCTTTCTCAGCTGACCGTGCAGGTCAGACAGATCTGCCAGCTGAGCTGAGAACTCAGAAAACCTGCTTTGTGAAATCGCTCCAAGATTTAAATTACATAATAGACAAGATTGTACTGTAAATTGCAAATTGAGGAAAAAAAATCTGAATGTCTGAACGGCTCGGTCTACACTTGAAACTAAATACACTTCCTGCGCTCCCCCAAAATAAACCGCACCACAAACCCTGAGGCAAAACCGACCACTTTAGCCAACATACACTAAGATAGAAGATCATTTTGGATTCTGAAATAAATCTGGCATAATAAATGCATATGTACACATATTTATCTAACTGGTAAATTTGTACATAAACCACCCGAGGCTTTAATAGCTAATGCTGTTCATCCGTCACTTTAAAGGAAATATTAATAAGTGAAAAACTGTCATATTGTGATTCAAAACTCTAGACAAGGGATCTGTACAACTTACATTCTTTAAAACAAAAAGCTATCAGTGACGATTCTTTCCCTTTTGTTATTAGCAAAGACAACAGCACTACATACAAAGGTACCTTAACTGGGACACTGACATGGTGTATGCACTGGTGTCCTAACCGTGGGTGTTTAAAAAAAGAAGGAAAAAGAAAAAAAAAAAAAGCAGCACCTACTACCATTATTTATAAAATTCATCCTAAAATGGGGAAAAAGTCCAATCTCAATCATGAATGGTGGCTCACCGTTAACTGTCTACAATGCATATTTACAGCCCTGAGTCTCAGCATTTAACCAAGCTTACAGCCAGTCAGTTAGCATGTGGAGTGTGTCTGAGTGTATAGATCAGCTACATTTACCACTTCTCAGCGGCATGCCCATGCCTGTCCCAAAAATATGAAAGCCAGACCCTTTAAATAAAAAAAAAAAGCCCTGAAACTGAACTGTTCTGTCCATCAGTCGTTATGATAAAATAACATTTAAAAAAATCCTACCAAACACACTTTTTTCTCCTCCTGCACAGATATCGTCTTGGGGCATTAATGTACAAAATGGGCTAATTTTAATCTCTTACGCTATTCTCTTTTTTCATACTACAATAGAATTACTAGTTGAAAGGGAAACACCCAACAGGATGTGAAAACGACTTTTTTGTAACAGTATTTTAAAAAGAAAATCTTGTCATATTGTAGATATTTCTCTGAAATAAAAAAAATAATAAAATAACAAGAGCAATGCCCCATAACTCTTATCATAATAGGAGATAACTGTGCGTAATACTGATCCACAAGACACCAGTGAGTGGTCGTATGCAGACACAGTTGTGGTCAGGTTGGAGCATCAGAACTTGGACAATAGTACAGACAGCTAAAAGAGGAATAAAAGAGACAAAAATGTGCTGCGTCACAAAGTCAGTAAAAGAAGTGTGTGGGGGAAAACAATAACAAAAATAACCACACAGATTAGCGAGAGGGGGTGAAAGGGACACTGTGAGGGAGCTTGGTGAAGTAGTCAGTCAGTGGCATAATCGACCCACAGGTTTTCATTTCAGGGGTTTTACTCAATCATGCTTCTTGTTCAACAGAAGCCAAAAAGAAAAATCACTCATTAAAATGGAATGATTGTAAAGGACGTGACATTTCTCTCATTGTAACATGAGCTGCTTCAAATTTTCATGCAAGATAGTGTCCTTGACATCACGAAAGACAAGTCGGATGTTCTCTGTGTTAATGGCAGTGGTGAAGTGGTAGTACAGCGGTTTCTGCTGCTCGCGGCGCTTGCTGCGAAAGCACTCCACTAGGAACTTCTTTACTTCGGACAGATCGTGGGCGTCTCCCGTGTACTCGGGGAAGTAGTCTTTGATAGACACGAGCTTAACCTTCTCCTCCAGCAAGTCCATCTTATTGAGAAATAGAATGATCGACGCATTTGAAAAGACCCGGTTGTTGACAATGGTCTCGAATATGCTGAGCGACTCCGTAAGCCTGTTGGTCTGGCGGTCCTCCATCAGAACCTGGTCAAACTCGCTAGATGAGACAAGGAAGAGGACAGAAGTGACACAGTCAAAGCACTCAAACCACCGGCGACGCTCTGACCGCTGCCCGCCCACGTCTACCATCTTGAACGGAACATTCTTGATCTCAAAGTCATACTCGTGGATGCCCTTGGTGGGCTTCCGGGCCAGAAGTATGTCCTGCTGAGTTGGTAAGTAGCCCTAACGATGGGAAGAAAATAAGAGAAAATCATGATATAACATAAATCCATCAATATCCACATTGAAGAGACTGCCTATTGTTAAAGGTGACATATTATACCTCTTTGTAAGTTATAATAGGTCTATGGGCAATACAGAACATGTTCATGAAGTTCTTTGCACAAAATCACTCTCACAAAGAGATCTCAGCAGCTCTATTCTTGACAGTTTCAGTCCCTTTCAAAATGAGCCGTTTAAGGGCTCTATCACTTTTATGCAAATAAGCTGTTGCTGGCCACGCCCCATCCATCCCATGCTTAAGCTGCTCTTTTACTATACATGAAAATTTCAGAAAACCGAGGCGCTATCCAGCCCTATATGTTTGACCCTATATGTTTCATATGTGACTTGCCTTTGCCTGTAACCGCAGCGCTCAGCGTCTTATGCGTGCTCGTAAAACCAGCAGACAAAAATGGCAGATCTTCAACTAATCTAGTAGGTGGGGGCTCGACAGATGAGGGGTGGTTCTATGCAAATTTCCTTATTCTGACGTCAGGATAAGGGAGCTGTCCAAACGGCTCGTAGGAGCATATGATTCTTGACACCAAAATCTTTCAATTGACTCATAGAAAACGGATGGATGTCTTTGTTTTGCACTTGGAGTGTTTATAGGAGCAGTACAAACACAATGCAAATACAAAAAGGATGCAAGACGTTAGTTTTGCACAATATGTCCCCTTTTAAATATCTCTCCAAGATTCACAATTCTTTGTCACATAGTTATACAAGTACAACATGTAGTGAAATGAGCCCCTGAGTAGACCCGTAAGACACAAGTTATCAAATCATTTAAATTAAAGAATTTGGAAAGGTAAGAACTAAGGTAAGAAAAATATACAGAACAAAGTATATTCCAACCAAATACATTTTTCTAACATTACAAACAGAAAACAAGATCTATACAGCATACTAATGTAATAGGACAGAATATCTATTTACTGTAAACTGCAGAATGACAGTTTGCTAGATAACATATAGACTTAAATGACACAGGAGGTGAGATGGCGTGAAGTAGAGTTCAGTTGTGGTGATGTGTCCTTGTTAACTACAGTGCACTTAGAGAGGAAATAAAGTTATTACCGGCTCGCCAATTCTGTCCAAACTGTCCAGAAAATATTTCACCGATTCACCCTATAAAAACATAAGAAAATTATGTATGGAGGCATTTACTCCACTTGCAAAGCAGATACAAATTATTCTCATTCATATTTATTGGAATGCATCAGCAATACAAATATATTTCATAATTCACTCGTTTCAGTTTCCTTAGATTTATTTTTTTTAAAAATCAAGAAAACAAAGAACAGGCTTATCATACAATAAAGTGAATATTCAGCCTAGACAGTTTAATTTAGTGCAGTACAAGTGAAATTAAACATAAATGTAGACTCTATAGTAAATCAGTTCTAAACATGCAAACTTAATGCAAATTGAGGCGATGCAAGCCAGCTCAAACTATTTCAGCCATAATAACTCTGACCCTTGTCCTGGAGAGCTCAATTCTGAGCTCTGAACAATAAATCTTCCAGTTTTTCTCCAATCCCTTATTACAGTGAACAAGCCTTGGTTTTAACTTTCCCCTCAGCTGTTTTCATTTAGTGTGATATTCCTGGATGTATCACAAAAACAGCCCTCATCAAACATTCACCCATAAGAGGGTGACATTAGCCAAAATTTCAGACACAATACTGTGATTGAACTGGCAATTGAAATTCTCAATAAAACTAATTTTAGATTTCCTCACTTTAACGTAACGAGACATAAAACACGTCATAAAGAAAGACAAAACAGGGAAGAGGAAAATTTCTGAGACCACATGACAAGAGTTTCACTTTCTGTTGGGGGACGTCAATGACACATGCTATCTCCTAATACTGACGACTGCTGTAGAAAAAAATTTAAATACTGTCTATTCAGCAAACCAAAAGACAGGCTTAAATCAGTAAAAAGCCAATAGAATAGCTAGGGAGGCGGCTCCTGATCTTTACTTACATCAGCGCTGATTTGTCATTCACACCCTCCTTAATGATGGTGACTTTGGCGTAAATGCCCATTAAGTTGGGGGCCTGTTCAGATGTGCATGATGTTATCAGGCCAAGAGTTCTGTGCTTGGTACTATTCTTTTATGTCTCAGTGGTGCTGGGCAATATATTGTCTGTACGGTTAAATCCTTACTGATGTCACATCGCTATGCTGGTTTTATTAATGGATATATCAACTTTTTTTAAATACAGTAAATGTCATCTGCTGGTGTTTCAGACTGTTTAAGAAAAACCTCAGCTCCAAATGCATATAAAACAGAATCGGTGGTTTCTTTCCAGGAAATTAAGTTTCAGGTTGGTTAGAGTTCATAATACACCCATTCGTGTGTTTTTTAAGAAAAGTATAACAACATATTTCAACCGAACTATGCTAAGATAATGTTATTCTTTCATTGTTAGGTTTTTGTCCTTAATACATGCTTAAATACCGGAAATGGCGATGCTGTGATATTTGGAAAAGATCATGTTGAATTTCTATCCTACCAAGACAGAAAAAAACCTGACAAACACTGCTTGTGAGCATGAATGCAGTCTATAAGTGTGTACTTTCTGTGCTCCTCGATTACTATCCTAACTGAATTATGACGGATTCATGGTACAGGGATTCATGGCAAGAAAAAAGTGTTTTCCCTGCCTTAGCCGCAAACACTGACCCGTACAAAGCGATTAAAGAGATCAACATTCTTAAACCAGGAACACTACCCCCAACACCTCACAAAGTCTGTTAAACAAGCTACACAAACACCTTGTGCAATGCCTCTTTTAGGCCATAAATGAGAGTAGTTGTTTAAACACATACAAACAAGAAAGATTTCATGACACAAAAAATGAAAACAAATGTGAGTTTTACAGTTCATGACCAATGTGCCTCAGACTCACCAGCTGAAACTCTCTCCTCCTGTCATAAGCAGACTGGATGCCGCTGTCAGGCCACAGGGCGCGGATAGATGGCAGATAGTGCTGGAAGACTTTGGTCTCTACTATTCCCCGGGACATCATGGACGAGCGAGTGTCGAAGGCCATCATGATCTCTCCATGACTCTGGTTGGAAGGGTCTCCCCAAGGGATGTGTAGCTTCTCCCTAGCATCCACAAGCACCCGCACTCCTGAGGACAAACCCAAACAAGGAAATTCCAGTGAGATAGGAGAGACTGATAACCTGTTAAATCCATCATACACAGTTTTGGAGGGGGGCAGGTATTTATGAGCATTCACGTGGTGCAACTATCAACACAGATCATGTCACATTTACAATGCAGCTCACAACAAGCCTAATTACTGCACTCTTGATATCTCCAACCCAACTAGGCTCAGGGAGATAGAGAGGAGATGTATTACAGATAGGGAGGCAGGGTCTGAACTAGGGGGAGAAAACAAGTTGAGTTTTGTCATTCTAAGTCAGAGTTTACCAAGTTTACCAAGGCCTGGAGTGTCCTATGGTAGTCGTTTGTGTGATTTAGATCAATAAATGACATAAGTGCCTATTTTGGTGTGAAAGCTCTTTGTGCGAGACTGTAGAGGCGCGGCTGTAACATTGTGTACAGCTAGTTACAGGGCTAGCTAACACGGCTGCCTCGAAGTTTCGCTACACTTTTAACAACTTTCACTTCGAAAATAAGTTCAGGAGCGTTTCAGGGGTCCAGCACAAATCGCCACAGAGTGTGTATCTAGTACCTTTGATCACGTTGCTGAAGATTGTAGCTCGGAACTCTTCTTTGGCCCCTTGGTCGAAGTCCTGCCCGTGAATTATGCGCATTTGTTTGAGGAAAGTTGACTTGCCACTTTCTCCTGCTCCGAGCAGTAATATCTTCACCTGCCGCTTCACGTACGTTTTCTCCCGGGAGATACATCTGTCAATCTCTTTAGATTTCCTCTGTTGCTCGACTTCGTTGCTGGAGAGAAAACAAGCGGGGAGACAAACTAACGCCGTCCGGGAGGGCAGGAAATCAGCCATTTTTGCACCAACAACTTCATGGATCCATCACTCGCGAGAGCGCGCCCCGCTCGTCGTGCGCGTGCACGAGAGCCTGGGCGGCGACTCTTGCTACCGAGTTTAAACTTGTTCAACTTCGGGGGCTTTGTTAAAAAAGCCCAAAACTCACCCGCCACTAACACAACGAATAAACTCAATCAACTCCCGAGAATATATACCACCAGGAGGAATGTTTACTGTCTGGACATTTTGGGACAACTTTTCAAAACCCCCCTAACGAAATAGAACTTGGCTTCCAAGTTGAATTGTTATTGTTCCACCTTAAACAAGGCTGTATTTACATTGTAGTGCCTGCAGACGCCTGCATGGAGCCGCTGTGGACCGAACAAGTTGACTCATATTTCTCAAGCAGTGGTGGTGAGAAGTACACCTTGAAGTACACCCAAACGCAAATGTAGGGTATAATAAAAAAATGGATAGCAAATTTGATTTTTTGTGGGTTTTCTTTTCTGACCTTTGCCATTCCTGTTGTGTAAAAAGGATGATTTGTTCACAGTTTGAATGATTCTCTATATGGACAAAAGTATTGGGACACACCTGTTTTTCAGTGTTTGAGCTATAGGCGCCTGACTTCCAGTGAAGGGCTTAATGCTTCAGCATGCCAAGACATAATGGACAACGTCATGCTTCAACTTTGTGGACATAGTGGACCTCATAAATGCTCTACACAATGGATGGACACAAATTCTCACAGAAACTCTCCAAAATCGTGTGTAATAAAGCCTTCCAAAAAGTGTGGAAGATGTTATAGGTGCAAAGGGGGGAATTAACTCCATATTAAAGTCTGTATGAATGCAGTGTCATTGAAGTCCCTGTTGGTTAACTGGTCAGGCGTTCAAATATTTTTGTTCGTATACTGTATGAATCTTTTGATAAGATAGTGTTATTGGGTCTGAGCCTCTAAAATTTTCTCACTGGTTTAAATATATTTAGGACAATTAATATATATATATGCTGGAAAATGTAAAGATATTTCAAGAAATGTTACGTAGTGAATAGTAGTTAAACAGCGCCCCCTAGTGGCTGATTCTGTGCCACTGCGTGCTCTGATGCAGGATGTGACAGGTTTGACTTGTAGGAGCAGTGCTCTCCCCTGATTGGTGGAAACAGCCATCGTCTGTGTGTGTGTGTATCAATAATAATAAGAGATCAGGCAGGATTAGAAAACGCTCCCACGTCCATCTGAGGAACCACTTCGTTTTTTGTTCCTCGACGGTGAGCTGCAGGTTGATATATCTGCTGGGAAGGAAAAAGACCCAAACATGACTATCAGAAACGTACGGGATCACGGACAGCGCTACAGACCAAGGATGGCTTGTCTGAAGAAGGTGGGTTGGTTAAACGCATGAATGGAGAGGGAATGAAACAACATCATCTGGGCTTTGGTGTTATTCACCACACTTTTGCTTGTTTTTCAGTGATGCTACTAAACAACAATTATTTGCTTAAAGAGAAATTGGGTGGACCAGTGTCATCTTCACTGTGCTGCTCGCAGGTTTCTGTTAAACCTGAGTTTATGCTTTAATGAAATTGTAACTGATTTGTAGCACTGACTCCACTCCTCCACGTCAACATTTAGCTGGTGATTCTGCAAGCAACTGTTGCTTTTGACTATTATCAAGTACATGTAGGTCCGTGTAAAAATCACAGTACGATAAAGAGAAAAAGTTGTTTATTAAAGCAATTTATTTTTAAGTATATAACGATTGTTTCCTAATCCTGGTTCTGGTGACACGTACGATAGCACAGTTTCCCCTAACATACCAGCTATAGAAGACTGTAAACAGTTGGGTGTCCTATGCAGGAAGCATATATACACACACATATTTCTCTCTCCTCTCTCTCTCTCTCTCTCTCTCTCTCTCTCTCTGTATATATAGTATGTATACTATATATATAGTTTGTATATAGTTTTCAAAAAACTGTATATAGTTTTTAAAATAATCGATTCATCTTTGATAAAATATAATAAAGTAAAGTGACCTCTTATAGTCAAGCATGAACACACCACACTGTGAAATTCTCTCTGCATTTAACCCATTCACCAAGTGAAGCTGTGGGCTGCCACTAAGGAGGAGAGCCTGGGGAGCAGTGTGTGGGTACCGTACCTGGTTCAAGGGAAATTCAGAGGTACTGCTAGCAATTGGAATTCGGACCCACAACTTTCTGATTGCAGGGGCAACTCCCTAACCACTAGGCCACCAGCTGCCTCTTATTTAGCACTGATATTTCTTGCATGTGTAAAGTCTACTCAACATGAAGGAGATCTATGAAAGAGAAATGCTTATCTGGTCAATGCTTATCTTTTTTTTTCTCAGAAAATCACTAATATTACAATAAATGTCAATATATGTCAACTGTTATCAAATTTCTCATGGAGCAGCCCAGTACCTGGATTGGTTGATTAATTCTTAATTTGATTAAATTATATGTGGTGGTGATGGAGTTGAACATTTTTATTCAGTGACTGGGAACATCAAACCTATGTTCTTCTAATCGACTCAAAAGATACTACTATCAAACAAGAAATTCTTGTATACTCTTCCTGCTAATTTTTTGTGATGTTTTTTTACAAGCAACAACCTTGTATCTCCAAGCATCTGCTGCCTTTTACATGTACATAAATATTAACAAATATTTACAAATATTTCGCTTTACTTTTCATTAAATGTCTTCCATCTGTAGAGCTACTGGTTAGAGATAGTAGGTTTTGTTCTGTCTGCAGCTATTTATACCATAGATGAGGCAAAATATTGACCGCTCACAGATCAAGTGAATAACATTGATTACCTGGTTATACCAGTGCATGTCTGGGATGTATTAGACAGTAATCAAACTGTCAGTAGTCATAGGGGACATATTGAATGTCAGAGAATTGGCCAGACCTAAAGACTTTGCCAGTCATTTTGGCCAGATAACTGCGTCAGAGCATCTTGTTAGTGTCAGCAGTGGTGAGTACCTACCAACAGTGGTCAGACAGGACCAAAAGTGGTCTTCTGTAGCAGAAATGAACGGAATTTTAAAATAGAAGTAATTAGGCTGATTACAAGAGGACATGCTGCTGAGAATGGGACTGCGTAGCTGCAGACTAGTTAAAGTACCCCCGTTAAACCTTGTTCAGTGTTGAAAGTTCTGAAAACGTGAGCAGTAAAACTCATCTGATGACACCTGTTTCCGTTAAATCGTGAGAATGGACCTACATGTCCACTGTTTACCCGGGCATGAAGATGCCCTGAAGGAAGAAGAGAAGTTGATGGAAGAAGTGTAACGCTCTGGGCAATGTTCTGCTGGGAAACCCTGGGTCCTGGCATTCACATGGATGTTATTTTGACATGTGCCCCTGACCTAAACCTGCCTGTAGACCATGTACACCACTTCAAGAAAACAGTGTCCCTAATGGCAGTTGCCTCTTTCAGCAGGATAATGTGCCCTATCACACACTGTTCAGGAATAGAGGAACATGACAGAGAGTGCAGGCTGTTGCCTGGACTTCCAAATTCCACAGATCCCAGTCTAAGGGTTCTGCTGGAAGTCTACACCTTGCAACTTACAAGACCTCTGCTGCTAATGTCTTAGTGCCAGGTACCACTTGGATCCTCAGAGATCTTGCAGAGTCTTTGTGTGTCTTTGTGTATTGGAGCTGTAACATATATATATGTTATCAAATACAAAAAAATGTAGTTCTAAAATGGCAAAAAAAATCTATCTACTTCTAATAAAAAAGAATGTAAAAATGTACAAAACATTTTAACACCACATAAAAGAATATAAAGGGCAGCTGCTGGGGGTGTTCTTTATATTGTCCATTGTATCAGCAAGCTTAATATAGCTGATTACAGTCCAAGCTAAGGTCAGTGTGTTCTTAAGGGTATTAGACCAGCTTTATCACCATCCTCAGGTCTGTTAAGATATTGCATTGGGTGAGGCTGAAGTAATATTTCGAGGTAAACAGATGCCCTATGGCTGTTTATTGGACCCTCCTAAACTAATATTGACTCAACATTAGGATGGTAATAGCCCAATCATTGGGCTAAGAGCTCACTGTGATCCAGATGAGGATGCATGATTCCCTAAACAGCCTTCAGAAGCCAGAGACCCTGACAAAGCAAGAAGCAACTTCAAACAACCCAAAAGAGTAACCAATCAATCATGGATGTATTTCAAAGGGGTCAGCCACACACCCATCATGGCATGAAATGGCATGTGAGAGAGCCCCAGAGGTGGCTCCACGTTTGAAATATTGCAGACCTTAAAGCAGATGACTAGCTGTCCAGTGGATCGAGTTCACTATAGAACCATGTTTGAAAACGAGGTGTGTGTGAGTGTGAAGTGAGTTTTTTTTTCTATAGCACCACACAAAAGAACCTTTTAGGCACATTTATTTGGACTTAATTTTTTGGGTGTGTGTTTGTTGTCACAACATGAAAATTGATTTTGAAATTTACTTACTAAATGTTTGAAAAGTATCAAAAGTATGTCAGACATACACTCAGCAAGCCAGTGCAGAAGGGGATTTCACCTAACATCTGGAATGCAGGACATCTTCTATAAAGAATCATACATATTTTTTTTTACATACATTGCATAATATTGAGCATGTGCCTAAAAGCTGATCTTGTGAAATTTTCTATGTAAACCAACAACTTAATGAGATGCGGAGTAATAATCAGGTCTAAATTCTGTGTAAATGTAATATTAGTCATTTAGAGGAAAATAGGCCTATTGTGAAAAATGGCAGCAGGCAAATGAACAAGCTAAAATCTGTCAGGATTAGATTAGTGTTAAAAATGGCACTCCTTTAAACACAGCGTGAGTGGTGTGTAGCCCTTTGATGGAGTCCACAGTGAGCAACATAAAAAAAATGCAGCCTGAATTTCTGGGTAGTAGTGGTACATTTACTTAAAAGAATACTTCAGCATTTTTATTCTGATCTCTGTCTTATACGTAGCCTGTCATCTTTTACCATGAACAATTCTCGTGGAAAACAGGGATATAGGTTCTACTTGAGCATCTGGCCTTTGGCTTTGTTTATAGGGGTGTTTTGAGTTGACAGGTTTTCGGTTCTATTACTAAATACATTGACACTTAATTTGAACTTATTTTGCCTTTAAAGATGAACAGAAGTGTTGCTTTTATTAGTATCACACTTATTCTCTGTTTTGTTAAACTGCTAGATGGAAGCTGTGGTGTTGGAGATGCAAGACCCCAAGACTGGAGTGAAATCTCAGACCCAGAGACTTGTTATCACCACCATCCCTCATGCCATCACAGGTAAGACCTGAATGTTAATTGTAATTGTAGTTGTTGTCAATTGCACTGAACGTTGTCTTGTCTCGTCTAGTTGTATTTTTCTTTTGTGGTCTTGTATTCAGTTCTGTTCTGCTCTTGTGTTGCAACATGATTCTGAAGGCATGTTGTTTCGTTTCACTATATACTGTGTGTATATGGTAGAAATGACAATAAAACCTACTTGACTTGACTAATGTGTGCTGAACGCAAGAGCAAAGCGCAGTGAAATGGAAAATCTCACGCAGCACATAACACACCAACTATGCACTGAACTGATGAGACTCTGACACACACACTGATTTCTTCAGCAAGATTACTCTTTAACTGTGCCAGGTATCACTGCCAGTCCATGCATTAGAGTTCTCTTATGTAGGTCTAGGTCTGAAGTATCTATTGCCATGACAACCCCTGAGCAGCTGGCTGCAACGTTTCTCTCCTCTGGGCTGTGTGGTCTGAGGGTGAAGAGCTTTTCTCCTCTCCATTCTTAAAGCCTCACTGCCTCACGACCACCAAAAGCTTCAGACATACAAAAGGGTATAACATATATTGAAAAAAAAAAAACCACGTCAAGGTACCTGAACATATTGATGTTAAAAACACAAACACGATGCATGATATGTATTCTGTTGTTTTTCCAAGGTTTGCAAACAAGCAGGACAAGGACATAATATCAGCCAAACACGGTTGAAAAACTCAAAATAGTAGGAGGAATCACAGAGCCAGTAAAAAGAAATTAATAAGCTAATGAGCTGATATCCAATCAGCTACTTGTTGCTATGCAGTTAATTTACACTGGTTATTGTTTACAGGTTCTGCTCTAAATATATCTTTTTATATTAGCAACTGAATTCTGCAAGTATCGACAGCACTCATTGTAAACTCTAAAAAGTGTATCCTAATGTAATTTATCAGAGCAATGGTAACACATCACCATATTGTATACAGCATGCATTTCTAGTGAATAGTCCATTGTGGAATACTGTAATACTAATTTCAGTGCAGTTATTAATTAAAATGAGAATTTTGACATTTTGATCAGCACCTACCATGATTTATTCCGGAACTACTATGATTTATTCAGTAACTGATATAAATTCTTCAGTAACTGCTATGAATAAGTTATGAGAGAGAGAAATTGATGGGTATACACACTGACAGGTCCTTAATGCTATTAAGTGGTTAATCTTTCGATTACAGGTATTTTTAGCATTGTTTCTGGTGTTTGGCCTGGAGAGGACACCTGATGTGTTCATGAATGATTTAGTGAAAACACGTGGATGGGGTCAGCATACCCACCCACCCGACTCACTAATTAAGCTGCTCTGATTCACTCATGCCGACTTCTGCTCATTTGGCTCCAATTAAAAGAGCTCCCGCTGGTCACACACCAGCAAACCCAGACATGACTTGACAGCTATTGCGAGAATGCTCCTACATCTTCATCTAATTTCCTTTCACTGCTATATGCATGTCTTTAAAATACTAATTGAAAACAGGTGTTAAATCGGAAGGACGTGAATTTGATACATTTTGAGAGCACGCTTTTCGAAATGACTTCATTTGAATCACGGATTCCGAGTAAATGTGTCTATACACTCTTTAAAAACCGGGTCTTAAATAGTTCTGCGCTTGGCTGTATGGTTACAGGACAAAACTGGTATAAAACCTTTATATGATGTGGAGGTTCTTCACAGTTTCTTTAAATAACCTTTTATTAAAACATACTTTAGGGAAACAAAAATCTATGCCATCTCCCTATAGTAGCTGTTCTAAATCTTTATTTTTTATGAAAAACTTTCTCTCTTCTCTGTTCTGACTGTCTGCCTTTTACCCACATTTCCTTTCCTGTCTCTTATTTTGTCTTTCCTTTCTGCTTGTCAGCATTTCACTAGACCACCAGGGTTCTATTTCCCAACTACCGTCCTGAAGACCCGCTGGTGCTGCATACTTTTGTACTATCCCTGCATGTAACACCCTACTCTCTAACCATTAGATGATTATCAAGCCTTTTGTCAGCTGAATCAAGTGTGTTAGCATAAGAAAGACATGCATGAGGGAGTTTCTCATTCTCAGTTTCTGCTGCTGTTTCTGTTGGCTGGCAGTCAAGTGTCCCACTTTCTCCTCTGAGTTTAATATTAGGCATAAGTGTGCAGCCCCTGCAGGTGAGCTGCAAGTAATTAAAGGCAACCCACTGTGGAAACTTTCATGCAAGCTTTATTAGCAATGACTGTTTCTTACAAAGAGCTGTGGTCAAAGTGTTGATTACACTGATAACTAATTTCATAATTGTAACCACGTTTCTCTCCTGTCTCCAGGTGAAGATATTATCGAATGGATCACTAATCATTTCAAAATTGATGCTGCTGGTAAGTGATAATTGTTTTGCGTGTTCTGGCATATGTTGTCACTGTAATATGAAAATCCATACCCTTAAAATAATAACTTTATTATGCGCTAATGCTGTTCAATTAAATTCGTTTTAGACCATTTATATTGGTCCATTTGTCTTAAAACTTTCTCAAAGGAATGCTTGAATGTTAGAAAAGAACTGATATGACAATGGCTTGACAAGTAATCATTACTCTTGAAGTAATTCTTTCACTGTAGATTCATACTAATGTTCCAAATACTCCTGGCCCCATGGCACATGATGTTTTGATTTTAAATGCACTAATTCATCAAGCAATCTTCAGTTGGTTGAAGCACCTTCCTTCCTTTATTTCTTCCTTTAATATGATGTGAAGGCCCAGGTTAAAGGAATGATTTGTCGAGTTTTCATCAAGTTTAGTGCCCAAATTTTCATTCTTTAGTTTAGAACTGGAGCTGTGAGACTGTGAGACATACAGACACTAGGAGTCAGTAGTCACTAAAAACTTTTCCATAAGTCCATCCCCAAAACATCTCTCAGGACAAACTGCATCCTGCTGTGCAGACTTGTTGATTAATTACTAAATCAAAAAATAAAAAAAAAACTGATAGCCTAATGCAGCAGGTAACCTTTTTAAACAACAGTGTCTGTTTTCACAAACCACTTAATGAGTTGAAGTGCTGACCCAAAATCTTTTTTTATCCAAACATGTCTTGATGGATGTACTACGTCTGGGATAAGTGAACAATTGTGGACATTTCTTTCACTGAACTATTTATTTAAAGAACAGTCAATAGCTTTGATCAGTTGTGGGTAATAATGTGTCTTTTTTATTTGATTATAGAGGCCCGAGCTATGGGGACCATGATGGTGGCCTTTGGATACATTTACCCTCTGCAGGATCACAAGAGACTCGTTATTAAACCAGATGCTTCACTGTATCGCTTTCAGGTAGCAACAATGAAGACTCTCAGTGTCTGTATTAAATCCATTACATCAGTAGATAGAACAAAATGTACTTATAAAGATTTCCCTAATTTGCATTTTTTTCCGTACTGATAAGAATGTACTTGTCCTCATTTCTTTCACAGACCCCGTATTTCTGGCCTGCACAGCAGTGGCCAGTGGAAGACACAGACTATGGTTAGTAATTGCAATTGTTTATTCATTCTCTAAACATTCTGATCAACTGTTAACATTAGATTTTATATGTGAAATCACAGAACTATTACAATTTGTCCCTGTAATACAAATATTTGTTATGATAGTTATAATTATATTTTTTTATCATTATTTATGATTTATCTGTCATTATTTGTGATAATGTTGTCTTCATCTATAAATGGCATTCTTTGTTACTGATGAAGTAGACGTTGTCACTATTTAATGGGAAATCTCATTATTCTTCTGTATTTTCAAGCAATTTACTTGGCAAAGCGGAATATACGTAAAAAAGGGATGTTAGAGCTGTATGAACAGGTGATGCTTCTATGATCATATTTATATACACTCCAATCATATCTGTTTATTGGAGAGCATTGTTTCCATGGTATCCAGCTCTAGTAGCTCTTTGCACGGAAACTAATAATGAATGAGTTTTTCATTTCAGGAGCAGTACAATAATCTTCACAAATGGATGAACCACAAGTGGGACTTCATTGTGATGCAGGCCAAAGAACAGTACAGGTCAGTCAGTATAAAAAGTCTGTTGATGTCATACCCCTGGTCAGTGGCCGCTAGAAGCCGCCCTGTCCTGACTTTTATTTTGCCCATGTCTGTGTACACCGGTTCCTGGTTTTGTGTTATAGTTTACAGCTGTCCGGTGTTTAAGTCTATGTGATTGTCTGTTCCTATTGGTTCCTGTTCTAGTCCTCTGTGTAACCCTGTGTCTGTCAACCGTCTTTTGTCTAGAAGTTATTCCATCATACATGTGTAGTTTAAACATCTTTAGCCCATCTCCAGTGTTTTGTCTATTTTGTATTTTGGCCCTCGTGCCTTTCTTGAGTTTGTAATTAAAGTCTAGTACCGTGGAAATCCGGCCCTCTCTCCCTGGAGCCACAGCTACCTGATAGTTGAAAAAAAATAGTGTTTACTCGAATTACAATATAATACTATGATAAGAAAATAATTGTATTTTTGTATGTCATTATTTACAGAGATATTGTTCTTGCACAAGGTGTGTGCTTTTCTTCTGTGTGTACATCCAGATTTCTTGTATTTTACTCTGGGAAAACTATTAGGCTATTAGGAGTTTCCTTAGACATTAACTGGGACCTCATGGCTTTTCACAGTGTTTCCTCTGTGATTTTTCAACAGGGCGGGAAAAGAGAGGAAGAAACCAGATCGTGTGGTCTTTGATTGCCAGGAGAGAGCCTACTGGGTAGTACACAGACCACCGGTGAGTTAATAACATAACGGTTCCTTTTTTACTAAATATTGAAAGAAAGTAAAATTAGTGTCTGGAAATCTTAAAGGAACAAGCTGTGTCTTTTCCAGGCTAATGTACCTGGCTTCAGTTTATCAGCTAATTATAAAGTGCTTTCTGAGCTGATTCAGGGGCATTAGAGCAGAAAAAGCACAAAAACATGCAGAGCAACCACTACTTTGTATAATTGCTTCAAAGTGTTATGGTAGGTCAGGTTCTTGAGTTGTTTTATATACAGTAAAAAGCTCTTTGCTGCATAATGTGAAATATCCAAGCTGCTCAAACACTTTATTTCTCACCAAAATGAAAGGATGAAACTAATCATTTGTCTCACGTCTCCTGAACAGCCAGGGACAGTTAGTGGGATGGACTACGGACTGGAACGACTGGTAGATCCTAATCAAGAGGAGGTAAAAAGGTGAGTTTTGCTTTTTTCTATTTAATTAATATTTTGCTTTCAAGCAGCTTTGAATGTGCAATTTCATTTTTCAGTTTGTTATTTATCAGTACATGACAAAACAATGTAAAGAATGTTTATTCTCTCTGCAAAAAAAGACTGCATGGGTTTAGTTCTTAAATGGTCAATACTGAAATATCAATAACTCCTGGACAAACAGTGTTGCTGTTGATATTTATGTAGCATTAATGTATTCAAACATTGCTGTATTTTTTAATGGTTGATGAAGCAGTGTCAGTATCAATATTGGTATCAATAAAATCCTAACAATGCTTATCCGAAGGTTGCTTTTTTTTCATTTAAATCATATTTAATATCTCTCTTCCTGCTTAGAAACACCAATATGGTATCAAAGAATTTCTCTGCTTTGTTCTACTGAGCAGTAATTGATATAAATATGCATTGTGCTTTTGTTATTGCCCACAATAACTGTGATTTCTAAGGGATAGTAACAGCACTTGCGATTCTTGAAGTTATATGAACTAATTAAGTTATTTGTCATGTGAAGTGTTTTCTTTTTGGATATTGTGTATTTTGTCTTAAACACAGATTCATGTGGACAAATTCAGTACACACATAGTCTCCATGGTTAGTAGCCTGCAGAGTCTGTTGGTAATAGAGTGGGAAGCAAAAGCATCTAGCCTGTCAAGGGCACGTTTAGTCTATCAGCTTATTTACAAGAGGATTTATGGTGTGATAATCTCACTGTTGCTGCACACCAGGAGAACTTGCTAAACTTACACATCATGCATTGCACAGGCTAACAACTAGTCAGCATTTACTGCTGGCTTTGTGGTTTACAGTAAAGCACAATATTCTTTCAGGAGCAAAACAGTGCATGTTTACTGCCTGGGACTAATTTTCTTGCATCTCTCTTTTTTTTTTACAGATTTTGTCTGAAATGTGTGTGGAATAAACATCAAAATTGTGAGAAAAGCTTCTTTTCAAACATGATGTGTGTAGTGTGGTGTGTAGGTACAATCCAGGTAAATTTGAGTATAAATGCACTCTAAAAAGTAGAACATGAGCGTTGATGCCCAATTATGTAGCTTGTAGCTATAGATGTTGAAGGTACATGATAGTCATTTTTTTTCCAGGAGAGATTGGCAAATGTGTCAAACTTAATCTATCAAGTATAGAAACTAAAATAAAGAGCCCAGAGTCAAGGTAGATTGTATAGAGTCAATGCGGTTTGAAAAACTATACAGGAATATGGTTCAATTCTGTTCCCTTACTAAAGGCAGCGGTGACGGTACCACCACACTGACAGCGTCTGTACCTTGAAAGGTACAGTTTTTTTGTGAGAGTGTATAGAATACTACTAAAAACTGAATACGATGTATTCAGTGTCCACAACCCCGACTGTGGGGGTGTTTTGATTGGTGGGACCAGGCATAAGTATAGAAACGTACTGTGTAATTATTTGATGACCCAATAGTTAATCACTGACATTTAATTCAGTACGTCATCGCTGAAAGCAGCATTTTCTGAGTCACCATCTTTAGCCTTGTTGATTTATTTTTCAGAAAAAGACATCAGACTACTACAGAAGGATAGTAAGTCTTCATTTGACTTTTTATTTACCATTAGCTAACAGTAATTTCATATATCATATTTACAGAATAATGATACTAGAAGGTATTGTGCATTTGTACATTATAATAATTATAATAAGGTTTACCACAAGCTAAATACCTTTTACCTTCTGGTGCAGATTATTTTCACCCAGCAATGCATCATGAGGCCTAGAGTGAAGTCATCTGTGTCCATTGGAGCGTAAGTGATATAAAATAACATGCACACTTTTTTACATTATGATAGGAGTTTAAATACATTGTTTCTGTTACTGATCAGTTTTGTACCAAAAACTACACACACCTAATGCAACAGCACATCACTATACCCACTATACTGCAGCCTTTTCTTATAGTTATAGTGGTGTTTTATTGCTTTTATTCTTTTGTTTTGTAACATTTTGAGATATATACATATATTAAACAGGCAAGTGCATTATAAACACATTGTAACTAATTTAACTGTTTTATTATTGCAGACTTGTGAAGTACGCAACGACTTACAAGCAGCATGACCCCTGTCTTTATCCATGCCTTCCAAGCAACCCCTGGTTAACAGATGATGTGACATACTGGCAACTTAACATGCAAAAGTAAGTCTCAGTTACTGGAAGAATTTTAAGTTTTAGAATTAAAATGGCAGCTCGTTAGGTTTTCAGTATCTGACTGAAGAATTTCACAGAGGTTGTGACTGTGTGTCTTAAAGTGTTGAGAATCCTACAAAAATGAGAGTGGAGCGCTGGACTTTCAGCTTTGGGGAACTGCTGAGTGACCCTCGAGGACGAGCCGATTTCCGTCTTTTCCTGAAGAAAGAGTTTAGTGGTATGTAACATTCATTAATCATTAATAATCTCAGTATTTCTAAAACACTGATGCCACTGCTGTACTGGAAAGTCACGAATACTAGAAGGCAAAGCAGCTTTAGACTGAATGGACTACATGCTGATGGTGTTGGAAAATGGTTTGAATATATATTTATGATGATGAATAGGGGAGAACCTTGCATTTTGGGAGGCATGTGAAGATCTGAAATGGGGCACTGCGGCAACAATGCAAGAGAAAGCTCAACAAATCTACAAGTAAGCTTTTTACCACTTATTTGTGCTGTAAATTGTTGCCAGCAGCTCAGGATTCTAGGATGTGGTTTTAAATGCTTGCTATCTTATTGGTTCAGTATTTTTTTTTTATTCTGAATTATTACTCATTTTATTACTAATTTTGAACATATTGCACTATAATTTAGATGCATGCTGTGCATAACATTTCATGAACCGGTTTAGTCATTCAGATGATTAGTTTTCACTATCAGAATCATACCATATAAACATTAGAAATGAAAAATAAAATAGGATGAAATGAAAATGTTCAGTTTCCTCTAGTCATAGTGTTGTCAGCATTACTAGTACTTGCTTTGATATGCCTTGTACAAAGATTCAGGTCAGTGAGGGAAGCGTGTTCAGACAATCAAGTTTTTGTATTTTAATATACTTACAGAGCACATATCCTCTTCAAATGTACACACATAATGTCTTTTGATGTTGTGCTTATGAATATGAACAAAAACGTTAGTATCCAAGACCATTAACAAAATAGAAAGGAAACTGATGGGTACATTTTTGGACAGAATATTAAAATAAAATGCTATTTGAAGGGTAGGCCCCACGGTGGCACAGTGTGTAGGGCTGTTGCTTCACACCTCCAGGGTTGGGGGTCC
>JBBPCY010000109.1:34253315-34281245 GCA_037974405.1 Brachyalestes nurse | reverse complement strand
TTTTTTATGCTTTTATATAGGTCTTAGTGCTCCCCGAATACTGTATCTGAAGTCTCTTTCCGAATTACAGGTGCAGAATTACAGCCACTTCAAGCCAGTCCCACAATGAGATTTCCCTGGGATGCGCCATTTCTGTAGCTTTAAATGATAAGGAGGAGGAGAGAAGCAAGGGGCAAGGTGGAGGGTGGGGGAAAGGGGCCAGCTTGCGGTATCATGCACTAATGTTTACAGTGTATAGCAATGGCTAGTAGACTAACAGCAGCACGGTTCACCAAATAACAAATAAGTGCAACATTCAAGTTAATGTGTTTATTCACACACCATTCACACATATAACTGATGCTATCTACCTTTACATGCTAACTAGGCTGTTAGCCTAGTTGTTAGCTGCAGAGCTAATGTTACAGCCTCATTCTAAGAGTAAACTAGGTAAACTAGGCTCGGGGAACTTATATTAATGTTAGAAAATCTCATAAGGTGAAATTTGCATGTCATGGGATCTTTAAATGACTTTTTAATAGTGACACTCAGTTACACTGCAAAATCAGGTTCCTGCTGCTCTTGTGTTGTTTCTTCTTCGCCTGGTGTTTTCTGTCCGTTTTACTGTCATTCTCATGAGGAGTGCCTCCTGCCGGACTTCTGCGGTAGTGGTTAAATAACCGATATAGGGAAAGAGCTCGTTCGTGAGTTGAAATATCGCGATATATCGCAAAATCGGTATTTCGTCCCACCCTTAGTCTCCAGCTACATTTAAGTTAGTTAATATGTAACTCTTGTTTTTATAGTATAATTACAGTGGTATAGTGTTCGAATGCTAATGTGTGTTTCTTTTTGTTCTTGACCAACCTAGGGCCATTCTCAGTGTGGACTGTGCTTTGTTTTGAGGTATTGCCTCCTGGTATTCTCACCAAATAATATAAATTGGCTGAAAAAATGTCACATTGTTTATTTGTGTCTCATGCAAAAAACTGAAAAACATACCCTTTAGGGAAATTTGTCCTAGCTCAGATTTTAAGCAGCAAGGCAAATCCTTGGACCTGCTGTGGACAAGGAAGCAAGGCTCTGTTCGTTCTTTTCTGATTGCTGGAGGCCTCAACCTTTCTACCTGGTGTTGCTTGGGGTGTGTGGGTGTTTTCAGAGTTGTTGGTATTGCACAAGGGCCGCTATACATCATAAAGCATGTCTGAACTCGCCATATGCTCCATCTTTCTCCATCTTTCTCCATGGTGTGTGCCATCTATAGAGCTTTAAGTCTGTACATGTTTTATAAAACATATCAGAGCACTCACAGCAACATGATGAGCAAGTGATTAAATTAAGCTAAGAGCCATGAATTTGGGTTAATGGAACAGGGCACAGTGAGCACAGACATTCTGCAGTAGAACCCTCTCCTGTATGTTTGATGCTGGCAGTGTTTGATGTGCGGCAAACTGATGTTTAAGGTGTCATGACAGGATATAAAGTCACACTGAACCCACATTCTGCAAGAGGCATCATAATGTCGGCAGTTGACTTTATGCTGTTCTAGAATAAGAACTGTGAAACCAATTGAAGTAGTGTGAATAGGGGGAAACATTCTAGAACAGTGTGAATGAGAGAACATTCTATAACAGTGTGAATGAAGGGTATCCCACCTACTCAGTGTTGGGTTTGGATTTGTTAGTTGGGTTTGGATTTGTTTGGTCGACAGGCTTGGCTGTGATGGAAATGATCGGTTAAATAAGTCTCCTGTTCATAGACTGGACTACTTCTGGAGGAAACATCATTAAAGAACAGGACACTAAAGAACACTCAATGATCTCTCTGTTCTCTGACATCTCACTTGTGCAAAATGTCAAGACACTTTATCCTCTCATTGGCTCTGTCAGCAGCATAACACAATGTCTAATTCAAACTCACCTCTATTCATGACCTGTTGCAGGTCTGACTGTCATCACCCACGTGTCACACTGGCAGCCTCCGAGGCCCAGGCTGGGGAGGAGCTGAGCCCTGGCAGCATGGTGTCTGCCGCGGCCTCAGGCTTCGCTTCCAGCCCTCAGAGCGAGGCCGTCACCAGCGAGCTGAAGGAGCTCTCTCTGCAGTCTATGCCCAGCCTTCTACCCCTGAGTGAGAGGAAGAATGGTGAGTTGATAATGTATTAGGGGCGTAAATTCCTGACCTCACAACCATTTGATGTTGTTTACGATTGTCTAGGAAAGAATTTATCTTTTAATTGGATCATTTTTGTATTGAATAATTTATAAAAACATACTGAAAAACAGCAATGTAAATGTAATAAATGGAGCTGGAAAAAACTATTTACACAGCAGTAGAATAAAGACGTACATGAAGTAGTACATGAAGCTTTGTTTTTTTTTAATCTTTACATTTGAATTTATTCCAAGCATTTTATTTTGGGCAAAAAAACAAATATTCATTGTTTATTACTGGAATCGATTATAGACCATTTTAAAATCGATGCAGCTGAATTGCCCATTTTTTATACCAATGCAACACAATGTCAAATCACATGTACACCTCTGTAACACACCCCTTTGAAATGTCTCTTTTGTGCATAGCCTCTCTATCTGTTCTCCTTTTCCTTCCTCCTACAATTTCCATTATAACTCTATTCGCCAGTGACGCTTGCTGTATCCATTATTGATCTATTCTCTGCTATCCTCTGAGAGCAGGAATAGATTGTGCTGATGTTGCTTTTGAAAAAAATAACATCCTCCATGAAAAGACCACACATCTGCTTTTACGTATACATCTTGGATTCAACATTTCCTCTTACATAATGTATTGGTAAAGAATAAGAAAAACCCAGCGTGCTTAGTTGAAATATAGTTTCAGTGAAGTGAATGTTATTGAATTTCAGTTAAATGGGAGGATATAAAAGCACTCCATTAAATCTTCATGGCAATCCATATTGCACTATGCACGTGTCTGCACAGCTCACTTCTTGCAGTCTATCCTTACTGGCATCGTCAAAAATGTAAATACAAAAATACTACTGATCAGAGCTAAAACAATACTAAAAAAATGTATAAGAATTGCTGGCTGTGTTTTTTTGTTCGCAAGTCTAACC
The DNA here is from genome assembly GCA_037974405.1 of Brachyalestes nurse. Lineage (NCBI taxonomy): Eukaryota > Metazoa > Chordata > Actinopteri > Characiformes > Alestidae > Brachyalestes > Brachyalestes nurse. Next base: position 34,278,175 of record JBBPCY010000109.1, on the reverse strand, counting down.
TAAACGAGACATTGGCTTAACCCAGCAGATTAATAAAAGAAAAAGAATAATTAGAGCTGAAAACTAAAAAGAAAGAAATAAAGAAATAAGCCTGGAAGCGTTTTCTTAACAATACTAATGTAACACTAGTCAGTGGAATGATCTAAGCCATATTGGATCTCTGTATTAGAGGTATTTAAGCGGCTAATTTGAAAAATAATTAAACATTTAGTAGCTTGTGTTGTCATTATATGAACATTAGTTAGCACATACTGCTTAATTAGCTTAAAATAGAACTCTTTTTGTAAACTTACCTTCAGCTCATCCTGGAAGCTTATTCTCACACAGCTTGGCTAGTGAAATAAAAAGAACATACTGGCTTAGTGAGATGAGAAACGATACGGCAACCTAAAAAGCCGCAAAATTAATCAACATATTATTATATCACTTTTAACTCTTTGTGCAGTAGTTCAAGGTTATGTGCAAGCTTAAGATATGGTAAGACATTTAGTTTTATTTAAGAATGGTTTTTAAAGCTTAAGTCAGTATAGTAATAAAGTGTTAATAAATATTATTTTATGATGAATATATGCTATTCGTCATTTTTTGAAAGAACGTACAGCTTTTGTTACATCTGTTAACATTTCGAATGTTTTATTGTTTGTCGAATTCACAATTGACTGTCAGGTTTTTTTTTTTTTGGGGGGGGGGGGGGGGGGGGGGTGGAACCCCCCCCCCCCCCCCCCCCCCTCCACCTATTCTACTGAATTTACTGCTATAGAAATGCATGATCTGGAATTTATACCATTTGTGGAGTTTGGAAGTGGTGACCCTGCTGAGAATAAATTACAATGACAGAGTAGTGCTTACCTGTTGGGGGGCGGGTCCCCTCTCACAGCCCCTGGCCTGCAGCCACCTCTTCTTTTCTTTCACACTTCTACCCCTGGGCTGTGCTGCACTGAAGGGTTTTTCTCTTTGTAGAAGACATGTTATTGCAGGACCCCCCCTTATCTGTAACTCCAGAGACACTCTGACATAAGACTTGATGCCTGAGGCTTTTATCTATAATGTTTTAAAAAATGAACTGCAGACTGTCTTCCTTCTTTTGCAATCCTTTGTATGCGTGTGATATTAGAAAGATTGCGTACTGCTGAATAATATGCGGATATTTGTTATAAATGTGGTCATTTGTGGTTGGTGGGTGTATTTGTTATTGGATTGAGGCATGGATTGTGGATATGGACAAAATGCTAGTAATGCAATTATATTGGTGCTTACTGCAGTTGCAGTTTCCTGGAATATATTTGAATGTATTAGTGAATCATTAATGGGACCTGGTTGAATACCGGGTTGCATTATTTTGGCCAAAAAGAACGTACTTCAAAAGTCACACAGACACAGTCAAGTAGAACTGATTGGTTTAAGATGCTAATAACCCACAAAGCACAAAAAACAGTGGTTATATAGTAGCTTAATATGCATATTCTAGCGTATTGTTGCATACTGAGATCAGTATTGTAAAAAATAAACCACTGTACTATAAATGAACAAGTAATGTATTATGCAGCCACAGTATGGATAAGCATCATGTGAAGGCTAGACACCATGAAAAAGGGGCGATAAAGATGGTTATTCATTAATGTTAGTAAAGTGTAGAAGTGCATTAGAAACAGCTTTGCCAAGAATTGTTAAGAGGCGGTATGGGGAAAGGCAGGATGAGGTAAGGGGTGCATGAGAGGAACAAAACAGGGGAGTTTTCCTAAAGATTAGATTGCATAATTTTGTGTATAGAAGGAAAGGGGGCTGAGTAGAAAACACTCCGTGAGAGAATGGGTGGGAGTGTTTTAGGGGCCAAAGGTGATCTTGAATGCAAGTTTTTCTTGCCGTCTGTGCTCAGACTTCTTAAAGACTGACTCAAAACAGAGGGTGGGACTCAACTTCTGACCAGAAGGGCCTCCACCCCCTTTTTGGAAAAAAAAGTTTTTTTTCAAGGAGCGGGAAAACTTTGCCAGTTTGCTCAAGCTGTAAGGTGGACAGTTAAACACGGAATAAGAAGGAAGAAACTGGCTCGTAGAATGTTCAGATTCTTGCGCTGACACACACCCACTTAAGCTGGGCGTGCTCACACACGCCAACGCAGTAGAGCTTGGATGCAGTCAAAGGGAAGGTAAGAGGCACATAGACTGTTGGGTTTTTCTTGTAACACACTAGACTTTTTGGCATTTTTTTTCATTTGTTCGTCACAGTCTTTCTATTCTTTTACTTGCATTTTTTCCTTTTTGCCTTATCTTCAAAATACTAAGAACTTGATGAGAGATTTTTTTTTCCTTCTGGGGAGGGAAGGATATGGCCATACACTCAGGTACAGTCCTTACTTTTCGCTGTATGCAGTTTATGGAACTGAATAGAGCCACTTCTCAGGAGGTTGATTGAGGGTGTGGTGACTGTGATTGAGGTAACAGTGTTATTGTTTAATGGCTAGGCTCATTGTTTTTAGAAGTCGCATACAGGTTTTACTGCCCTGTTTGCATCGAGGTTTCCCAAGACCGCTACAGTCAAAAGCTGTACCGCAGCAGGTCAGAAGTTGTAGGGAAGGAACATTTTGGAATGGTGATTTCACATTTAATCTTAAGTGGTGGTTGAATTTTGTTCCAGCACATTTTAGTAAAATTTAAAAAATGTTTTTGTCTAAAAGCGTTTAAAAGCGTTTTTAAAGACAAAAAGTAAGTTAAACTTAAAATGATGCTGTACCTGGACTTTTTCCAGCTGGAAGGGGTGGGGTTTGGAATGATTGATAGGACAAGTTCTGTCTGTCTCTTTCTCTAAACCAACTGAGTGTTCCCTGGGGACTGGGAGTGGAGCCTTAACCATTAGAGACCAAGAATCAGTCCACACACTGACATCAGTGCAGAATGTGTGGGCTGGATAAGAAACAGAGACCTGATCTGGTAAAATCAGTAGGCCGTAACACTCACCTCCGTTTAGCCGGAAGAGGTCGTCCACACAAATGCCAGGAAGGATTCCTGGAGATCTTTTGTGGTTCCTTCATGTGTTCTGATCTTGTTCCATCTTGTTCTTTCTTAGGCCATTAAATGGTTCTGTCCTAGTGAGTCATGTTCTGGACTAAAGTTATGTGTCAGTGTACTGTCACTGGAGTTGGGTAAAAGGTCTGCTCTACATTTGATTAGATTTGTTTAGAGTGCTTTTAAGTACTTCCCATGCAATAGGCGGGCCAGTAACTGTTACCGATAACTGTCAGTTATTATGTTGCTTTTGTATTGATTTTCAAATACATTTCACAGACGTTGGACAGATATTATGACTCGCTGTAGCTCTGAACACAATTTCTGTTTACATCATGTCTTGAGACAGCTGGCATCAGAAAGTCAGTACAGTCGTGATTCATCCAGCAGCATCTCGCATAGCTGGGGCAATGCAGTACTGCACCACAAATGTTCAAATATTTTAACATCTGCCTCTGTTGTGTTTTTCTCTATGGAGATACTAAAGCACTGGTGGCATTAAGGATGCTAGAATGCAGAGAAGCGTGGTTGTTTGTATTGTGAAGGTTAGATCGCATTAGTGCTGCTGCTGTTGCTACAGGGAGAAGGCAGCAGCCTTACTGCTCTGTCTCTGAGCTGCTCTGTGGTTTTCTGTTATGTAACAGTGTGGGATGGATGCCAGTTCCAGCTCCAGCACGTTTACACAGGCCCAAAACAGAGTGGGATGGATGTTGTAGGAGAACGACAGAATGAAAGGCAAGGCAACAGAACCCTTCTGGTCTACTCTGAGTAGATAACATGCACAGCTGGGCTTAATTCCCCAGCAGGCAACAACAACCCGTGCATGTATGCAGGTCACTTACCAGTAGAGAAATTATTCTTCTCTTATTCATTAACAGTTTAGCTTTAATATTTCCCCCCAAAGATTACAAAATACAGTCATAAATGTGCACCCACAACTCATTGTGTCCTTGCTGAAAACAGGCATGCAAATGCATGCTCAGTCAGGCCTCCATAACAAAGTGTTTTTTATTAACTTGCATCAGTGCAGCTTTGACTTGCTTGATTTATTTTTTGGTTTGAGGAGCCAAACTCAGTGAGGCAATCGTGTCCCTGAGCTATAGAAAGTGCTTCATCAGCCAGATGTTCTTACAGCACTCCTTCTCGTACATTGTTGAGGGCAGTGCAGATAGACTAATTGTGAGGCCGTTTTGACTGGGGCCCTCATAGCTAACTTTGTTTTGAGGTTCACAATGACAGTTAGCTTTGATTTGAAGGACAATTTGCGAGTAGGGCTGAGACATATAAAAATATGTATCATTGGTGTGTTAAATAAAGTCACAATATGTGCTTTTCTGACCATATCATGATATTGTTAGTACTTAAAGAACACTGTTTCATGTTTTTTTTCATTACAAAGAGCTGAAGTAGCTTTTACATTTGATGTATTGTGAGATGTTGAATAAAAGTTTAGTATTAATTATATACTATAAACTGTATATATTTTTAAAATCATGGTACATGGTATCTCCAACTTTCAAATTTATTGAAATATTTGTGATAGTTTATTATTGCTTTATTGCCCACCTCTTCTATCAGGGAAGATAGCACAGTTTTATTAAATCAGAGTTGCCCAGACTTGTTGAGTAATGAGATCCATCTCCACTAATTCCACTAAGCTAATAATTAAAAATAGAAAAAGTGACAGCCACCACAGATTTAGAGGAACACTAATCAGTTCAGAAATTTCAGAACTTGCCTGTTGTGTTGGAATGCCACTGCCAGTTTGTCATTGCTGAACAACATGTGCTGAAAGTGAAGAGATAGGGATCAGTGTGACATACCTCAGCCTCTTTCCTGAACAGATAATCGAGGTAAGGTCGAGACTTGTTTCACCACAACTAGAAAAGCTAACAATACAGTTACAGTGTAATAAGCAAGTTTTGAAGAAAATATTTATGCAGAGCAGCATTTAGGTTTTATAACCCTGAGACCCAGACTCGTGTTACTGCAGACAGGCTTTGCAGGAGCTTAGATGTGGGGCAGGAGGTCGAGGGGTGCAGATTAAAATGATTTCAGCTGGCTGTTATGTAATCTGCTATGATTTAAACAGCAGGCCTGGATGTGAACATCTTCCTAAAACCTAATTTGCAGAATACACCCTAACCTCTTTCTTCTAATGCCTAACATTACCACATGTAGGCAACTAGCTCGAATTTCATCTTCCTCTTTCTGTCTTCTCTTTTCCTTTAGTCTTCTCTCAAAGGAATAATGAGAGGCACACTGGGTGAACATGTTTGCAGTCTGATCCCATTCTCTTGTGTAAAACCTTTGCAGTGATGTGATTTAGTATAACTCATTCACTGCATTGTACCAATACATTATTTGTATGAGAATAGAATTTAAGAACAGCCATGGTGGTGAGATAATATTAATATCAATGTAAAGTCTGTGTAATGTTGAAATATATAAGTAAGAGAAAGTAGAAAAAATTACCAGACGAGACCACACCAGAGAACAGATTTTTGATTCATAAATTGACAGAAAGTCATATAATAACATGTTGTAATAATGCTCTGTTGGTAGAGCTTTGCCTTGTGCACCTCCTAATCTGTACAGGGATGAGAAAAACATGGTGTTTGAATGTGTTATCTACCTCAGATTCCCAGTGGTATGTAATAGGTGATGAACTCTCTTCCTTCCTGAGTATAGTACAGAGTGAGTCTGGGGCAGGAAGGCCTGACAGGCATGTGCAGGAGGAATGTTTTGAAGACTCTGAGTGCAACGAATTCTCATCATGGAGAGTATTCTGAGTTAGACAAGTTTTATTCAGTGTGGTATTTCAGTGGTTATCAGAGCTTTTAATTACCTTTGAACCTGCAATCTCTGTAGTTTTAATAAATTTAATAGCAGTCCTGGAATTAATTACCTCTTTTAGTAACAGTAGTCCTGTTTAAATCCCATAACAAACCCTTTACCAGACACATTCATGTTATTGTTATTGAGAGTTGCACCCGATGCATGCAGCTGAACCTTCAGTGCATATAAATGAGCCTTGAGTTTATGATAATTGCAGTTGGCTCAGTAACAAGTTCATAAATAACAGACAAGACAAAACATTCTGTAAGTAAGCTCAAAATACATTTTAAAGTTTGCTATAATGCTATTCTGCATGGTTTTAGTTTTTATCGGGGCGTTGTAGTTGACCTTTATGATGTTTAATTTGCAAATGTGTTAACGCAGATTAACACCATCACCCCACACTGTTAACTCTAGAACTTCCTAAACAATAAACCAGTAATGACTGTTGGTGCCATAACACATGTACTGCATTACTCATGATGAGGTACATGTGTACTTACTGTCTGTCATTTCAAAGTTCTTAGTCTTGGGCTGATGGACTTTGGACTTTGTTTTCTTGGTAGTGCTCTGTTTGATGAAGGTGGTGTCTATGCTTGTGGGTAGATGTGGACTGATTATAGACTGTGTTAGACTTCCTGTGAGGTCAGTCTCACATCCAAGGCCTCAGAGCCCTGCTACTCAATGACAGGAGCATTACTAAGAGTTTAGGGCCGGTGGAAATTTCATATAATCCATGACCGTATAATATTAAAATTATACTGTAACAAATGTAAGGCTGCACCACCCAACCACAAAAGCAGTCACTCCTTGAGAATCCACAGAAAATAATAACGGCTGTGTTCTGCTGGACCAAAATCAGTTGTTGCTAATGACACCAAGGAACATGCCTTTATATGCTTTTTGTCTTTTTTTAGTGACTTCTGTTATCTTATCTGTAATTTATACAGGGGTATATCTCTAAACGAGCCCTTTTTAAAACAAATCGGTTTTGCTCAGTTTCAGTTCATGTTTAACTGGAAATCACCTCATAGTTGTTCTGAGAGCATACAGAACTACTCCATACAGAACTACTCCTTTCCTCAACCTCGCCATTTTTCTGAAATATTAGTTGATTTTTGTGTGTTGGTGCAAATGTGTTTGTCATCATAATTGTGGATGTCCTAGTCCAGGCAAATGTAGGGTAATTCTATCCATTGCCTGCACAGGTGATACTGAGCTGAATATAGAGCCTTTTGGCCAGCTGGCCTTACTATTTTAAACTGGGAGAGGACCCAAGAGGGGGGCTGGGGTTGACCTCGCCAGAATTCTGCAGGAGCCACTTGGAGGATTGAGGCGAGGGTATACTTGTATACTTGGAAATGTCCCCCCTGAAAACGCCTGTGTCTTTCTCACAGCAGGGTCAGAAAGGTCAAGAGATATTCCCATTATTTTTGTGAACTTCATGACATGAGTTATGCTACTGCATGTTACTGCTGTAGTCCTGCAAATCAGTAAAGAATTTGCAGGACTTGAAGGGCTAGTCACTTGTCAAATTGGTGTTAAAACAAACAACCCTGCATGAAACAAAACATTATGCATCAGCAAACACAGAGAAATCTCATTTACTTACTGCTGATTACTACAATAATTAAAATGATTTTTTTATTTTTTTTTTCAATAGGTGAATTGTTGTCATGGTGTAGAGTACTTTCTGTTGGTGACTGGCTAGACTTTACCTTGATAAAGAAAAGTTTGTTTCTCACTGGACTGGTAAAACCATGTCACAAACAGCAATTCAGATAGCCAATTAGAGTGTAAGTGACAAAATTCCAATAGCAGGCCAGCTAAGCACTTAACATACATCATACATGTGCATCTGAGACTAAGACTATCAATAGATAAAACAGCTTGCGCTTTGAGGTGATGAAACACCTCTGAGTGTGAATGTGTGAAAATAATACACGAAGAAAATATTAACTCAGCATGTAAAAATATGAACTATATAGACCATAAATATCCACTGCTAAAAGGACCTAGGACACCGACTCGTCGTTTTTTCATGTCAGTGCGTTTAATGCGCACTGTTTTTATTCACTGATAAAGGCCATTAATAGTTTTGCCCGCTGTCCTTGTTATTTGTGTAAATGTGATATATGAGTGGCTGTTTTAGTTTGGGCTGGTGTAATGGAGCTGAGAAGTGTATGAGGGTCTGCAGATTGTAATGAGTGAACGAGTGGCAACAGCTGAGGCAGACAGTGCAGCCACTGGCACCCAGCAGCCTTTCCTCTGCCTGCCTCTTAGTGTGTGTGTGTGTGTGTGTGTGTGTGTGTGTGTGTGTGTGTGTGTGTATGTTGGAAGGGGGGGGGCTAGTGCTGTGAGTGCATGTTTGTCTTGCTTGAAGCCTGTGCAGTCCCATTCTCTCTGCTTCTGCTTGTCTTTTTCACTGGCTTCCACTGGATATAACTCATGGGTAGAGCCTCTGTATTCATTTTTGAGAAAGACCATTTACCCAGGCTACAAGAGAAGAAGAGATTCAAGTGAGAAAGGAAGTGGAGGCGGGTGAAAACACCTTTTGACCAGACAGAAGAAGTGGAAACTCTGTGCTCTTTGTGTGAACTTCTTAGGTGCTCAATTGAGGAAATATTTCTATCCTTTTGAACAAATCTGACAATTATGGAGAAGTTCCGCCTGTGATCAGCTTCAAATGAGACCCATTTTATTGCTGGAATATTGGTTTTCTGCTTTCTCAGCATTTATGCTATATTGAAACACTAACTGGGATCATTATCCTCCGCACTGGATTCAGTCATGCTGGACACCAACCACTGCCTTCACATCAGTGCATCCTCCTTTGAGGATCATCCATCCAGAACTGATCGAGATAAGCAGCCTATGAGGTTGGACTATGACAGACATGCCTATCATAGCCTCAAGGAAGGTGGGCCCAAGACAACTCTTGATATTTGATCATTAAAATACAGTAAATACAGGCCATGCAGATTTACTTACCATTCTAACATGTTATTAATAACCCCTTAAACTGCAAAGCTCTTTATGTCCCCCAAAAAATTCAGGAAAGCTACATAAAAACTGGACAATATGTCTTAAGATTATGAAGTGTAGTTTTTTGGGCTGAACAAGGCAAATTGTATTATACGTCTATTATAACTTGTCAGGTATCTTAACACATTAGGTCTAGCTTAAAGCCTTAGAGGTGAGGTAAAGCCCCTGATGGTGGGAGTGTGAAGCCAAGAGAGTACGCCAGGCTGACCTATGTGATGTGCCCATTTCAGTGCCTTTGGGGACAAGAGACGTGTTTAATTGAACTCACCAACTGGCAGGCTTAGGGATTAACCCAGTTGGCCACTTTGAGTTTGGGCTCTTGATCCTTTTTTTTTTTTACTCCGAAGGACAAGTATCTGTTGATGTAGAAGTACAGAAATCTCTGGTTTCCATTGACTCGGTTCTTAGTTCTCTCATCTCTCAGAGTAAGCAGAGAGTGCTTACGTTTCAGGTGTCTGCTTGATTTACAGTAACAGACCCAGTTTCTCAAATAGGTGTGGGGTGGGGGAGTTGTGTTTCCTCTCTGATGCGCTTGGGACCGAAATAGTGGTTAAGGGAGGAGTGGGGTATTTGAGTGTTTAAAGACTGCAGTTAAAGTGGGAATGAGAAGAATTTAGATGACACAGGGTAACAGTGAAATGTACAAAAGCACCCACTTTACAGGGGAGAGTGGAATAGGGGGTTGTGTATGATCTAGCCCAGACTAAGGTGAGAGGGTGGGATTCACATACTTGGAATAGAATTCCCATCAGTGCCAGTCAGTTGTGCTATACATGTCCTTTGACGAGTTTTTGCATGTCTGGCATTGTGTGGCACAAGTGTGTATGCAGTGGAGAGAGTGAATGGCTCTATTGCTCCATAAAGCCCAGCACTAATCCCCATACACAGTGCCCATGAAGGTCAGAACAGCTGACCATGCCCATGATGATGTCATTTCTGCAGGGTGACAGGTGCACTCTAGCTATAGGTTGCACCAAGAGTGGCAACCTCACCAGAGATAGGATTAATTTAGTTGCTTGCTCACTAGTATTTAAGCGATTTTATCCAGAATGCAGATAATAAGCCAGGGCACGTTAGCTGTCCAGAGTTTCTTATTTTAGTTTTGCACCAAACCAACAAAGTTAATTTAGCGAATACGTAATGGAAGTGTGGAATCACACGTTTACATTGCACAAACTGAATGTCTAAGCCGTGCAAACGTGCCTCTGATCAACTTTAAGAAAGCTCAAATAGTCTTGCTTATGGACAAAGCAATTAAGTTTTGTCCATTTTTACAAACTTGTATACAGGGCTGGGCAAGAAAGTGATACTTATTATTAGTCTTTTCACATCATTTTAGCTGATTATTAATTGCGATATAAGTAATTGTGATTTATCATTATTTGCCTTTTTTTGTCAGTTGTATGTACTTCTGGATTGGTTATTCTTTGATTAGCATTTATTCTTAGCACTGAATGCACACAACCTTGTGAAATTCTATTTATTGTAGTTTTATCTGCTGAAATTAAATTGCTGAGAGTTTCAACAAGCTCAAATAAACATCACTTATCACTACCCACTAAAGGTGTTGAAGCACCAGTCATGTGTGTAAGCTAACATATATGCATAAAACAGTTTGACTCCGCTTGCATCATTACGATCTGGGAGTTGTGTAATAAATGTGACAGACCGAGTTATTGTAATAAAATACATTGTATACTGTGCTTGTCTGAGTATGGTGTGGATATCGTCAGTACCTCTAGAACACAGGTCAGCTGCATGCTTCATTGCAAAGTGTAAGTAGACCTGTTTAATTGGATTAATTAAAGAGCAGTGTGTCACTAGTAATTCCAATAATTCCAACTTATCAGATGTAAAAAAATATCCTACGCTATATCATGTTTCATTACAATTTATTTTCTCGTTCTTATCATTTCTTATATTGTTATCGCACACCCCTAGAACTATGTCATAAAATGATTTCTTGGCTGATTGACTGCTTCTGGGGTGAGGGAAAGGTTGTATACATTTTAAATGTAGCTAAATGATTTCTAATGGTCATATATTGTTTAGAATGCTCTGAATGCATTCACATTTCTATATACACTCAAACATAAACATTCTAATAGTGACTGAGTTTACATGTTCCTATTCAAAACAACACACTGCACAAAAAGCAGTGATGCTGGCTGGCCTCACACCCCACCCTTTTCACTGTTGAGTAATTCTACCCTCTCTTGTGCCAGTACTTTGTATGTTCCTGTTTTTGGCCATTACCCTCCTCTCTCCATTGCTTTTGCTCTATGTGCTGGTTTTTTTTTTTTTTTCCGAATTAAAGAAACGGTTGAGCATGGAGAAACAGGAAGTGTGTAACAGCAAATAGCCACCATATTTCACAGTCCCTCCCCTCAGCATGTACTGTGGTACGAAAGAAACAGAAAGAGTCTCTTTCTAACCCAAGACACACTCTGCACTGCATACTTCATCCTCCGTGTACACAAAGCCTGTGACTTTAAATGTGGAGGAGCCACTAAGAGGCGAAGAAGGAATCGTAACATTGCCATCCTGATGTGACTGTAGAGCGTGTAGCTTGAATTCTTTGCTCCCTAACATCTCTTCTTCTGTTCTAATGCAGTCCTCCAGCTCAAACTACAACAGAGGAGGACACGAGAGGAGCTTGTCAGCCAAGGAATCATGCCACGTAAGTTCTCTCTCAACTTTCTTCCATGCGCTGAGATACTATTTGTGCACCTTCTTGCAGGCAGTGTTTATTTGTTTTGCTGGAGGTCAAATCATGCAGCTGTCACAACATTGCATTTTAATGTTGGATGTAAACATGTGTCATCTAATGTTAAGGAATCCTTAACAGAACTGGTCATTAAAGACCATATTTGCATGTTTAGAATAATTTGAGTACAGAGTACAAGGATTATTTTTGGCTATACTTATTCAAATGTCTTGGCTGATATGAAGACAGAGGGGGAGATCATGCGGTTTCCTCACTTAAAATGTGTTGCAAGACAAAGTAAATGACATTGTCACTACCCTATTGCTGTTTCTGTAAAGCTGTACCTCAAGATTGTTTGATTAGTCCATTTGGGGTTCCATTACGAGAACCTAATATCTTAATCCTTTAATTCTTAATCTCAAATCTCAAGTCAATTTCACAGCTTTTACTCAGGCAGTTTTTTTGGAACATGCATGTTTATACATTCATCCTGTAGCACTTATGTCCCTATACTTCACTGCACTATGCATGGCAGGCAGTGTCATAACTGTTGTTTTGGTCACATGGCTATTTTGGCCCCTGAAGGTCCGGGTATAGGTAAGTGTAAGTCTTGATCTGGCCTTCAAGTGTCACTGCTCAGTCATTGTGAAAGGGCCTACTTGTGTTATCAGGTGGTCCTGCTTCCCCCTCTGTTTCCACTTCCTTATTCTGGGTTCTGCTCATCAGACAAGAAGAACCACACTGTTCACACTGCTCTCTGTTCTGCCTATCTGTGTTAGGGAGGAAGTGTGGCCACAGCTACAGCTGAACTTTATAGTTCACAGATGACTGTTGTACACTCATATCATACAGGCTTTTTGCGGACCAGGAACTCAGTATAGCTGACCACGCTACAAGTGAAGCTTTAGCCTAGCGGCTTAGTTCTCGTCTCCCATTGACCTGATAGGCACTGTGAGCAATATTTTATCAGAACAGACTAAAACATATCAGATAACAAGCAGTTTTACTGCTTTTGTTCAAGTCGATGACTGATCAAAACGAAGCATTAAAACAGTACGTTTCATGAATCCAGATCTCACAAACACTTCAAGTGAGTCTCCGTGTTTACACTGTGCAGAGCGGCACGATATAGACAGAGTTCTGGTGCTGTGATAATATTGTTACATTTGGCAATTGCAGCATGCTCTGCAGAAAATAATAAAAATGCATAGTATAAGCTGAACATTTACACGCTTAGGACTGCCCTGGATTATTTTGACCAAAATAGTTCTGAGAGTTCAAGAGTTCTGTTGTTTGAAGGCCTTGTTTCAAACACCCACAAAAACACTTACCTGGATCTGTGATTGGCTAGGGGACTCATTTGCATATTGCAGCCTTCTGCAAAATCAGCACTGTGGAAGAATGAAGAGGGGGTCATAAACACTGGGATGTGAGAACAGGTGGGGGTCTGTTTCCGCTATCACATTTTGTTCCTGTATCTCCTTGGCTATTAAAAGAGACCAGACAGCTGACCCACTGTTTCAATCTGTCCTCTGTCAAACTAGCTTAAGGAGGCATCATGACATCATACTGATGCAGTTTTAATTGCAATGACCACTTAGGATCAGTGACTGGATCGTCATTGAGGAAATGCCATTGTCTATTAGGCAATCAGGGTAGTCAACACCATGTTCAACAATCAACTCTCATTCCTCGTTCTTATCTTTAGTATGTAGGATTTTCACAGATATTGGGGGCTGTTTAGTTATTGTGGGCTAAGTTAGACTATAATGATTTACTCATTCCAGTGCTTATGGTGCTTTGTTTTTATGGCAAAACAGTGTACTTTTTTTTACACCTCATCACAGCTCACATGAATTGGCCAACCTCAGCCGTGGTCTAGGAACATGATCAAAACACAAATATACTTGAACTCTTTTATGGGGCATTCAGATGCCTGTTTTTCAAACTCTCAAGCACGCTTCATTCTCAAAATGTCGCCCATCTGTGCCCATCTCTCAGATCACTGCCTTATGTTTACTTACTTGATGATCCAATACATTAGCTCACCCCTTAAGAAGTATGTCATGCTTTTTTTAAAGCAGAAACTACTGCATGCCTTGTATTAAAAAAGGCATTGCCTGAGCGTTGACTCTTTGCGTACAATTCTTCAAATAAACATATAATATAACATATAATTTTATCACACTATTATTTTACAAGCTGTCCTGTAAATTTTCTGGTGTCGTATGGTGCACTTGGAGATGTATTAACTAATTTGATACTCGAATATGAATAGAAACTTCTGCTTTTAAAGTGTTCCACTATATAAGATGACTGCCACTGTGCTGCAGTCAGAACGTGAAGATCTCTGTTTCTGTTTGCAGCGCTGAAGAGTCCTGCTGCTTTTCACGAGCAGAGAAGAAGTCTGGAGAGGGCACGGGTAAGTAATTTGACACAGCCGTATAATATCCCTGTTGCTTATTAGGGGCAGTCCAATGTAACATAAGGAACAGTAGTCTAAGAATACCCCTTAATGTGTAAGTTTTGCTTCCCTGCATCTTCCCTGTATTTTCTGCAGACCGAGGACTATTTGAAGAGGAAGATCAGGAGTCGGCCAGAGAGGTCAGAGCTGGTGAGGATGCACATTCTGGAGGGTGAGTGTCAGACAGTGCCCTAGAACTCAAGGACTAGTAAAATGTAACATGTTTAAGACTTATTTGCTATGTGTTACATTTTCATGCAGGAACCTCTTTGTGTGAATGTGGGTTTAGACTTCGCTCTCAGTTCTTTATTTTATTTGTAGAATATAACTTCTGAACAAGAAGAATAGACACAACAGGAATAACAGACATAACACAACAGGAACAACCATACATTAGTTTTTGCAAATATGTGAGACGTTATGTGATGGTCAGATTCATTTTGGGATTGCAATCAAAAGCTGACATTAATTTATGAGATTATTGGACTGTCATTATGCTGTCTGTAAATACAGTGGAATTTATTTTCAAGTATATCTGTCCCACCCATAGAGACTTCAGCGGAACCTTCTCTGCAGGCCAAGCAGCTGAAGCTGAAGAGGGCTCGTCTGGCTGATGATCTCAATGATAAGATCTCTCACAGGCCTGGCCCTATTGAGCTCATTCACAAGAACATCCTGCCTGTCCCCGCAATCATAGGTCAGCATTAAACCACATACATATGTCTTGAGAATGTGTCTCTTCACATGGTTACATCATCATTTAGCAATCACCCAAAACAGTCCCCTGAGTCATATGTGTAGTCACATAATAACGATTTTGCACAAGTATAGAGTCAATTTTCTTCCTCCACATTCTTTTAGGTACAGGGTCTCCAAAAGGTGAGAGCTCCTCTCTGGATGAGGACAGCAGTGATGCCCTGTCACCAGATCAGCCAGGCAGTCAGGACTCACCGCTGTGCCCTGTCCCTCAACACTCTCCCTCTGATATGATGAATCTGAACAGAAACCCCTCACCCACACAGGTACATATCAGCTTTATTGAGGCAGTCAGAGCAGTATTTCCCAGTTTTAGTCCTTGAAACCCTTCCTGCATGTCATAGTTTTGTGTCTGCCCCGGTTTATGGCAGTACAATTTTTTTTTGAGAATTATTGTCTCAGTATTACAGAAGGATGCAGAATGCTATATGTGACCGATTACATTTTTACTGTCATGAGCATCCTGATGAATAAAGATGAGTTTTGTGGATGTTTTGATTAAGACATTCATTTAATCCAAAAAAATATTGATAGTTTGTCTGTGCATTTTAAAACATTTAAATGTTTTTGTTTAGGTAAAGAGCAGGAAAAACACAAAACTAAACTGTGCTAAAAGACATTTTTGAGTATTTTCAGCTCTTCTCGCCAAATTTACTTCATAGGTGCACTCAAATGTATATGGTCCAGGACAACTAAGCAGTATGAGTAAGAACAGGTTAAGAGTAAATATGAGTAAAGATGAACATGGATGCTGTAACTAATAAGTGAACAACTTACAGTTCCTCACTCAGACTACACCATCTCTGCTTCATGCTTCTGAGTCCTCCCCTTCACCAAACATGATGAATGGAACTATGGTGGCTACAAGTACACGTCCTCCAACTGGACATGCCAAAGTAAGTGGCAACTATTAACTCATTCTTTCAAACCTAAAATTGGTCATCATTTTTTCTTCTCATCGCTAACCTTTCTGGTTCTTGATGTTCATCATTGCTGCAGCAACAATCAAAGTCTAGTGCTGATCGGCCTACTCAGCGTCCTAAGAAACCCAAAGAGAGCAAGCCTAAAGTCAAAAAGCTCAAATATCATCAGTACATCCCCCCTGATCAGAAGAATGACCGCGAGCCCCCACCCCAGCTGGACTCATCTTATGCCAAGATCCTCCATCAGCAGCAGCTCTTCCTACAGCTCCAGATCATCAGCCAACAACAGCAGCACTACAACTATCACACCATCTTGCCTGCCCCTCCAAAGTAAGCGGTCTGCATTGTGAAAGTTTTTTCTTTGTCGGTGCACAGTAAAGATGTATAGATGCAGATACAGAAGATGCCTATCCAGTACCAGGAGACATTGCAGCAGGATATTGGAGTAGAAAAGATAGAATCAGAGTGAATTCTGTGACAGATTAAAAAAGGTAGCACAATTTTGCACAGTAATTTGAACTGTATGTGATGTTTTGTATGGCAGTCTTAAACAAAGTGCTATAAAATAAGAAAATTAAAGCTTTCAATGCAATAATAGATGGATCAGCTGATGCTCAAGGTTTCAGGAGCAGGTACTCGAAAAATGCAAACATTTATGTACACAGTAACATTGACGCTTAACACTCTATGCATATATTTAGACTTCCTACAGAGCAGCAACAGCAACAACCATCCACCAACACTGGCCCCTCCCCTGCACGCTCAGTTTCCACACCCTCTGCTGCACCATCCAATCACAACGGATCTAGTCGTCAGAGCCAGCCATTAGCAGGAGGGGCCAAGCCAGGGGTATTGCCTGCAAACTTGGATGAATTCAAAGTAAGTCATATTTCTAATAACATTATTCTGTCCTGTTTCAGTATCTGTATCTGAAGATTGATCTTTTTTTAAACCAGGTTGCTGAGCTAAAGCAGGAGCTGAAACTGAGGGGTTTGACCGTGTCTGGCACTAAGAATGACCTGATAGAGAGGCTGAAGAACTACCAGGAGCAGAAAGGTGGTGCAGGACCATCAGCAGGGTCTGGAACAGTGAAAACGGTCATAGCTACACCTCAGCAAGCTGCAGCTCAGTCCTCTGCCTCTGGCTCTGCTGTACATCAATCTAAAGATGCTGCTGTGAAAGCAGCAGCCTATCAACCGGTGGCAATGGTTAATGGAGGCCATACTGCAGCTCCTTCTCAAATCATGCGCTTCAGCAGCACTAGCTCCTCCCCTCCTGTGTCTCCTACACCATCTGACCGCTCATTGGCTGGAATGAGTGCAGATGAGACAAGCTGTAATGGGGATGTGTTTGGAGAAATGGTAAGTTCTCTTTTCCACTCAGAAAGTATTTATAGAAATCTTTATAATGCTTGTGTTGTTCACTGTTGACCTTACAACATCCCACAATCATATTTTTCAGTTCACCTTTTGTTTTTAAACTGAGTACTACAGCATATATACACTGATGATCCGCTTTATTAGGCACGACTATCCAATACAAGGGACATTTTAAAACTTTCCACACTTTCTTAACTCTTTATTAAGCTTGTCAAAAACAAATTACATCACTTTTCTACATAGTCACCTTCCTTTGCGTTTTACGGTGTTGTACCAGCTTTTTAATGCCATCAGGAATGAATGTTTTTGGTTGAGCACATAGAGCCACTGATGCTCCGCTCTTTTCACATCATCATCACATCAAAATTTTCTTCCCCTTAAAGCTTCTTTAAGCAATCCAAAAAGGTGCAGATCAGATGGTGCTAAATGGCAATAAATTCTCAGACACGCCCAGTTACTACTCTTCCACCCTCACCGTTTCCAACAAAAATTGCAGAAACCTTTTTAACGTCCCTCATATCTTCACTTATTGGCCATTTTATCACCTGGACTCATCTGTTTCTTTGTATACCCAGTCACCCCCATTACCCCATTCACCAAAAGTCAGAATCCCCCCCAAGTGAACAGGTCTTATTTGGGTTATAGAGCATCAGTACATCAGTGACACTGATATGAGAATGGTATATTAGTGGATGTTGTTTGTGTGTGTGTGTGCGTGTGTGTGTGTGTGTGTTGTACAAACCGGATCATACATACCAGTGCTGCTGTTTTTAAATGCCTCAGTGTCACTGCTGGGCTGAGAATAGTCTGCCAACCAAAAATACCCAGCCAACAGTGACCTGTTGTCTAAAACCTTGCAGCATCAAATGATCATCAGTAACTTCACATCTGCAAGTGGACTAACAGGTTAGATGTATCTAATAAAGTGGTCTGTAAGTGTTTAAAAACCCCAAGCAGAACACACATATACACACACTAACATGGAGTAAAGGGGCTTACAAATGATGCACTACAGATTGTAAACTATAATGTGCACCTGTATGAAAAGGTGATTGGCAGACCTGATAAAACAGTGCAGTTACAATGCATACTTAAATGTCTTTATATATATATTGTTTAATTGTACTGTTATTCACCCAGCTGTGTTCTGCCTGTATTATATTATCATATAACAATGCTTTTTTTAATTACAACCTTTATCATGACCAACAGTTGCTAAGTAACAGTGATGTTCACTTTACTCTTAGCTGCTTGAACACTACTCTTGGTGGAAAACACATTTTTCAAACTATCTTGGACAACTGGTTACTGGTTAGTACGTTTAGTATTTTTTGTAACAGTTCTTTCTTCAAACCTAAGATTGTCTCTCTTCCTGACCAGGTGAGCTCACCTCTCACACAGCTCAGTCTGCACCCATCTCCTGAGCACCCCTCCACAATTAAAGAAGAGCCTCTAGGGCAACTGCAGTCTTCGTGCCGCCTGTCCCGTCCTACCCCTGTTTCACCTCTGCATTCTCAGCCTCAGGAGCCCCTGGCGGCCCCATCACTTGGACCCACTATGCCTGTTGTGGACAAAGACCAGATGCTGCAGGAGAAGGACAAACAAATTGAGGAGCTAACACGGATGCTGAGGCAGAAGCAGCAGCTGGTGGAGACCTTACGTTCTCAGCTGGAGCAGGGCAAGCGTGGAGCACCCACAGATGGCACGGACGTCACGATCAAGATGGAAAAAGCACCCTTGCCTGATGGAGAGGCAGTGAGAGTGAAGGAGGAAGTGAAGGAAGACATGGAGACTTCGGCAGATCCACAGCCACAAAGGAAGACGCAGTGCTCTCAGCAGACGCTGCTCAAACTGCAACAGATCCACCGGCTGCAGGTGCAGCAGCAGCAACAGCAGCAAATGCAAGTAGAGCAGACGAAACAGCAGCAGCAGCAACAGCAGCAACAGCAGCAACAACAGTTACTGCAGCAACAGAAGCTCCAACAGTTAATCATCCAACAGAGCCAGCAGAAACAGAAGCAGCTACAGACCAATCAGAGAAAACAGCAAAGGCCACAAAAGCAACAGCAGCAAAAAGAGCGGCCGTTACAGACACAACAGGTCAGTCTGGTTATGTCAAATGGTAAACAGTACAGAACTTTTTTAATAATAGCTTTTGAAGGTTGAACTAAACATCCAATTGTCAGTGCTTCCACACATGTACATTATCATGTGAGGCTTTGCATGATCTTGTTAGTTATACTTATCTTCTTTTTTCTTCTGAGCTGTAATTCTCACCTGTGTTTCACAGATCTCACAAGTGTTTATAAACCAACAAACTGGCACTCAGGTGACCACATCTTTCCCACTGGATCTTCTGAAAGCTCACCCAGCACCTACCCTTGTTACAGATGGCAATGGCAACCATTATCTGATTGCACTTGCTAATAACAGCTTGGAGAGCCTGAACGGTGAATGTACACAAAACAAATCCAACGGGCGCATCACCCTACAGGTAAGGTGCATGGGTAACATAATCATGTTGTATTATTTTGTATATTTACTGGTATGTATATATATTTATAGAAGAACTTGTCATGAATGACTTTATGAATTTGTTTTTCATATCAGAGGCTGCAGTCCACCCCTGTCAAGCTACCTAGTCAGTCAGCTCACGAAGTGGCTAAACCTGTGACCCAGTCCCAGCAGCCCCAGCAAGCTTCTCCTGTCAAACAGCCCAGTCCCAAAGTATGTGAATGTACACTTGTTTTCACTTTGATGAATATTGTTATTATACATCATTAAACAAACACACAACAGTGATTGCAGTCCTCAATTTGGCAGAGAACAGGCATTTCCTGTCTACTAATAATGAGCAGTCAAGTCCGACCTTGACACGTTAAATTTATAGGTATTGTACTGTATAATCAGACTTGATCCCTCCCGCAGGTGCAGAAAACAGCACTGCATTTAGAGACTCCTGTTGTTCAACAGTCGAGTCATCCGGTGTCTGCCCCACCCAATCTCCAGCCGTTCTTCCTCAGTGAAGAAGCAAGCCCTCTCATTCAGCCCAGTTCACCCCCTGCAATCAAGGTACATCATCCAGTCCTGGCAGAATCAGCTTTGTTTCGTTTCATCTCATAACACATCTCATTTTCCCTGTTTGATTCCTATATTACATACACTTGTTGAAGATAATCTCTTCCTTTTCCTTTTCTCTTTCTCATATCCTGTCTCCTTTACCTTGATCTCCCTCTCTTGCAGGGAGAAGTGTGTCCAACTTTTGACCGGCACACTTTGTTTACCCCTCCTTCTCCAAAACTGGCATGCCACCCCCCTCATCACCTCAAAGTATGACTTCCTCTGCTCTCTGTTCACCTGCATCTGTCTTTTCCTCACTAGTGGTTAAATGTCAAAGAATCTTTTCTTTTTTTCCTGACGATGCGGAATATAAAATATAAAATAAAATTGATCTGTTCTTTCCACAGGAGAACGGTTCCAACAATCAGCACATAGATGACTTGTTTGACATTCTCATTAAGAGTGGAGGTATGAAATAAACCCTATTTTGAATGTCATTCGTAGTGAAGAGCGTAGCTGTTTTTGCAGATTTTAAGAACAAAACAGTGTAATAAACAGGTGGTTCTAATTGGTAGAGCCATGTTTAAAGCTGTTGTAAAATGCTTAGTGTACAGGCATGACCAAACATATAAGATTAGCATTTGGTAATAAAAAAAAATCCGTTCATGTTGCCTAATGTAAACAAAGTACAGTAATCCCTTGCTTTTCGCAGGTGTTACGTTCCAAAAGCACCCGCGTGTAATGGAAAAACCGCGTTGTTGTGTTTTGGTAAAAAAAAAAATGCCTAAAAATGCCTATTTTTATAGTGTAAACCCTAAATATGCCCCCAAATATGGTCCCAGAACACTTTTTATTTCATTTTAAACTTTGAAACACTGAGACAATCTATGGGGGAGATTCTGGTCTGGAGCGCCACAGACGCTTCAAACGGCAGCAGCACGGAGAAATAAATAATCAGAAAATTATTGAAACACAGAGGAAATGCTTAAAAACCGTTAGCATTAGCAGCGTGCGGCGAGCCAAAACAAAGACTCGCTGAAATATATTGACGGATATTTTTCAGTTTCTGTGGTATTGTGGAGAGTTTGGTGTGACTGAATCCGCGACTCCTGATCCACGTAAAACTAGGGGATTACTGTATTAAATCAGTATCAGGGGTTTAATATTAAATCAGTATAAGTGCTTTAAAGAAAGGGGTATATTTCTGTCTGGTGTGGTGGCCTAGTGGGTAGGACACTCACCTCTGGACAAAGAGGTCATGGGTTCGAATCCTACCTTCAGCATACCACCACTGGGTTCCTGAGCAAGACTCTTAACCCCAAGTTTCTCCAGGGAGACTGCCCCCTGTAGTTAGGGAATGGAAGTTGCTTTGGATAAAAGTTTTTTTGTAAATGCCTGTAATGTACTTTCAGGTCTACTTACGTTCTGTTATTGTTTCTTTATGCTGTTACCGTGTGTACGAATGGGCTAATTTGAATACTACACATTGGTACAACTAAAGGAATTTCCCTGTTCACAAGAGCTCACACTGTTGCTTATCATTCCAACTACAAAGCAGTCAAAATAAGGGGATAAATCACTGCTGGCCTGAATGCATTTGTTTGCACTATTGACTGGTTGAGTTGGTGGCCCTGCAGCTACACCCAGTCGCTTCACACTGCACGCCTACTGAGTGAGTCTAGTGCATACTAGTGTCTCTAGTGCATACTAGTGACTCTAGTGCATACTAGTGTCTCTAGTGCATACTAGTGACTCTAGTGCTGTTGTTGAATTGTTAATTTCTGAGAACAACTGAGAATTTTTCTAGCCAATAACAGCTAAACATTGCGTGTAGTTCTGCTGTACTCATATGGCGCTTTTCTTCCGCTTTCTGATTGGTCGAAATGTCATCACAACATTGAAAGAGGCCACTGTTTATTTAAAAACAACAATGGAGAAACGAACTAACAACTGGGAAGTGGATAAAGTACAAACACGGCCGCTGTTTAGGCCGAAGATAAGTTTCTGGGGAAGTTTTCTATGACACTAACCCAGTTATATTTAACACTGTGAGAAACGTGTAGGTGGTCCAGGACATCGCTAACAAGTTATCTGGGTTCGGTTTTCATCACACTGACAAAGAATGCAGAGAAATAATAAAAAACTCAAACAAGACTATACATAATAAAAACCACAATAACAAAAGCAGCTCTGACAGAAATACCTTCCACTAGTTCGACTCCATGGACGTGGTTTTAGAAGAACAACCAGCTATAAACTGTGGGGAGAGAACGAAGCCAGAAATACTGTTATTGGTCTGAGATACACTGGAAAATTGCTACAAGTTCAGTGCCACCGCAGTATGGTTTAGGTACAGCATGGTTCCGGTGTGTCTATGGAAGAGTGCCTATAGATAGAAGTTTGCATTTGAATGTATAATTTATTCCCATATTTGCAAGGACAGGTCATTGGTGACGGAACAGCACAAGAGATTGTCCAATCCAGCCTCAGTTACGGGCTTTTTGCTGCTGCATCTGGATCCAACAAATCCAAAGAATGGAGGGGAGTGGAACTGGGCCCTAAATCAGGATTCTATTGGTTTTAAGTCAGCACTGTCTTGCATTTTTCAACAAAGAGAAGGGTGAACCTGAAGACTGAGACGGCATTATTGAAAAGACGGAATTTTTTAATTTTATAGAAAGTATTGTTCACAGCATCTCGGCCTGCGAGCTTGAGATGCTGAAGAACAGACTAACAGAATCTTTTCAAATTAGCGGCCCAACAGCAAGGTCCAGTGCTCAAGTACTCGGATGAGAATGTTTACATTTAAAGTACACAGCAAATATTACAGTTATAAACATCGTAGTTGGTTTTTCTAACTGTGTCGTGAGTATCATCAGTTCCAGAACACAAAACACACATGGATCATAAAACCTCACCACATGATTTTCATAGCACCCCCATTTTAAAGGCGCATTTTGTCAATTTCTTGTTTCTTAAAATGGCTATATATCACAATAGACACTGTGCATGACAATGTCTTCCAGTATCATGATGTTATATTCATACAGTATTGCCCAGTATTTCTGGTACAGTGCAGTAAACCCTTCCATCCTCTCCTTTCAACTTGAACGCCTCCAACTGTGTAAGGCGTCCTAAACCAAAACCCCTTCTAGAGGCCAGGGCACATAATGCTCATACCATGCATATCCCTAAAAACAATCAATCCACAAACATTCAAGAAAGTATGATTTAAGTACTTCACCTGAAGTCACAAATTATAGTGGTGTGCAAGAATGAAAATGAAAACAGTTCCTTTTCCCCCAGTTATGATTGTGGACAGTAGCAGATGCCAAGTCCACCATAAAGTTATTGCTGAATTCATTAGTGCTAGTGATTTCCAAACATCCAGACAACCACCAGAGGAATATTTCTGAGGTTCACTGAAAACAATTTACCTCAACCACAGCGCAAATGTATCTACTAGCTGAAACTTCACCAGCAAAGGATCACTCCACTGACGCTCTAAAACAGCGATGTCAAACATACGGTCCACGGACTATTTTCAAAATATAAAAAAAAATTTATTATCTTATCTAACAATGTAACTTTCTATTTTATTGCTGAAATTGTGAAAAATATTCAGACTTCAGAAAAAAACAACTGTATTTTTACCTCAAAAACATAAAATGTTGAAAGTTCAGATTATGAAAACTTTAAATCCACTTAGTTTATTAACATGGAAAATATTCTTTCAATCAGAGGTTGAAAAAAGTGGATTGCTTGAAGGGCTGCCATGCTTCAGTTCGCTAAATATGTTTGTTTTTCGAAGTCTGATAAAATCAAATTGAAACTAAAAAACATTTTATTTTACTTCACATTAAATCCCATTCGGCCCGCGGGCGAAAACGAGTTAAGACACCCCTGCTCTAAAACATTATTCATGTCCATCTGGCGTGTGCTGACCAAAGAGAAAGTGCTACAGTTTTGACATCTTAAGTGCTATCCGACAGCCAGCGTGACCCAGAGCGCCAGTCCCTGTGGTGGGCGACAGCATTGATTACTGTTTCGCAGTAGGGGGTACAGTCCAACTCAGCATGGTACCGACTCCACCCTCCCTGTGAAGAACTTCCCTCACTCCACTGGGTCTGTAAGCCAGCCTGCCTGGCAATACAGCCTGAACAAGAAATTACACCAGACTACAGACTGACAGCTATCAGTTGATACAATCTTTTGCTTTTATGGCTAAATAGAATTAGAGATGGGTGATGTGATGACATCTCTTCACTATTTTGAGAATTTTTAATGGTGATACACAATATGCTCAGTATTTGAATAACAGTGACTGACTGACTGACCCTATGTTTAATTACAAAAGAAGTCCTGTTCAATTGGATTTAGAGTCATGCAGGTATATCATATGTTCAATAAAAATCATTGAACTTCTTTTCAAATGCGTCGTCATTGGTTCATTTTGTCTACAGTATTGTGCAAAAGTCTAATTTCTTCAACTTTTGCTTCCAAAGAGACACTTTTAATGTAAGACTTTCAAAGACTCTCATTTTCAGTCCAGTCTCTGAACCTGACCAGTTTCAGAGGAATGTTTTAGTTTGTTAAGACATATTAATCGTTCAAGCAGAACAAAGCACATCTAACTGAAGTCCTGAACCAGTGAGGAAACAGGAGCAGATGATTCCAGATGATCAG
>JBBPCY010000109.1:34207463-34253215 GCA_037974405.1 Brachyalestes nurse | reverse complement strand
TTTAATAATTTTGCAAAAACCTCAAGTAAACTTTTTTCACGTTGTCATTATGGGATGTTGTGTGTAGAATTCTGAGGGGAAAAAATGAATTTAATCCATTTTGGAATAAGGCTGTAACAACAAAATGTGGAAAAAGTAATGCACTGTGAATACTTTCCGGATGCACTGTACATTCTTTATTAAACACTGTTACCATTGTAGTTTGTTACTTTATTATGAAAGTAATAAGCATAAGAATCTGCATTTACATGGGCTGTGGCAAAGTAGATATTTAATGTAAATGTTTCCAGTGCTAGCAGCAATACTGTGTTCAGCACAGTTGTTAAATCAAAAGTAAAATTGTACTCATTTTTGGAATAAACCAAATGTTTTAATTTTTTGGAAAGACACAGCTGGCCTTTTTTGGTGAAAAAAAGCATTATTGATTTATCTTATTGTTTCTTATTCCCTGGTTTCTTTCTTTCCCTTTTTGCCTGATGCAGAAATTTCAGCTGGATTCAAGGCCAATCCGGACCCTTCCCTCTCAGACCTGCACTCTAATGCTCAAACCCCCTCCCCTTCATCCTCCCCACTGCACCTTTCTCCTCCCACCCCTCCCTCTGCCCCTGCCCCTCCCCCTGACACGCACGAGCGGCCCTGCTCAGGAACAGGCCGTCTGGAAGACTTCTTAGAGAGTACCACTGGGGCACCTCTGCTCGGGGTGGAGCCTGATGGGCCTCTAACACTTATCGACGACCTCCACAACCAGATGTTGAGCACCCCCAGCATTCTGGACCATCCCCCTTCCCCAATGGACACCGGCGACCTGAACTTCTCCCCTCATCCCACCAGCCTGGACTTTGAAGACCCTGCCTTAGATGGCATGGATTGGCTGGACATATCCATGGGTGGAGGAAGCAGTGGAGGGGGCACCATTCTAGCCCCCCTGGGCTCCCACGCGCCTCCCAGTGTGTTTTCAGCAGACTTTTTGGACAGTTCAGACCTGCAGATCCACTGGGACTCTTGTTTGTAGCTTTGGTCTTAAACTGTGCAGCACACACATACAACACACAACATGGCACCTTCATCCTTATACTATGTACAGGCTTTTACATACAAACACTTCAAGCTGTTTATTATGCTGAAAACATTTTTCTCATGCTCCACCAGATTAGTGTATGGTTTCTGAGCAGTTCTCTTTCTCAATAGGTCTATTAAAGCACTGAGTATTATTGCCTACTCCTCTGACCATACATAAACATATTACAGCACTGATGTGTTTGCCAACAGAGACCAATTTATACTCCCCACTGTCTTCTCACTTGATTCAGGAACTATATATCCATGACAAGCCAGTTCATTTACAACCAAAATGTTCTGGACCAGCCTACATATCAGACAAAGAATGTTCACTTCTTGATCTTAAGCTTGCACAACTGGCTGGATAGTCATGGTCCTGAATAAATAGTATTTGATTCCTGCTAATGTCAAAGATGTCAGGATTTTCTGTGGTTATTATCCAAAAATCATCGAAATTTCTTGCATCTTTCAGTATTCAAATATCTGGGTTACCTCTCCCATGCCACACTGCTGTCACTTCGCCATACTGCTTTCCCTGCTGGCACTGATGGAGTACGGGCACACACTGATGGGAGGAAGGATTTAGGAGACAGAGAGCCAGTCCTTTCCTAATCTCTGAGTTGGGCTTTGGAGTAGCTTCCAACATGCCAGTGCTTCCAACTTTGCACTTAAGCAGACTAGAGCAAGTGTTCTGGTCTTAAGGAAACCTCCCAATCAAATGAACTCTGCTGGGAACTGGGTTTGGTGATGTTCACCAGATCTCTATGCATTGCTGTATTTGAGGTACATATTATTGACTAAAGCCGCCTTCTTCTGTAATTGTATAGATGAGCTGGTGGAGGTCAGGGTTGGGGTTCAGGTTTCAGAGAATTTGGAAATTATTTTTTAAAAAAACAAAATAAAGTGTAAGGAAAATGCATTTGACTGACTGGTCATTTGTCACATTCTTTTGCATTTTCTCTGAACATTGGCAGATGAACACAAATGAGCAAATGTTAAGCAGCTATTGAGATGTTTGTTATATGTGTGTTTGTATTATTAATTTAATGACATTCCCCCTATAGCTCTAAAGCCTGTTTATATATGGAGGAGGGAGGTTTTCTCTCGTGCCTTTATTTACTGATTACATTAACTGAATTGCTTACATGGTTGAGTCACCCACACTAGTCTAGTGAAAAGCCTGTTTTCTACAGATGACTCTCTCTGCAACTCCCAACTTGAACAGCAGAGGGGGATGAAAGTCCATTAAATTCTCAGTGCACACCTATGCCATCTGCACTTTTAAGCCATACTGAATGACCATTAATTTCCCCAGAAGAGAATTTTTGCTAAATTTAATATTTATTAAAACTGAAAAGGCCATTTTGCAGCACTTTAGCTGTGAATACAATATAACAGCAGAATATGTTGCTAAGCCACATAACTGTTGAAAGTGTAACACAATTAAAGTGCAAAGCCCATGAGACAGTAAATGCCAGCACCACTTTAGTTGGGATACAGAATTTGTATTCTGTTTTGGGAAAACACTCGTGAGAAGTTTCAGCCTTTCAGTATAATTTGATCGTGGTCATAGTAGCAAATTCATTCATTCATTTTCGTTAACCACTTAATCCTTACTAGGGTCACGGGTACCCGGAGCCTATCCCAAGGGTCTACAGGCATGAGTTAGGGAGTCATCCTGGGTGGCCGCAGATAGTAGCAAGTATGACACAATATATCATGCAATGCAATGTACACAACAGTTCCAAGTTTTGAATGCAATCTGACCATTTTGTTTTACAGACTAACTGTAGCAATGGATTGAATTGCATGTAGAACACTAAAATGATTCAGTTTCATGTTTTGTTCTCTAAAACAGCAAACAGGGCTGGACTGGGTTTTCAGCTGGGGACAATGATATTCTAGCAAAACACCACACCCTTAGTTTTAGCAAATGCAGAAATGTAAAAAAGAAAAATTAAATCTGCACATTCAGAAGAAGCAACTGTGACAACAGGTTTATTCTGAAAACATTTAACAACAGCATTGTGCAGCGTACAAACCAGTGGATCTAAGAATTTTTTTTTGCTTTGTATTTTCACATATGTCTATGAGCTTGATTAGCTTATTTAGACAGATATTTTGGAGAGGTGACATTCTTAGACCCTCAACCACACTTGTGTTAGTCTCTATAATATTCTAGTGGTAATTTGACCTAGGGTCTTTGTAGAGGGATGTGGACCTTTTGAGAACAAATCTGATTCTGTTGAGCATGACACCACTCAGTCATGCTGTAATTTATAATCTGTCCAAATCTCAGCCTCTCTTCCATCTTCTAAATCACACAGATCTGGACCTGTATTTATAAAGCTCTCAGTGTAGGAGTAAGACCATCATAAATAACAGAGGAATGTGATCTTAAGATCAGCGGCTCTGGAACACTCTATGAATACAGGCCTAGAAATGTAATAACATTCAGTACAAATAATATGCTTTGCGGGGTTCCTATTTTGGCTACTGGGTTTGCACCACACGTTATAACTTCTCGTCCCTTACAGTTCTGAAAAGCCCTTTTATAAAGAAAAAGCTTAATTAGAATAATAATAGTATATACATAAATATCAGTTACCTTAAATCTTAACACTTACTATATTAATACATGTACAGATATCTCTTAGAAAGTTGCTTAATAAATTCCATATATCCTGTAATGTGTAGAATAATGAAATGTAAATGCTGTGTGGAAACGTTGAGATAACAAAAGTGCACAGAGGTGAGGTCCATAGGGTCATCAGGTCTGAATTAATGCATGGTCCCATACTGGAGATGATTGGAAGCACTTTAAAATACATACAGATTTCAAGACTACAAACATACAAATACTGTAGTACAAATGCTACAAACCAAAAGACTTAGATATAAAACATTGTGTATTGCTGTAGATAAAATGTGCTCGAAATGCAGGTTCCTAAATGATCTCTTAACTTCGTTCCCTCAAACCTGGGAATTTTATTTGGGATTTCCTACTTCACCCTAAAAGGGTGGATCAGGGCAAGTTAAATTTGGTTCAGGGCAAATCTGGTTCAACTTCAAGTGTTAAACTGAAGTTTAGAACAAACTGTTCTAAAACTGTTCTAAACTGTTTTTAGAACAAAAACATATTTACTAGCTCAAATGCCAAGTGGTCACTTCAGATCAAGGGTGTCAAACTCTGGTCCTGGAGGGCACAGTCCTGGTCCAGCACAGTTTGATGGTTCTCCTCCTCAAACACATTCACTAAACCTGACAATTAACTGGTGAGGTGAACCTGGTGTTTCTGAGCAGGGAAATTACTAAAACGTGCTGAACCACGTTGCTCCTGGACTGGAGATTGACACCCCTGCTGTAGATAATAGCTTATCCATAACATAAAGCAATACACACCTAATCTTTTAGCTGACAGTCAATATTAGTTTTGAACTTGACTAAAGATCTTACTGTGTTTTGATTTCTCACCCCTTGTAAAAAGTGCAGAGGAACAAATGGTTCTGAGGTAACAGTCATGCTTGTGCTTGATCTTCAGCTGCTGAGAGGAGGAGACAATCAGGCTCTGTCTATATGAAGCAAAGGCCTCGCCTTGCAGAAGTTTCAAAGTTCAACACAGGTAGGTTCACCATGCCTTTGCATAGGTCGTATTTAAGAATGAAGCAACACGACTTGTCATCTGCTCCACAATGTCCTTGCAGATGCTGAAACGTCACAGTTGTTGGAGGTCTAGGAGGATTCTTACGGTTACAAGAAGTGTATCAGGAAGAATTATTTGCTTGATGTCCTAGAACAACCTTTTTTGTTTAAGAACCTCTACATAATGCAAAGGCTCTTGGAAGAACAATTACCCTTAAAATGGCAAAGAATCTCTGCATTATGTGAAAGTTCTTTACACTTTTAAAAGATCTTTCACACATAAAAATACATCTCTTTACATATCCACTGAAATTTGGTTCTTTTAGGAACAAATGCAGTTCTTCTATGACATCACTCATCATACACATGGGGAAAGAAATTTCACACTTCCAGATTATTCCTCTCCATTGTTTTCTGAAAGTGTGCATTATTTATGGATCTGTTGGAGAAGTTAAAAAACAGCTCAGAATAGCACTGTTTAACTGTGCAACCAGCTTCTATTTGGAGAAAATGAGAAAACATGAAGAAACACATATTGATTGTAACCTTACTGGGTGAAGACCAAAAGATTAAAAGTTTGGTGGTGCTTTCTATGGGATCAGACCTTTGAAACAATTTAATCATCTCAAAAATTGAGTTTGGAAAGAAGGGATTGCAAAAGTATTGCATTAAGCCACTTCTGCATTCTGGGTTTCAAGCGGAAAAGAAAAGTCGAGACAGCAGCGCAGCTTTTCTCAGTCTCTTGGTTCCCCTAATCCAAAGACGAGGACTGAGCATGTCTGTTATCCTTTTGTGTATTTTCATCTGTCACGTTAAAAAGCTAAGGTGATTACTGTTCCTGTAATTGTTTTTCACGATGCACAAGGCTGAAGTCCTAACAAAAAACAGTTTGGCAGTGGAGATAGTAGAGTTTGGTGTCTCACCTACAGTTTGTATGGTAGAGTTAATGACCAGTCAGTTTGTGTGAACTGGAATACTTTAATCTCTGCAGCACCATTGTCCTTCACTGACCAAATCAACCAGTAGATGTGCTTAACCTCCCAGCAGAGAACATGACCCTTTGGTCTTCCTCATTCCATCCCTGAATCTCACACATCCTTGAATTAGAGTAGACATGTTTAAGCTCAGGGTTAGGTTTTGTACTGAAGTTAAGGTTAAGTGTGCGCTGGACTGAAAAAAAAAATCATTTAGAGGAATAGATACACATTAGGCCAGATTAATCCTAATCATAGACTAAACAGAATTTCCTATGGCGACACCTACTGCCTCAGGTCTACAGATCATGTTCACTTTGTATAACTTTTCTTCATAACTGTTTTCCCAGTTGTGTTCATGCAAAGCTGGCCTGGATGGTGATCCACTTTCACTATCCCTGCCAGTGGAGGTAGATGTAGGGTTGATGTGATAGAGGCATTATCCCTGTGAAGATGATGCAGCCTTCAGGCCAAAGAACACTGAATCATGTTCTCCAACAAACACCAACATTGTAATACTGATAGACAGATTGTACAATATTCTGGAATTAGAAGTGGCAAGTCAAATGAACTGGTGTGAACAGCGAAGAACATTCTAGAACAGTGGTCACCAGCCCTCCTCTTGGAGATCTATTTTCCTGCTGCGTTTAGCCTCAATCTGCATTGAACACGATGCCCCATCCACTCTTATTTGGGATGGCTGGTGGCCTAGCAGTGGGGGAGTTGCCCCTGCGATCGGAAATTTGTGCGTTTGAATCCCAGGACTGACAGTAGCACCACTGATGTACCCTTGAGCAAGCTAGTATATCCACACACTGCTCCACGGGTGCTGCGTCGTGGGCTTTACACTTTGCTTAACACTCCAGCCATTCAGGGACCTCTGAAGAAGTCCATTAGCCAAAGCAGGTGTTGCAGATTGTGGCTGGAACTAGACTTCTCAGGAAGGTAGATCTATAGGACCAGGTTTGGTGACTGCTTTAAAACATTTCAGCTGCTAATAGGGACACCAGCTCAACATTTGCGTTTGTTGGTTGATGGATGATGTTGGGTCAGCATGCTCTGGGCTTTTCATGCATTCCAGGATGAACGCTCCCCAGTGTATGTGCGAGGAGCATGCTGCAGCAGACATGAAGAGCAGATATGAACCAAGCAAAGAAGGGCAGAAGAACCCTATGGAAAGCTAAGCAGCTGGGTTTGGTAGTTAAATGAAATCTTAAAGAAAATCCAAAGAAATACCATTGGTGTGTCTTTAATTACAGTATGGTCTGCTGCTTGTGAAACTTTTCTCTCAGACAGTGACTTCTGTCTTGCTGTTGGTCTGGTAGGTTTTTTGTTTCAGGGGGTACTGGTAAGACGAAGGTCCTCCATAAGTCACAGGCTGTGGGAAAATCTCAGGCAGTGTCTCTGTGCTGTACTGCCTCCTTCCGTCATGGGTCTGCCGGCGGCTGGCGTGACTGGGGTGCGAAGTCTGCCGGAGGACGTGCCTGGAGCCAGAGTCCCAGGCTTTGAAAGCTGATCCAGAGAGCAGAGGATGAGTGGTGGTCTTTGGGATGCGGGTTCGCTCTAGGTGGCTGCTCGGGATGGAGATGGAAAGAGGGGAGTGGATGTCATGGGATGGAAGTGCTTGATGCATGTAGGACTTGTCCTGGTGCAAATAAGACTTGTCTTTGGGGTGCATCTGGATGGGCTGAAAAGATGCAGGGGGGGTTTGGTATTGAGTGAAGTCCATGAGTGGATAGCTTTTATAGTAACCTCTGGCAGCAGTATCCGCTACAAAAGGAGAAGAAAGAGGCACAGCTAATGAAAAATGATAGTTAAATTTTGTAGACAAAATTTTGCATCTTCAGAATTGTAACTTTATAGGACAAAAAAAAAAACATTTGCTAATGCAACAAAAAAGAAAAAAACCCTCAGATGGTTATTTTTTAAATTCTATTGTTCTCTATTATAAAAATGTTCATACAATGCAAAGAGACACTGGCTATTTTCAAACAGTGTGCAATGGATTTTTGATGATAGCGATGTTAAGCTCTTGTTTGAGCAGTCTTCTAAAAAAGGTTTCTGTATCTTCAAGTTAGGCAAAAATGGCCACACTAATGTACCCTTGACTAATGTTTGAAATCATGTCTGTAATTGGCTGACAGGGAGAAAGAGATTAGAGCTCCCTGAGGTGAAAACAAAAATCTTTAAACAAATTGGTATAGCTGGGAAACAGTGAGTATAGTGATTTGATATGAACAGAGGGGGCAGTGATGTCATTTCAGCACTGACGTGTAGTAAGGGGTAACACACAACTTCGAGAGGAGACTTGCCTCTATGCACTTTTCGAGTCGATCAGATGTTAGAAGGCGCTCTTGAGTAAAAATATATAGATTTTGTGCAAAAACAATTCTCAAGACAGAATAGCTTCAGCACAATTCAGCATATTTCAACATTACTATGATATTTTGAAACGCTCCAATTACAGGA
The DNA here is from genome assembly GCA_037974405.1 of Brachyalestes nurse. Classification (NCBI taxonomy): domain Eukaryota; kingdom Metazoa; phylum Chordata; class Actinopteri; order Characiformes; family Alestidae; genus Brachyalestes; species Brachyalestes nurse. The sequence continues at coordinate 34,245,071 of JBBPCY010000109.1, read as the reverse complement.
CTGTCTAACAGCAGGGGCAGACTGAGACACAAAAAAACAGCCCTGGCATTTTGGGGTAGAACGGCCCACCACATACAATTACACACACCACCCATCTTTGCGCTCCTATGAATGTGTATACAAAGTATTATTCAATATAAGTAGTATTCAATAAATTGTGAACTTACCCAGTCAAAAATGATGCAGCTGAATCTTTTCATGAGTACTTGGGAAAAAAAAAAGACTTGGTGGCATTCCGTGTGTGTGCATGTGTGTGTGTGGGTGAGAGAGAGATTTAAAAAAGTATGGATGTCTTTCGTGTCTGTATATTGTTCAGAAATACCTTCAGAAAAGCTGCCTCTAACACCATGCCCCAAAAGCTGCCTTCTACTCACCCCAGAACCAATAATAGAAAATTAACTGCTGTGTCACTGTTAATGTTGATGAATGCTGGTTAAAAAAATAATGTTCTCACTTTTAATAAGATAATTTAGTTCAGCATGGAAGACATAAAAGAACTAAGTGAAAGGTCTATTGTTTTAGCAAGTGTACACAATGTGTTATAAATAGCCGTTCTCCTAGCGGTAACACTGGGGATATTCATAAATGTAACAGACAAACAAGCGTGGCCGTAAACAACTGTTTTATTGGTGTGTCATCAGCATAACTTTGCAAACAGCCAGTTTATTAATCACCACTGCCTGTCAAGTATGGCACACATTTACCAAGGGTGGTTAATGAGTTCCTCGGCTCATTTGTGTTCTAAAAGCAGTCCAGTTTACCGCAGGTTCAATGCCGCCACCGTTAGCATCATCAGCCAAAGGGGGAGGTGTTTAAAGGTATGATGGGACCAGTCCTGTGTCAGTAAGGAAAAGAACCAGTGGGCCATTGGTCAGGAAATAAACGCCTGTGCTGACTTTTTTGTCGAATGCATAACTCAGGCATAGGGGCTAAAGCGAAAGGGGCCAAGCGAAAAGTTGATTGAGCCAGCCCAGTGTCAGTCGGGCCGGCGATCTACGAGTCTTATGAACAGGTCAGACCAATAAATAAACAAACAAATAAATAAATAAACGGTCGGCCCAAATAGCCCATTGGCACACCAGGAAAATGCCCGATACGCCAGATGGTCAGTCCGACCCTGTCTAACAGTGACTTGTGTACATTATTGACATTAGTGAGTACAAACAGCCAATGAGCTGCTCAGCTCACAGACCAATTGACATCAGTGAGTACAAACAGCCAATGAGCTGCTCAGCTCACAGACCAATTGAGCCGGTCCTCCTGCTCAAAACCTGTTTACTGTAGAAAAATGCAAATATGATTCATGTATTTGTCATTTCTAATAAAAATAGGGACGGGGGGAACAAGAAGCGACCAGGCTCCTCTTGAATTGACTGCTGTCCTCCACACAGGAGACTAGGGTTCGAATCCGCATTTGGGCAAGCAATAATAAGTGTCTCTGTGCAAGACCTCTAATGCTACATTCACCTAATTCCCTATTAAAATGGTAAGTCAGTCTGGATATGAGGCTCTCCAAAAGGCATAAATTACAGATATTTCATACCGCTCTGCATCAAGAGTTTACCTAAAAGCTATGTTCTCTGCCTCTTTACTACTCATCAGTATTCTTTTGGTAATAATTTATTTCTTTGTTTTGAATGTTGGGCAGCATCAGCATCAGAGGACATTGCAAGGCCTGTATATAAATTGCCAATATACAGGTCTTGCAATGCCTTCAAAGGATGTTCTCGTAACCAAACTTGATCAAATTAGCTGTTCTGAATATTACTAGCCAATTTATATACAGGCCTTGCAATGGCCTCTGATGCTGCCCAACATTCAAAAGGCCTTCAAAGAACGAAGGCCTTTTGAATGATGAAGGCCTGTGATCTCCATACCCAAGGATCCTTAAAATAGTAGCTTCTAGTACTAGCTGCAGTAGTTGTGTAGTATTTGAACTAAATGTTGTATTCAGCAGAACTCTTATTCATATTCATCAAGGGGGCTGGTGCACTTACTGAACAGCAGGTATCTCAGTTCTTATATACTTTTAAACACTACAGTCTCTTAAAACTCTGTAAATGTTTTGGCTTGGTTTAGCAACTTTTATCAGTTTGCCTGTTTATCACAATGTATAAGTATTGTCAACAGCTATATGCACTACCTGAGGGGAACATCCTGGCACATCGTGTAATATAGAAATGTACTATTACATCAAAGCCTTGTACCTTTTTTCATGTTTCATTTTTACACCACCGTTCTTCAGTTCCAGTCTTGGGATATTTGGTGATGTGTCCACTCAAATTTGTGGTTCAAAACATCTTTTAATTGCCAGGTGAACTGCTGTTTACAGAGAAAGCATCAAATTCTGCTGAACACATGCCCTCCAAGACCAGATTTAATTAATCATTTTAAAAATGCCAGCTACTTTTTATAGTGCGAGAACATGTTTTATGATAAATGGACTAACAGAAATCACTAAATAAAAAACATAACAAAAGCATGTCCCTAGAGAAAGTTCCACTTTGGAGAAATGCACTGATACATAATGGAGATTGTATTTAGGTTTAACTGCTATGTGAAAAGAGTGATAATGGAAACTGGGAATTACAGACAGATTACCTCTAAATGAACTTTTCTGTTGTCACAAAAACAGAGTATGTTTGACTTGAATCATAAAAGGCCTCTGAATCTGCTATACTCAGTGTTGCTTTTTTCTGTTTTCTCCTCATTTATTACATTTATTTATTAGGCCACTAAGAGCACTTGACTGGATGACAGTACACAAAACCTTGAGGATGCTCTAAAGGTTACATTGCCACTGTGGATCATCATCAGTGCCTGCTGTCTGTAGGTTATACCACTGCACAACCTGCAACAACATCGGGACATCTGGACATCGGGACGTTCTATGAACACATGTGACTGTCACTGTGTGCGTGTGTGTAGGCTGCATGTATGTCTTTATGTCTGGATCACTGTGTTTCTGTTGCCACTGACCTTGATTTATGAGACAGTAAAGTAGGCCAGCCTAATGCCCTTGTTCTACAGCGCTGTGTATACGGTACGCAACATACATCTCTCACATGCTTCCCTTATTCTGTCAATCAAAGGGATTCACACCACCGATCTGATCAGAGCTCCAGTTCTGTCCTCTGTCGGTCAGATTGCTTTTTGTTGGTAAAGTATGAAAAATGCCACATAAAAGAAGTTAATATTTTATTTTGATGGCCTACAGTAGGTGCTTCAAAGATGCATCCATGGTCTTTACCTTCAACTTAAAGTCTTTAATATGGTAATTTTAAATTGAAGGTAAGATATTCTGTTCAATCAAATCCAAATTGGCAGTCTAAGCTAAAACTTAAATCCAACCCTGATTCCAATACTAACCTTGATGCTGATGTAGGAGACTACTCAAATAAAGTCAAACCAAAATGTTATTAGTAGAAGCGGTTTTCAACCCGCGTTTATGGAAATGCATGAAACAGACACACTGAACTCTGTACTGTATATTATAGTCACATATATTTGGCACACTTCCCCAGGACTATGCCTAAATAATAGTGTGGTCATTGTGATTTAATGAAGCTTGAATTTGTTGGCTGCCAAAGATGTAATGATGAAGTGCATGTAAGTGAAGCAGAAAGTGCTGCGGTAACAGCCTATTAGGGATTCAGGTTTGTCTGTAAATACTATGTTTTTTTAGTGTGAGGGAGTGCTGAGTGTCACAGTGTATCAGTGTCAGTGTTTAAGTAGGTATTGGCGTTGATGTTATGAGTGTACCTCTGCCTCAGATTGCAGTTTTATATGTACTCGCATACGCTGCAGCATGTAAACACACGTGTGTGTCACTATCGTCTTGTCTGTATAAATAGTCTGCTGTAGCCAGTGGCTGATTAGGTCCCAGCTTTGGGTCTCTGTGAAGCAGTGCAACCTTTACACTGCCACAGACCCGGTGCAGAGTGAAGAAAGGTCCACTCCACCAAAGGGCTTCCCTAGTTCTGTCAATCAAATGAAAAGAAGAAGACTCTTTGATTCCAGCCTTAAAGGAATTGCCGCCACTCTTTGTGAATGCTGAACTGAATGATAAAAATGAATAAATGATGAATGAACGGTACGAGCATCGAGAGGATTTGATTTAATTGTGGCTTCAAACAGCCTTAGATCTGTAAACAGGCTGATTCTTAGTGCTCTCATGATCTGGCAGTGCATCTTCATTAGGGTTGGTGTGGTAGTTCTCTTACCCACAGCCTTCAGTGAGGTGTACTTGTTGAGCGCAAGGCCTGGCAGGCTGATGTTGCTTTGGGGATGAGGGAGCCCGACTGAGGGGCTAAACGAAGAGAAGGCTGTACTGTTGAGGTGGTACTGCTCTGGAAAGAGAGAAAGAGGGAGCAAGGAAGGGAACAAACTTTGAACAAGGCCTACTAACAGCAGGCTTTAGTTTTATACTTTGTAGTTATATACTTCTGACCTTAAAATCACCAGGTTTCAAGAATTTGACTGAACAAGGTGCTTCTCATCATAATAATGGAAAGAATGGCTTACATTTGTAAAGTATTGCAAAATTTGCCCAGCTAGATAAGCACTCATGTTCTTGTTTACATTAATTTCTCTCTGAGTAGTTTTTTTTCTAGAAGGAATAAAGGGATGTGGGAAAATGTTGGGGTTCTTGCATTTTATTTTTCATTCATGTATACTCCTGCTTTTTCATTGTTCAAAAAATTTTGTATTTGAACATAAAATATCTAAATACTATAAAAATGTTTGTTTACAAGATTCTATAGCAGGGACCTTAGCACAGCGCCACATTGTAAATTCAGATGCTTTCCCTCATTAAATGTTTATTTTAAGATCAGCCTTTAACACATTTTCTGTTGGTTGTTTGCTGTACACAACATGGTTCAAAAAATAAAAAATGCTTCTATTTAGTACAGTTTTTTTACTTTCCTTAACAATAGTAGAACCCAATATTTGGTACAGTGTAGAACCATTTTGTAAAGGTCTTAAAAAAAACATTTACAACCAGATTTCTTTCTTTAAACAAGACAACAAACCTTTTATGCATTCATATGGTTCTTTGAGGATTCACAGATTTACAGTCAAAACATATATTGTAGTATGAACTTCAGTTATGCCACATACTTCCAATAAGTCAAGCAGAGTCAGCGTATACACAATTTCTTACTTCAGCATGAAACATTTCAGTGCAATTTATTCATATTTCACTAAATAAGAATTTTCTTTAGATTTAATTTGGTGAAATATACTTTCATTTAATCTTCTTTCATTTAATAAGTGCATGTAAAGCACTTACTTAAAGAAAGCACAATCTGTGCTGTTAATATCAACACGGTTTGGTTTGTAGGTTTCAACAATCCCATTAGTTCATTTTTCTGAGAGCACTGTATATAGAACCAATGTCTTTTCTGAATAATCCTTTAAAAACTCTTTTAGGGTGCTATCATACACAAAGCTTTTCATAGCAAAACTGCAGCGCTTTAGTGTCTGATGTTTGCAACTATTTTAAAGGGGATGGGTGGAAGAACGTGAATTATTCCTACATTCCATATCATCTTAGTGAAAACCTGCTTAACACAACGTACGATCTATGCACTGGGGACTATGTATTACAAACAGGATTATAATGAGTCTGAAGTTTTTTACTTTGGTCTGAACAATCTCAGTGTCAATACACAGATTCTTATCCTTCACCAGCAGTTTCCTGTGTTCTTTTCTGGTACATGGCACAGCAGAGTTCAGTGTCTTTCTATTAGAACTCCTCCAACCCCGTTTTTAATATTCAGTAACTGCTGTGAAAATATGTAACGTTTGTAGTAGGAATAGTAAGGAACTGAAGTGTGGATCCACCGTTTAAGAGAATGATTGTGTGTGTTTCATTTAACTGATGTCCCACTGAGCCTGTGATCTCCCTTCGCCCTCTGTTCCTGACTGTAGCCCCTCAGTCTCTGTGGGTGCAGGTGTGTGTTAAAGAAGTGTGAATGTGTCTCAAGAGACTGATAAAGCATTCAGCTGAGGATGTTTGAAGTTTGTTCTTGTAGCACAGATAGCAGCAACTTTTGGAGAACTGAATCTGAAACGACTAAATGCCAGAATGACCTGCCTAATTAAAACACATAAACTCAGCAAATAGATAAAAACTGTGGCCTCAAACTTGCATAAAAATGGCATATTTAAGTGTGTCTTCTGTCCTTTTTTTGCTTTTTTTCAACAAATTTGACTGGATTTGCAATCAAAATATTCATTTGATTTAAAATGTATATATATACAAAGTAATATATCAAATTAGTAAGTAGATAATAAATAATTTTCTGTAATTTTATTACAGGTTACTATATTTACACACATATATATCGACATCTTGCTAAAAATCACCTAACTAATTTTTTTTTTCCAAGTTTTTCAGGAAACACAAAAAAACCCCACCAAAAAATCTTTTCATTTCAATGGGCAGGCCCTTTTCCTGAAGTGGTAGAATCATATTACCTGATCGACTGACTGTGTAGGCCATTTTACCATAGGTGACCAGCATCATGAGGAGATGATTTAGGCAAAAAAAGTATATATATATATATATTCTCTATTCTCACTCTTTTCTTTTCTGATCAGAGCCATCTCTACTTCTTATTAACCATTTAACACCCATATGAGATAACCAGAACTACTATATTATCATAATTTTATACATTTTATCTGCAAAAAAATGCACTTTTATTACTGAATATGTTTAACGCTAGTGTATGTGTGTAAGGTATGTGTGCAAAGCAGTCGGGATACACCAGATGCATAGATGACTTTTGTAGCATGTTCACTAGGTGACGACCTAAAAACTGCTCACTCTAAGGCAGATGCCTTTGCTGGTTTCAGGCATAATGGTGCTATGACCGAATGTCCTATTTTGTCCTGCTTGCCCACCTAGTCTCGCCATGCCATATATTGACCACAGAAAGGTGGCCTGGGGCGCTCAGAGCGCACTGCCCCAGTCTGCATGGCCTACTTCTGCACTTGGGCTACAGCAAGGAGAGGGCATTGATGCAATTAGTGGATATTGGATGTTGTTTTCTTTCCTGTTTGTTCCACTGCCCATTAGTTGTGTCTCATTAAACATGGCACGGTGTGTTGAGTGCTAAGAGCTAAGAGATGCACACAGCTCTCCTTTCACGCTGAACCTACCTCACGTGCTCAGAGAATTACACCGTCGGTTCCTGTTAGAGGCACAGAGTAGCTTATTTAATGCTCTAAATGCTCATTAAAGCCAAGAGCACATCCTTCGGTGCAGCCATTTGTACTAAAATTAGAGGAAACAGCATTACTGTCACAACATTACTGTGACACAAGGGCATGAGTGGATGTCTCTGCAGAGTTTAGAGTAAAGTCAGCCTAACTAAACCCTTGTCAGATCAGGGTCAGCATGTTCCTGTATGTTCTGAACATCACTGCTGTCATAACAAAAACCTGTGAAAATGGTAAGTGATTAAACAAGTTCTTAATTAGGTTCTGTTAAGTCATTTTAAACATTTTTGGCTCATTGTAATTGGCCCATTCATCATGAAATGCTGGACACAATGTAAAAGCAAAAAAATAAAAAAATGGAAACTGCATTGAAAAAACATTCTGGTTTGAACTAATCATAAAACAATGCATTTACTACAGTCGTATCAAAATGTGAAAATACATCCTCTCCAGAAAACACATTTAAATATGGTCCCTGTGCATATTAGTAAGTGGGTGAGTTTAACATATTGAAAATCAACAAAATAATATATATTTTTTAAATAAAAGAAAATATCACTTTTACACAGGGCACATGTTATTTTTTTACTTTAAGCAAATAAAGAGTAAAATGTGCATAAACATGTTCTCTGTTCAGGAAATGCACTTATGCACATATGTTCCCTTGCAAAACATATAATTTGACTCGGGATGCCTTTAGCATACAACTCACAGCCTACAGCGATTTAACATCTCCCATTCTGAAAGAGGCACAATGCAGGACAACCAATAAGGACAGTCAATTACTTATAACAATGTTAAAGGCACAGTAATGAAAACAGCCTGTTTAATTGTAAGGGATAAAGAGAAATTATAAAATAGTCCTGCCTTAGATAGAACTAATTAAAAATGAATGAACCTCATCACCTGGTCTTTCCCTCTTTTCTGTTTTTAAGCCTGATTTTATTTCTCACTCTGCCAAAGGCCCTTGGGACACGACTGTGCAAATCCATGCTTTTGCTCAATATCAGCACCAGTACTAGCCATCATTTACCATCTCCTCGGCACACTAGAGCCCTCCACCAAGCGGGCAGCTTTTAATAATGAGGAGTAATGTAAATGTGGAGACTAATGAGGGGCTGTCAGGTCAAAGCGCCTCTCAGGGACGGAGACTTATTCAGCCCCAGAAACCGCAATCACACCACACTGTACATCAAATTAAATGTGCGATTGTAATATATGAGATTGGGGGGAAATGTCCTCTGTGCATGTTAACATCCTCATTAAGTATTAAAGGCTAGTCAAAACTCTTTTTAAAAAATGTACAAGGGGGTTAATAATAGATTTTGATGCATTATATGGTTCATTTAAACTAGTGTCTATTATGGAAAAGGTGAATGATTGTTAAAGGTTTAAGGCTAAAGGCTAGGTTTAGGTGAACAGTCTACATTAAATACTTTAACCTTTACCCCAAATGTAGCCTGACGATGGTTTCTATAGATTTTCACTGGAGCTACAAGACTTTGTAGCTAACAAATAATGGTTTATACTCCACCTATAATGCAAACTGCATATCTAAACCATATCACACTTTCCTGAACCTGTGTCGAGCTATTACATAATCTCTAAAAGACAGACAGACTGATATCTGTTAAAATGAACGACTACAGACAAAATGCAGGCTTCAAGATGGTTGCTACTACTATTTCGGTCTGCACAAGTTGCCTTTTTGTGCAGGCAGTTTGCAGTTTGTACTGTGCTAGTTAGCTTTGAGGCTCTAGTGTGGAACTAAAAAGCAAACTTTATGTTACATTTTTACCAACATGTTTTGTGAACTCCTGAGTGCATCCATACATTCATAGCATGTGAGGAACCATGACATTTATCCAAAAAAAGCTTTTTTGTCCTTGTGAGCTTGAAGGTAAGTACCCTTCCAGCCTTGTTTTAGGATGGGAATGTAAATTGAGTGGGACATTGAGTGTGTGCAGTAGAGATGCACTAATATGGGACAGAGGGATATGCTATCTCCCACTACGACCAACCATTGTGCATGGTCATAGCCCTAGAGCTCTAAGGCCAGTGTGATGTGTGTATGCATGTGTGTGTGTGTGCGTAAAATGGCACATAAAACAAGCCTTTGGTGCCTAAGAGACAGACATGTGAGTGTGTTCATGCACAAGATGGGAGATATAGCAAGTGTATGTGTGTGTGTGTGTGTGTGTGTGTGTGTGTGTGTGTGTGTGTGTGTGTGCGTGTGTGTGTGTGTGACAGACATCTACATTTTTTAAGCATAAGACCTCAACTTAAGCTCTCATATGAGGGCATAACAAAGCTACACTGTGACTAAATACTGGTTAAGTAAATCGTTTAAAGTAGGTGCCCACCTAATGTTTCATATTTCTGAGTGAGTCTTCCCCAGAGTCTAGCATGGCTTGTTGGCCACAGTGTTCACTGTTGAACGGTCTCTGATATTTAAAAGGCTGTATTTATTTTCACACAGACAGACCATATTACCTCCTCATGCAAATAACAGTTGAGTGTAAAGTGTTCACATTTTATATGCTGCATTCACCCTTTTATATAATAATTTGGTTCAAAGAGAGAACTACTTACTTTAAGTCTGCACTAAAACTAGAGTAGTTCTTTGCAGCAATGCCTTACAAAAACCACTATTTTGGGTAGATACCACAAAAAAACAGCTGGAATAAGCTTAAGATATCTAATGATGGTGTTTCACAACATCCTGAGAGAGGATTTAAAGTATTTACAGGAGTAACCAGACTAAATAATTACCACCAGACTGGGGCAGCTGGTGGCTTTTTGATTAGAGAGTTGCCTTTATGACCAGAATGTCTTGGGTTCAAATCCCAGGACTGCTAATGGCACCTTGAGCAAGGTACTGTCCCCATACACTGTGTTCCTGGCTGCCCGCTTCCATTTCTAGCATTAACACACTACTTACCCAGCAGGATAACCAAAAGCTTTTACACAGTTTGTCACCTCACTTACCAATGATTCTGTTAAGGCAGAAGATTCACAGAAACTGATGCACACATCAAGAAAAGTGAAGGAGAGAGATGACTAAAATAGGATGATGAATGACTCTACAGTGAGACAAGGGGATCTGTCTAAGTCATTCTGAGGGGTATGATGTGAAATGTGCCATTCTGATATGAACCTGATATCTGAAGCACTTAGTACCTCTTAAAGCTACCTTAGAGAAACAGAATTGGTTGCGGAATTGGTCTAAGTGACTCATTTACAATTGTTTTGAGTTTTGTTTTAATGTACATGTTTATATTTTAATATACATTGATTGTGCAGAAGAAAATGTACAAACAGTAAATAAATGCATTGTGTTGTAGACAGTTCAATATCTGTAGGCCTCCAATTACCACCACTATAAAGAACATCAGCAAAGTAACAAGTTCCACTACAAGGAATTAACTAATATATATATAATTATAATCATATAAGTACACTATATGGACAAAAGTACTGGGACATATATAAAGTATTTTATACTATTGGGATATTATATATATTTGGTCCTTGGTCTAGGCCCCTTACTTGCAGTGAAGGGTAATCTTAATGTTTCAGAATACCATGACATTTTTGACAATGCCATGCTTCCAACTTGACACAGTTTGGGGAAGAACCTTTTGTATTCTAGCATGACTGTGCCCTAGGGCACAAAGCAAGGTCCATAAAGACATGGTTGGCCCGCACAGAGCCCTAACCTCAACCCCATCCAACACATTTGGGATGAACTGGAATGGAAATTGCGAGCCAAGATGTGTTTTTTCTTGCTCTTGAGGATTTTTATATTTTTGCCCTGAAGGACTGGCTTGAATAGACACCACTGGATTTTACCATCCCTTATGTAAAGAACCATTCTAAAGTTTAGAATTTAGCTTCTACTCTTCTACAAAAGTACCTTTACCCCATTTGTGAATGTCACAAAAATGACGGTATTTTGATTTCATTAGTTGATGTGGTGATGGTGAGATCTCTGGGATGTGGAGGAAAATAAATGTATACTACCAAGTGTTGCAATACTTTCTTATTTATAGAGAAAAAACAGATTATTTGTGTCTTTGGGGAGCTGGGCAGAGACAGTGATGGTGGGAGGAGTAGAGAGGGTGAGAGGAAGTGGAAGAGGAGCCCAGGAAAGTGAGCTAAAACGGAGCTAAAATAAAAGAGAATATGGAGGGATGAAAGAACTTGCTACCTGAGAGGAAAAGGGAATTCTGAGCCCAGCGGATGAGTAAATAGAGGGCCCATGAAGCGGAAGGATGAAATGAATAGCGGCAGAAGATTTTTGATTAATGTTTCGTTAGAGACAGAGGGTCACTTTTCACAGGGATTTTCTTCCTCTGTCTAACTTATTTCAGTCCCACAGGAATCACTGATCCTGTCAGTATCCTCCCACAGCAGTGCAGAACGTTCCACGGTCACATCTTTTCATTCTCTGTTACAAACTGGTGACCCTTTAAAGAATACATACACACTGGAAAATCAATGACATGGATGAATGTAAATCAAAATGATCAAAAACAAGTCTTTAGGGTAAAAAAATCCCAGCTGCCACTGTCATCTAACACTGACATGCTGTTATGTCTAAAAATTGACAGATTTTTTTGAGTCTGGCAAAATAAACAATACACCTTGAATCACATACACATATCACTGTTTTGACTGGAATGAATGGAAGATATAATAACCTCTTGTTCCACTGGAATATAAGATGTCAGTTTAATTATGTGATTTGTTTGATCTGAGCAGTTTAATGAGTTAATAGTAGCTAAATTAACGTAACTTCACATAATAAATGGCAGAATTTATTATTCATAATAACTGCAACAAACAAACTTTTACTGTAATCACATGGCTCTGCCAATAAGATTTTAGAATCGATTTCAGTTTAATAATACAGAGTTGCTTGCAATAGTATTTGCCACCTCCTGATTTCATGTACTTTTGCAGTCCATTACACTTAATAATTTCAGATACTTTTAAGAGTAAGACAAAATTAAGACAAAATTTAAGACTAAGACAGCCTGTGTAAACACAAAATACAGATTTTAAGTGACTGTTTCATTGATGTATTTATTTTTTACTTGTTTATTTTTATTTCTTTATTTTGATTTTCTATTTGGTCATAATCATGTGCAACTCCTGCTGCTGGTCAGAACATGATGCCAGTTACTCAATACCACCAACACTGGGCAGTTGAAGGCAGACACTTCCTCCAAGTCATGTGAAGCACCACTGCATTAATTCAAACACTAACCCTAACAGTATTGTTGGACAGCTCAACGTGCTTGGAGGGGTACACTACCTATTGATTTTCTTAGGACAGCTAACAGACACCTGCACTAGCACTACAGTGATGGGACTAGACCAAGGGCCATCCTAACCACCCAGAGAATGCGAGACTGTTTATGATCTGCTGGACAGCCAGCCTTGGATGTCAGTGGTGTCATCAAGGATGATACTCATGATCTCCCAATGACAGGCCAGTCAGTGGTAGCATTTAGAGTTCCTTCATTTCATTTACTGAAAGAAAAAAGTTATTAAATTCCATAAATAATTTCCTCCACTGTTACTCAATAAATCACTTGTCATCCAAATTTAGTTGACTGAGAACCTTTCCAGCAATGTGGAGTAGGCAAAAAGGTCTCAATACTGTCAAGTCAGGAATGGGACAAATACTTTTTCATGGCCCTGTAGTTTAAAAGGATGCCCTGCTAATGTAAGCAGGAGCCAAAGCTTTGCTAAGAATTATGTCAGTTCCTCTTTTCAGAAATGAAAATGCATGCTCATGACGGCCACGTTACCAGGTCATGTCTCTTTATTGAAGCTCAGTCATTACACAGCATGTGGGCTCTCACCTACTAGCATAAATCCCTCTATTTGCATACGCTGGGAGTGTGGCAGGCTGCTATTCACAGTGTCTTGCCTGTTTAACCTGGCTCAGATCAAAGTCTCCATAGAGAGATGTCAGGCTTTTTGAACTACATCACCTTCCCAGGCCGAGGACTCTAAAACCTGCATGACAACAGCAGTGCCACTCCTAATCTCCTCACCATTAATGGGGCAAACTGGAGGGTATACAGAAAATGTGTACTGTCGCACACACATAAACCCCCTTAGCGAGCCAATCTTAAATCCGTGCCACAGAGAGGGGAGGAAAATATGCCTTTTTAAGCTATGTGCAGACTCAAGAAATCAGCATAAATCCCTCATCAACTGTTGGTCTGAAGCCTTACACCCCATAACCGTGTGCAAATCCAGTAAGTGCCAGTTTGCACAGATGAGCTGACCTTGATTGCATATACAAATGAAGAACAATTGAGTTTGGGGGTGTTTTTTCTGGGTTGGGGGGAGGAAAAATTACACAATGTTGAAATAGAAAGAAATACTGAGATCAAACATGTCTGGTATACACACAGCTGAGCATGTGAGCCGCCCACAAGGGCAAAACCGTATAGAATCAGCACACACCCCATGTGCACACACTACTGGGACCAATCGGCGTGGTGATGAAGATTCTCTCCTCACACTGATGTTGCTGGTCTCGGAACATGTTTATTTTTCCTTCTTCTCCCTTCTCCTTTTTTTTTTTTTACAATAAAACAAAAGCATCTAACGAAACTGGGTCAAACTGACATCCCAAAGTATTGCCCACACTTCTAAAGCCCCTTTTACAGTCAAAACCCAGGACATTATCAACATTCTGATGTTCAGACTCCATGCCATTTAAACATGCAGCACCTAATGGCATTTTACCAGGCATCATGCCTTCAAACATGCTGAGAAAATCCCAGTAAACAGGGGATGACATGCTCAACATGAAAGGAACAGATTCTTGATTTCTGAATCATGTGGATGCATTTGGTGACATTTTTCTTTTGAAAAAACTGATTGCCATTAACACACAAATGTCCTGTTTTGCTGGCCATACAACGCTGCTTTAGCGCGGAAGCAGACATGCAGAATTTTTGCCGGTTGTGAATCATGTTCAAAGTACACTTCCATGTTCCATGACATTTTCATTTACAGAACTATATTGCAAAATTCACACAGAAATATTCCGGTTTGCTGGTTCTAATCCAGATGTCACTGTATTTACCCTTAATGTATCAACATCTGGTCAAACATAGCTTCCCAGGTTTCATTCTAGGTCTCAAGGGAATTCAAGGGTATTGGCTGTCAGCTTTCCCAGGATTGCATTCACAGTTTACCCCTTCCTGTTTGAGCAACATTACAATCAAGAGTAAATGTGCATGTCTATGCTTCCATCAAGTCATTTATTTTATAAAAACTGTGAGTTTGGCAATCAGTTAAGAATACAAACGGGTGTTTGGATTGGACAAGACAATTATTCAGGTGGAGGTCATGCCCTGTGATGGTCTGCATGAATCTACTTTAGTGCTGTGAGGTCCTGTTTTAAAGGGGAGGGTCCAATAACCTACTAATTAAAGCTGCAGGAGCACTAGGAAGAAAAACCTGTCAAAGGTGGGCAGTAGCTCTTATTGTGAAAGTGTATATTTTTATTATGGACCAAGAGAAGAATAGGGCTACATGGTTTACTATGCTAATACATGCTGGTTGTACTGAATACTTATTTTTATACCTGGTCCTTTTTTGCTCATTTTTTTTGCTAGGCTATATTTACTTCTGAGTCATTATTATAAAATTAATAAAATTTGCATGAACTACTCTACCCACCTTTATTCATTGCCCATAGAGATGTTCTTTAACAGATATGAAACCTTGACAAGATATATAATTGGGTGAACACATGCTCCTGTTCAGAGGTAGGAAAAGGAGGACAAGCTTAATCACATAATACCACTGATGATGAGGAACAGAGCTTTCGGAGATAAACACACCCCCTTTCATGCTGAATCCATGATTAATAACCAGGGCACTACAGAATTTAACACACTGCACCTACACTACCCTCCAACGATCCACGTGACCTGTAGACCACTAAGCACACATGCACCCAAACACAGTCAAGGTTACCAAGGAACGAGTCACTTCCACATGGCTTTAAGGCACAGTCACATGGGTACACATACATGCATGCACAGAAGCACTGAAGCATCTCGCTGTTAACAGGTGATGCAGTTATACATGTCACACAGTTCTCTTCGGCATGTAATTGCACATCTGAAAGCATATAGATATTCTATATTATTTTATATTTTATTGTTTTGTCCTGAGATCTACTAATGGCCTTTGAATGATGGATTGAGTGATGGTACATTTTGAAATTCAGAAGAGTTTTGTTGCAGCTCTGGTTCTCACATTTGTATGCCTGTAACGTGTGAAGAATTAAATACAGTCAGTGTAAAAACTCTTCAGTGTCAGGCACTGTTATCAACAAAGACTGTGAAGGCCTTTACTATATAATATATTTGCAAATAAATAAATATTGTAAGATGTAGTGTAAAGCATCTAATCTTTTAATGAAATTAAATTTGTTGCTTGTGAACTTAATTGTAAAATATATTTGAAACTTGAATCACTGCTTCCTTCCACACATTTGGCCTTTATATGTGTCATGCTTGTGTGTTATGCATCTGGACCAACATATCTGAATGGGAGATGGTGTGAATAAGCCCTGTAATTAGACTCTAGTCTCTCTTACCACTGCGGCTACGTAGCATCCTAGCTGAGACTCCATTGGCTCCAGCAGGACAGGTGCTACTATTGGCTCCATCCACAGGACTCACTTCCCCTCCTGGCTGCTTCAGCAGCTCCTGCAGTGTCCTGCATAGCACAGAATATTCTCAGGATATTGTAATATAACACAAATGCACTCTCTCAACCAGATCTTTGCTCCAAGTGTTTTGTTGTTGTCAGAGCAAAGCTTTCTGTAAAATAATTTTACAGGAAAAGGAAAAAAAGCATTAATAATTTATAATATTAGATGTATTCCTATGTCATTTTGGACCATTCATCATAGCCTTCTAATACGATGTTAAGGACACCTATTACTTTCAAATTGGGTAAGAAAAATGCAAAGTGACAAAAACAGACACAAGGTTTTATTCTGACAGCAGTGACTGAAGTCTTACCATGGCAAATAACCCACCAATATAGAGCTATCAGGTAATCTCATTTGAATTTCCAATGGGTGAGACTGAATTTAGGAGGGAACATGTTGCTCTAAGCCTTCTGGCGTTATTAAAGAACGGGTCACTTCCACATAACTTGAAGTTACAGCCACAAGGGCATAAATAGACTTACATGCACGCTCAGAATCACTGAAACATCTCACTGCCAACAGGTGATGCATCTGTTCGAGTCACACAGTTGTCCTCAAAGTTTAATGGCACTAATAGTATACAGACACACATGCTGCCATTTTATTTTTCTACCCGCCGGTTTGTGTTTAATGCACAGATACTTTCTTTTCCAATCTGAGGTACAGCACCTATACAGTAGGCTAATTTCCACAAATATTTTCAAGCGATGTTAAATAATAATATCTTCATTAACAAATAGATATTTGGCTGTCTGTAGTAGCTGTGTATTAACGTATTTAAAAAGGGGTCATATTTGACATTTCTGGAAGCCCTACATGCGTCAGCCTCACCAGTGGATTTCTGTGTGTCTAGTGTGACTGAGGGAGTCATGTTAGAAGTTCACTTCTTTCAAGAAGTCATGTTAGAGGGAAAATGTTAAAGTCTCTATTACAAGCCTCAAATAAAGCATATTTTAATCTAGAATAGCCAGGCCAAAAAAATGTTCACGTGTAACGTTAATGTGCAAACGCTAAAATATGACTAGAATGGGTGCAGAGAACATTATTGTAGAGGTGTTTTTTCATCACTATTTTATTTTCAACATATTTCATTTTTAACAGTCTACAGTGGCAGTCAAACTTATGAAATCTCAAGCTCATAGCTGCCTTGTGAATAATACATACTAAGAATTTGCCACAAATGTTACCAATTTAAATGGATCAAGTCTCCATTAAGGGTTAGCTTGTTAGGAAAAAAGTAGTTCAACTTGAGTTGAAATAATTTTAATCTTTCTTTAAACTATAAGCCAAGCTCTTTCATATCTCCAAACATAACTCTATCTAGTTCCTAGTTCTATCTAAGGCCTAGTTCTAAAATGTGGCTTGAAAAAAGAGGATAGCTACTTCTCTCTAGGCAATGCTACGTCCTGTTCATGTACTATTTCTCGCAGCTTGCATGTGCATCCCCTGGTGAGCCCCCAGACCTGTCCGACACACCCTCCAGCCCACATAAGGCTGTGATGAGATGTAACGTGATTGTGGAACATAAGTGTGCGGCTCTTGGCCAAAGACTGCCAGTAGCAGTAGGCCATCGAGGCGCAAAATAAGGACAACAACACATCAGAGAGGCATGAGAGCATGATGACGTGCAGCACTGATGTCACCTGAGTGGCGGAGCGTGTTTCAGAAAAGAAAGAGAGGACAGAACAGGGCAGAAGGATGGTAATTTGGAAGGATAAGGGCACCCATTGTGTTGCTCTCTTGAGCTGTCTCAGACAGACAGTCACACTCATGATGCATCCTCCTGTCACAAACAATAAAGCTGATCAAAAACACATAATGGCACACTTCATCTGTTTGTTATATATCTCACTAGGGAGCCAGTGCATTGGCTCCCTGTACTGGGCTTTCCTCAACAGCTGTGCTCTCGTTTCCAGCAAATACATGGAGTGCACAGTTACATGTTTTATCTGTCAACTTAAAGAGGCAGCTGTATGTAGTGGCAGTCCAGGCTTGTACCACGATCCAAAACATTGTAGGTCAGGAAGTGTTGAATGTCCAAAGTTTTCTACATAAGCTCCAACTAAAAACTAATGAAAGTGTGTAGCCACCTGTTAGCACTGTGCACAGATGTGTCCAGTGTTTTCCAGCTTCCACCCTAAAGCCTGCATAGTTTGTGATTTTGCACTAACACACTTGGATAGGTTAGGAAAATTGCATAAGCAAGTCTAATGGACAAAACCCCAAAATACTACCAAAAGCTTGATTAAACCATAAGTTAATGAATACATTTATTATACAGTTTTGAATATTGATTTTATGCTCAAGAAACTGGTTAAGCCAAGGAGCTTCGTCAACCTGGATATATGAAAACACATGCATAAGCAGATGTGACATGTCTACAGGTCCGTCCTGGCTACTTTGGATATGCTGTGCGATTACTTTTGGTATGTTGCACAATTATAAAATAGTGAGTAAAAAACCTGACACTCACGCAGAGTCTGATATCTCCTCTCCAAAATCACAGAACTGTGTCACTGTATCACAATAGTGAATTTAATGTGCTAGTTTCTGCTGTTTAGCTGATCTTAACCCCTTAAATTCACTGACTTATTACATCCTAAAGCTTATCATTCAGTAATTACATGAAAAATAATGCAAACCAGCTGAGTTCATCTTAAGTTACAGGAGTAGAGCCTTAACCTGCTGGGATTTTCTGTCCACTAAAGGGCTTAATGTCAGCAAATCCCACACCCAGCTAGGCAGTTAACTACTGAATTAGCTCACATTTATCACACATATACAAAAGTGGTATTTCAGTATCTGAATCCCTATTTGCATTATCCTAACACTGCACAGTAGTGTATTCTAGGGCATTAACACAAAAGTCAACTAGTCGACTAGCCGACTTCAGAGGCACAACTCAACGCCCCTCTGAGAGAAGTCGACTAGTCCTGTGTTTTTTTCCTTTCTGTGCGTGGGCTTGTGTACACAATGCAATCGCTGCCTCTGATTGGCTTACTCCGACATGCATTCCTTGGTTTAACCAATTATTATAGCACCTTCATAAAAAGGGCGGTACCGTTGACGCAAGGGGAATCTAAACACAAGGCCACAACAAGACAAGAGACATGGCAGCAGAGAAGACAGACACACATCACACGTGTGGAAATGCACTGTAGACCACACAAACAGCACGGTGACCTGCACAATCTGCAAGTCGGTGTTAAAGTACAATGAAAGTACAAGCGTTCTGTACGGCCATCTGAAACGGCATCCACTAGCTAACATGGCTAACGGTAGCACTGCAGGGAGTCGTCCAGCCTGGAGGACGCGGAGTTGTTCCCACTTTCTGTTGTACACTTAAATTTACCAGAAAATTCAAGTCATTAGCCTTTGTTTTGTTTTGTTTAATTGTCATGTTGACTGTTAATGTTACAGAGAACTTTAATAAAAATTGCTCAGTGTTGGACAGCTGTGTTCCTCTGCTATGTGCGTGATGATGTTATCAAATGACTAGTCGACTCGACTTCCCTAGTGTATTCAGCAAAACGTTAGATTGCACTGTCCAAGCACCAATTACACTGGTTAAGTTAGCACATACATGCAGCTAAGTGCTCCGATTTAACATGTTGTTATCCTTCAGTTAGCATATTTCGGTAGTACTTAACCATGACAGATTCAAACCTTTTTTTCGATGCCAAAAACGTTTAATTTAGTTTTATAGAAAAATACTGAGGAAGTTTCTGTTTTGATACTGGTATATAATCATAAGCCATCTATGAGATGTACAGATTTAGCCATGTAGTTTGCAGAATGCTCATCTGGTGGCTTTAAGCTTACATTATATGCCAGTACATATAAAAGAACAACAAAGCAGCCTACTTTCTCAGGAACAGGAAATATGTGTAATGTTTAGCTAAACCATTGCTTTTAAAAACAAGGGCTTATACAGTGACAGATGAGATTAGTGTTGTTGCGTTGGGATATCTACCAAGGTATAGTGCTTTCTACACCAGTGGCTTCGTCCAGAGGAGTAGAGTCTTATAAAACTGTCCCATAATGTGGATGATGTAGTGTGATTATTCTTAGCTTGCTGTGTTCTGATTCACAAGTCACTGAGTTCAGACTCATTAGGCCCCCCAGTGAGCCCACTCCCTTCACTCAGACTTACGCTGACTCAGCTCTGTCTCCAGACGCTATGCTGTGTCATATACACACACTCGCTCCCTGTGGAGGTGCCATGAGTTTATATATCCAGACAAAGCAGCCTTTATGCTATTACTAGTCCAATTCCATTACCAAAGATGACTGCAAATAGAAAAACGGAAATTGCCCTATTTTGTCTCATGCAGATTCAGGTTTGACAGATAAAGTTTCTGTTTAGTTTGTAAGATTCAAATAGGTCAGTTAATGCTGCTGCTTTCTGATCATCAGAGAGAGCTCCTATCAGTGATCACTGCTGCCCAGCATGGAGATACTCTGTTGGGAAGCCTGCAAACATCCTTCTTTTGAGTCTGTAAACTGAGTGTTGACATCTCTTCTTTTCTTTTCCTTGATCTATAAATCATAAATACATATGACTACTCAGCATGGCAGATAACTTTCCTGCTTCCTGAGTTGTTTTCCCATATCTAAAACCTATAAGCCTAGGACTTGCAAACAAAGGGGATTTCTTGGAAGAGAAGAACAATTTTTGGTTTCTTCATTTTTGGACATTTTAATTGATGATTCTTCAATGAATATTTTTGTAAATATGACATAATCATAAAGAATCTTTCTAAAGAAAGTTTAAAAATCCTGGAAACAAGGGTGCACATAAGAACTGTTTAGGAAACTTTATTTTTAAGAGTGTCTGAGAGCAAGTTATGCGACACAGTTGTTGCCAGAGAGTGAATCTGAGGCTATGGCATTGCTGAGTCCTTCCTGAGCTCCTCAGCTAAGTTCATCTGCTAAGTAACAGCCCAGAGGAGAGCCGTGCTGGGTGGGGAAACAAGCTGTCTGAATTGACTTCTGAAAAATGTACAAAACAACAAAGTGTATGATGTTAACACTTTCTCAACACTGTTCTTTTGTTTTCCATTTCTATCTAATGTACCTCAAAATTCTTTTGTGCCTCCTGAATACACTACTCCTTATTTTTCTTCTGAAATCACAAGTATTTATGTGATTGTCCTCCTCTTTCCTGCTGTAGCTACCTGTACTCTCCTGGGAAGACTTTACAGTAGCGGTTGGAACATTGAAATTGAAATTGATTTTATTAATTTTATTTATTTATTTATTAACCCTTATAGTCACGTGTGAACACCACAGCACAATGTGAACAATGTGAAATTCCTTCTCTGCATTTAACCCATTCACCAAGTGAAGCAGTGGGCTGCCGCCAACAAGGGGCATCCGGGGAGCAGTGTGTGGGGACGGTACCTTGCTCAAGGGTACCTCAGTGGTGGCACTAGCAGTTGGGATTCGAACCCACGACCTTCTGATTGCAGGGCCAATGTCCTAACCACTAGATCCAGCTGCATTAATTCAACCACAAGAGTATTCATGAGCTCAGGTGCTCATGTTATCTTCTGGAATTCCCAGTGTTCACACTGCTCCTCAGTCCATTGCTTGGGGGCTTGGTGCCTCTCTCACCAACACTCGGCATTGACCCTAGTGCGTCTAATCCAGAGCATCCTGTTCTATTGGCTGTGCTTTTCTATGGAAATGTTATAACTGTGTGTGGGGGGAGATTCCACTGTGCCTCTTTTTGACTCCACCTTGTTTCTTTTTTCTTCTCTTTTCCCCTTAAACTATGCAGGAGCTTTTTTTGACTCACAAATTCTGAGTGCCGTAGGCCTCCCTCTCTTTTGCTGATATGGATATTAAAGTTACTAAAGTTGCTGCAGCCTGTTTTTGCAGAAAACTGCTCGGTAATCATCTTCCTAGTCAGGGTCAGTGTTCATAAGTGATGCAAATTAGCACTCCTAAAAGAACAAATGATACAAATACTAGGGAGAAAATGCACAAAAGTAGTGTATGAAGGCAAGCTTTTCTTGAGACATGTAATCCTTCTATTATTTCCATGTGATTTTTTTCCTTGACCTTGCTACATTAGCTTTTTTTGTCCCCCAAGATAAACATTTTAGCAATTGGGTTTTACACCTTTGGTGAAAACCATAGGGACTTAATGAAGGCACTTTGTTTTCCAGTGATCTGATTGTTTCATAATTTAATATAACACATACTAATTACATGGTACTGAGCTAGGAGCAATGATTACCATTCTCATACAACTTTATTCTATAATTGTATCCTTCATCACTGGAGGGAGGGTGTGTAAAGGGAGGGGTGCAATAAAAAAGTAACAGGACAGTCACTCTAATTAAAGCATGTCATTTCATTGGGCATCCTGTAAAATGGCACCCTCTCTGGCTCTGGACAGTGTGATTTCATCTGCAATTACTTTCAGTGCTCCGTATCGTGTTCTATTACAGAAGGATCCGTTCTCCTTGTTCTGGACTGAAATAAATTACTCTCTGCATGTCCCGCTCTGAGATATCTTATTAGTCATACTCTGCTCATCCTAAGTCTTCATTATAAACTTCTATCCCAGAGAC
Organism: Brachyalestes nurse; assembly: GCA_037974405.1. NCBI lineage: Eukaryota > Metazoa > Chordata > Actinopteri > Characiformes > Alestidae > Brachyalestes > Brachyalestes nurse. Next base: position 34,222,499 of record JBBPCY010000109.1, on the reverse strand, counting down.
CAATCACTTTCTCTACATATCATCTTAATTAATCGCTTTTCACATGACACTGTTTATGCTGCATCTCACTCGCTTATACGTCTTATAAAGTATTCGTTCCATTCATTTAATGAAGTAGTTGATCATGGATCAAATTTATGCAGTTCAAAAGCAGCTCCGCTATGTGAAAATAGGGTGACAGCAAACCAGTGCTGATCTGAAGGGATTTAATGAGAACAAATGAGTGATGTATTAGCATGCTAACCTGGCTTTTTGAACTCTCGTCTCCTCAAACACTTATCCATAACTGAGCTGTAATGTAGCAATCAGCCTGTCATGTCAGTTTTCGACTCACTATCTATCCATCATCACCTCTTATTTTGTCAGTCTATCACAGTCAGTACCCCTCCCTCTCACTCTGTTAACAATATAACCTCACTCAGCTTTATCAAGTTGTAACTGACACTTCAGAATATGACTATATGAGAGTAACATTTTTATACAGGATTTTAATATGGGATTTTAATAGTATCTTAGCGCTAAGTCTGTTGTTGCACATGGATGTTGGCTGTTCTAGATTTAATGATTAAAAGCTTGTAAAAGACAGGTTTTATTTAAATCTCATAACAGTAATTAACTTTTCATCTATATGTAATACTAGCGTAGATGGACTGTTTTCCATTATCAACAACACAATGAGCCTAAATGGTTTGTTTGTTTTGTTTTTTTAATCTCATACTCACAGTCGGTGATGTTGTTTCTATTGGAAATCAAAACGTGATTGGTTGACCTAACCAAATAGCCAATGAGAGAGCTACTATTTTGCTATAGAATTTTCCAGCATTTCCCTTTTTAGAATTAAACTCTTAAATTCTATAATATTAGCATGATGATCATACTAAATAATATTATTCTAAATAAATTACATTTTGTAAATGAGTTTGTCTGTGTGTATTTTCTGTGATGGACTGGTGACCTGCATAGGGTGCTTCTCTGTCTTCCCCCCGTGACCACAGGGATAGGCTCCAGCACCCCTCACCAGCCATGGAGGAATAATGAGTAATTTTGAACTAAAACTTAACTTCTAGAAGGTAAGGCCTAGAAAGCTCTGAGAGTTCTCCAGTCCTGCTACTAATCTGTTGAATTTTTTTGACTATTTGTCCCATAGACATTCAATGACCATCAAATCTGTAAGGTCATTTTAAAGCCCAAAGAGTGTCAGTGTGGTGTTCTCTAACAAGCACCAACAAACACTGGGCTGCATATGACTGTTGGCATGTTAGAGTCAAATTTTATCTGCTAAGGACTGATGTGGCTCTCAACAAAGCAGGAACCCACATGATAAAAATTGAGGCAGCATCCCAAACCATGCTAACATACAAGACAGTGTCAAAAAGGCTGTCACAGTTCGATGTGCATACAGTTGTGTAGAATGAATAGTAAAGTGTAGTTTTGTATAAGAGTATGTGGTTTAGGCACAGCCTGAGATCACCTAAATAAACAAGTGGATCCTGCTTAACTGGGCTTAACTGAAAACCTGCAGCCACGATGGCCCTTTACATTCCAGTACATGTCCTGCACTGGAGTCTGTGAAAAACATGTGCTGCTTCGGTTCATCATGGCCATTAGAGCAGATTTGATTCTGTCTCCTTCAGTCCACCTCCCTGTGGCTATACAGCAGTCAGGGGTCAGGCACATGGCATAGGACACCCAAATTCATTTTAAAAAGTGTCCAGAAGGACAGTGTGATGAAGAGTGTGGTTTTGTCAGGGGGTATGGACCCTCACATTTCCAAGAGACCACTCAGGGGGCCTGAGGAGAATAGACTGGCGCGATGGGTAGGCAGGAGGCCAGGAGGATGAAAATGTCAATGCTTCCCCACTATGACCCAGCCACGCATGAGACAGCACGTCTCCAAATCAGAGAGACAGAAACACCTCCATACACACGCACAATCACTCACACCCAGTGTTGTCCTAACCAGCCACTTCCCATTCTAGTCAAACTCATCTGGGCAGTTTTGATCTACAGCTGAGTGGCCTAGTAGCACCAACAAGCTCTCCTTTTAAGGGGCAAAAAGAACACCGGCCACCTCCCATTAAACAATATCTTAAAGGACACTCACACATGCAGTTATAGGCTCTATCTGACACACTAATTCTCCTTTCTTTGTCTGAGGAGGGCTTAATGTATGGTACACAGTCACACCCTTGGCTCTGTATTCTCTGTAACTAGTTTTCTCAATTGTGCATTCTGCTTTAAATGACATTGCTGAAGTGTGACCCATTACTTGGCAAAATTATAGCTGAGTTCTTAAAGGTAAATGGTACAGTATCATGTGAAAGTTAAAGACTCAAGAAACAGTGGAAAATGTTCAAAATGTTTGTATGATAATAAGATTTCATGTTATATTGAACATCTGGCGAAGATAGAAACAAGACAGAAATATAATAAAGCTAATCTCTAATCAGATCTACCTGAGAACTAGCTAGGCATGGTCCTAAATACTCTATTGAGCTCTCAGTCTATCATTCCAGTTGATTGAATAGACTGACAGATGAAATGCAGACTGAAGAGACAAGTTGCTAATTATACTCAGTTATACTTATTAGTTTTCTCTTGATTGTCAGTCAAAACTTCCAGTTAATGAAAAAAAAAAGATTCAAAAAGTGATTGGTTTGTCTGGAAAATTAAGTTATAGTAATGGTTATTGAAGTACGCACTCACTTTCGTTGAAAAATAAAACAAATCTGACTGACTGAAAATAATTATATATTTATTGTGTATGTTCCACTGTTGTGAATATAGTTCCACCACTCACATCTGTGTATTCAGTATATTTTAAAAAATAAATCTGAAGAATACCTAATCGTAGGTCCTGTGTCATAGTGTTTCTCAGGATGCTTTGAATCAACTGATAAAGAACAAAATGGAAACCAATTGTTGTAAGTTTAGGTATTCACTGGAAAACAGCATGAGCTGTAGTGACAATTGAGAAAAAACAGAAAGAGGGAATAAAAATTATTACAGCAAAGAAAAAAGAGGATAAATATTCTATAGACCTCCATGCTTTTTTCTCTCAATGCGTTGTCTTGAAACAAGTCCTCAAAGTTGGGTATACTAGTTAACCTGCTGGTATATATAACCTGCCAGCATGTACCAGGACTAGAGTCCTCGCAAATTACAGAACAACAAACATTCATTATCCACCTTTGCCCTGTAAAGAGACATTCCCGAGGCACAGTGAGGGAATCTGACAAAAGGTTCTCAGAGAACAGCATAAGAGCAGAGGGAACATGAGGAAAAACTAATCCTGAGAGAAGTTTGTTTAATCTTTGTGCTGCGTCTTAATCTGGACAGCGTCTTAATCTGGAAACTCTTAATCTTGTAAGAAGAGTTAATCTGTGGAGCAGTGTTCAGCAAGTGGGAAGTGTGCGATTTTAGAGAGGTGTTAACCTCAGGGAAGCTCTAATCTTCAGGGCAATTTCTTTTGTCACCACAAAACGGGCTCGTCTTATAAAAGGTGTTTACATTATTAGAGCAGCCCCTATCTGAGGACACTGAGTGAGTGGAGAACTCGGCAGAATTGTGAATTCTCTTTCTCTGCTTTTATTGCTCCTGACAGGTCATTTGATATTCCCAGAGAGCTCTTGAATATTCAAATTAACGAGGACAAAAGTGTTTCGATTTGAACAGAGACAAGAAAAAATGGATAAGACAGATTTGGAGTGAAGAACTAAAGTGGCCAGGAAGCGTGCTGAAAGACTGGGAGGCCAAAAAGAAATGAATGAAAGGAAGAATGATTAAATGAAGAGGAGAAGAAAACTTCTTTCATTTAGTCTGTTTAATGATCCGCTGAACATTAAAGTATTATAAAGGAAGGCCTTCTCATTAACTGCAGCAAGTGGGAGTATCATGGAACTGCTCTCGATCTTACAACATCAAGAGCACACACAACATTGATATCACAGATGCCCCTTCCTTTGGCTTTTCAGAGACACCGAATGTAGCCTTTGTGGGAATAAATGTGGATGTAGAAGAAGGTCAAGAAGAAAGTAAAGCAAGAATTTTACAAAAAAGTTTTCACTATTCTTTCCATTACACCAAGAGTATCTGAGCAGCCAAGACATGGTGTCTGAAATTAGCTTTTTTTAAAGCCCTTTCACACATGCACCTTTACCTGGGAATGTTATGGTAAATAAACAAGATTAGGTGTCAAGTATGAATGCAAGCCGGAGTCAAAACCCTGGGAAAACTAACTCAGGTGACCCAGCTCATCTGTACTAGGCCTAGAGCAATTCCTAGGAAATTACATGGAGTGCTTGTATAAAAAGAAGTGGAACAGTTCTTCTGTGATTTTGTGTTTTAGTTTAGCTTCATGAGGGAAAACATAACAGGAGGGCATTTGGCTGTGGTTATGGGGGCATGGGAATGTACTTTTTCTGTAGCAAAAGTGACCAGGCACAAACTGGCACAGCACCCTTTTTTCCAGTAAAGATTTCATGTGCAAATATGTCCATGTGTGAAAGACACAAAGCCCTAATATTACCGGTAAAATTATGTGAAAGGGACTATAGCTTTTTGGATCTATGAGGCTGATATCATTTAAACTTATTACTATCAGTTAGCAAATGGCATCTCTAACAAACTATTATCTAGCATGATAAAACATACAGACAACAACTTAAGCTGAAGATCCAACTGTTTTTAGTCATGCAACACACCTTTTTTCCATTTGAAGATGTAACAGTATGAGTCTCATAAACCACATAAAAAAGATTTTTTGAGATTACCAAACAAGTCAACACGATTTGAGGCAAGTGTATTATACTGCATACGTATTATACTGGGTATTAGTTTCTTATTAGCCCCATTAGTCTGGTAGATCCAGTCCAAAGCAAAGTTCAAACAACAACTATATCTGGGTTAAGGGGAAATTGAGGGGAATAAATTTGAGTTTATGTGGTTTTATTAACTCCTTCTTCAGTATATATGTATGTTCCGTATGTTTGTCCATCTATGAACTCTCTCTGACTCTTTAGTAAGTGTGAAAACAATACAGACTTAGCTTCAGGGCTCATCGAAAACTTACCTTGAGTTACTGAGGTCATTTTGACCTCCTCGGCTCTTCTCCAGGGCCAACTTGGTGAAGATGCCCACAAGGACCATAATGGCCACCACACCACAGATGATGTAGACGATCATGTGGGTGCGGTCCCGCTCATGATCGGACTGCCCCTCAGTAATAGTGGCCACTGGTTTGCCTGTGTTGGCCCAGATGGGCGTGTCGTAGTTGGAGCATGAGGTCTGGTCCAGCCTCTGCTGACGGAACTGGCAGCAGAAGCGGTAGAAGCAGGTGCCGCAGCAGTACAGGAAGATGCCCGCAGTGCAGTTAAAAGGTGGATCCCACTGACCCATAACATCATAGTAGCCCTGGCAACGGGTTCCTGTAGGTGGGACTGTGTCCTCCTCCACCTCTCCTGCAGGTGAGCTCAACGCCACACCTCCTTCTGCCACCACCAAGGTCACTGTGGGTTCTGCCGTCTGATTGGCCAGGTGCAGGTCCATCTCCGTGGTCGTCTCATCCTGGGCATGCAAGGCCCACCCAAGCAGAGTGGCAAGGACAAGGTGGAGCAGAAAAGACTGTCCAGCCATGGTGCTCCTGATACTAATCAGATTCAGGTCTGACACAAAGTCCTGACCATGCAAACTGAAAAGATTTAACTCAAGGAAATAATCCAAAACTAAGTTAAATAGTTAAACAGTAAAAGTCTTAATACCTAAATTAAAGAAAGAATTTACCTTTACCCGGATATTTTATCATGCATTTTTTTCAAACTGTTTTAAATGTACCAATTACTCTTGTAGAATGATAACAGTGTACTGTAATTAATAAGATCATATTAGAGCATGTAAAACACACAGGTTGTAACGAAAATCAGGTCAGCAGATATATAGCATTACCTCTGTCCTAACAGAGAAAAAAAATACAACACAGATCCTTGCTCCTGCATCTCATTTCCCACTGCACACAGTTCCCACCATTGAGCTAGACTTAATCAGCGCTCACCGATAATACTTCCAAGCAGTTCCAGTTCAGTTTGCACCTCTACAAATGAGTAATTAATGCTTCTTTTGTAAAGAGCTGTTCATCCTTTTCCTCCTGAGTGTAGTCCTCTGGAGTTCAGCACGTGGACACACACACACACACACACGGCTGTTTCCATCCAACACACTCTATACACTCCACACTCACTGCGCACTGAGAGTCCTGTGAGGAGCAACAGTTCAGCATTCAAATGAAATCCCTCCTCTCAACTCTCAGCGTATCACAGAAAAGAGCGAGAGAGAGAGAGAGAGAGTGAGAGGGACAGTGTGTGAGAGAGAAAGAGACAGTGAGAGAGAGAGAGAGAGAGAGAGAGAGCGCAGGAGAGAAAGAGAGAGAAAGAGATGGGAAAAACATGGAGAGAACAGAGAGAGAGGAGGGAAATGAGAGAGAAACACAGTGAGGAGGAAAGAGAGAAGCGGGGAAAGCAAAATGAGCAGAATGAGAGAGATGACAAGATATGAGAGTGAGAAAGAGAGAGAGAGAGAGAGGAGGAGGAGGAAAGAGAGATAGGAGATGGAGAGAGAAAGGGAATGAGAGAGGGGGGGATATAGAGGAAGTGTAGGGGATGTTTTTTCCAACTGGCTTTTGTGTTCTGAGGGGAGGAGTGTTTGTTACACTGAAGGGCAACACACTTACAGTCTTGAAACCATATGGCTGTGAAATTTCTTGTGCACGCTTACATGGATGAAAGCATGTTTCTGAAGAGGAGCTTGGGGGGTCCTATACTGTGATCTTTTTCGTTGAGTTTTTCCTTCATCCAGGGCCTGTCTATATAAAGCCCCCTGAACATCCAGGATGAAGATAAACACATTTGAATGGCATTATGAATGTGTGTCTGCGGCAGGACGATTAAGTCCAAGGTTTCGACTCTCAAATCCTCTTCATGTATTTGCAAAATCCAAACCTGTCCAAAATCCCGTTCTGGCTGCCAAGAGTCCTCCGCCCACTGTCCATCAGCGCGCTGGTCCTCAGCAAGCCTCATAAACATTCAGCAGCTTACAGGCGCAAAGAGGCCTAAAAAGCGGCTTGTGTTTAAGGTTGGTGTGCTTATGTCCAGAATGCCACAAGGAGTAAACTAAATGTTTGTGTGTGGTTATTGTTTGTTTTCCCAAACAATAAATCTTTCACTTTCTCTAAACTTTTTTTCACTGTACACCAAGCAGCCAGGATCAAACCGCCCTTTCATTAACACCCAAAAAAACATTTTAACTCTGTTACTCTTCTGTGTGCCTGAAAAATACAATTTATACAATCATCACCAGTATCTACCAGCATAATGTGCTGGTCATAAATAAATGTTCTTCAATGGATCTTGGCTTGGATGCACAGTCTTAGGAAGAAAGCTTACCTGGTTTATGCCTTTGCATTTTGTGGAGAAGGGACATGACTGAAGTTTACCAACATCTTGAAACGAGTCCATCCATATCTCTGGAGAGCAAAGGTAGAGGAGTAGGCTGATGCTCAGTTTTGAAGATTAGGGGTATTGCAATATCTCATACATTGTTCACATATCCACGGTTACTGGATATGAATATTTTCCTTAAATGCCAGAAAAGATCCAGGGCTATCAAATATTGATAGCCCTGATTGTTTGGAGATACAATCAAAAAGTAGTGGCCCAGTGGTTAGGGAACTTCCCTGGTGGTCAGAAGGTTATGGGTTTGAATCCTAGGACTGCTAGTCGTCATCACTGAGGTATCCTTGAGCAAGGAACCGTCCCCACAAACTACTCATAATAATACTTTTGAACAGAATAAGCTGAGCCTATATAGGGTCACTGAAAGTAGTTATAAAATGTATGTTACTTAGCACTGATGTATGTTGCTCTGGATAAGAGCATCTGCCAAATGCCATAACAGTATACCTCTCTATATATGTACAACAGTAAAATATTACAGGAATGACATGTTACACAATTTGTAATGATTCAGACATAGATAGTGCAGCTATAAAGAAGTAAATATGATATAAAGATATAAGGAATAATTGTGTAAAAAGCTTTGTGAAAAAATGAACTTGAGAAATGTGTTACCAGCGGTGAAAATCCTGTGCACATTATTAACTGAAGACAGAAGGTTTGTTAATAATTACAAATCCTGGGTTCATATAAGGTTAAATCATCAGATAGTAAACACCTTATTACTTCTAATAGTAACTAGAAATCTTCAGTTTAGAACTGAGGGTTAGCCAGTCCTATTACATTTACAAGCATAACAGATGCTCTCCCCCAGAGCAATTTACAACTTTCATCTTATAACAGCTGTAGGCAAATGTAACGTTAAGAGTCTGGCTGAAGGATTTGTGCGCCGTAGGGTGCTTGCCTGGTCAAGGAATCAAATTGTTCTTTCCTGATTAGAAGGCAATGTTAACACTATTCAGACTAATTAGCAGCTACAGGCTTGATAAGGCTTAATAAAAGTACTGCAGTGTTCCCCTAAACAGTAACCTCCCGCTTGTACGTGGTTCAGCTGTCGCAGCTTCGGTCTCACACTGATTTTTTCTGAGAACCAAACTAATAAATGTTCATGGAACCCCCGACTATCACAGAAACCGCAGAAATCCTCCGCATTTTTTTGCTTTTGTGACGCCTGGTGATGTGCTAGGCTGTTTATGTTTGGGGCAGCGCTAAGCAACCCAGCATGAGGATGAGGGGGCGTGGCGGACGAGGCCCAGGCGTCACAGCTTTTTTCGTGGCAATATATAATTTTTCATGCTTTTGTGTGCTAAATTATTAAGAAAACATAATTTACTAATTTAGTAACATAAATATTAACTTAAATTCAGCTACATGTAAAAAATAACTATAAATGTTTTGGTACTGTCCAGAGAACACAAAGAAAGCACGTCTTGGGATGGTGAAATACTGCTGTACTCAGAAGCGAGAGGCTGCTGCCCTTTGATGCATCCCTCGCAGCTGCAGTCCAGAATTTCCCCCGTGTAGCACCTCAAGTGTTCGCGTGTTTTTCACTTTGCTCTTCTTAAAGCCCTGTATTTTTATTACTGTAAATTTCATTAATTTATTACTGTATTTACCCTGCTTATACCATAGAAAACGACAGCGCATGCCAAAGAAAATGTGTGTGCATGAATTACAGTTCAGTCTATACAGGGGTAACATCGGTATTTTACAATCTAGCACCTTGGAGTTCAGTGTATATAATATGGGTTTACCTTTACAAATATGGGTTTACCTTTTCTTTAAGGTAATGTATTAAGCTGCGTTTAAAATGAAATTAAAGTGTCTTGGGAGCATATTTAGGGCAGTTTTTACCATATCACAACATCACATTTTTTTCACTATACACTGGTGCTCTTGGAACGTAAGTGGGGGTTTACTGTATTTAGGTATTATTGATATTAATAACACTTTCAAATATTTGATATTGGCTTTCAACTAGTGGGTAGAACACTTGCCTGTGAACCTGATTATCACAAACTTGCAGGTTCAAAACCCCACTTTCTACCACTGTGTCCTTGAGCAAGACACTTAACCCTCTGTAACTAATGATTGTAAGTCACTCTGGATAAGGGCATCTGCCCTATGCCATTTGGGGCAGCTGGTGGCCTAGTGGTTAGTGAGTTGCCCTAATCAGAAGGTTGTGGGTTCGATTCCCAGCACTGCTAGCGGCACCTATGAGGTACCTCTGAGCAAGGTACCACACACTGTTCCCCAGGCGCTGTGTTCCTGGCTGCCCGCTGCTTTACTTGGGTGAATGGGATAAATGCAGAGAAAGAATTTCATGCTGTGGTGTGTTCACATATGACAAAATGGACACTTAATCTGGTCTCAAGGAATTTCCCTGTTCTTTTAACAGTGTACATGTACATGTCTTAAAATGAGTGTTCCTCTATGTGTTGGTGGGTTGGTGGGTGTGAAAGAGAACAGACGACCCCTGTGAGATGCCTTTGGGTTTCTCTGTAAACGTGCCTTCTCATCAGCTCATCAGAATGCATTTCTAGCCGGAGGAGGAATGCTCCTGAATATTTCATCACCCTTTTTTCATTGACATTAGTTTTCCTTTGAACCGCCATCATCTCTGTGTAATTCTGCAGTTGAAACAAACACTGCATTTCACTTTTGTTCCCTCAATGTTATTTTCTCTTCCTCTCTGTCTCCCAAGTCCTGCTCTTTCCCTGCAGCTCCTAGTTTCCTTCTGATGCTTCTGACGCTCTTAGCCTAGAGCAAAATGTTCTACACTACACTCTAAAAAATAAAAGTTCCTAAATGATTCTTGGTTTTGGGCATTCTGTTCAAAAACTTTTAATGAGTAGTAGCTTTGCATTTTACATGTGGAGGCTCTTCTAAAAAGATTAAACTTCTAAAGAGACACTCAAATATCTCAAAAATTATTTAAAAGGATCATCCATTGAATAGGTCTTTAGGAAACCAAAAGTGGTTCTTCTACACACAAAAAAGTTCAAAACAAAAGAATCTTCAAGCAATGCCATTCCCTAAAGAACCATGCTTGCAAAAGAGATTTCTAAGTGTGAATAACAGTCTAAAAATATTCTTTGCCAGTTCATGGAGTCGTCCTAGAAACTTTACATTGTATTAAACCTTCACAAAATCTGTGTTTTTCCATAAAGAATCATCAATTGGTTCTCTAGGACACTGATAGTGTTCCTTCCATTCCTTTAGCACATTTATTTTTAAGAGGATACCATTTAGAAGGACCTCCTGTGATCCCAGATCTTCTGTGCCCTTTCTGCTTTCCTTTTTCACACCTTTTTATTTGTTTCATTTTATGCTACAGCATGCTATGATAAATGGTCATCAGAAGGCCACAGGTTGGCTGTAATCTGCTTCCATGAAGGATGGCTCTTTGCCTTGGTGGAAATGAGAACTATAATATGGAAGCTGAAGATGAGCCTGCTGTATCATGTAAATATGCCCGTTCAGAGATGGGGAGGTATAAACAGGCGGAAAGCAGCCCACTCTTAGATTTTCTAATAAGGAGGAAGAGCAGAGAGACTGAGAAAGAGGTTAGTTGAAATGAATAAGGGAGGGGATATTGGCTTTTGCTGGGGAGAGAGAAAGAATAGGAAACATAGTGCAGCATTACATTGTACAAAACACAGGTGAAAATGCTGTCATGTAATGCAGTGTAATGCTGCACTTACATTGCTGTAAGTGCAGCATTACATTGTACAGGGTTTTTTCATGTCTCTTCACTGGTCTGCTATGATAGTAAAATTACAGTAGAAGTACTCTGTGGCACCTCAAACACTGCAGGTAATCCCTTTTTTTGAGTGAAAGCCTTAGTTTCCTCCTTAAATAAAGACATCTCAGAGAAGGTTGTTCTCCTTTTTTCTTGTTGAATTAGTTGCTGAGTCATACAGTGCCCTACTGAATTATTAACAAGATTAGTAAAGATAAGCAAAAGCTACAAAAAGTCTTGTTTATCAGTTTAAGTTCTACAGTAAGTTGTAAACTGTAAGTGTCCAAAGTAAGTGTCATATGAGATTAGATTTAAAGGTTGGTGTGTTTTAAAAATAATGCACTGCTTATTTAAACAAACAAACAAGTAAATAAATAAACATCACATGAGTTTTCTTGGTCATCTAGATCAGCTTGATCTGCTATAGCAACAATCAAATAGCTAGAAACTGCTGGAACTGTGGCTGATGCCTAACTGTGTTTTGTCCCCATGCTTATTATTATTATTATTATTATTATTATTATTATTATTATTATTATTATTGTTATTATTATTATTATTGTATTTTCAGTAGTAATACCAGTAGTAGCAGTAGTATTTAATAAATGAGATCTTTAGATCTCAATGCTGCTCACTTTTTTTAAACTTATTTTATTAAATTATTATTAATAATATTGTTTATATTTTAGTTCTAAACTAAAACTTAAAATTAAATATTAGTAAAGCGTCATACCACAGCCCATCAGAGCTCTGAAAGCACACACATATCTAGACCCTAGTTAACCAAGTACATTCCAGTGAACTACTCCACCTTATACCTTAAATACCTCTCTTATCATACTCTGGACTTTCAATTAACAGATGCACTTTACTGCCATTATAGGCAATTCTGCCCTGTTACTCAATGTGATAAGCTACAGTTTACACTTAGTATGGTTAAATACTGCTAACTGTCTTCTGTGCAATAATATACGTATGGTACAATATTATTATTAATTCTGCTGTACTGTCTATTTATTGTATTGTCTCAGATTTACATGCTATTCACACTACTATTACATTGTTTCTGTCATTCCTTGCAATTTATTTAATTCTGCCTAACTGCCTCCTGGGCAATATCATACTTATGATGCAATACTAACCATTCTGGTAGATTTACATAGCATCCACACTATACTGCTACATACATCACCATTAAACTGTTGCAGTATTTATTTATTGTGTTGTTTGTATTGTTTGTATTGTTTTCTGTTGTAACTTGCACTCTTGAAAGTTGTTGAAAGTTGAATGTTGCTATATGTTGCACCGTGGAGAAACATTGCCTCATAACACTTTGTCTGTGTTCATAGCTGCTGATGACAATGAAGTAACCTCGAACCTTGTGGCTTGAACATTTGTAAACAACATCTGTGTAACTCATAACCTCAGAGACTTGATGACTCACATGGTTAGTTCACTCAGCCCTCCCCAGTGTGTCTAAAATGATGTGAATGCTGTTAGGGGGGACAGTCCTATCTGAACAGCAATGAAAAGGTCAAACTGAATGTTAATCAATGGCGTTGTTTTGTGTGAATGAAGGGAGAAGACTTTCTTTGAAATGCTGCAGTGAGTTGATTATGAGGTTAAATCCACAGTGAATTCCTTGTTTTGGAGTTAGCAGTTCAAATAGAGAGCAAGACATCAAGAGGAAGGAGTGACAAGGACTGCCAATTCGCATTCCCCCATTTTAAAGGAATAAGTTATGATAAAAACTCAAAGAGACAGTCTCTCATCTTATTAGTGAAGGCTGACCATCAGAGTGTCTGTTTCTTACTGCTGTTGAGAAGAAGAGAGCTGATTCTGCACCCCAGAGTGCAGCAACATCAACAGTGATTATTATTCATTAATATTCCAAAGCTTTCGATTTGATCACTATGTCATGTGGATAGTGTGCACTGAATACAAATCACATATCTGAACAGCATGTGTACATTTATCTAAAGCCCAGAACAGACAGTTTGGGCCATTTTTCTCCCAAACTGTGGGTCACAGTTCTTTGGTTCTTTGATCATTATACAGAAGTCATGCCCAGTTATTTTCACTATCAGGTTTCTGAGGTTCTTCCCAAGAGCAACACGGCAAAACGTGCCAATTGAACAGAAACACTGGTTTTAAACACGTATGTGAGAAGCTAACAAATTAATGACATTTTAGCTAAATTTAACATTATTTTGGTATATTAACATTACCATCTTTAGTGTTATTTGTTTTTTTATCTTCTTTAAGGTAAGCATGTCACAGCCTCGCTACGTCCGCCCTGTTCCTGTCCCTAGAATCCTGAACCTGGGTTTGTTTTTTTTTCCACATCATTTGTCTCAGTTTATCAGTCATCATCATTTTCACCTGTGTTTTGTTTCCTTTACATTACATTCTGTTTAACCTGTCTTCTCATTGGTTAGCTTGTTTGAGGTCCTTGTTACCTTGTTTCCTTAGACCAGATTAGTAACACCCCTCACTTGTTACCTATTCTTGCCTTCCTTATTCATAGCCAGCCTGCCTGGAAGTCTTTGTCTGGTCACAATCTTGTTTGTACTCTGGTTTGAATAAGAGTTTTTACTATTTTGCCCAGTGACCGTGTATTCACAGCCTCCAAGCTGTTTGCTCTGTAGCGAGTCTCTGCTTGAGTTTGTGTGTGTGTGCTTCAGTCTGTTTTTTGTAGTTATGTTTTTGGATTGATCTGTTTATCCCTTTTTGTGATCAAACCGTATGGATTAAATATTATCTATCTGCCCATTGAATTCCTGCATCTGCATCTCAATGTTTCCAGCACCAGTCTCACGTTCAGACAGGACAGAGCACTACAGAGGAATAGGATCTTTTTTCTAGTGCAAAAATACAGGTACTTATATACAAATAAATGTTTCTATTTGAATATGTATATATTTGCATACTTCTAAAAGTAAAAAATGTAGCTGTTGAATGATGTTTATGATTAAAGTGTGCAGATATGCTCAAGACAATTAATTTAACAGAACAGAAACCTCATGTTGTCCTGTTTAATCATTTTGATTTTCAGGTTATTTTGTGGTATACAATGTAAAACATTAAAAAATGCAGGTTTTTAAGCTGAGATTTTTTGCTCTGATTGTGGAGAAATGTGGATCTGGAGAAAACATACCTAAAATGGGCCTCATAGCTGCAGCCAGTGAGATTTGTGTGAATGTTATCATTCATTAAAAGGAAATGAACACATTTGGATTTTGTAGTTCTGCATGAAAAATGATGTATGATTTTGATGAGTGTGGGCGGGGCTAAGCGCTCAATAAACTGGTGAATTTCGTAAAATATGGGTAGACACGTGTGGACATGAATTGACCAAACAGGCTGAAATAAAATTTCGACATTTTTATTATTACAGTTTATCCAGAGATCTAAAAAATAACTGGCCATTTATACCTATGGCATATTACCTTTAAAAACGTACATTCATTTATTTTATACAATAATAATAAAATCACCGGCATTCACCAGCTTCTGTTCATCTCTTTCTCTTCAAAATAACACCCATTCCTAGGGAAGTGCGAATGCACTGTAGCATCGATGTAGCCAGTCAGCCATAACACAACCTGGAATCAACTTTTTAATATGCAGGTTCTTTCACTCAGAATGTTGCTTTGTGGTGAGGCCCATGAGTTTGAATCAGTGTGGCCAGGCCATCACCATGTCACAAGGGGATTTCAACTGATAGGTAAATAAATGGCAGAACATATTAGGGCCTTATTTGGTGTGATTTTATTTATATTTGCTTGT